>CM028134.1:780904166-781525833 GCA_016271365.2 Neoceratodus forsteri
TTCAGGCAATGCCAAGCGGCCATGGTGGCATCCTCAAATGTGTCAATCAGTGGGGGAACCACCGGGGGGGAAGAGTCTGGCAGACGGAGGTAGGTGGACACCAGCGACAGGAGGGGTCCAGTTCCACAGTTTCTGACTCCATAGCCAGCTGAATCTGGCGCATGACCCCACTGAAAGATAGGTCATCTGGGGGAGACCGGGTTATTTATTTAGGGGTCTCTTCCCAGTCAGAAGAAACTGTAGAGGGAGAGGAGGAAGCCTCCTCATCCCTATCCTCACCAGACTCCTCAGACACATCAGGAGGTTGGAGATCCAGGTGATATTCTCCCTCTTATCCTGGGTGAACAGAAGGCATATGGGGCACCGGTCAACGTAGGGCTGTGTGTGGGTACTTGGGAACGTCTGGTGCCAGTTCGGGACCCAAGGGCCCACGTGGGGCCAGGTCCTGCAGAGGGAGAAGCCGCACCTGCATGAGATCCCATAGGGACATCAGCACAGACTGGAAATCTACTGTCACCAACATCAGGTAGCCTGGCGGAGTCAGCTGAGGAGGATCTGACGCAGGTGGTGGGAGAATCAGTGCCTGCATTGGTTGAGGAGCTGGTGAAGGCACAGACTTAGGCCCAACAAGTGTCGGAGGTGGGAGAGGCCTGACTGGCGCTGGTGCAGGAGTCGTCATCAGAGGTAGGCACCTCGGGAGTAGGCGAAGGCGACCGAGGGAAGGCCGGAGAAGGCATAGGGTCCACGTGGAGGAAGTCGCCTGCGCAGAACAGGCCAGTGTACAGGTGGCAGAAGATTATCCTAAGCTCCTCCAGGCCACAGACCATATAGCCACATACCCTGATCCTATCCCTCTACCCATTTTATCTTTACTGCGCCAGGATGCCCTTAAGGAACCCATCACAACTTAAGAGGTTTTACAGGCTATACGCCAGCTTCCACGGGGTAAAGCTCCTGGGCCGGACGGTTTCATCAATGATTTTTATTTGGCCGTCCCCGAAGACTGCCCCCATATTAGTCCGGCTATAGAATAATTAGTACTTCCATAGTTTTTTCAGCAATTCTTTTATGGAAGCCTGGATCACCCTAATCAAGAAACCGGAAAGAGGTGAGACATCTCCAGGTAGCTTTCAGCCAATTTCCCTAATTAATGTGGATTTAAAAATACTTTCAAAAGTCCTGGCAAATAGACTTGTTCAAGTTTGGGACTCGCGTATTGGTCCTTCCCAAGTAGGCTTTATGGTGAGTCGCCTAACCACCACCTTAGGAAACTGCACTATCTTATTTTGGCGTCGGGGAGAACACACATCTCTGATTTTGGTCTCCCTGGATGCCAAAAAAGGGTTTGACCGTGGCCTGGCCATACCTTTTTGCTGTTTTCAATAAATTCGGTTTTCCCCAGGAATTTATAAATTGGATTAAAGTTCTATACAGTAACCTTACGGCTCAAATTAAATGTAATGGGGTCTTATCTGCCTCGTTTCCTTTGCAACGGGGAGCATGGCAAGGTTGTCCCCTTTTCCCTTTTCTTTTTAACTTATATTTAGAACCCTTTCTTTATTACCTACAAAACTGTCCCGATATCAAAGGCATCGGTGTGTGAGGGTGTTGCTATGTTCTTTCCGCTTATGCAGATGACCTATTGTTGCATATAGAGGATCCTTTGACATCCTTGCAGGCCGTTTTGCAGGGGATCCACAGGTTTTTGACCATCTCGGGCTATAAATTAAACCCTAATAAGACAAAGGTGTTGCCTCTAAATACTAGTGTCCAAAAACAAGATGTTATCCAGCTGGGCCTTGTCTGGGAGCCTAGAGCTTTAACGTATCAGGGAATCTGAATCTCCAGCTTCCCATCCCAACTGGTGAAGGATAACATGTGCTCCCTGTGCATACTATCCAGCAAGATTTGTAACGATGGTCCGCATTGCCCATTTCTCTGTGGGGACGTGTTAACATTATTAAAATGAATGTTCTGCTGCATATATTGTACCCACTGGGAATGTTAAATATGTTCCTGCTTGAAGGTATGGTTCCACCGCCTTCAATCCATAATTAATAGATTTCTATGAAAAGCAGGGGCAGTGTGGAGACCATATTTTGAATTGTCCATATCAAAACAGTATGGAGGGCTGCAACTTCCTAACTTTTTCCTTTATTACATAGCTCTCCACTGTAGCAAATCCTTGTTGTGGGGTATACAGAGGGAGATGTTCATCAATAGGCTATACACTTCACTCTTGTTGGACCTGGTACACTCTATATGTAATGTTGAGGGCATTCAGCTTAATAGTTTATTTTACATAATCCCTTCCCAGCTCCCCTGGTCTTTACAGTCTGTGTTGTTGCATTGATCCCTGAAAGCCCATCTCCAGATGAGTTCATATTTCGGGTTTCAATGGAAAAAATCTGTCTCTCAACCTTTGTTCAGCAATCCAAATATTCGTATCGGTGGGAAGGATATTCCATCCTCTTTTTGTCCCCACCTCAAGGATGTAGCAATTGAGTCCTTGTTGGAGGGGGATAAACCTCTTCCATTTACTTCGATACAGGTCCATCGTCATCTTCATTATTCCGCTAGTTTTAAGTATTTACAAATTACTCATGCTGTATCCACTTTCCTTGGCCTGAGACCATGGTTTTGGTGGAATTCTTCCATTTTCTAGCCTGTGCAGGATGCAGTAATACTGCCTCACTTGGTCTCTAGGATTTATCGGCTCCAACAAAGTGTGGATCCCAAAGGCCCTACTGGGTTTGTTATTAGTGGAAACAGACATTAGGCCTTTCTGAGGATCCTGGCTTATGGCATTTAACCTGGAGAGCCTTACAGAAGTATATTAAACAGGATAGGCTCTGGTTACTCCAGTACCGCATACTACATAATATGTATTTCACTCCGATCAAACTCTACAGAATGGGTAAACTACCATCCCTGTTATGTCCTAGATGTGGCCTAGTGAATGGCTCTTTGAAGCATGTGTTAAGGGACTGTGTGTCAAGAGTAGGCCCAAGGCAGCGAACGCAGGCAGAGTGGCCGTCCTTCTCCAGGAGCTGCTTCCCACAAGCGCACTTCGACTTGGAGGCCTAGTCAGAAGACAAAGACAGGTCCAACATGCAAAAAGAATCAAACTAAAAAAAACTAGGATGAGAAAATAAAGGAAAATGTGTAAGAAAATGGCAGTTGACTGAAGCTTGAGGCAGTCTCTGGAAGTCTGACGCACGCTGGTCAATAACAAGAAAAGAACTGAGGAGGAGCAGGGGACGCCCACTCTTATAGGGTTGGCTGACGTTACAGGGTGACGTCAGAGTGGGTGGCCCCCAAATAGACTGCTAGCTAGAGAAGTTTCTGGGTGGTCCTAGTGCCTGGTGGCATGAGTGTGGCCTGCTGTAAAAGATACCCACAATGCCACATCACATGGTCGTTTATATTACAAATAAGGATAATGCAAGGTTTATGTTCCTTTACAAGGGATGGGAAATACAACAGAATCCCCCAAGTCAGGGAGGCAGTATATCCTAAAAGTTAGAGTACCATGTTGTGAATCTGGAGACCCAGCAAACCTAGGTTTGAATCCCACAGCCTCCACTTGCATACAGTGTACCCTTAAGCAAGACATGCAACCTCCTTTTGTGCAAGTCTCTTTTTTGTTTCTCTGCCTTCCATATTGTTAAAACTAGCTCTGCATCTACAGTAACTCCTCTGTTACAGCACTATTGGTGATCTGAAAAATGACATCATTGGTTGCAGTCAGTCTCTGGCTCCTGATATAATATTCCCAGATGGCTCCTAATCCCTGTAAAATATCATCTTGCAGCTGTATTGGCTCTGACCAGCTTTTGTCTTGGTAAACCCATGCATCTAATTCCTGGTAACCTCCTGCACTTGCTACCTCCCCAACCCCTTTTCATTAGTTTAAAGCCTGCCCTATCTCTTGACATAACCAGTAACCCCTCCTTTTTGGCACAACTGCAGCACATTCTGAACAAGCAGGCATCCCTTGCCCCAGAATGCCCTCGAACTTGCCATTAAAAGACCGTTATCATTCCTCAGAGGTCCAAGGACCATGGGGGCCTTGGAAAAGATCCCTCTGGACACCTTTCCCCTTAGGAACATCTCCAATTCAATAAACAAGCTCCTCCTGTCCTCAGAACTTTTACTTCCTATCACAGTGCACACAACACATAGCTCCTCCCCCTAAATCAGTACCCTTGAGAAGTAAATACAACAAAGGAGTAAAGTTCCACCCTGGATGACTTCAGGTATAAAAAAACAACTTAAGACTTGAGCATAAAGCCTTTAGGAAATATAAAACTAATCCAACTGCCTCATCCAAAATGATATTTCTAAAAGCACAAAAATTACTAAAACATATGATTAAAAGAGCTAAATATAAAACTGAATTTAAAATTGCTCACTGCAAAAAACCCAAATGACCTTACTCCGATCTTAGTACCAATAAATCCTCTGCTCAGAGCATAGTGCCCTTTAACCATAAAGGTGTTACCATTAATGACCAGACCAAAGTAGCAGTTTGTTTTAACAATTATTTTGCCTCGGTCTTTGAACCAAAGGCAGTAAATACTGATGTACTGGTACCCAACAGAAATAATGTGTATAATACTTCTAAAGAAGAGGTAGAAATCGAATTACTGAACATCAAGATTTCTACCAGCCCTGGACCCGATAGTATCCACCCGAGACTATTAAAGGCGGCAGCTCATGTGGTCACTTACTCTTTAACCTTAATTTTTAATAAATCTCTGGAGAGTGGGGCTGTTCCATATGATTGGAGGGTTGCAAATGTAACTCCAATTTTTAAGAAAGGTGATAAAACTAAAGTTGAAAATTATAGCCCTATAAGCCTTACTTCGATCCCTTGCAAAATCATGGAGAGGCTCTTAAAAAAGAGACTAGAAGAACTTACCAAGCTAAATATCATAGATAAATACCAACATGGGTTCAAACAGGAAGCATCATGTACCACTAATCTAGTTATTTTCTATGAGCAGATTAGTCGTAGCCTTGATAAAGGCTGCCCATCTGACGTTATATTACTAGATTTTTCCAAGGCCTTTGACAAGGTCCCACTCACAATCCTAACAGAGAAATTACTTGACTTTGGCTTCAATCCCGTATTAGTGCAATGGATAAATAACTGGCTAAAGGGTCGAGTACAGCTTGTAAAAGTTAACAGATGTCTATCGGATGAAGAGAAAGTATCGAGTGGAGTCCACCAAGGTTCAGTTTTGGACCCTACACTATTTAGTACATCTGTCAGCGACATACAAAAAGGCATAACTAATAACCTGATTAAATTCACAGATGACATTAAACTAAGTGGTGAGGTGGATACTTTTGGCAAACATCTGTCACTGGTGAATGACCTTAAGTTAATGGAATGGTCTAGTCTAAACGGCATGCAGTTCAATGCTAAAAAATGCGTTGTCATGCATTATGATACTAAAAACTGTACCTATAGTTATATCATAAATAATTCCATCTTGTGTAGTGTTACATCTGATATTGATCTTTGGGTGAAAATAAGTAACAAACTTGCCTCATCCGATCACTGTAGACTTGTCACTATAAAGCTAGAGGTCTTGTTAGAAAACTAAATTGTTCTTTTATTTGTAAATCTGAACAGTTCATTATTCGTATCTACAACAGCTATGTTAGGCCCATCCTTGATTACGGTTCCCCAGCTTGGTCACCATATTTATTAAAGGATATAAATATGGTTGAAGGTGTTTAAAAATACGTTACAAAATTAATTCCTCGTATTAAAAGGATGCCCTACAATACTAGATTGAAAGAAACTGGTTTGTTCTCAATACATCATAGGTGACAAAGAGGTGACTTCTGCTTTTACATAAACTGCTCCAGTCCAACGAGTTAAGCAGTCAATGTAACCTTGTATTTAGTAATACAAGGACTAGCCTAAGGTCACATAACAGAAAACTAGTGGTCCCAAATCCTGCAACATCAAAAAGAGATATTTTTTTTACCATAAGGGCTACTAAGGCATGGAATAGCCTGCCTAAGGAAGTAATTGAGGCAACAAGCTTCATGGGATTTAAAAACACACTAGATAGAGCTATTAATTTAACAATGGTTTAAGTACGACCCACATGTGTGGGGGACAATCCAGATGGGCCTAGTTGCCCCCTTTTGTCCTATTATCCTAGTAGCTGCACTGTCTGGCTATGTAGGACATTAATCTGACCTGCACTGCAGGCAGATCACATTACCTGCAGCAGCATCATGGTCCTGCAATGTCCTTCCAACTTTCCTGTTACTTTTACAATGGAGTCCTCTATGAATCCAATCTTGTTACTACTCTCACCAGCCTTTTCCTTTCTTCTCCAAGGCATGCCAGGTGTAATGCTAGGCAAAATGTCTGGATACGGCCTCCACAACAGCATTATGAAATTCCACAATTTTCACAAAGACTCATGGAATTTGACTTTAAATATTGATTACAGTATTTTGCAATTTGTGGCAGCTTATAACATGGACATCCCTTAAGCAAAAGATTAAAAAGCTGACAGACACAGCCTCCTTTTTAATGCCTGTGAACCCGTCAAACTTAGCAGTGTTGGGTTCTCTAGTTTTAAAGGGGCTAATAACTACAGTTTACATCCTTGCAAAATGTAGTTTAAAAATTTCTGAAAGTTTGGTTATTTACTACTTGGTCCCATTTAAAGCTAGGGACGTATGTATCCATGTGGTATAATAATTCCAAATTTGTTGAAATTTGGACAAGTTGTTTTAAAATTAGGTGGGAAAAAAACTGAAAATGACATTATGACAAACTGCTTGGTTGCCTATAATTTATCCCCCTCTAAAGCTTGAGATGTCAGACTAGATACACATACTGAATAACATATCCATGCAGTATAGTTCTTCGAACTTTTCACATTTGGAGAAATGTTGATAAGTAGTTTTAAAAGCAGATGGAAATAAGTGAAAATAAAATTTTAATGAAATGTTTGGCCACCTATGATTCAGCCACTTTGAAAGCTACAGTAGGGACCTGAAACGTGGTACACTTATACAAGTCGAGCTCAGTATCTCTTGTACCTGGCTCTGGCCCTACTTGTTGTTGACTGCCTGCCTGGGTGTGGCCCTGTGCATATTGTATATATTCTGTATATTCTTGTTAGGTATATTGATATTGAAATTGTTCTGTTATATGTTCGCATTTTATGGTGTCCACTGCTGTAATCTGAGCTATCCCACTGTGTATGTTATGTTTCCTGACTTCGGCATATGTCTTCACCTTATTTGCATCAATTTGTACTCTGTATGTTCTTTTATTCTTCTGTACTCTCCTAAGTCGTACCTGAAAATAGGCATATGTCTTTGTCTAGTGTACTTACCTGGTTAACAAAAGCTAAATAAATACATAAAGTCATAAGGAATGTCAAATGTATGACATCTGGCAAAATATGGGTGATAAGTTTTAAAATTAGCCAGAAACATCTAAAATTGAAATAGTAGCAGTTTTGCAGAACTGTCATGGAAATTCTACAAAATCCTGTGGAATCAAAATTCCACCAGAATCCTGGCTGTGAAATTTCACATTCTGAGCAGCCCATAATATGTCTATACTCACTTCTGACATTACTGTGGACTGTATATTTCACCAGCAATATACTCGAAACAACAATCCGACCTGATCGCTATGTTTAGTGGCACGGTAACTCACAAACAGATTGTGATGCCGTGTTTGATTTAGAACCAGTACGCTTTTGCCACTACACTTCAAGGTAGACATTTAAGGGATCGCAGTTTAAAGGTATTTCTTATTTTGTGAAATTTTTGTTTATTTAAAAATTGATTACAGGAGAGGCACACTGAGCCGAGGCTTGTTTCCAGGTGTGACCCAAGGGAGGGGGAAGGGGAGAAATGAAAATTACATACCTACCATAATTATGATCTTTCTGTGTATCTTCACCATTCATCACCTTTGGGTTATGGGCCAGAGGTCATGACCCCGCGGGAGCTTCTCTTTTTTTGGGGATGGGCGGAGTCGATGCACCATTGGCGCCACCCTCAAGGCAGTGGCGACTGCGTGGCGCTCGAGGTTAGCTGTTATGTGTTGTCGACTCCGCCCTCCGCCAGTTCTGAGTCACTGGAGAGGTGAGGAAAAGGGTTGGGAGGGTGGGACAAGGAAGTCCAAAGGACAGACAAAGGAAAAGATATATAAACCAAAAGGAGAAGTAAACGACTGAGAGGACATTGGGTAGGGGCCCCAATCCCTGGAAACATGAAAAGGAGAGAGGAGGAATTAGGATAAGCTTGGGGGGGTGGGGACAGGTAACAACCATACCCTGGACCTTGACTTGTCTCCAGATTGTATAGGAACTGCAAGGAGTAGCCAAAGGCTCACTGACAGAATTCAAGGCACAGAGTTACTGGCAATAATTCCAAAAGGCAGAAAATGGTTATTCTGGAAGAAAGACAGGACACTGGGAATTCTCCCCCTCTCAGGGAAAAAATTTTTGGTGTGAGAAAATTTAGTTTGTTTAAAATAATAAAGGATATGTCCAACGGACAAAGAAAATTAAGGATTGATGGGAACAAAAGAGGAGTAGAGAATAGAGGGCAACTGCCAACTCCCACCCCACAGGGGTGGAGCTAGAGCACTGGAGGAGTGCTCCCCCATGCTGACCACTCTCCCCTTAGAAATATCATCCCCCATATGCCCCTGTTTATCCCACTCCTGACAAAAGAAAGAAGGGGGGCAAGGAAGAGCACAGAGAGGGAAGGGGACCCAGAGACTGAGGCCCCAGGGGGATGGTGGGCAGGATTGTGATGAATGGTGAAAGTACACAGAAAGATCATAATTACGGTAGGTACGTAATTTTCATATCTTATCTGTGTCAATCGTCACCATTCATCACCTTTGGATGAGTGCCAAGCCCCACCGAAGGGGGTTTTAACCCTAAAGAACAGAGTCTCGTAGCTCTCAGTGGGTGACACATTAAGAGGGAGAAACTTCGGGGCCTGGGGAGGCCTAAGAGTGGGGAGAGTGAGACAGGGATCCCCCCCCCCCGGAGGAGGAAGGAAGTTGCCCTGACAAACGCCATCTCGCTCTACGGGAGAAGAGGTAGGTTCTCTGGTGAGCGGAGATAATCACCCTAAGCCGGGCCAAGGGTGACAACCGGGAAAGACGCAGCCATGCCACCCGCCTAGTGCAGATCAATGTCCCTACGACCCTGGTAGCTACCTCATTGGCATTGTACGATGCCCTCATTTGGTGCTTTGCTAGCTCCTAGCCATGTGCAGAGAGTGCGATGGCTTGTCTGGTTTGCTCCGTGTCAGGCAAAGAGGCTAGGAGCTGACCCAGCCTGGACCACAAGAATCTATTGTAGGATGCGGTAGGCCTAATGTGCTGCGATAGAGACCAGCAACCGTGCCAAGTAGAACGTCCCCCTCCTCCTCCTCCAGAAGTCAAAATCCAAGGAATCTTGATCTGGGGGCCGATCACAGTGGAGGGCGCGAAGCCCATCAGGAGTGTCCAGCTGCATCAATCCTAACTGAGGATGAGGCATGGAACCTGGAGACTCCGGGGGGGGGGGCACAATACCAATGGCAGAGATCTCTAGGGGCAGGAACTCTGGAGAAGGGTCTCTGCCAGGAACACAACGACACCTCCCGAAAGGGAGCAGGCCAGGGGGGCACCACAAGGGTGTCCTCACTGAAGTCGCCTAGAAAGGTGTGCGCTGAGTTCTCTGGATTGCTTTGAGTGGGAGGGGTGATGTGCAGGTCCTCCAACATCCTCATGAGGAATTGCTGATACTCCGCAAGATCAGCAGCTGGGGAGATGTGGACAGAAGGCTCATCTCCCCCAGAACAGGGGATGAGAAGTCAGAGGACTGCAGCTGTTCAGAGGGTGGCTGCTCGGGGGGGGGGAGGGTTGAAAAATCTGTCTATCCATTGCCCTGACATAAGCGGGGAATCAAGCAGCCACAGCTCTGATTTGCTCCCAGGAGAGAGGCCCGCTAGGACCAAGGATGCCTGGGAGTGCTGGAGAATGTGGCAGAGGGATAGGGGCAGAGCCAACAAGAGAAATCGACTGACCTCCGCCTGGGCTAGGGAGCGCACCAGGAGCACCAGAAGAAGAAGGTGCTCTGGAAGACTCCACAGCCGACAGCTGAACAACCATATCGGAACTGCCTTGGCTGCGCCCAGAAGAATCCCCCCTGTGAGGTGACCGGAGCCATGCAGGTCCAGAAGGAAGGTCCCCTATCTCCAAAGAATGGGGCCCTCTCAAAGAAACCGAGGGGGAAGAGTGAAGATCCGCGCTACGGCTTCTCCCAGAGCCTGGGCTGGCTCCAGAAAAAGGTTGCCGCACAGACCCCATGCCCCTCAGAATCCTAGAGCGCCCTCCTACTCGAGAGAGCCAGTGTAGGCAACTGGCAGCCCTGGTTGGCCCCTGAAGGAGCTATCCAGGGTGCAGCACCCTCCCCTTCCGTGGGTGCTCTGATCGGCCCCAAAGTTCGGCGATCTACGCACTCCACCTGAGGGGGTACCACCGCTGAGGGGTCAGAGAACCCTCCGAGGCCGGGCTGCAGTGCAATGGTGGCCTGCACCACTGGTCAGAACCCCTGACCCTAGCCCCGGCAGTCACTGTCCGCTCCTCAGAGGGGGGCTGACTCCGGCCTGTCGAGGACCCTATGAGGGTGCCCACACCAGCAGCTAACTCCAGGGAGCCAGACTGCCCGTCTGACTCAGAGTCCGACTCCACCTCCGAAGAGGTGGAGACCGAAGCCCTGTGTCAAACAACTGGTGGGTGCCTGCTGCCATCTCGACCAAATAGGGTACCAGAAACAGAGACCGCACCTGAGTCGCTACCCGTGTCCTCCGCAGCACTGTGAACAGTGGCAGAAGAGGACACGGCTCCAACCAGGACAGCAATCTCCGAGTCAGAGCTGACACGGCGCTGTGGCGCTGAGGACAGAGACAGCACCGACGACGCGTTTGACAGCGCCCGGCACCGCTAACAGCGCCGAGGCCAGAGACCCCTTTGGCGCCATCCTACTGAAGCGGGCGCTTTAGGACAGACACGGGACTGACAGCGCTCAGCACCGCAGATGACGCCGAGATCCGAAACCTCCACGGCACCATGTCCATGTCCAGAACCGTGAATGGCCCCGGAACTGGACATGGCGCCATACTCAACCTCGGCGCCAAGGCGAAAGAAGTCAGAGATGGCGCTGTAGAAACTCCCATGGCGCCGCTAGCACCATCGGCTCTGCGAATGGCGCTGACAGCAGCCATGGCGCCGAGCAACAGACCAGCGCCAATGACTCTGTCAGGGCCCATAGCGCCACGAACGGTGCTGAGGCCGGAAATGGCGTCAACATATGGCGTCCAGGACGGCGCTGACCCATGCCTTTCAAGCCGTGGGTCCAACACCGGGGGAGCCTTCACCCCTGAAGGGGCGATTGACAATGTGGTGCCTCCCGTCCTTCTCCCGGAGGAAACAGACTGGGCCTCCTGCACCTTGGGAGAAGCCTCGGCCATGGTTAGGCTACAAGAGGCCGAGGCTCCCTCCTCCTCGGTCCGTATAGAACTGGGAGGGGACCCTGAGGAAAGGGCCGAGAGAACGCTGCTTGGCTCGACAGCTGCCCACCCTGAAAGTCGGCGAGCTAGCCCTACCTTTCCACATGTGTTGCTCGATGACCCGCAGTCCATGGAGAAACAGGTGTCGCGCAATCCATGTTGTGAAGTGGGCCAAGACACGAAGGCAACGGGTCATACTGGTCGTGACCGGAGTATTTCGCCACATGGGCACCGCCGCATGAGGGGGCCATCCCTCTTAGAAGTCTTCTTGCTCTCTGACCGAGACATTACCTACGGAGAAAAAAACACCAAATAAGACTCGACGTCGCAGAATAACAAAAATAATGGAAAGCTCTTACCGGGCGACGTCGAGTGTGGCTAGCAGAACTGGCAGGAGGGAGCCGACAGACTTCGGCACGGAGGAAAAAATTGATACGGAGTCGAAAGATTAAGCTGCATAGCAGGTAGGCCTCAAATTTGCTCTCGGAGTGTCCCATGAGGTGACTTCGACGGCGGGAGATGAAGAACTGGCGGGAGGGCAGAGTTGACAGCACATAACGGCCAACCCGCGAGTGCCAAGCAGTACGTCGGCCTCGAGGGCAGCACCGATGGTGCGTTGACTCCGTCCACCCCCACCCCCTCAAAAAAAGAAGCTCCCGGGTCATGACCTCCGGTCCATAACCCAAAGGTGATGAATGGTGAAGACTGACACAGATAAGATCACAATTACAAAGACTGCAGTAAGTCAGATGATGCAGTAACAATGACAATGACAAAGTGCAATAGTAGAGTGCAGCACAAACAAGAAAGCAAGATTGCTGCATATAACAGAGGATAAATTAATTAGCATATAAATCAGCTTTGCTTTTTTTGCAGTTAAATTTGTTTATTGAATTATAGAGACAAAGCATACATCTCAACAGAAATGCAATTACAACAACAATTCGTACTTTACAAATTGTAGCACAGTTAGGTATTCACAATTAATTCATAATACACGAAACCAACAGTAAGGATGTGGGAAAATCTGGATGACAATTTAAGGAAAACCAACAAAGTTCTGAGGAAGAGTGGCAATGGGGGGAATCTCCACAAACATATATGCTATTGGAGATGAGGGGTGGGGGGGTGTGGCCATCAAGGTGGCTTTTAGCATGTCCTTGCCAGGGGGAGTAATGGAGGCGGGAGATGAGACCTGGATATAGTGCATAAACGGAGTCCATTTGTCCAAGAAGGTTGCTGGGTGCCATTGGCTAGATGCGCAAGCCTAGAATAATTAGCCAGTTTATCCATGGCTACCAGCCATGCTGTGAGGGAGGGAGGGGATCTCCTTGGTTTGCCACCTGCACAGAAGTAGCCGTTTGGCTTCCACAGAGGCCTGCAAGAGCCACGCAAAATGTGGGCCCAATAGCCTGTGTTTGGTAGGAGGAATCCCCAGGATCTAGAACATAGGTAAGATAGGGACTTGGGTATCCAAGAATAATGGAGCAGCATTTAAGTATTTCAGAGCAATAGGAACCGATGGGACCACATTGCCAAATAATATGTAGCAGGTGTGATCCCGCAGCATCACACCTCCAGCATACATCATCCGGTATTAAGTTAATTTTTTTAAGGACTACTGGAGTGCGGTACCAAAGATGTTGTATTTCATTTTGGATACGGAAACTCCGGGGATCTCCACAGGCTTTCTTAGCTGTAGTCCAGCTACTCTGCCACATACCCACTGTGATAGAGGAGCCCAGCATGCTTTGCCATTTCCCTTTGGCAGGTAGAGAGGGGTCAGGCAGGTTTTCCCTCATAAGCTTATAAATGTGGCCCGCAAGGCCCTTCTGTAATTGTAGCCAGCTATCTAAAGGCAGTTTATTATGAGCGGCTCTTCCATTATGTTGACATATAACACAAGGACACCCTCTTTTAAGCCAGCATGAATAAGTGTATCTCATCTGTAAATATCTCCAAAAATCCTTTCTTTCTAGCTTGTATTTTTCTTGCAAGGAGGCAAAGCTGTCTAGGGTGTACCTGTCTCCCATTAGGATGTTGTTCAGCTTATTAATCTGGTTCCTCTTCCAGCCCTTCCATAACAGGGGCTTCTGATCAATGGTCCAGCTAGGGTTGTTCCAGAGAATAAGGTGCTTCCCTGGATTCAGACATGTCTTACTAATGGCCCCTATTTGGTGCCAGGCCCTGTAAGCTGCTTTAATTGTCAACCAGTATCGGAATTTGGGTGGGAAGGGGCTGCCCAGGTAACCTGTAAGGTGATTTCCATGAAGGGCATTCCTTTCAATGGCTTCCCAGGCTGGTAAGTTTTCAGTGTTCTCCTGAAACAGTTTACAGCTGGTCGCCACCGAAAAGGCATATGCATAGTGTTGGAAATGTAGGAGGCACCACCCCACCCCCCCATTCCAAGGAGCTCGAAGTTTGGTTCTGCTATATCGAGGAGTTTGATTCTCCCACAAGAAGACCCTCATTAGGTTGTCCAGTTTTTTGAACCATTTCTTCGGAATCTCAATCAGTAGGTGAGATAGCACACAGAATACCCTCAGGGCAATCATCATTTTGATTGCCGCCAGCTTTCCTGGTAGGGAAAGGTTCAACTGTTTCCATCTTTAAGATTCCTCCTTAAGGCTAGTAACCAGGGGAGAGAAGTTAACCTCTTGCAGGGAGGACACATTAGCATTGACCCTAATTCCCAGATACTTAATACCTGCCTTAGCACTAGCTAAGCCCACTTTGGAGATATCTTCAGATGTGAGCTGTGTATTTAAGGGGAGGACTTCTGTTTTATCTTGGTTGACCCTTAGGCCCGAGATGTCTGAGGAGGATTGCAATAATTCCACAATGTGCTTCGCACTGGCAAGAAAGTCATCAGTTAAAATGAGGCAATCATCAGCATACAACATTGCACTGTATGAATCGTTCCCTATATCTAGACCCCTAATTTTTGGGTGCTTCCTCACTGCACTAGCCAGGGCTTTTATGACTAGCACAAACAGCATTGGGGACAGCAGGCACCCCTGTCTAGTACCCCTGTGAAGTTCGATTGGCTCTGAGATAATGTTATTGGTCAGCAGTCTGGCCATGGGGGAAGTGTGGAGAGCTTTAACCCAGCCCCTGAAGACACTGCCAAAGTTGTAGTGCTGAAGCATCGCATGAAGGAAGTCCCACTCCACTGAGTCAAAGGCCTTCTTGAAATCTACCGAGATGGCTGCAGCGGGAGTGGGGTCTTGCCCTGCCCTTTGGATAAGGGATATCAGAAATCTAAGGTGGTAAGCACTGGCTCGGCCCTTCATGAAGCCTACTTGGGAGGTGTGAATCAGGCAGGGGAGGACTTTTTCCAACTGGGCTGCTAACACCTTTGCAAGGATTTTGGTGTCCACGTTAATGAACGAAATGGGCCTATAACTTTCTGAAAGAGTGTGGTCTTTCCCCTCCTTTGGTAGGACTGTAATCATCGCCTCTCTAAGAGTGGCAGGGAGTACCTCCTTTTGTAGGGCCTCTTGTAGCATGTCCCTCATGGGGTGGGATACAGTCTCCTGTATTGCCTTGTAAAAGTCAGCTGAGTAGCCATCCCCCCTGTGGCCTTTCTAGAAACCATCTTACCAATTGCCTCCCTGATTTCGTGCACCTCTATAGGCCCTTCCAGCTGTTCACTCTGGGCATTTGCAAGCTTGGGAAGTTTCGTACCTTCCATAAATTTGTCAAATTTGGTCTTGTCCCAAGTAATATGAGAGCTGTAGAGGGAACTACTGTTTTCCCTCCTTCTTGTTTTGCAGTTGGGTTATATGCCTGTCGGCCTGCTGTTTTTTAACTCTGTATGCTAGTAATTTCCCAGCTTTTTCCCCTTCCGCCCAATACTTACGTTTCATTCGTAAGATCTGAAGTTCTGCTTTGCTGGAAGCTAACATATTCAGTTTCATTCTTAGGGCCAGGAGGTCATGCAACAGCTCTGGGTTGTGAAATTTTTTGGGATCTTTCTTATACTGATTTTCCTTCTCTCCCAGTGTCTTTTCCAATGCCCTGGTCTCTTTTTCTCTGTTTCTTGCGGTGGGAGGCATAGCTTATAATACGGCCTCTCACTGTGGCTTTGAAAGCCTCCCAGATGGCAGCCGCTCAGGCAGACCCCATTGGCTATCAGAGATGTACGTTTTTACCTCCCCCTTAAGCCATTCCTTAAAAGGCTGTCTCCTGTAACAGTAGGGGGATCTAGCCTCCAACTGACTGACCTAGAGCAAGAGGTGGAAGGCCCTAGGGAGAGTGTCAATGGGGCATGATCTAACATGTACAGGGGGGCTATTGTGACACCCAGAATCTTGCTCGCAATGCTTGGGGAAGTGAACCAATAGTCAATCCTACCGGCTACTTGTTTGGCTTCAGAGAAATGTGTGTAATCCCTCCCGTCTGGGTGGGCTAGCCTTCAAATATCCTGCAGTTTGTGCAGAGCGAGCATGTCCTTTACAGCCCTAATAGATTGGGTGTGGGTATCAGGCTTAGAATTCTACCTGTCCACAAGGTAGTCCATAGTCAGGTTGAAGTCTCCTCGTAGTATGATGTCCACCTACGCTGTTCCCATCTCCATTAGTTCTTGTGAGAGTTTATGAAAGAACTCCGTGGAGTCTTCATTTGGGGCATATAGATTTGCCAATAACACATCCTCTGTGGGAGTACTAACCCTTGCAAAAACCCATCTTCCTTTCTTGTCTGCTCTTTGCTCCCGCACCTTCCATTTTAAGTTTTTGTGACATATTATAGATACCCCACCTCTGGTCTTGTTGGCCGCACTATGGGCCTCCCACCCCACCCATTCCCACACCAGTTTTTGAGCTTCAGTATGATTTAATTTAGTTTCCTGCAAGAAGGCTATCTCAGGGATTTTAGTCTGGCTAAGATTTTCTTTCTTTTAATAGGTGAGTTCAGACCCCTCACATTCCAGGTGGTGGCTGTCACCATATCTTTACCCACCATAATACAGTTTTATCAATATCTCCTGAGCCCATAGCCAGAGCAAAAAAAAAGTTGAGTCCTGTGTGCAGGAAACCTGTCCCTAGAAACTTCCCCCGAGAGTCCAGACAGTCTGCCCCCCCCCATCTCCAAACCTCACATGACCAACTAACCATACTATAAACTGATATTCTAACCTTTATAACTCCTTTTCCTTCCTCCCAATACCTTGTCACCTGTGCCATACCTTTGCCTAAGAGGGTCCCCGTAACAACCCGGCCACTAATGATATAAGTAGTCCATGGTCGGGAGAACCTCTCCGGGGCTAGAGCTTGGTATCTTACCAGAAACTGTCAACCTGCCCTTCCTCTGAGACAATAACAAACACATTTATATAATATTGAACAGGACCCTATGATCCCCTATGTAGTTGCTAATGCAGGAATATACAATTTGTATAACATTTATAAAGCCAAACTAATTCCCAAGTAATGAGAAAACCTGTAATAGGATAAAACAGTGGATACTTCGAGGTATAAATAGTCCCCACTAGAAACACACTGAGGATACCCTCCATATCGTAAAACATTCCCTTTGAGCGCTTAAGGGTCTTGTGCTATCCCCCACTCTTCCAGCCTCAGATGATAGCCAGGTAGCAGCCTTCAGGTCGGGTACTGCAGAGAAACCATAGTGATTACATTATTCCATGACAGAGGGGCCAAACAAGCTACGAAATCCAAATAGTTATTGAAACAATAATGACAGAACCCTAAGGTGCGTACGATTAAAGTGCAGCCCCCAGCTCATGCCACCGCATGTTGTAACAAGGCCACCGAGCAGTAGACAGTGGTATCACCTGCAAGCATTGCCACCTAAGTTGGGAGGGTAGAGACCTGTAACGAAAACATGTTAGGCAGAAAACAGCAATAACAAGTGCATTCAAACTTTTACTAGCTATAACCAGCTATTGTGGCATGACAGTTCCGACACAGGCTGCAGATGGGCGCTCGGCAAAGAAAAGCCTAGCGTGTTCAAGGCAGGGCTTCTGAGCTGTGTCATCCTGTGGATAACTGAGCCCATGGAAGCACCCTAATTCCAGTAAGTCTTGAGCGGTATGAGGCCATAGCCCCGGAGGGAAGGGAAATATCTCCTCCCCCCTCCCCCCCCCCAGCCACTAGAGAGCCAGCAGCTTGATCGAGGGTTAGAAACAGACAAGCCCAACCATTCAAACTGGCAGCTGTTGTTTGCCCCATGGTTCCCCTCCACATTCGGCCCAGTCTTTGTAAAGTGGGGCCCAGTCTGTGAGCAAGCTCTGGTCAGTGGGATCTTCCATCGTCGGACTTTCAGGGTTCCCCATTAGGTCCACGGCTATTGGCACAAGATCTCTCAAGGGCTCGTATCTGTTAGAGACCTTGACTGGTGTTATTGCTGGGGAAATCGTTCTGTCATCCAAAAGGGTTTACAACCTTTGGCGGCTCCTGGATCTATTTCTTCTGGGCATAGGCTTTTTACTTGGAGTGTCCATTCCAGGCTTTCTGGAACGACCCCTCTGGACTCTCTGCCATTCTTTCCCTGGCTCGGCTTCTTTCTGTGCTGTGCCAGACGGTAGCTCCATGGCTGAAGGGGAGACCACCCTGTTCTGCCATGCGGTGCCACACGGCAGTTGTAGGGGTTGATTCAACTTCGGCCCGGTGGCTGTAAGGTTAGCAGAAATTGCTCCACCTCCCCAGGGTTGTTAAACATTTGAAAAACCCCATTGTACTGAACTCTTAACAAGGCCAGATATCTAAGCGAAGTGGCAATGCCCATTTTGCAGAGCTGCTGTTTCACTCCTGCCTAAGCTCTTCTGCGCTTTGCGAACTCCTGTGAGTAATCTTGGTAGAGCTGGATTGAGCATCCCTGCCATGTCACTATTTTTAGTTCTCTGGTCAGTCGAAGATAACGCTCCTTCACCGGGTATCTCAAGAATTTGCACAGTATGGGGGAAGGCGCTCACCTTGTTTAGGTTTGGGGGCAAGTGAGCGATGGGCTCGCTCGAGTTCTGGGGGTGCCTCGTGCTCCAATTTTAGCATCGCTGGTAACGTGTCTTCAAGAAAGGAAATCATGTGCTTGCCCTCCATGCCTTCCGGAATGCCCACAATTCTAATGTTTTGCCTCCGAGATCTATTTTCCATGTCATCCACTTTGGATAATAAATATTGGATCTGCCCAAGGTGTTCTCTCAGGTATCCATCGTGCTGGGAAAGTTGTTCAGCCTGTTGCTTCGTTTCTTTTTCAGAGCCCTCCACTCGAAGTGCTAACAGCCGCAAGTCCTCATTTATTTTTGAGGATGACAGTTTTAATTCAGAAGTATCTTGCAGGACTTTGCTCAGCATCGCTGTCATGTTAGCAATTTCTTGAGCCATGTTGTTGGTGGAGCTTGATGCGGCCATCGCCCCCTGCGCCTTTTCCAGAGTGCTGCCCGACTCTTGCGCTTCAGGGTGGGCATCATGAAGACTGGGTGGCACTGCAATCGCAGCCTGGAACATGGACACCGCGCGGAACTGTCAGACTCTTTTAACAAGGCGTAGGATCACGGTACCGTGGCCAATTTCTCTGGGAAGTGGCTCGTTTTGACGTTCCGATATTCCAGTAAGCGATGCTGATTTCGTTTAAGCAGGAGTAACGGCTGGACCCACCGGATGGGCTCGTAGGGGTTCACAGGGTCTCTCTGGTAGGAATTAGTGTGCCACCATGTTGGCCGCCAGGCTTCGCCCCCCCCCAATAAATCAGCTTTTCAAATGGACTTGATCAAAAAGTGCTTAGTGTCTGATTGAGTGGAGACTTATTTATTTATTTATTTTTAATCTAGGATTAGAGAATATCTTTGAGCACAGTGCAACTCATTTACAAAAGTTCCACGTAAATATTGGGGAGGGGGGTTACAAGACAGACAAAGAATAAAGCACAATATCATGTACAGATAATATCAAATACAGAGAACAGCAGTAACAGCACAATACATAGTACATAAAAATAGGTGACTGCAATTAAATACATAGTTGGCACTCTGAGGACACTTTAGGTGAAATATGGGTGTCAATCCCATTTGGAAATAGTAAGGGAAGGAGGAGTTAGGAGATGAAGAGTAGCAGCAGGACAGAGAACAAGGGGTGGGGGAGGGGGAGAGATGAAGCAGAGTGGCAATTGTCAAGTATTTTAGTGAGGAAGGAAGGGATAGACGGGTGGGGGGTCAGACACAAGAGGGGTGGGTCACAGGAGGGAGGGGATGGTGAGGTGTAAGGAGAGGGAGGGAAGAAGGGAGAAGGAAGGAAGAAAGGTGTGGAAAAGAGTTAGTCAGGGGCATAGTGGGTGAGTTAGTAGGACAGAGTGGGAGGGTCAGGATGTGAAAAGAAGGGGGAGAGGTGATTGAGCAGGGGAGGAAGGATGCAGCCAGGGGCCTTGTCGAGGAGGTTGGAGAAGCAGGGTGCCAGATGAGGTGCAGGTCGCACGATTAATTAAAGCAGGTATACTCACTTTCCTTTGAGAGGTGCTGATGTAGGAGATGCTTAAACTGGGTAAGTTGAGGTATGCTAGTCAGTTCACAGCTCAGGCCATTCATCCAGTTAGGAGCTCTGTAGAGGAAGGATCGCTGGCATTGCATGGTCCAAACCCTAGGAACGTGAAAGAGTTCAGAGACAGAGAATTGGGTGTGACGTGATTTGAGATTTTGATAGAAGACTAGCGATGCCCATTAGCAGGGCTCCAAGCAACACTTGCTTGGCAAGTATACAAGAGTGGTACTTGATGCGGTCTTGTAGTTTGAGCCACCCGGTTAGGGTGAATAGATTACAAGTGTGGGTGAAGTGGCTGGCACCAGTGATAAGTCTACTGGTTTTGTTTAGGGCAGTATTTAGTCTTTTGAGAGATGTAGCTGGGGCAGCTCCATATATAACCAAGCCGTAGTCAATAACGGATAGTACCGAGCTGTGGATTGCAAGTTTAAGTGCTTCTGGGGCCAGACTTCTTCTGTGTCTGTACAGCAATCCTAGTTTAGCATTTACGTTCTTAGCAACAATATCAATGTGTGGCTCATAGGAAAGGTGGCAGTCCAGGGTTACTCCAAGGTATGTGAAATGCTGGATTTGTTCAAGGGGGGCTCCTTGGTTATTTTTAACTGTCAGGGTGTGTGACCTGTGTTTATGGTGGGAGGAGGAGAACAGCATAAGTTTTGTTTTTTTGTAGTTTAGAGCTAGCTTGTGGGATTGGAGCCATTTTTCAACTTCAAGAAATCCACGCTGTAGGTTGTCTTCAAGCACGGTGGGATCCGGGTGACCTGCAAAGATGACAGCGCCATCTGCGTATAGGAGGGTCCTTAACTGACAGGCATTTGAGAGGTTGTTTAGGAAGATACTAAACAGAAGGGGTCCCAGGATGGACCCTTGAGGTACGCCTGATCTGACAGAGAGCAGTTCCGAGATGGTATTTGAAATCTTCACCCTCTGTGACCTGTCGTCAAGATAGCTGCCGAACCATTTTAGTGCGCTAGGTGAGAGATCAGTCTTTGCGAGTTGGTCAAGGAGGAGTTTGAGATTCACAGTGTCAAAGGCCTTTGTAAGGTCTATGAACACCACTCCTACCAGACTGTTATTGTCGACGGACTGTTGGATGAAGCAAGTGAATTCTAGCAAAGCTGTAGTCGTGCTATGCTTTTTCCTAAAGCTGTGTTGCTGTGGGCACTGCAGGGAGTACTTATCAAGATAGTCCACAAGCTGGTTGGTTACTATGCATTCCAGAACCTTTGACAGTGGAGGGAGGATAGATATTGGTCTGTAGTTGCTAGGTTCTGTCCGATCACCTGATTTGTGCACTGGCGTGATCAGTGCGGATTTCCAGACTTCTGGGAACTGGGACAAAGTGAGGGATAGGTTGAGTATTTTGGTTATAGGCAGGAGAACCTCTTCTAAGGTAAGTGCGATATGTTTGAGGTCCAGCAAGTCCCGACTATGTCTGGTTTTCCCCAATACTTAGATAGCAGTTTCCTGACCTGGGTGGCAGAGACCTGTTTGAAGTAGAATGGAGGGTGATCAGGCTTCTCTGGATCCGAACACGAGGCAGCCGATGGGAGAGCATCTTCAAAGAAGATTTTTGGGAGGACCTCTGATAGATTAGTGAAGGCAGTATTAAAAGTATTTGCAATTGAGAGAGGGTTGGTAATGGGATTGCCTTCAAGATTTAACGTAGCTGGAGAGACCTTCTGTTCTTTGCCCATGACACCTTTTATGTTCGCCCAGAATTTCCTGCTGTCACCCCAGGAGTTTGACAGAAGCTCTGACCTAGTCTTGAAGAGAGTAGTGAAATAGGCACATGAAATAGCCAAAACCACATGGTTGGGGTGGGGGGGGGGTTAGAGAGGGCAGAATTGCAGGGGAAGGGTTCAGGTAGAGGGCTGGCAGGAGCAGGAGGAGGGAGAAGCTTTAGATGGCACCTGACAGAGGTAAAGGAGGTAGACAGACAGATGGAGGAAGGTAGCTGGTTCCAGAGATAAGGGAGGTGATAGGAAAATGCAGATGTCCCAGCTGAGGAGTAAAGGTGTGAGAGGCAGAAGGTGTGAGAATCCCTAGAGCATAAGGAATACAATGTAGAGGGGATGGGGGAGAGGAGTGAGGATATGTATGAGTGAAGAGACCCAAACCAGTATTTAGAGATGATGGAAGCACAGTGGGACTGGTGACGTGATGGGAGAGGAAGGATAACTAAGGTAAAGCATAGGGAACAGTGGTGGGTATGAGATGGTAAATTGGTAGTAAAGCAGCAGCAACTACCGAGGGTGTCCAGTCTGGTAGGGAAGTGGGGGGCCATGCACCCCTGCATAGCTGGAAAACTAGAAGAACATTTGGTGACCAGCTCCTGGCAGACCTGGGAAGACAGGCAGTCCTTACTGTGGTACAGAGCACTGAGTTTGGGGTGGAGTTTGGCACAGATGGTGGTAATGTGGGCAGGGAAGTCAAGCCTGCTATCTAACCACACACCAAGGTATGTGAAAGTTGGGACTACTTCAAGGGGTGTGCAATCCAGCATGGAGAAAACAGGCAGGGAGGAACGGCCTGGCAAGCTTCTGATACCAAAGGTCACTGACACTTTTTTTTTTAGTGTTGACCCAAGTTGGCTGGACTGGAACCTAACACAGAACACTGAAAACGTTGCTGGAGTGAGACTTTCACAGATAGTCGAGGAACCAGAAGTGTGGAGAAAGTACAGTTACATAAGAACTTACCGTAACAGCAGATCTTCGAGGGGATCTCAGTCATCAGGTCACACTGTAGGAACTTCACTATCAGTGAAGCAGGATCCACATGGAAGATTTACAGCAGTACTACTGGGGCCGCCCACACTGACATCACAAACCCTATAAAGGTCTGAGCAGAACTGCTCCCTCCTTAGTTCTTTCCCCCGGAGACAAAGGGAGCATAGCTCGAGCCATGGGGGACCGAGGAGAGAGAGGTGCCCAGACCTATAAGAAAGGCTGAACCAGATAGCCAGTTCCAGAAAGAGCCCCCAAAAGGGGGATGGTGGGAGGGAAAACAGATCTTATGACCATGATCCCCTCGAAGATAGTACAGTTATGTAAGAACTTACCGCAACAGTAGATCTTCGAGAGAAGCTCTGCAGCAGGCCAACACCGTGTAGGACTGAAAAACGCCCAGGTGCCAGGGACCACAGAAACGCCTAGCTAGTAGTTCATTACGGGGGACCGCCCCCGTCAGCATGCTGATCTCCACCTATCCTATAAAGGAGGTGGTCCCCCACATCTATTTATTCATTTATTTATTGATATCTTGGAGAACACATGTGAGCAGATGCTCATTTGTAGGTTCCATGTCAGTTAAAAGCAGGAAGTAAAAATGTTTTAGCCAGCACTTGCTACTCACAGTTCTCTCATTAGCATTTTACACGCAATAGTTTCAGACAGCACATAACGACTCTTGGATACCTGGACTGGTGCAAAAGGTGTATCATATTTTATTTTGTGCAAAAAACACCCAGCAGCAACAACAGTCCTTCCCGAGTACAGGTCGTCCCCTTCTTTTCTGTCCAGCAACACTCCTGACGTGTTTTGTGCCCTCTAGCGCTTAATCATAGGAATAACATGCTATGCCAGCTCTTCCCTTTAATAGGGAACATTTAAAGTGACAGTGCAAAAGTGAATATACAGTGAATCAAATTCATATAACTATCAAGTCCATATATTTAATAAATACAATTAAAACTAGTCTTACCATATTTACATGTGTTTGTACTATATTTCCTTTTTCAATTAAGCACATTATTGTTTTAATCTTTACCATCCTTTCATAGTCCATCTATTCTATTGTTTAGCCTTCTGCAAAATTTGTCCACGTGAATCCACTGTGGTTCGGCAGAGCAAGTTAACCCTGAAAGGTGAAAATAGGAAATATATAGAACAATATTAACACATATCTTATACCATAATATATAATATAAATAATAAAAAAAAAGTCTTAACACACATAACATTATACAAAAGAATATTAACATAAGCTCTTAATAGACATTTATATCCTCATTATGTCTAAACTATTAAAATTCTGAAATCTTACCTCAAGATCAAGAAACAAGGAGGAAAATATGGTCAAACCTATAGTAAAAGCTAGGGGCAGGAGGTTGAAAAGGGGAGCATTAAAGGTTTCAATTCTATTCTTTCATTAAGACCTTGTTTTTCTGAGGCCCCTGTGGCAAAAATCCAATACTGTTCTCTTTTTAACAACACACTGTCATAATCTCTCCCCTTGGGCTTTTTATAGGTTTTTCCATGCCTACAGAAGTAAAATCATGTTTATTTTGATCATGATAGTTACTTATATGTATATGCCAAACCATCATCATGGGGTATATTTGAATACAAGGACTATACATCAAGAGTGACCAACAAGCTATCCTTTTGTATTGCTAAATCTTCCAGCACCATCAAAATGTCCCCTGTATCTTTAATATAAGAGGGGACATCTTTTACTAGGTTGCCAATGTAACTATCCACATACTTAGAAAGTGGTTCCATTAGTGAATCATTTCCTGATACTATTGGACAGCCTGGCAGATTAACCAGGCACTTATGTATCTTTGGAAGACAATAAAAGCAAGCTTTTACAGGATTGGCCACTGTTAAAAAAGAAATTGTTTCATCTGGTACCCAATTTTGATTTTTGACATACATTAGATATGCGTCTATTTCCCCTTTAAACCTGACTGTGGGGTCTGATTTAAGTTTTTTTATAAAACACATCGTTATTCAGTTGTCTACATATTTCCTGATGGTACACATCAGTGTCCATTACTACTATCGAACCCCCTTTGTCAGCTGGTTTAATAGTTATATCAACATTTGAGCCCAACTTATCCAATGTCATGGGATATATCTGAATACAAGGACTCTACATCAAGAGTGACCAACAAGCTATCCTTTTGTATTACTAAATCTTCCAGCACCATCAAAATGTCCCCTGTATCTTTAATATAAGAGGGGATATCTTGATGATGGTTTGGCAGCCATGGAGTTCTATTTGAATAAAAGAGAGAATAGGGACCCACTTACAGATATGCTGGTGAAACTGGCAGAATTTGTATTGAAATATAACACTTTTTTCTACTTGGATGGTCAGTACATACAAAAGAAAGGTACAGCTATGGGGGATAGTTTAGCTCCCAATTTTGCTAATATGTACCTTGGTAAATGGGAGGAGGAAACTATACGAGCACAGGAAACTAATCCAATCCACCATAAGATAGATCTATATTGTAGATTTATTGATGATATATTGATGGTATGGGTAGGAACTGAGGAAGAACTGTTTGAGTTTGTAAGAGATCTGGAAAATAGTAATCTGAACCTGAGATTTTCCCCTGTCCTTTAGTAAACAACAAATTACCTTTTTGGATCTAGTAATTGTTAAAGATGGACAAGGGGGAGTTAAAACAGACTTGTTTAGGAAACCTACTGATCGCAACATCTTGTTACAAGCCAAAAGTAGCCATCCATTCCATACTATTGCAGGTATTCCGAAAGGGCAATTTATTAGAGTCAAAAGAAATTGCAGTTATCAGGAAACCTATGACAAAAGAGCCAAAGAATTGGAAAGCAGACTGAAGGAGAGAAGTTACTCAAATAGCCTTATAGTTAAGGCAAGGGAGAAGGTGGATAACATGTCGAGATTACAGGTTATGAACAAACGCCCAAGGAGAGAAAAGGGCGATTTGAGAATTCGTTTTGTTAGCATTTACTGTGCACAGTCAAAAGAGATTAGCAATACCATAAAGAAACACTGGCATCTTGTTAGTTTGGATTCGGGCCTGAGTGAACTTAAGAATATAGAGCCAAGAATGGTTCATAGAAGGGGCCGTAGCCTCAAAGACAGATTAGTTCACTCGGTACAACCCAGAACAGATAACCCCAGAATGTGGCTACCTAAAAGAAATGATGGTTGCCACAAATGTGGAAATTGTAAATTCTATATTAAAGTACAAAATACTAAAACTTGTATCAGCCCTAAAAATAAATTGGAAACAAAAGTAAGGGGTTTTATCAGATGTGTAGTAGAAGGGGGTTATCTATATGGCTGTTTGTACATGTGGCTGCTATTATGTGGGAAAGACAAAGAGACAGTTTAAAATAAGAATAGGTGAACATCTAAGGGCCACTGAGAATAATGATCTTAGGAATGCACATATAAGTAAATGTCATGATCAAAATAAACATGATTTTACTTTTGTAGGCATGGAAAAACCTATAAAAAGCCCAAGAGGGGGTTGATTATGACAATGTGTTGTTAAAAAGAGAACAGTATTGGATTTTTGCCACAGGGGCCTCAGAAAAACAAGGACTTAATGAAAGAATAGAACTGAAACCTTTTTTTAAAAAGTAGAAATAATGTTGTTAAATGCTCCCCTTTTCAACCTCCTGCCCCTAGCTTTTACTATAGGTTTGACCATATTTTCCTCCTTGTTTCTTGATCTTGAGGTAAGATTTCAGAATTTTAATAGTTTAGACATAATGAGGATATAAATGTCTATTAAGAGCATATGTTAATATTCTTTTGTATAATGTTATGTGTGTTAAAACTTTTTTTTATTATTTATATAATAAATTATGGTATAGGATATGTGTTAATACTGTTCTATATATTTCCTATTTTCACCTTTCAGGGTTAACTTGCTCTGCTGAACCACAATGGATTCACGTGGACAAATTTTGCAGAAGGCTAAACAATAGAATAGATAGACTATGAAAGGATGGTAAAAATTAAAACAATAATGTGCTTAATTGAAAAAGAAAATATAGTAGAAACACATATAAATGTGGTAAGATTAGTTTTAATTGTATTTATTAAATATATGGACTTGATAGTTATATGAATTTGATTCACTGTATATTCACTTTTGCACTGTCATTTTAAATGTTCCCTATTAAAGGGAAGGGCTGGCATAGCATGTTATTCCTATGATTAAGCGCTAGAGGGCGTGAAACGCATCAGGAGTGTTGGAGAGAAAAGGAGGGGACGACCTGTACTCAGGAAGGACTGTTGTTGCTGGGTGTTTTTTTGCACAAAATAAAATATGATACACCTTTTGCACCAGTCCAGGTATCCAAGAGTCGTATGTGCTGTCTGAAACTGTTGCGTGTAAAATGCTAATGAAAGAACTGTGACTAGCAAGTGCTGGCTCAAACATTTTTACTTCCTGCTTTTACGTGACTCTGTTGCCAAGGCATGGCGTTCCCAGGTGCAACCCTGTTTCATTTTTTTATCCATGTCATTTACAAGAAAAAAATTGAACAGGTGTAAGGTATTACATTAGAAGCAAGTACAAAATTGCACTGGTACAGAACAATACATTACAAGCTAGGTAGACAATAAATTGGTGTGAATTACAAGGTTGGAATAACATTTAGCTTAAGGTATAACATTTAGACACCAGTACGGCATTGTTGAGAAGGTGTCTGGCATCAGAGAGTTAGGCATACTTGGGGGAGAAACAGAGTGGAAAACGGGCACAGCTGCAGCATAGTGAAGTGTATGACTGCATAAGGGGTTAAGAACAGACTTAGGGAAGGTTGGAGACGTTGGGGCTAGGAAAGCATCAGCCGGGGGGGCATGAAGGTGGGGACACAGTGGGGAAGAGGTGCCCAGTGGGGAGGGGAAGGGGTAGATGGGGGGGTGGAACAATGAAGTGCTGTGAAGGTAGGTGCCCCTAGGATTAGGTGGAACACCTCAGTTCTCTTGCCAGAGACCCCGAATAGGTGGCGAAAAGGAGAACCAAGGGGGTTCCTTAGAACCAAGGAGAGAGAAAGTATAAGCAGAAGAAGAGCGCTAGAGAGGAGCTAACGGGGGGAGGAGGGAGGGAAAGCAGGGCCCACTGCAAGAGTCCCTCTTGAAGATCTACTATCATTTCATTTAATTTTTTTTTTAGCCAGGAAGCAACTGGGCACAGCCCTTTTTCAGTCGCGCCTGAGAGTAAAAACAATACAAAACAACAACAAATTGACAAATACTACATAGTTCAACAAGTATTACAAGTACATAAATTAACAGTAGGATAGTGAGCTTCCAACAGTTTTTTAAAGTGCTGTACATTTTTTGCAATTTTAATTGATGCCGAAAACTTGTTCAGCAAAGTAGGAGCAAACCAAGTAAAAGAATGGTAACATGTAGCTAATTTTGGTAAAGTTGGATAAAAAATTATGCCCATTTTTTTCCTTGTTGAGTATGACCCTGTATTCAAAGTAAATTTGTTAAAAAGACACTGAGGTTTTGAATTGTGATAGATAGTAAATGCAAACACAGTCACTGTATACTCAAGTCTCTGCAATGGTGGCAAAATATTCATCTTTTCGTACAGAGAGCAATGATGGGATCTAATGGATACCTTTAGGGCAAATCAACAAATACTGTTCAAAATAAACTGATATCTAGAAATGAATGAATTTCCCTGATTCATGAATAACATTGCACCGTAGTCTAAAACTGGCAACAGAATTTGTTTGGCTATAAGCATTCTAGCCTCGTCTGTTAAGGCATTAATATTTCTGTATAAGAAACCTAACTTTCAATTTATCTTTTCCCATTTTTTCAAGATGTCCAAAAAACCTTAGGGTGGGGTCCAGACACCCAGATATTTAAATAACAGCGTTCTAGGAATTTCTTCTCCACTACTGCCTATGATTGACAGGTTTTCTACATCCCAGGCCAACCTCTGAGATGTAACAAATAGCATCACATTAGTCTTTTTCTCATTCAATTTTAATTTATTGTGCATCATCCACGTTACTAAGTGTTGGTAATCTTTTTGCAACGCTTGTTGAATTTCAATAACAGATGGGCCCGAGCTGTAAAAGACTGTGTCATCAGCATATAACATGCACTCTGTCCTTGTGAACTCCCCTGGTAGGTAGTTCACAAAGACCGAGAACAGTAAGGGTCCCAGTACTGATCCCAAAGGAACCCCCCACCCTCGGCTCCCCTGGCCCGGATATGGTATTACCTATCCATACTCTTTGCACCCTAGCACTTAGATAATTCCTAAACCATAGTAAACTTGTACCAGTTATGCCATAAGAATCTAGTTTCTGTAACAATATTGCATGGTCCACCATGATGAAGGCCCTGGTGAGGTTGACGAACATTGCACCCATCAGTCAATTTTCAGAACTCCTAGATGCTGTACCTCACTTGGACAGCATGCTTTTGCCTATAGAGCCCCACTCTGGATAAATGCACTGCAATCAGATATTTCCAATGCAACAAAGTTGGTCTCCTTTAAGCACTTACTTCAGCAGCATTTAGTCGCCGAGGCTACCTGTGACTGCTACCACTAGGCACTACCAAATTCTACTGCACCCGCTCCTTACGGGTATCCCCCCGACCCTCATCTATTCTAATTACTACCATCACTTGCACTTACTTTACACTTACTTCTGGGGCCCTCCTGCCCCCACCTATCCTCTCCCCCTCTCCTCTCCTATCCCCCACCCCACTACCACCCCTCCTCCCTCACTTCTCCTCCTCCTCTCTTCCCTTATGGCCTTCTGCCAGTTTCACTCTGTATTTAGTAACCTAGTAATTAGACTCAGGCAAACATTGAAAAATGCCTCTACTGTATGTAAGATGTACCTCTGATCACTACTGGCGTCGTTTTCACTTTATTTAATCTACAGTAATCTCCTGAATCTTCGTCTCCCTTCTATTTACACATTAATGTATGTAAGCCTGGTGACACTTGCAATGTAACTATTGTAAATGTTAACCTGACTATGTTATCATTCTAATGTGGAACCTATGTAAAGAGTGTCTGCTCAAAGATCTTGAATCCTAGATGTTAATTAATTCATAAATAAATAAATAAGTTCTTACATAACTATACTATCTCACTTCAAGGGGGCTCTTGTAGCAGGCCAACACTGGTAGGACTGACTTCCAAGCAGTACTGGAACTAACCAGAAGGGCAGCCGGGAGGAGGCAGTAGGTAGGCATCAGCACTGAGCTCAAGAGAGAAGGCCATGAAGGACTGCTAGGCTGAAATTGGCCCTGCACCTAGAAGAGATCTCCAGACTGTAGTGCCTACTGAAAGTGTGCACAGAGCTCCAGGTGGCAGCTGCACAGATGTCCACAGCAGACAAATTCTTGAAGTAAGTTGTGGAGGCAGCCATGCCCCAGGTGGAGTGACCTTTATCCACTCCAGGCAAGGGCTTGTTGTACTTGTGGTAGCAATAAACAATGCAATTAGCCAACCAGTTAGACAAACACTGTTTCAAATCAGATGCTCTCTCTCTCGGGAGCAAATGAAACAAACAACTGGTCAGGTTTTCCAAGACTTGGTGTGATGGATGTAATACCTCAGCACCATACGAACATCTAAAGTATGGCATAATGCCTCCCCTGATTAGAATATTCAGGGTAATAAACTGGCAGGTGGATGGACTGATTTAAAGTAAACTCAGACACCACCTTGGATAAAAACTTAGGATTAGTACACAGACACCCTGTCTTTGTGAAAAACCAAATAAGGCTCTTTACGCATCAGAGCCTGAAGCTCAGAAATCCTCTGAGCAGATGCAAAAGCAACTAAACAGAGCACTTTCCATGATAGAAAGCACAGTTCGCAACTCGCAGTAGTCTCAAAGGGAGGCAAAGTGAGTTTTTCCAACAAGAAAAGAAGGTCCCATGGAGGCAGATGATTCTGAATGGGAGGCTTCAAATGCAGGATGCCCCGTAAGAACGTGTGAGGTACTTCCAACTGGGCAACAGATTTGCCCTCAACAGGTGCATGGTATGCAGAGATATTGGAATGGTGCACCTTAAGGGAGGAGTACCCCAAGCCCAAGTCAGAAAGGAAGGTCAGGTACTCCAGAACCAGATTCACCGGGCAGGTGAAGGGATCCAGGTGACAAGCAGAGGCCCACAGAGAGAAACGCTTCCACTTTAAGACGTAAGTGGCTCTAGTGGAAGGCTTTCTGGCACCCATCAGGACATCAGCAACCCTAGAGGAGACCCCAAATCGAGTGATAGCCAAGTCTGCAGAAGCCATGCATGTAGATGCAGAGACTTGAGGTCTGGATGGACTAGGGTACCCTGTTCCTGGGAGATCAAATTGGCCCACAAGAGCAAGGGCATGGGAGGTTCCACTGCCAGCTGCTGCAGCAAGGGGCACAAAAGAAAAAATTACTCACCTTAGTAATTGCTTTTCTTCTCATGGAGTCTTGCTATATTATGACTAATGCAGTTAGCCACTGCACTTGAACTGCCCCGGAGAGGAAAGAGTTAACTCCAGGGAGTCTGGAGTTCTACAGCGCGAGAGCGCTTATGCCAAAGCTCTATCTGGGCAGTTTCAAATGAAACTGTCAGATCTTTACGAAGCTAATACTAAGCAACAGGTCTGTGTGGAAAGCTCTACACTAGCCAAATGGCTACCTACTAGTAGAAATAACAACAATATAAACAACAATAACAATAATAACAATGAATAATAGTATTATTAGTTACCCCCCTGACAAGCACCATTAGGACCCCCCCTTCTCCCAAAGACTCAAGTCCAGGAAGGGGGCCAATATATTACCTAAATAAAATAACCTAGTTCCCTAACCCTAAATAAAAGAAGGTAAGGGAAAAAAACTACAATGGCATGACAGTGTTGCATAATTTGCCACCCCTACCTAAGCAAGAAGTTCTGAGAGGGGCAGGAGGGAAGGTGGTCATAATATAGCAAGACTCCATGAGAAGAAAAGCAATTACTAAGGTGAGTAATTTTTTCTTCAAACACCATGAAGTCTTGCTATATTATGACTAATGCAGATTACACAGCAGTACCTCCATGGAGGAGGGTCAGAACCTACTTAGGAAATAGGCTCTGAAGCACAGCTGTGCCAAAACGAGCATCTCTCCTGGACTGAATATCCAGGGAATAATGCTTGGTAAAAGTGTGAACTGTTTTCCAAGTAGCAGCTTGACAGATTTCCAGAATGGGAATATCTCAGCAGCCGCTAGAGATGCAGCTGTACCCCAGGGAGTGGAGCCCTCAGTCCTGAGGGGTTCTCTACCTAGTTTTTGATAACAAAGTGGATACAAGAGACAATCCACCTTGCAACTGTCCTCTTAGTGGCAGGTTTCCCTTTGCCAACCTCGCCACTTAGGTAAGAACAGTTGGAGGATTGAACCTGTGACCCTTAGTGCGTTCCAAATAGTAGCTTAAGGCTCTTTTGAGCGTCCAAGCTGTGCAGTCTCCTCTCACCTGAGGAAGAATGCTTGAAAAATACTGGAAGAGATATGGATTGGTTCAGGTGGAAATCTGAAACCACTTTAGGCAAAACTTTCTGTTAGTCCTGAGGACTACCTTATCTCTGTGGAAAGAGATAAATCTTCTTCCACTGACAGGGCCTGTAGTTCACTTATGCGTCTGGCAGAAGTGATAGCCACTAGAAAACAGTTTTCCAGTTAGAAACTTGAGCTCTTGCTGAGGACAGAGGCTCAAAGGGAGGTTGCATTAACTGAGCAATGCAAACATTCAGGTCCCAGGCGGGGGCTGATTCTCGAAAAGGAGGGTTAGTGTGAAGTAACCCCTTAAAAAACTTGGAAAACACAGGGTGAGAAGAAAGGGATGCAGGCTTCCCTGCTGACACAAAAGCAGAGACAGCTGCCAGATGAACCTTTAAGGTAGCTGGCCTAAGGCCTAAGGAATTTAAATGGACCAAATAGTCCAGTAAAATGGGCAGATCAGCAGATTCTGGGATAATCTGCTTCTCAGAGCACCAGATGGAAAAACCTTTTCCACTTAGAATTGTAAGTGGCTCTAGTGGAAGGCTTCCTTGAAGCCTTTAAAATATCCAGAACACCTTGAGAAAGGTGTAAGTCAGCAAATTCTAACTCCTCAAGAGCCATGCCTCGAGATGGAGGGATTGAGTCCGATACCACACTCTCCTGTGCACAGGCCAGCAAGTCGTGGACTCTGGGCAAGCTCAGGGCAGGGGTGGACTGTCAAGGACAGAAGCAGTGGTACCAGGGCTGTCTGGCCCAATCTGGGTAACAATAGAATCACTTTGCAGGGCTGAGATCTGATTTTACTAGTACCCTGAAAAGAAGAGGAAAGGGGGGAAAGGCATACAGGAACTTCCCTTTCCAATGCAACTGAAAGGCGTCCAGGGGACTGAGCCCAGCACTGGAGGCCTGCAACAAAACAGAGGAAGTTGGTGGTTGTCTGGGGCTGCGAAAAGATCTATCTGAGGGGTGCCCCATCTGGCAAAGACCGACCCCAGCACCTGAGGATTCAGAGCCCATTCGTGATGGCCCTGAGAAATCCGGCTGAGGGCATCCGCCAGGACATTGTCCTTCCCTGGAAGGTGAACTGCTATCAGGGAGGTGTTCAGGGAGTAAGCCAGAGACCACAACTTCATTGCTTCGGTGCACAACGCTGATGACCGAGTGCCCCCTTGCTTGTTGATATACCACATTGTTGTGATGTTGTCTGTCCTGACTTGAACTACTTTGTTCTGGACAGAAGCTGAAAACGCCTGAAGAGCTAGAAAGACAGCTCTGAGTTCCAAAAGGTTGATGTGGAGCAGAGATTCCTGAGGAGACCACACTCCCTGAGTGGACAGGTCACCCAAGTGAGCTCCCCACCCTAACAGGGAGGCATCCGTGGTGAGCGTGAGGGAGTGGGAGACAGGAATGAAAGGAACCCCTTGTTTTAGATTGCTTTGATCCTGCCACCAGTGTAGAGCCAGGATCAGAGTTTGGGTCACTGGAACCAATTTGGAAAGGGGGTCCCTCCTTTGAGACCAATAGGCCCTCAAATGGAACTGAATGTCCCTCATCTGGAATCTTGCTCCTTGCACTACTGCTGTGGAAGCAGCCATGTGCCCTAGGAGTTGCAGAAAATGCCTTGCTGGTCGAGAAACCCAGCAGGTAAAGGAGGATGCCAGGGCAATGAGCCTGTCTACCCTTTCCGAGGGAAGAAATGCCCTGGCTAACTTTGTGTTCAATTCTGCACCTATGAAGTTAGTACCTGAACTGGTTCCAGAACTGACTTTGTAAATTCAGCAGGAATCCCAGGAAGTGAGAAGCTGCTGGGTGACTTGCAAGTGGATTTTACCTGATCTGGGGACTGACCCACTATGAGCCAGTCGTCCAGGTAGGGAAACACAGCAATCCCTTGCCTTCTTAAATGAGCCACTACCACAGCTAGACATTTTGTGAATACCCTTGGCGCAGAGGTAAGGCCGAAGGGCATTGCCTGAACTGGTAGTGGCCTGAGGGCAGTTCTAACCTGAGGTACTTTCGGTGAGAAGGCCTGATCAGAACATGAAAATAGGCATCCTTGAGGTCCAGGGAAGCCAGCCAGTCCCTGGCCTCAGGGAAGGCAAAAATCATTGCCAGAGTTAACATTTTGAACTTTGGTTTCAAAAGATGCTTGTTCAGGTACCTTAAATCTAGGATGGGCCGCCATTCTCCTGTCTTTTGGGGTAAGAAAGTATCTTGAGTACAGCCCTGCCCTGATGGCAGGAGGGACCCTTTCTACTTCTTGCAGTCCAGAAGAGAAGAAACCTCTGCTTCCAAAGCAAGGGCTTCTGTAGGATTTGCAGGTGGAAAATGTCTGGCTCTCATCTTTGGAAACTGTTTGAAGCTGAGAACCAGACCCTGGCTTATTACCTCCAGAACCCATCTGTCCGAAGTTAGGGACACCCAGTTCTGGCTGAAATAAACCAACCTGCCCCCCACTGGTACAGGAGAATCGGCCCTGGGCACCCCATCAGGGTGCCTGCTTGGCAGTAGCCTTAGGCTGAGGGGAGGGGGACGGTTTACTTGTGCCCCGCTCACTTCTGCCTCTGAAGAAACCCCTCTGCAAAACGCGCAGAGGAGGCCTGAGATTGGTAAAAGGCCTGTGGAAAGCCTGCCCTACCTCTGGGAGCGTGCCTCTGTGGAGTGGCATGCCTCTCCTTAGCCTGGGCACTTTTGTAGGTAGTTCTGTATTCATCCATCTTTTTCATATAGTTTTCTGTTTGTTCCCCAAACAGAGAATTACCCACTACAAGAAAATCCATAGCCTTTGACTGAGTATCTTGGGACAGATTAGTGCATCTGAGCCATGCCAACCTACGGAAAGCTACAGAAGTGGCCATGACCCTAGAGGAAACATCATTAACATCAACAGCAGTATGAAACTGAACTTTAGAGGCTTCAATGCCATCAGCAGCCACCTGTTCCAACTCACTAGCCAGCTGGCCATGTGCCTGCTTGGCTAACTGCACTATGTGTCCCATCTAGATTTCTGATATCTAGTTAAGCCATATAATTTGCCTGCCTGAGTCCCAAAGAAGCTGCCATATACTGTTTTTTTCGCCATGGTATCAATCTTCCTGGAATCCTTATCAGAGGATGTGGAGGCCAGAATATTAGCCTTGTCACAGGCTGCAGCTTGAACCACACCCTACATGACTACACTGCTCAGTGAGGAAGTCTGTATCAGAGCCTGACAAAGTATACCTTCTGTCCATTTTTTATCTACAGGAGGGACAGAATGAGGATTTTAAAATCTTTGTTGTTTGCTTCCTAAATGACTTATGCAAAGAAATAGACAACCTCCTACATTCTGGTATATCCATCATTTCTACATAATCAGGCTCCTCTTGCTCATCCACAGCCCTCTAAAGGAAGCTGGAGGGTTTCTGCAACCTTTTGTAAACATAAAATGAGAAGGGACTCAGACAGAATAGGAGGAGATTCTAAAGGTCTGTCTGGAGAAATGTCCGTTCAATGGGCACATCAGACCCTCCCAACATATATATTGATCAAATTCCTCCTCCCTCCTGTGGTTCATAAAATTCCTCAACATCATACTCCTGAACCACTGGAACTGAACGAACCAACCCTTTACCAACTGTTGGTGTTCTGACAGGACCCTGAGACAGTGACTGGACAATCTGTATGGCTTTAGCTATTTCTGCAGCAGTTGGAGAGACAATTTTGGACTCAAACCTACTGATTTCTTTGTCTTTTTCACTGGGACTGGTTCCTCTGAACCAGCCTTCCTTTTGCCGAGGAAGTCTCGCCTGGTCAAGGGCACTCCCTCTGGTCCAGTGGGTGCTGGACCGGGCTGGCCATCCGGGTCAGCGGACTTTTTGGCCTCTCGTTCCTGAGCCGCCCAATCTCTTTCCAGGGTGGCTGCAGAGAAATTTTACACACCTGGCAGTCTGACAGGAGGTGGTCAGCCCAGACAATAAACACAGGTGTGGCCGTGCCTTGCAAAAGGCTTCCCACAGACATCACAGTGTTGGAAACCCAGTGGGCCCAGTTTTTCTTTTGGGTTTCTCAGACATAATGCCAGCCTAACCAAAAACTTGTCCTTTGATGGCAGTGCCAGGCAAGACACCCTTATCGGTTCCTAACCGTGTCACGGTATTTGAAAAACCTAATTTTAAAGCAAGGTTTTTTAGAACCGATAAGAACCGGGAACCGCACTCTAAAAGCCAACCAACACTTTAAACGTTAATTTCAGCAAACCGATCGGGTTCAAAACCGAACCGATAATTGAATTTCCACACAGACTTTAATTTGTACTTACGGTTTACCAGATAGAGCTTTTAACCAAAATGCGTAAAATAAATACTTTTGCCGTTCAAATGAACCGAAAATACTCGCTTGAACCGAGAAATGAACCGAGCTGAAGGAGCTGATCTCCGGAGCGACTGTTCAGTGAAGCGGAGTAAAGAATCTGACAGTTTCATTTGAAACTGCCCAGATAGAGCTTTGGCATAAGCGCTCTCGCGCTGCAGAACTCCAGACTCCCTGGAGTTAACTCTTTCCTCTCCGGGGCAGTTCAAGTGCAGTGGCTAACTGCAGTAGTCATAATATAGCAAGACTTCATGGTGTTTGAATCTGACGTTGCCAAAAGGGGGCTATAAGGATCATCTCTACCCCCTCTGAAAGAAGCTCGAGCAGAACCCTCTGCAGGAGCAGAAAGGGAGGGAAGGCGTACACAAACCTCCCCTTCCAGGACAGAGACAGTGCATTGCACCAGAAAACTCCAGGCCCTGGATTGAACAAGCAGAAAAGCAGCAGTTTTGTGTTAAGTGGGGTACACAAAAAGGTCCAACTCTGGACAACCCCGTCTGTCGAAGAGATCTTTGACCATTGGGGACGGAAGTTCCCACTCGTGAGCCCTCAACCTGGACCAGCTGAGACTGTCGGCAAGGGCATTTTGGATGCCTGGAACACAGACGGCCAAAAGTTCTAGGCCGTGCTCGATGGCCTAGTACCAGACTCTCATTGCTTTCTGACAAAAGGGGTATGAGTGAGTGCCCCCGTGCTTGTTAATGTAATATATTATGCACATGTTGTCCATCTGCACCGACAGCAGACCGGGAAGTATGTGGGTCGGGAAGGCTTGCAAGATGTGAAGCATCGCAAGCATCTCCAGCACGTTGATGCGGAGACTCTGCTCTGCCTCAGACCAGGTCACCTGGGTCTAGTGGTTGGCCAAGTGAGCACCACAGCCGAGACTCGAGGCATCTGTTGTGAGGATCTGTTGAGGGGAGCACAGTCCAAAAGGAAACCCCTTGCAGGAGATTGGCAGGGTTCTGCCACCACTACAAAGTCCTCTCATGGGGGTCGGAGACCATGAGTGCCTGATCCAGGTCATCTGTGTGTTGTTTCCACTGGACTTGAAGGTTCCACTGGGGAACCCTCGTATGTAGGTGGGTCAGAAGGACGACAGCTATGGCCACTGCCATGTTTCCCAACAAGTGTAGGAACACCATGGCAGGGATGTGCTGACTGGAGTAGATGAGACGGTCCTGCTCTATCAGGCGCGCCGCTCTGTCCTCTGGCAGGAAAGCCTTGCCCTGGGAGGAGTCCAGAACTGCCCCCAATATACAGAAGGCACTGGGACGGGGACGGGAAAAACTTTGGCAGACTGACTGTGATCCCCAAGGCCTGGAAGAGCCGAAAGGTACAGTCCAGGGTCTGAATCAGGAAATCCCTGGAGGGTGCTACTTACAGCCATTGGTCCAGGTAAGGGAACCCGTAGAATCTCTGTATCCTCAGAGCTGCAACCGCCACCGCTAGGCACTTGGCAAAAACCCAGGGTGCTGAAGAAAGGTCAAAAGGGAGGGGCCCAGAACTGAAAATGGTCCTCCTGGAAGCAGAAGCAGAGGAAACAGCGGTTGGCCAGGAAAACCTGGGTATGGAGATGGGCATCCTGCATGTCCAGGGAGCAGAGTCAGTCCCCCTGGTGAAGGAGGGGGAGCAACCCTTGGAGGGTAACCACACTGAAGCGCTTGTACTCTGTTATACAGATTCGGGTGACTGAGGTCCAGGATCAGCCTCAGATCCCCTGTCTTCTTGGGGTTGAGGAAAAAATGGGAGTAAAACTCTCTTCTTCTTTGAGCTGAAGGGACAGGCTTTATGGCCCTCTTGTGCAGGAGAGCCCAATCTCTTCCTGAATGAGGGAGAAGTGGGCCAACAGATAATGGGAGGGCCAGAGAGGGTGCTCTGGAGGAGGTTCCAAAAATTCTAAGATGTGCCCATGTGAGCTGGAGCACCAATTGGTCTGTTGTCACTGCTCACCACCCATCTAGGTAAAGGAAGAACCGACCCCCAGCTCCCCCCCCCCAGGGCCTCCGCTCGAGGAGGGGGTCAGGCAAGGAGTCAGGAGATGGAGCCAGGGGTTGGTAGAGTGGCTGTGGGTGTATGGGGGGCCCTGGGGCAGCCGCTGCTGGGGGGGTATTAGCATTGCGCTTAAGAGATGCCTTCGACTGCTGACCTCTGGTGGGCTGATGAGAGGCTCAACGAAAGGATTGATGATGGTTCATCCAAGGCTGAGAGCGGCAGAGTAAGTGGACTGACTTGAGGGCCATAGTGGACTCCTGGAGACGAGAGAGGATGTCCAGGGCATCATCTCTGAACAGTACCGAGCCCCTAAAGGGGGCATCTAAGATGCTGGCTTGAACATCAGGGGCAAAGCCAGACATTCGAATCCATGAATGGTGATGAAGACAGATCCCTGTTGCTGCTCCACGCCCGGAGGCGTCAATGGCATCGTACACCTCCTTCAGTATGTGAGTGCCAACATCTGAGCCTGACTTCAACAGCTGGGCCATTTGAGTTTTAGAAGACTCCTCAGGAAGAGTCTGTACCAGATCCCTCACCTGGTCCCAGAGGGCGTTCTAGTACTGAACCATATGTGACAAATAGTTTATGGCCCTAATAGCAAGGATGGAAAACGCATACATACGTTTACCCCATTGGTCAAGTGGCCTGGACTCTCTGTCAGGGAGAAGGGCACTAAGGTGTTTGGGCCTCTTAGTGCAGTCGTGGGCCGCATTTATGGCCACCGAGTCCATCTTGGGGTGGTCTCTAAAGAAAGGCTTGCCAACGGATTTTACGGTAGAGGCGGTTTTGCCCTTTTTTTTTTTTTTTTTTTTGTACTTTTTATTTATGTGGGTCTGCCTTCTTTGGTAAAGTCGGAGTGGTAGACAGGTGGTTTCACGCTGCCTTGGTGACATCCTCATATAAGTTAGCAGTGTCAGTGGCTCAGTAGGTAGTACACTCGCCTCTGAGGCCGGGCAATCAGAGGGCTGTGGGTTCAGTTCCCACATCTGGCACTTGGGTTAATATCCCAGTTTGGGCCTCTTAGTGCAGTCGTGGACCGCATTTATGGCCACCGAGTCCATCTTGGGGTGGTCCCCAAAGAAAGGCTTGCCAACGGACGCATGGTAGAGGCGGTTTGCCCTTTTTTTTTTTTTTGTACTTTTTATTTATGTGGGTCTGCCTTCTTTGGTAAAGTCGGAGTGGTAGACAGGTGGTTTCACGCTGCCTTGGTGACATCCTCATATAAGTTAGCAGTGTCAGTGGCTCAGTAGGTAGTACACTCGCCTCTGAGGCCGGGCAATCAGAGGGCTGTGGGTTCAGTTCCCACATCTGGCACTTGGGTTAATATCCCAGTACTGACACTGTAGTGCAGCATGAGAGGGGTGCTGCACTTCTGAGGTGCCATCTTTCGGATGAGACGTTAAACCGAGGTCCCATCTGCCTGGATTGGTGGTAGTTCAGGTGGATGTTAAAGATCCCATGGCACTTCCTGAAAAGTGCAGGGGAATTTCCCCGGTGTCCTGGCCAAATTTCCCTCATTCACTAAAAATACCACCAACAGCTTAATCTGGTTCAAGGTCAGTTGGCATTCATCTGTATCCCCCTCCCCCGGGGTCGTGCCTGAAAATAGGCAGGATTTGTCTAGTGCAGTTACCCGGTCAACAAAAACTTAATAAATAAATAAATAAGTCAATTAGGGGAGGTACCACCAAGGAGAGGGCATCCTTTTTCTGCACATAAACAGCCAAACGGCAGCACTCCAGGTCCAATTGTCCAATTCCTTTGTCTCCCATCCCATAAGGGACTGGATATGAAGCATAACGTCTAGGAACACTGGGTTATCAGGAGGGGATTTAGGGGCCTCCTTAGGTTAATTCTGCTCCTCAGAGGAATCCCCGGAGCCCTTGTAGGACTCAGAAGAGGAAGAGTCATCCCCAGAATGCTCGCTGTTGGGTAACGGCATCAGGGGGCTGTGGTCCTCTGTACGAGGGCTAGAGCCTATGTCAGGACTCCTCCTGGAGTATACCATGGTACAAGGGCCATTGGGTCCCACCTGGTCTGGGTCCTGAGGCGGAGGAGGGTCCTGGGGAGATGAAGGGGAGATGGCCTCCGGAGTGGTCTGTCCTCATCCTGGATAAAAGATCACCAGGTGGTGAAAAGAGTGTTGTAATCCACCAACAGAGGTAGGTTGCAGACCAGAGGATAAGGGTACTGCGGCTGTGGGTAAGGGTATGTCAGCAGAGGAGCCGGCGTACGGTACCCACTTGTCAGCCCACCCGGCACTGGCTGCGAATCTGGAGGAGGTCCAGCAGGTGCTAGCTGCGGTAGGGGCTGAGATTGAGGTGAGGACGGTTGTGGAGTCTTCGGCTGAGGTGTCGGCGGTGCCAGTGCCGGCCTAACTGGTGACGGCTGGCGTCATTCCGGGGAGGAAGCTGATCTTGGCCCTATGGGTGAGGGCAGTGCCTTGGGTGAGGGCAGTGCCTGTGGAGAAGGAGACCCCTGAGGTAAGGGCAGAGGCAAGGCCTGAGAGGATGAGGAGGTGAGCGTCTGCCGCGGGGGATGCCACACAAGACTGGCATTGGTCGTAGAATCGGGTACCATGGAAGGCAACGCCTTGGTCAGGGACTGACAGTTACAGGGCCCCTACCTGAGGAACCACAATGACTTTTAATACTATTCAGAGCTGCCACTTGGAAAAATGAAAGCAACCACTCCAGGAAACAGGGACTGTTACTCCAGCGGCTGCTTTGATTTTTCTACATGGCACCTCTAAATAGTACTAAAAGCCATAGATATATCTCATACATACAGGTTAATGAAATGCACCCTCAGTATTCATTTTCTGACATCACTAAAGGGAGCTGGGGGCATGTCAGACATGGCTCTTTTTATGGGGGTGCAAATTTGGGGTGATATAACTTTTTAACTGGAGGGATGTGCATAGAATTTTTTTCCCCACATTTTTTTTATTGATTTTTTTCACACACACACACACACACACACACCTGGGACTACGGCGTACACATGCGTGCATGTGTGTGTGGAGGCACACATGCATGCCAGGATCCGGCGGCCGCTTCCGCCCCATCCAGACTTACGTCGGCCACTCCCTCTCGCCTGCGCTCCCATCGGACCTCCACCTGGTGGAGGCAGAACTATGGAGGTGTGGGCTGCCACCCAGGGAGCGGAGAAATGAAAATTACGTACCTACCGTAATTCTGGTCTTTCTGTGTATCTTCACCATTCATCACAGATGGGTATCTGGCCGGAGCTTTTTTTTTTTTTTTTTAAAAAGGGTAGGCGGAGCCGACACACCATCGGCGCCGCCCTCGAGGCCGACGTACTGCGTGGTGCTGGAGGGTTGGCCGTTAGGCTGTGTCGACTCCGCCTGCCTACCAGTTCTGAGTTGCCGGAGAGGTAAGAGGAAGGGATGGAGGGTGGGACAAGAGAGTCCAAGGGACAGAAAAAGGAAAGGATGACTGAACTAAAAGGAGAAATAATGACTGAGAGGACAGAATGAAGAGGTTAGACTAAGGGGATTGGGTACGGGCCCCAATCTCTGGAAGCGGAAGAAGGGAGGTAGGGAGGGAGGGGAGGGGAGAGAATTTAGGAGAGAGGGAGAGGTATTAAGGTATCCAAGACCCTTGTCCGTCACCAGATTGCATAGGAACTGCAAGGAGTAGCAAAGCTCTCTGCCAGAATTCAAGGCACAGAATAACTGGCAAATACCCCAGAAGCAGAGTCGGCTATTCTGGAGGAAGGACAGGGTACAGAGATTTAGTACTCTCTCAGGAAAAGATGTTTGGTGAAAAAAAGTTGTTTTTTTTGAGAAATAGTTGGATGGAAACCAGAAGGAGAACAAAAGGAGGGCAACTACCAACTCCACCCCATTGAGGTGGAGCCAAAAATAGTAGAGAAGGGTGCCCTGGGCTATCTACTCTTCATTGGAAAATACCCCCTGTGTGTCCCTACTTTACCCCGCTCCTAAGTAGGAGAGGGGGAGCAACAGAGAGGGAAGGGGACCCAGAGACTGAGGCCCCAGGGGGATGGTGGGTGGGGTTGTGATGAATGGTGAAGATACACAGAAAGATCAGAATTATGGTAGGTACATAATTTTCATATCTTGTCTGTGTCAATCTTCACCATTCATCACAGATGGGTGAGTACCAAGCCCCCACCGAAGGGGGTTGTTTCTTCTACACCCTAAGGGACAAGTCCCTTAGCCCTCAGTGGGTGATACACTAAGGGGGAGAACCTGCCGGGCCTGGAGAGGCCCGCGAGTGGGGAGAGAGAGACAGGGTTCCCCCAGAGGGGGAAGGAAGTTGCCCCGACAAGCGCCGTCTCACTCTACGGGAGAAAAGGTAGATTCCCTGGTGGGCGGAGCTAATCACCCTACGCCGGGCCAAGGGTGACAACCTGGAAAGACGTAGCCATGCCGATCTCCTAGTGCAGATTGCTGTCCCTACGACCGTGGTAGCTACCTCGTTGGCGTCATAAGATGCCCTCGCTTGGTGCCTTGCTAGCTCCAGGCCACGTGCAGAGAGTGCGATGGCTTGTCTGGTTTGCTCTGAGTCAGGCAACGAGGCTAGGAGCTGACCTAGGCTTGCCCACAAGAACCTGTTGTAGGCTGCATAGTGGGCCTGATGAGCGGAAACAGAGAGGAGTAACTGTGCCGAGTAGAAGGTCCTCCTCCCCCAAAAATCGAAATCCGAGGAGTCTTGATCTGGGGGCCGGTCACGGTGAAGGGCGCGAAGCCCATCAGGAGTATCCAAGTGCGTCAAACCAGACTGTGGATGAGGCATGGAACCTGGAGACTCTGGGGGAGCGCAATACCTCTGGCTGAGGTCCCTTGGGGCAGGAACTCTGGAGAAGGGCCTCTGCCAGAAACGCAACAACGCCTCCCAAAAGGGAGCTGGCCAGGGCAGCACCACAAGGGTGGCCTCGCCAAAATCGCCTAGAAAGGCGTGCGCCGCGTGTTCAGGATTGCTGATAGAGGAGGGTGAAAGGTGGAAGTCCTCCAACATCCTCACGAGGAAACGCTGATACTCCGAGAGATCAGCAGCCGGAGAGATTTGGACAGAAGGTTCCTCTCCCCCTGAAGAGGGGGATGAGGAGCTGGAGGTCACCATGTGTTCAGAGGGTGGCTGCATGGGGGGAGGTTGAAAACCCTGGCTGTCCATTGCCCTAATGTAAGCAGGGAACCAGGCAGCCACCGCTCTGAACTGCTCCCAGGTGAGAGGGCCGCTAGGACCAAGGATGCCTGGGAGTGCAGGAGAATGTGGCAGAGGGATAGGGGCAGAGCCGAGAAGAGAAGTCGGCTGACCTCCGCCAGGGCTAGGGAGTGGACCGTGAGCACCCGAGGAGGGTGCCCCAGAAGACCCCACAGCGAACAGCTGTACAACCACATTGGTACTGCCTTGGCTGCACCCTAAGAACTATGAGGCGACGGGCCGTAAGGTCCGGAAGGATGGTCCCTCCCTCCAAAGAACGGGACTCCCTCAAGGAACCCGAGGGGGAAGGGTGGAAATCTGCACTACGGCTCCGTCCAAGGCCCAAGTGGACCCCAGAAAATGGCCGACGCGGCGACCCCACACCCCTCGACCCCTCAGAGTCCGAAAGAGTCCTCCTCCTCGAGAGGGCCAGCCTAGGTAGCTGGCATCTCTGGGCAGCCCCTGAAGGGGAGACCCAGGGAGCAGTACCCTCCCCTCCTGCAGGCTTCTCGATGGGCCCCAAAGTCGGGCGATCAAGACACACCACTGGAGGGGGGTACCACCACCGAGGGGTCGATGAAACCCCCAAGACCAGGCTGCAGCGCTATGGTGGCACGTGCCACTGCCTGCTGGTCAGCACCACTGACTCTAGTCTCGGGGGCCACCGGCCTCTCCTCAGTAAGGGGCTGGCTCCGACTCGTCAACGAGACCACAGGGCTGCCCACGTCCGCAGCCAACCCCGGGGGGGGGGGACTGCCCGTCCGACTCGGAGCTCGACTCCGAAGAGGTAGAGTCCGAAGCAGTGAGCCAAACCATAGGAGGGCGGGCAGAACTAACCTTGCCACCGGGCCCGGAAGCCACTGCTGTGCCCGAGTTGGCACCTGTGCCCTCCGCAACCCCATGAGCGCGACCTGCAGAAGGCATGGCGCCAGCCCGAGCCAGAGGTCCAGAGCCAGGGCCAGTCGCAGCACCATCCAATCCACCGGCACCGGTAACAAGGACAGGGATGGCGCCGACGTCGACGTCACCCGACCCCACGGCACCGCGAGCGGCACCGAGAACTGTAGCAGCACCGACGACGGCCCTGAAGATGGACCCGGCGCCGACCGGCTCCTCGAGAGCGTGGATGGCGCCGCGGACAGCACAGAGAGATGGAGTTGAAGGCCCCACGATGCCGAGCCCCGAAGACGCGGTGCTGTGCTCAACCTCGGCGCCGAGGCAAGACATGGCGAAGGACGACGTTGGATCTGGTCTTACGGCACCGCGAACAATGTTGGTGCCACGAACAGCATCGATCAAGCCCACGGCACCGAGTGACAAGTCGGCGCCGACGGCCCCACCAGGGCCCTCAGAGCCGCGAATGGCGCCGACCGATGGCGTCGAGGATGGCACCGACCCGGGCCTTCCAAGCCGTGGGAACGACACCGGGGGAGCCTTCGCCCCTGAAGGGATGACTGCCATGGCGGCGCTTCCCACCCGCTCCTGGGAGGAAGCGGGACGGGCCTCCTGCGCCGCGGGAGGAGCCTCGGCGATGGCCAGGCTACAGTAGCCGAGGCCCTCCTCCTCGGTCCGTACAGAACCGGGAGGGACCCGGAGGCTCGGAGGAAGGGCCGAGAGCGGCGGCTTGGCCCGACGACAGTGAACCCTACCCGAAGTTGGCAGAGCTCGCCCACTTTCAACGCTGTTCAAGGACCCGTCCATCCGGGAGAAGCAGGCGTCAGACGAGTCCATGTCGTGAAGCGGGCCAAGACACGCAAGACACCGGTCGTGCTGGTCGGTGATGGAGAATTTTCGCAGCATGGGCACCGATGCATGGGGGGCCGACCCGTCTTCGAAGACTTCTTGCCCTCCGACCGAGACATGACCTATGGAAAAACACCAAAATAGACTCGACGTCGCAAAATTCAAATAAAAAGGAAAGATCTTGCTGGGCGACGCGAGTGGAGGCAGAACACAGAACCGCAGGTAACCGACGGACTGAAACGCTCGGGCGTAAGGACTGAAACAGGCCTAAATTCTTCCTGAAGCTTCCCACGAGGCTTACCCTCGACGGGCGGAGACGAAGAATTGAGGCAGGCGGAGTCGACGCAGTTTAACGGCCAACCCTTGAGCGCCGACGCAGTACCGGCCCTGGCGGTGGCGCCGATGGTGTCGGCTCACCACCCTTTTAAAAAGTTCCCCGGGTCCTGACCTCTGGTCAGATACCCATCTGTGATGAATGGTGAAGAATGACACAGATAAGATCTGCAAAGCAGCTCGATCCCGCTCCAACCCTCCCTTCCCAAGCCAGCTCCCCGGTGGCACGAGGTAATTCCCGAACCCGGGTTGCTAGCATAGCGCAAGGTAAGGCATCCAGCACCTCTGCCCTCAGCGCCACCAGGCCGGCAGTGCATAGAATTTTTAATACCCCTCAACAGTGGAGCAGGTCCGCTACTATATATGTTTGAGAGGGACTGGGTACATGAAAGTGGGTACCTGCTCTTTAAACCATTACAATAAAACACCTGTTTGTTTTTTCTCATCCAGACCCCCACCAGCTGAAAGTAAGCCCTTGATGAACTGAACAACCCATAAAAAAACAAAGATTTGGTCAGAGACATTTATTTGCTCCACTTTTTCAGTGTAGGTAACTCAGCACTTGCCCCCCAACCCACCCCCCACCAAGAAGGAATTTCACTACTTCAAACTGTCCTCATCTCAGCTTGCCAGAAAGTTTTAATGTACCCTCCATTTTAATTTCCTCCAGATCTCCAACCCCCAGCTGCTGAGAAGTGAGCCACCGATAAACAAGCCAGGATGGAGATACAAACGTTTGAGTCACGAGCCTAGAGACATTTAAACCATCTCCAATTTTACAACTTTATTAGCACTCAGTCGGTTGTGAAACAAACTTCCGATGAGTACAGCAGCACTCAGTCGTGATACCTCATCCCCCCAAACCAAGTAACCAACCAATGATAGCAGATCAGATGTTTATTCCCTGAGGCGACCAGACATTAAGAAATCAAGATATCAAGCCTGGGAGATCATGAGCCCTGAACGTTTAGCCAGTGAGCCAAAGACATTAAAGACACCGGCGGTAATTTAAAGTTCTGTCCATGAGCTTGTTCTCCCCCACCTCACCGCCCACAATCAACGTAAAACTCAGAGTGACTTAGTCAGGCAAATGAGCAATTATTCAGATGCCGGCCAGGCAGTAAACTTACCAGGCTGCCTAGAAAAGTCTGTAATACACCCTCATCTTTTTCGCCATCTTCCTCTTGAGTCATTGACTGCCACGCTGCGCCTCCATCCTTGATTGCTCCATCTAATCCACGGTAAAATCATTGTTGCAGTTAAAAATCTACAGGCCAGGGTGGGCACTTACGAGATGTCACGTCCTAAGTGTTGCAACTGATTGGCTAATGGGGTGGGGGAGATTTGACACCAAGTTGCTGGAACCTTGTTTGGTCTGTAGATCATTGGGAACTGGTGGGTCAAACATGAGAAGGGCTGAGCCGTGGTGGGGGCGCTGAGGGTCGACGCCGAGAGAGAGAGAAAACCATTAGCGGCTATTTTACTATGACCTGAGGACAGGTTGGACATTTATAGGACAGTTACAACAGTTGATGCAACTGGAGAAAAAAATTATCGCAATGTTCTTAAACGGGAGGGGTTCGTTCGAACCAGACGAACCCCACCTGGCAAAAGGCCTTCACTCCACCCTGCTTTGAGGAAGGAAGGCTTTCCCTTGTGCTGAGTCTAGAACCACCCCTATGTATTGCAGCCTTTGGGACTGGACCAGGACCAACTTGGGTAGGTTGACGGTAATGCCCAGGGAGAGGAACAACTGAAGAGTCCTCGCCAAAGTCCCTAGAAGCTGTTCCTTGGATGGGGCCTTTAGAAGCCAATCATCCAGATAAGGCAAAACGTACATTCCCTCCCTTCTGAGGGTTGTGCAGCTTTGGCCGCTAAGTACTGGGTAAAGACCACAAGTTAGAGGTGATGAAGGCTTTACAAGTACTTTGAACAGGTAATGCTTCCGCTCTGGGGGAAAGAAAATGGAGGAACCTCCTGTGGGGAGGAAACACTGAGATGTGCAGGTAAGCATCCTGCATGTCCAGAGAACACAGCCAGTTACCTTTCTTGAGAAGGGGCATCAGGCTGGCAAAGTTACCGTTCAGAACTTTTTATACTGGACATACAGATTGAGGTCATTTAGTTCTAAGATAGGCCTCAGATCTCCGGTATTTCTGAGGACCAGAAAGAACCTGGAATAAAATCCATTGTTTCGCTGTGCCTGGGCAACAGCTCGATGGCCTGTTTGCACAAAAGGGAGTGTACCTCCTCCTGGAGAACAGACAGGTGGGCCTGGGGGTAGCTGGAGGGCAAAGGAGTCGTCTCTAGGGGTTGCTCAGTGAGTTTCAGAGTATGATCCCTTCCTATGATTTGAAGAATCCAGGTATCAGATGTTATGGCTCTCCACTGATTGAGATGGAGGGAGAACAAACCTCCAACCACCACCGCTTGGTCAGGGACCGGGAGGTGGGGGGGTCTGACAAGGAGTCAAGTGGAGGCAGATTCAGTCACCTCTGGGATGCTTGGCCACAGCTCCAGCATTGGGAGGGGGCCGGCAAAGCAGCGGAGGCTCTGCATTTGCCCTGGGACAGGGAGGCTGCTACTGGCCTATTGGATGCCTTACAAAAAGCAGGGCGCTGTCTACCCCTTGGGTTGTGTGTATTAGAGTGAGTGGACAGATTTTACAGTTCTGCCAGATGCCTGCACATCATTAATGATGTCCTGGACATCTGGCCCAAAAAGCTTAGAGCCACTGAAGGGGGCATTAGGCAGCTTCTGCTGAACATCAGCAGCAAAGCTAGAGACCCTGAGCCAGGAGTGCCTACAAAGACCAATGCCAGTGGCTGCTGGCAATAGTGTCCGAAATATCATAGAGGGCCCACAGGAGGTGCCTGCCAACATCTTCAGAGGTCTGCAAGCATTGCAGCACCTCCGGCTTCTGAGCACCTTCTGGGAGGGACTGGGCAGTAGTCTTGCCCTTCTTCCAGTTGGTATTCTGGTACTTTACCATATGGGACAGGTAATTGACAGTCCTGAGCCTAAGGGTGGAGGAGGTGTAAAACCCTCTCATCCCAAAGATCTATTCTGTATGACTCTTTGTCTGGGGTGGGGGGGGGGAGCTAAGGTGCTTGGGCACCTCAGACCTGTCAGGAGCTGCACTTATAACTACTAAATGTTTCAGGCAGTGTGGCATAATGAGGAAACACCGGAAGGGTATGGTAAAGTTTATCTGCCCTGCAGGGCATAGCTGGCACCATGTCAGGACTGTGCCAGGCTGCAGCAGCAGCATTCCTCAAAGCAGGCAGAATGGGAGGAATGATCTTAGGAGGAGACTCTGGGATCTCCAGGAAATCCACCAGATCTTTTCTGATGACATCTGCCTCCTCCTCAGTATGGAACCCCATAGCTGAGGACAAATGTTTCATCACATTGAAGAAAGTGGGATCCTCTGGAGTAGACCTAGGAATGTGTTTGACAGAATCCTCTCTGACTGTGGAAGCTGTAGATCTGTCCGAGATGAGGGGTTCTTCCTCCTTCTCTTCCTCATCAGGAAGGATAAGATCAGGATGGTACTCCTCCTCAACACTAACCTCTTCTAGGTCAAGGTCCGACATTTGAGATAACGACGATGGCCCATGGGAAGCGGCCATCAAGGAGGGGTCAACAATAAAGCTGCCATTGACGGCGCAGGTGATGTGGGCCTGTATGCGCCTAGCTGGTGAACCGTCACCGAGGTAAATTTAGTAAAGATCGCATTGAGGTTGATGACAGTTTTTGAAGACTGTGTCGACTGAGAGGAGGGGGTCGATGGTGCATGGAGTGACAACCCGCCAGAAGGGCCCTGGGACCCCAAAGAGACTGAAGGCTGAGGGCCTGGGGTAGGATCAGGTCTCGATGGGAGGGCCATCGATAATGATCCCATCGTTGATGCTGAAGGGGCCAACGACCCTCGACGACAGCCCTGCATGTAGGATGGCGGTGCTGTCGGTATGGGTTTGGTTGATATAGAGACCTCGACAGTGGATTTATGTGTTGGTGCAGCTGCAGCTGACGAAGAACCCCTGGATGTAGAAAGAGAGGCCAACAGAGAATGATACTTCCACAGGGGGGAGCAGTCCCAATTGCAATCTTCCTTATGACTTTTCCCCGAGGACTTGTCTTTAGCGTTAGAAGCTTGGGACCTCAATGACCCTGCCGGCAACTGGGAAGCTGGGACTCTGGAGGACCCCTGCCAGGAACTGGCTACCTGCTGTTCCATTAGAACAATTTTTAAAAGCCTTCTTCTGCTGCCTGAGGATTGTTTGATTAGACTTCTGGTAGAGCTCACAGTCAGCGACTTCGTGGCCAAGCCCAAGACAGCAGACACAGAGAGTGTGTTTATCTGTGGAGGCAATCTTCTTTACGCATCCACAGTGACTGAAGACAGACATCGAAGGATTAACTCTCAACGTAAAATAAGGGAATCTCTTTAAAAAAAAAAAAGATTCTAAAGTATTAGGTTGAAAGGCAGTACGCAAAAAGGCAGAAAACTGTGTCGGAGGCAACTGGAACATATATTTTAGAGTTTTTATTGATGGTAAATGGTTTATTTAATTTCTGTACAGTGCTTTGATACACTGTGAATTGTGCTTAATAAATAAAGATTTATTAGATTTATTATTTAAGTCAATGGCAGGAAAGAACTGAGGAGGGAGCGGGGCCACTCATGCATTTATAGGGTTGGTAACGTTATTAGACGACGTTGGCGTGGACGGCCTCAGTTGTACTGCTGAAAATCTTCCATGTGGATCCAGCTTCACCGATGGTGAAGTTCCTATGGTGTGACTGGATAACTGAGATACCCCGAAGAAGATCTGTGTCATCTGCACACATGTGAATATGTGAGTTGGGACATGTATCCAATTTCGCAAATCACATTAAAGTACATAAACTTTACAGAAAAAATAAATACTAAAGATGAAATTTTATTGGCTGCAAGTTCAGCCTAATATATTTCAAGGTCAGAACCTGCGGGATTGATCTGATGTGAGTCACATGATCACATTTCAAGCTCTGATAGCAGATGAAAATGTCTGCTGATTAAGACTGCTTAAGGCTAACACATGCTTGGACCCTAGTACTCAGCACCAGAAAAGTTTCAATTCTGTGTTAGGCTGCAGTCTAGCTATTTACTGTGATGCTATGTGATATCACTGATAACATCAGATAGCGAGAAAGGATGAGAACCAAAGCGGGGGAAGGAACTCTGGAACTATGGAAAATTGCATAAATGGTGAATTCTGCAGCTCCTTATAAATGCATGTAGCAAGATGCTTATTCTATGTCCCAAGTTACTTAGCCACTGAATACTAGGAGCTGTAAATATATCTCACAGCAGGATAAACCCCAAATTAAAAAACATGAGTAATGTGGCAATGAATTTGATAAGGGAAATGATTACTAACTCACTCTCCAACATTATGTTACCTCTTGGTCCACTAAAGAGATGTCAGGCCTCAGTCCTTCACAGTGATGAAGATAACGGATTGAGTTACCAGGCAAGTCACCTCTTACTAAGATGAGAGCATTCTGAGGCATGGAGAACAAAAGGTTCCTTGCAAATTTATCAACCACGTAATTGCTGCTTTGGTCACAGATGCTAAACAGAAAAAAAAATGGTCAAACCTTACAGCAGTGGTATTTTTTTTTACTTAGCACACAATGTTTTAGCAATAATATATTTTGTCAAAAACATCAATGTACTTATTTTTCTTTTTAATTTTGTTCACTACTAAACTGAGATAAATGGTTTTACATTTATCACTTTTGTTTTATCACCTGATGCCTGCTCCCTTCAGCTCCAATCCACTTCATCTGTCGACCACCTCCCCCAAGACTTACCAGCCTTAGTATCCCCCTCAGAATGCCCCTTGTGGTGGAACCAGGGGCATCTCCCTGGTGTCTACATCAAGATTTGTGGCCTCGCCTGGGTGGTGGCATGGCTCCGGGACAGCTGAGCTTCATTCTGCTGGCACTGAATTTTCTCCTCCATTATTCCTCCCCTGGCTGGCATCGTGCAATGACACAGGCACATGAGTGTGGAGGCAGGCACACACTACATATCTACTGCCAACTGTCCTGTTCTTGGTGCACCCACTGCCCAACCAGTAAGACTCCACTTGGTGGCAATGTAGGAGCGTAGTGGTGAGATCACTCCAGCCGGAAAGGAGAGCACCAGTGGACTCCCCCACCCCCAGCTGACAAGAAACAGCAACTGCATTCAGGAGCAAGTATGCTCCCTGATGAAGACCAGTTCATGGTCAAAGCACCGGGGCTTAGTGTTCCCCATGCACTGATGAAATAAATTATTTCTGTTTGGCTCATTTTGCCTCCAAGTGTGTACCTGCTCCTGAGTGCAGTTTTCTGTCTCTTGTTCTGGGGCTAGCCACATCTACTTGCACCATCCCTCAGGTCCTGTGATATGCTACTTCACTGCCTCTGCTCCCCAAGCTGACCGCTCAGTAACCAAATTCCACCACCAGACCAGGATCTCCAACACAGAAGGTGGTAGCGCTACCACTAGGCATGCAGGCTCTGAAGTTTTTAAATGTTCCTGCTGTTTCGCCACACCTACAATGATCACATAAAACCTCTTGGAGTGGTGCTGTGATGTTTACCATGAGAAATGTGTTCTAGCCCAATCGTAACAGATCCCCAATATGAATAAAGAAAGTACTGCCAAAAGGTAACTTCAACAGAAGAGATTTTTAACTATTACTAATGGTATCCATATTTACTGACTTTGAGGCAATAATTACAAAAAGAAGTTATGTAAGAACTTACCATAACAGTAGATCTTCGAGGGGATCTCAGCCATCAGGCTACACCATAGCAACCTTCACCATCAGAAATGGGGAATCCACACGGAAGATTTTCAGCAATACAAATGAGGCCACCCATGCCGTCCGCCGATATCAGCAATCCTATATAGGCATGGGCGACTCCACTCCCTCATCAGTTCTTTCCCTCCGGAGACGAAGGGAGCAAGGCTGACATCCTGGAGAACCGAGGAGAGACCAAGGGACATGGCTCTGGATAGAAATGATGGAATACACCAGATAGCCAGGTCCTGAACAATAGCCCCAAGAAGGGGGACGGTGGGAGGGAAATCAGACCGGATGACTGAGATCCCCTTGAAGATCTACTGTTATGGTAAGTTCTTATGTAACGGTTCTATCTTCTTCGGGGGTATCTCAGTCATCCGGTTACACTGTAGGAATGAGTACCAAGCAGTGACAAGAGAAACAGTCAGTCTGGGAGGCCAGAACTCCATAAACTTAAGACAGGAGGCCTTGTACCACAGCCCTGCCAAAACCTGCATGGACTTCTGAGGCAATATCCAGACTGTAATGCTTGGTGAAAGTGTGGACTGTACTCCAGGTGGCAGCTGCACAAATATCAGTGGCTGAAACCCCTTTGAAATAAGCCACCGAGGTAGCCATGCCTCTGGTGGAATGAGCCTTGACAGTACCAGGCAACTCTCTGCTGTACTTATTGTAACAGAACACAATGCATTTTGCCAATCATTTGGATAAACACTGCTTAGAAACTGAAGCACCCTCTCTACCTAGGGTGAAAGAAACAAACAGCTGCTTAGACTTTCTGGACTCTTTAGTCCGAAGCAGACAATATTTTAAAATTCTGCACACATCTAAAGTATTGAGCAGTGCTTCCCCTGAATTGGCACACGCAAGAAAATAAAAAGGAAGGTGTATAGACTAATTTAGTGTGAACTCAGAAACCACCTTAGGCAAAAACTTAGGATTTGTGTGCAAAGATACCAGGTCTTTGTGAAAAATCAAATACGGTTCCTCGCACCAGAGGGCCTGAAGCTCTGAAATTCTTCGAGCAGAAGTAATTGCAACTAAAATGAGTGCTTTCCAAGAGAGAAAATGCAAATTGCAAGTCGCAATTGGCTCAAAAGGACACAGGGTCAACTTCTCCAAAATAAAATTCAAGTCCCAAGTCGGGACAGGAGAACGGATTGGGGGTTTCAGATGCAGGTTGCCCCTAAGGAAGGTACAGGAAACATTCAGCTGAGCAATCGAGCGGTCACCCACAGGCTCATGAAAGACAGAAATAGTCGAGAGGTGAACCTTGAGGGAGGAATACTGGATGCCTGAGTCAGATAAAGAAATAAGGTAGTCCAGGACATGCTTCAAAGGACAGGTGAAAGGGTCTAAGGAATGCTTGGCAGCCTAGATGGCAAACCACTTCCACTTCATGGCATAAGTGGCATGGGTGGAAGGCTTGCTGGCGGCCACCAGGACATCCGCCACCCTGTTACAGACCCTGAACCTGGTGATAGCTACGTCCTCAGGAGCCACGCATGCAGATGGAGGGACCTGAGGTTGGGATGGACCAGGGTCCCCAGATCCTGGGTCAGCAGATTTCTGCAAAGGGGCAGAGGAAGCAGAGGGAACCATATCTGGCTAGACCAGAATGAAGCAACCAGAATCATACTGGGCCCCTCCATTTCTAGCTTGATCAGCACTCTCTGCATTAGTGGAAATGGAGAAAATGTGTACAGAAATCTCCCACTCCAGGAGAGGCACAACGCGTCTCATCAGAAAACTCCACTCCCTGGATCTAGCAAACAGAAATTGGGCAGTTCTGCATTGAGTGAGGATGTAAAATGGTCCAACTCTGGACGACCCCATCTGTTGAACAGATCTTCTGCTATGAATGAGAGAAGCTCCCATTTTTGCATGCTGGACTTGGTCCTGCTGAGACTGTCTGCCAGGGTGTTTCGGGACACCTGGCACATGGACTGCTGAGAGTGTCAGAGTGTGCTCCATTGCCCAATACCACACTCTCATAGCCTCCTTGCAAAGGAGGTACAAGTGAGTCTCACCCTGCTTTTTGATGCAGTAGACGACACTCATGTTGTCAGACTGCACTTGGAGCCAGATGCTCCTGAAAAGCCTGAAAGGCATAGAGCACCATTCTCATCTCCACGACACTGATATGCTGGGCGACTTTGCACTGGGACCAGGAGCCCTGGGTTTGGAATAGACCCAGGTGAGCTCTCCAACCTAGCCTCGAAGCATCCGTGGTTAGAATCTGATGCGGGGAGGAGATCTGACAGGGAACCCCTTGAAGATTTGAGGGGTCCATCCACCACTGCAATACCTTGTGAACTGGGGAGAAGACTGGGACTTGTTGGCCTAACTCATCTGTATGCTGGTCCCATTGCACTCTGAGGGTCCACTGAAGGATATGCATGTGAAGTCTGGCCAGTGGAACCATGGGAATGGCCGGAGTCATTAGACCCAATAGCCTGAGGTACAGTCTGGCAGGAATGTACTGACTTGGCAACTTCTTGAGCCTGGGCCATAAGGCATTCCACCCTGTTTAGGGGTAGGAAGTCCTTCCCCTGCTCAGAATCCAGAACTGCCCCGATGTACTTGCAGTCTTCAGGAAGGTACTAGAACAGACTTGGGCAGGTTGACCATTATGCCCAGAGAGTGAAAGAGCCGGAGAGTTCGCTCCAGAGTCAGCAATAGCTGCTTCCTGGATGAGGTCTTGAGAAGTCAATCATCCAGGTAGGGGAAGACATACAGTCCCTCTCTTCTGAGAGCTACTGTGACCACTGCTAAGTATTTGGTAAAGACATGCAGTGCAGAGGATAAGCCAAAGGGCAGCACTTTGAACTGTTAATACTTGCCCTCAAAGGAAAGACTGATATGTGCAGGTAAGCATCCTGCATGTCCAGTGAACAAAGCCAGTCCCCGGTTTTGAGAAGGGGCACGAGGCCTGGTTAAGTTACCATCCAGAACTTTCTGTACTGGACAAAGAGTTTGAGATCCTTCAGATCTAAAAAGAGTCTCAGATCTCCGGTCTTTTTGGGGATCAGGAAGAACCTGGAATAAAACCCCTGGTTTCTCTGCCCCCTTGGCACCAGTTCTATTGCCAGCTTGCACAGAAAAGACTGTACTTCCTCCCAGAGAACAGACAAGTGAGCCAGGGATACTTGGATGGTGGATGAGGGGCATCTGGAGGCTGCTGGATGAGCTCTAGGGTGTGACCTGTCTCTATGATCTGCAGGATCCATGCATCTGAAGTTATGGTTCTCCACTGATTCAGATGTAGGGAGAACTGACCTCCGACCACCACCTCCTGGGTCGGGGCTAGAGGAGGGGGGTCTGGCAAGGAGAGGAGTCAAACTGAGGAGGGACCAGCTGTAGAGGCTGGGGCATCATTTCTGGGATGCTTGACCGCCGCTCCAGCATTGGTGGGGGTGGACAAGGAGGCCTGGGCTCTACACTTGCCCTGGGTGCAGGGGCCCGAGCCTGGACTATTGGCCTGTCTATGAAAAGTAGGCCACCCTCTACCAGGGGGCTGAGTATGGTAGCGAGAATGCATAGACTTGATGGCTGTGCCAGAGGCCTGTAGACATTGATGAGGTCCTGGACTTCAGGGCTGAAGAGCTTGGTGCCACTGAATGGGGCATTAAGTACTTTGTTTTGCAAATTGACTGTGAATCCAGAGACCATATGCCATGAGTGCCTGCGAAGGCATATGCCTTTGGCAGCTGCCCTGGCCACTGTGTCAGCCATGTCATACAGGGACCTGAGAAGATGTTTACTGACATCTTCCACAGTCTGCAAGCATTGGAGCAACTCCTGCTTCTGGGAACCATCTGGAAGGGCCTGAGCAGCAGCTTTGTTTAACCATATGTGACAGATAGTTTAAATTCCTTAAGCCCAAAGTAAAGGAGGTATGAACTCCTTTACCCCAGAGATCAATCCTATAGGATTCCTTGTCTGGGGGAAGGGAACTAAGGTGCTTAGGCGCCTTAGATCTGTCATGGGCTGCCTTGATGACCACCGAGTCAGTTTCGGCCTGGGAAGCAAAATAAGGGAGGCCCTGAGGGGCACTGTACAGCTTGTCTGCCCTATGTGGCATAGCAGGAACCATGTCTTTCCTGTTGCAGGCTGCCGAAGTAGCATTCTTTAGGGTTTGCAGCATAGGAGAGATATTTTTAAGGGGAGATTCGGGAACCTCTAGGAGGTCCACCAGGTCTTTTCTGGTGACATCCTCCTCAGTCTGGAAGCCCATAGTGGCAGGCAATTGCTTCATGACATGAAAGAAGGTAGCATCCTCAGGAGGAGACCTTGCAGTATGCTTGACTGAGTCCTCACTGACTGAAGAGGCAGTGGACCTATCAGAGATGAGGATTTCTTCCTCTTCGGTGGGCTACAGGGAGCCTCCCGTGGATAAGGAATAGGTGTCGCCGATGGAGCTGCCATCAACGAAGGCCTATTGAAGACACTGAACTGCTGAACTAGTATGTTGGTGAACTTGACAAATATTTTGTTCAGATCCATAGTGATCATCGATGGAGGGGGGTTCGACGGCACAGAAGCCGATGACCCTCTGTTCTGAGAGCCCGACGAGCCTGTAGCCCTCAGAGAGGAAAGGGCAGGTCTCGATGGAGCAGCCATCGACAACTATCCCAGTTTCAAATGAAGAGGGACTGACAATCAGGAGGTCGACAGCCGGGCGCCCTGAGAATCGGACAGCAAAGCTGTCGGTATGGGCATGGTAGGAACAAAGACCTAGAAAGCTGGTCTCTTCATCGGGTCAGACACCATTGTCAAAGAGCCCCCTGAAGAAGGAGAGGCCGATGGGGAATGGGAAGGCTGCCGAGGAGGGGGAGCATTCTTGATCCTGGTCCTTTTTGTGAATTTTCCGAGGACTTGTCTCAGGCCTTGGAGACCTGGGAGCTTGTAGATCTGGTGGGTGACTGAGCGGCCGGGGGCCCCGGAGGATTCCTGCCTGGAGTTGGCTACATGCTGAGCCATCAGAAATTTTTTGAGAGCCTTTTTGCGTAGCCTAAGGGTTGTCTGATTAAACGTCTGTCAGAGCTCACAGTTGGAGACGTCGTGGTCAGGCCCAAGACAGCAGACACAAACAGAGTGTTCGTCTGTAGAAGCAATCTTCTTTTCACATCGGCAGTGCCGGAACAGAGGAGAAGAAGAAGACAGGATAACTCGCAACATAAAAAAAAAAAAAGAAAAATCTCTAGACAAGATTTTGGTAAGTGTGTGGACATGGCCTACCTATACTTTAGCAAGGCATTTGACACAGTCCCACACAAAAGATTAATATACAAGTTAGCCAGCCTGGGAGTGGGTCCCAAGATGACAGCCTGGGTAAAGAATTGGCTGGAGAATAGGACACAGAGAGTAATAGTAAATGGAGTCCACCTGAAAAAGGGGGGTTACTAGTAGGGTACCGAGGTTCAGTATTAGATCGGTCCTCTTCAATGTCTTTATATGCGACATTGCAGAGGGACTGGAAGGAAAAGTATGTCTTTTGCAGATGACACAAAGATCTGCAACAGAGTTGATGCACAAGGTGGGGTGGAAAGGATGAGAAGGACTTGGCAAGGTTAGAGGAATGGTCAAATATATGGCAGCTTAGATTCAATGCTAAGAAGTGCAAGGTAATGCACCTGGGAAACAAAACCCAGGGAAGAGTACACAATGGGGGTGAGATACTAACAACAACAAAATGGAAAGGACCTGGGGTAGTCATATCAGATGATCTAAAGGTGGGCAAGAAATGTGAGAGGGCAGCAAGAAGGGTTGGGGGATACTGGGATGCATAGGGAGAGGCATCACCAGTAGAAAACAGGAAGTTGTTATCCTCTGTACAGACAGCTGGTGAGACCCCATCTGGAGTATCGTTGCAGTTCTGGAGACCCAACCTCAAGAAGACATAGACAGGATGGAAGCTGTCCAGAGGAGGGCAACTAAAATGGTGCAGGGTCTGACACCGAAGACATATGAAGACAGACTTAAGGTGCTTAATATGTATAGCCTCGAGGAAAGGGGGACATGATAGAAACTTTCAGTACCTCAAGGGAATCAACAAAGTCCAAGAGGGTAGCATCTTTCAAAAAAGAGGTGTGCAAGAACAAGGGGCAAAATTTGAAGATGGGAAGTGCTCAGAGGTAATTTAAGGAAGTATTTTTCACAGAGAGGGTTGTGGATGCATGGAACGCCTTCTGGAGGAGGTTGTGAGTCAAAACAGTGGTGGAATTCAAGCATGCATGGGACAGTCATAAGGCAATTCTAGGGGGTTGGGGTAGGAAGAAGTAGGCTGCTGGTTAACTAGGATCTGCAGCTTATCCAGTAGGTAGGGAAATGGGCAGACTGGGTGGGCCAAGCGGTCCTTATCTGCCATGAAATTCTATGTTTCTATGTATGAGGGGGAAAAAATAGCCGTAGTTGAAATAAGGCGCGAAACACTGCGACGGATCTTCTGTGGAGACTGTGCTTGCAAGTCAATGGCGGGAAAGAACTGAGGAGGGAGTGGGGACGACCACGCCTATACAGAGTTGCGGACGTCAGCAGCCGTCAATGGCGTGGGTGGTCCCGGTTCTACTGCTGAAAATTTTCCGTGTGGATTCCACGTCTCCGATGGCAAAGGCTCCTACAGTGTAGCCTGATGACTGAGATACCCCCGAAGAAGATCTAGTAATACATTTTAAAAATACCTAAGGGAAATTAAAAGTACACTGATAATAAATCTAAGGCATTGCTCGCTCTACATGCTAGCCACTGGTTCATTTGACTTTTTAATCATTTAGCTAAAGAAAACTAATTAGCAGCTGTTGGCGAGGTATTTAAAGAGCTAGTGTACTGCTTAAAACTAGTGAGTTTTTAAAAGCAGCCAACTCTTCCCATTGCTTAATTAGATTTTTACCTGATGTCTCTAGGTGTTATGTGTGGAACAACACTCTGCCTGGCAGCTGACATATCTAGCCATTCCTCACATAATTGTGACCTCACTGTGACATCACAGCTGCTCAGAAAGAGCCACTCAGTAGCTGTCAGGTCAGTCACCTGCAATGTCACAGCCAGTGAGGTCACAGTGCTGATGATGTGGTGGGAGGAACAGAACTCGGTATGACAGCAACTGGGCAAATAGCTATTCCATACATCTAGTGTTTCTAGTGTACCTAGTTTAAAAACCCATCTTTTTCAAATAGCTTTTTTGGAACATCGATTCTATTTGAGATTGTTGATCATATTGTGATTTTATTGTGTTTTTATACTGAATTTTATTATTTGTGTCATTTTATTGTGTACAGCACCTTGACAACTGAAAGGCGCTTTATAAATGTATTATTATTATTATTAGTGTAATACTATGATACAGAGAACTTTATACTGAGCGAAAGAAAATACTTCAGAAATAAATAGTTACAGTTGACTACATCTTAAAATAAGTACCATTTTCTTATCCAGAAGCAAATGGTTTGATACCTTTTATTGGACCAACTTAGATGTTACAAAAAGAAAACATTTTCTTGTATGCTATTTTTGTTTCTACTACCTCTTTAATACCATAATAGCAGGTGTCTATTTGAAAAAAAAAATAGCTAAAATAAAAGAAATGGTGACTGAACAAAACAGGGAATTTTGCAAAATGATTATTTTTTGGCATCTAGGGCCAACACTAATCTGAGGATGTAAGAAATACATTATTGCTAAAACCTATATGATGAAAATTTTGCCAATGAACAAATATTGCTTCTTTGAGAAATTAATCTTAGTGAACCTGAAACTTTCACAAATTGCTGCTCATTCAAAGCACAATAAGATTCTTCCTTTTTTTTAAATTTATTTCAAAGATGTTTTACAGGTAGTAATGTATCTAGTTAAGAAACATGAAGAAACAGATAACGCCCTCTGTACAGAAGTTAGATTTTGTACCGTTTGCAGCTCATCCACATTGAACTGTCTACCTAATGAAAGCCATCTTCTGTAGAAATTAATTCTCTAACACTGTTGAAAGGAAGCTAGGAGTACTACTGCAATTTTGGAGACTGAGGATATATAAATTTCTATAGTAAGAGCTGATGGCGTGGAAGGATACAAAAAGTAAGGAGGAAAGAGATTAAGGTGGAAAGAAAAGCACAGTAGGAAAGACAGTGGGAAGGGTGGTCTTACCTATGGTACAGAATTTGGATTATTATCTAGCTGGTACTGTACCCATTTATGCCACTGTTAATTCATATCGGGGGAGATTGTCCATCAGTCTGTATGTCATGCATGCCACTGTATATATATACATATATATATATATATATATATCATAATTTCCCACTGTCTCAGTAGGGTAGGGGCCCTGTCGGTATGCCAAAGTAAAGTAATAGCTTTCTTTGCTGCTAGGAACGAGATTAATTTTTTTTTATTTTTATTTAGCTTTTTGTTGACCGGGTAAGTGCACTAGACAAATCCTGCCTATTTTCAGGCACGACCCGGGGGAGGGGGGATACAGATGAATGCCAACTGACCTTGAACCAGATTAAGCTGTTGGTGGTATTTTTAGTGAATGAGGGAAATTTGGCCAGGACACCGGGGAAATTCCCCTACTCTTTTCGATAAGTGCCATGGGATCTTTAACATCCACCTGAACTACCACCAATCCAGGCAGATGGGGCCTCGGTTTAACGTCTCATCCGAAAGACGGCACCTCAGAAATGCAGCACCCCTCTCATGCTGCATTACAGTGTCAGTACTGGGATATTAATCCAAGTGCCAGATGTGGGAACTGAACTCATGTCTATGTTAGTGTGCTACAACTGAATGTGCTGCCTCCTGGGGTAACTGCTAGGCGTATAATGGAGGGAGTGATCTCCCCGGGGCAGTCAAAAATTGTTTCCAGCTACTATATTATTGACTGCCAGAAGGTGTGCAGGCTGGGGCATGCCTAAAGAATGTGTGTAGGAGAGGCATTCAGCTGTCTGCAGTTATCAATTTGGCAAGTGGGTAGAAGGTGCTGTTGGAAATTGCACTACTGTGATCTGCAAGCTTTTAAAATATACTTTATTCGGCTCTCTGGGGAGAGATGTGGATTGGTGGGCCACTGAGTTCTAGCCCCCACCAGATCAGCTCAGGCTGAGGAGCACTGTGGGAAGTTGGAGGTCTAGGGAACACCTCCACTTCCTCGTACTCGCACTCGGGTGCAGTTTACAACTACAGGGTTGCCAGGATAGTAGGTGCACATTGTGAGGAGGTAAATAATCAAAGTTCCGAGTTTATGAAACATTTTAACTGCATCTAAATATATTTTAAACTGTGGTTGCACTCACGAAACTGGAGGTGAGGCGGGAAGCAAAGTACAGTTATGTAAGAACCTGCCGTAACAGTAGATCCTTGAAAGAGACTCTTACAGTAGGTATTCACAAATAGGACTAAGCCGCCAGGCGTCAGGACCCCACGGAAAAATCTTCTAGTTAGCAGTCTCTGGCGGGGACTGCCCCCGACATCAGCTGACTGACGCCAGCGTACGTCAGTATAAAGTGGCAGTCCCACGCCTGCCCTCCAGTTCTCCCGCCGGAGACCGACAGGAGAAAGGCTTGCCTCCTAAAGAGGAAAGAAACGGAAACCCAGGGGGAAGGAGGGAGGCAAAGCAATACCTACTGCAAGAGTCTCTCTCGAAGATCTACTGTTACGGTAAGTTCTTACGTTCAAGTTCAAGTTCATTGCAGGAAAGACTCCGTTGAGCAAGCTCATTCACAAGGAGGTCCTGAGGCACATACACATACAGTTCGCAATTATATAGACAGGAGATATAAGATGTAGAACAACAAAGAAAAAATATATAATACAAGAGGTATACACAATAGAAGTCCTTATGCTATATACGTAACTATACTATCTTACTTCGAGACGGCTCTTGCAGTAGGTATTCATAAATAGGATGGAGCCCCAAGCAGTTTGGAACAACAGAAACCAGGAAGGAGGAACAAGAACAATCTGTCCACACAAAAAAGACATCTGGCAGATCCCGGGCTCATGAAAGGAGCCCTTGCAAGACCGCCAGGCCAAATCCTGCTCTGTGGCGAGAGGCAACATCCAAGTTGTAATGCTTGGTAAAGGTATGGACCGACATCCAGGTGGTTGCGGCACAGATTTTTGCGGCTGAGACATTCTTAAAGCATGCGGCAGAAGCAGCCACGCCCCTGGTAGAATGACCCTTCACCTGACCCGGAAGGATTTTGTCGTACTTACTGTAACAGTACAAGATACAGTTTGCCAACCATTTGGAGAGGCATTGCTTGGACATAGCAAAGCCCTCCTTCTTAGGAGCAAAGGAGATGAACAACTGGTCCATCTTCCTGGAGTCCTTAGTTTTAGTAGTTGTTTAACCAGGTATAGCACACTAAGCTGAAAGCTTTTTTACAGGAGCAACCTGGGAGCACAAGGAGGTTAAGTGACTTGCTCAGGGTTACACAGTATGCAAGTGGAAGCTGTGGGATTCAAACCCAGGTCTGGTCTGCTGGATGTCACCAGATTTGCAGCTCAGAGCCTTAGACCACTGCGTTATACTGCCTCCTCCTTAGTTCTGGTGGTATATTACTGCAAGATCCAATGGACATCAAGGGTGTGAAGGAGATGTTCCCCTTGATTGGAGTACCCCGGAAAGAAGACTGGAAGCTCAATAGATTGATTGAGCGTAGATTTCACGACGATTTTGGGGAGGAACTTAGGGGTGGTTCTCATAGTCACCCTATCTCTGTGGAAAATCAGATAAAGGACCTGGCACATAAGTGCCTGAAGCTTGGAAATCCTCTGAGCTGAGGTAATGACCACGAGGAAAATGGTTTTCCAGGACAGAAAACACATGTCCACCTCCACTGCCAGCTCGAAGGGCGGCAGCGTGAGCTTTTCCAAAATGAAATTAAGATCCCAAGGGGCAGCCAGATTGCAGATAGGGGCTTCAGATGCAGGACCCCTCTGAGGAAGGTCTTAGAGACTTCCTGTTGAGCCACCGACCTATCTTAATCGGGAGATGGTAGGTTGAAATGGCCGACAAGAGTACTTTGAGTGAGGAGTAGCTGAGACTCAAGTCAAAGAGGTGCCTTAGGTAATCCAGGATCCTGGCCTTCGAGCAGGAAAAGGGTTCCAAATCTTTGGAAGCTGACCAAATAGTGAATTGTTTCCACTTCATGGCATATGTAGACCTGGTGGAACGTTTTCTAGGCTCCACCATGATGTTAGCTACCTCTGGGAAAACACCAAAGCGAGCGGCAGCTATGTCTGAAGGAGCCAAGCATGAACGTGGAGGGATCTGAGCCCTGGATGTACTATGGTCCCCTGATCCTGGGTCAGCAAATCCTGGGAGAGCGGAAGAGAAAGAGGGGGCTCTTCCAACCACAGTTGCAGCACAGAGAACCAGACTTGCCTCGGCCAAAAGGGAGCGATGAGAATCATGCATGCCCCTTCCGCCCGAAGCTTGTTCAGAACTCTCGGGATCAAGGGAATGGGAGGGAAGGCGTAGACAAACCTGCCCTTCCAAGACAGAGACAGTGAGTCCTGCCAAAAGAGTCTCGCCCGGGAGCGAGCCAGCAGAAGTCAGGAAGCTTTGCTTTGCTGGGGGAGGCAAACAGATCTATCTGAGGCCCCACTGGGCCCCACTGGGCGAACATGCCTTCTAATATCTCCTGCTTTAATTCTCACTCATGAGCACTCACCGAAGTTCGACTGAGAGCATCCGCAACAGAGTTTTGAACCCCCGGCACATGCAGCACTGTCAGGTGAAGGTTGTGCTGCGAGGCCCAGGAACACATCCTCATCGCCTCCCAGCACAGGGGGTAAGAATGAGTCCCCCCCCCTGTTGTAGAGATACCAGATGACACACGTCTGACTGGATCTGAAGGTGACTGGGCAGAATGAGGGAATGGAGGGCCTGAAGAGCATAGAGGACTGCCCTCAGCTCTAGCATGTTGATGTACAACTGTGACTCTCTTTGGGACCAGCTCTCTTGGGTCCTGTGGGACCCAAGATGTGTCCCCCAACCGACGCTGAAGCGTCCATGGTCAGGGTCTGGGAGGGAGCTGCAAGGTTGAAGGGAACTCCCTGGGAGAGATTCTCCAGGCTTAACCACCATCTGAGTTCCCTGGCCATGGGGTCCGAGACAAGAATCTCGTGATCCAACTTGTCTGAGGGCTGGTCCCACTGGACTTTGAGGGTCCACTGTGAGACCCTCATGTGTAGGCGGGCCAGAGGAATTGTCAGTATGGCAGCCGCCATGAGGCCCAGGAGGTGAAGGACCTTCTGAGCTGGTACGCGTTTCTAGTCCAACAGAACGCGTACCTGCTGCTGTACAGTCTCGATCCTGTCTGGGAGAAGAAAGGCTCTGCCCAGACAGGTATCCAACACTGCCCCAATAAACTGAAGGTGTTGGCATGGGACCAAATGAGATTTGGCATGGTTGATAGTGACTCCCAAATTGTGGAAAAGCTGCAGGGAGATAAGGAGGGAGTGCAGCAGATCCTTCCTGGATGAGGCTGCAATCAACCAGTCGTCCAGGTAAGGGAACACCTGGACCCCTGGGTGAGCAGAAAACCTGCCACCACCGAAAGATATTTGGTGAACACCCAGGGTCCGAGGAAAGGCCAAAAGGGAGGGCTCTGATCTGAAAATGTTCCTCCTGGAAGTGAAAGTGGAGGAACTTGCGATGGGATGGATGAATGGGGATATGCAGGAAGCGTCCTGCACGTCCAAGGCGCATAACCACAGACCCGATCTCAGTAGAGGAAGAAGGTTCTGAAGGGAGAGCTTTCTGAACCTCTTGTACTCCACAAACTGAATGAGGGAGCCGAGATCCAGAATGGGCCCTCAGACCGCCCGTTTTCTTGGGCACTAGAAAAAAATGAGAATAGTAGCCCATCCCTTGATATGGAAGAGGAATGGGTTCTGTAACGTCCTTTGAAAGAAGAGCGTTCATCTCTTCCTTCACTAGGGGTAGATGAGATGGGGGCTAAGACGGCTGAGGACGAGGTCTGTGGGGGGTTCTGAATGAACTTGATTGAGTGCCCCGGGACACCAGTTGGAACACCCAAGAGTCTGACGTTATCCTCTCCCATTCCGGCAGGTGGTAAGAGAATCTGCCGCCTACCAGCTCCTCTGGACAGGAATCCAGAAGGAGGGGGAGAGGCAACAAGTCAAGAGGCAGAATGGAGGGCAGCAGTTGCGGCTCCCACGGCTCTGCAGGTTTTGGCCAGGGGGGCTTTGGCCGCTGACACGGCCGTATGCTTATTTTGGCAGCGGGCTGGTGTCTGTTCACCTGACGATGGTTCTGGCATTGAAAGGAGCGTTTTTGGCCCTGGGAGACTTATACATGTAGGGCTTGACCCTTGGCCTGGAGGTCGGTGAGGCTGTCCTTCACGTCTCCACCGAAAAGGACTGGCCCTCGAAAGTGCGTGTCCTCTATGGCTGACTGAACTTCAGGAGCCAGACCCGAAATTCTGAGCCAGGCTGTGAAAATGGCAATGCTATATCCTGGATCTCATCATAACAAATATGGGGGACAATGTGTGCAATATTATGGTAGACAGCCCACTTGGGAACAGTGACCATTGCACTGTATTTTTTTTTTAAATAAAGAGGAGCAAATTATTGAGAGAAAAATAGGTTCAACATGCAAACTAAATTTTGGCAAGGCTGACTTCTCATCTTTCAAAGCCAACTTGCTTAAATGGCAATGGAAAGCAAAACTTGGAAACAAAACAGTGGAAGAAATGTGGGAGACCCTGATAGGAAACATAAGGATAGAGGTAAACAAACACATACCGAGTAAGTCGAAATACAGAAACAAGAAAAGTACCCCAGGGTGGTTCAATTCAAAAATTGATGAAGGAAAAAGTACAAAATATTTGGAATGGTCTATAGAGGGAATAATCCTGAGGGGAAATTAGTCTATAGAGACATGGTCAAAAAAATTTAAAAACTAATCAAAAAGGCAAATTCTGATTAAGAGATACAACTGGCCTCTAAAGTAAAAGACAACTATAAAATCTTCTATATATATATTAATAATAAACAAAAGGGTCAACATAACATAGGTCCCTATAAGAACAATCAGGGTAACATAGCGGATGTCAAGGAAAGGGCAGATATTCAGAATACTTATTTCTGTTCAGTGTTCAATGTGGATACCACAGGCAATCATGAGGACAAAACAAACTCAATTCCCAGGCAAATATTAATAGATCCAAAAGTTGTACAGGAAAGATTACAGAATATTAACATAAATAAATCACCAGGGCCAGATGATATACATCCACGAGTAACTCAAGGCGCTCTCAGAGTACTTAGCCCCACCATTAATTTACATATTCCAGAAATCTCTAGACCTGGAGAGGTTGTTCAAGGGTAGAAGAAAGCCATAGATGTACCCATACTAAAGAAAGGCCCTAAAACTAGGCCTGAAAATTTCAGACCAGTAAGTTTGACAACCGTGATGGGCAAAATTCTGGAGGGCATTTTGAAGGATCACATATTAGCACACCTGGAAGCATACAATATAACGGATCCAACACGGATCATGGCTTTACAGAAACTAGGTCATGTCAGACAAACTTGTTGGCATTTTATGAAAAGGCAAGTAAGGCTCTGCATGAGGGAAATGCAGTTGATGGGGCTTTTCTGGACTTTTCCAAAGCCTTTGATAAACTCCCCCATAAAGAACTAGTGAACGTTCTAAGTGATACAAAACTAGATACAAATATAATAAATTGGGTAGAGGCATGGTTGGGAGAAAGAAGACAGAGAGTAACGATAGATGGGGTTTTATCAGACTTGGAAAGGGTGACAAGTGAGGTCCCTCAGGGCTCCATGCTGGGTCCCTGTCTCTTTAATATATATATGTATCACTTCTCAAATGCGACCACCCTAATATATGGTTAATGAAGTTTGCTGACGACTGCAGGATTGGGGCTATTGTAAATACTACAGAGGATAGCAATAACCTGCAAAAGACCCTGAATGACATACATCAATTGACGACCAAGTATAAGCTGGAGCTGAATGTGGGAAAGTTTATAATTATGCAAATGGTAAAACATAATATGAAACTTAACTATAGCATGGGGAATCACAACTTGCCACAAACAACTGAGGAAAGGGATTTGGGAGTCAGGGTCAGCAATGATTTACAATTTAGCCCACACTGTAACATCATTGCTAAATGGGAAAATCAAACCTTAAACTGCATCCTGCAACACACAGGGAGTAGGGACACCAAAGTATTGCTCCCTTTATATCAGGCATTGGTAAGACCTCATCTGGAGTACTGTGCACAGGTATGGTCACCATATAAAAAGGGTGACAGTCTGAAACTGCAGAGTATACAGCGAAGGGCCACAACAACAATATCAGGACTTAAGGAGGCCGCATATACAGAGAGGCTAGATAGATTACAACTGTATACATTGCACTATAGAAGAATTGGGGAGATATGTATCATGGTATACAGAGTCCTGTAGGATAAAGCACTATGGGGAGGACCTTGGGCTAATGCAGAAGAACTGCAAGTATGAGCCTGAGGGCATTTGCTCCAATTAACTATGGGAAAATGCAACATTTTGAAGAGAAGGCACTGGTTCAGTCAGAGAGTGGTGCCATTATGGAACAGCCTTCCGATAGAGGTAGTTACTAGTGGAGCAATGGAAGCGTTCAAAAAAAGGTTAGATAGTTTCTACCCTAACAAATACCTACTGAACTAAACAATTCTGGCAAGCATAAAGGACGAAAGTCTATACAGCTTGTATAAACCTATGAAATCTATGCCAACAGATGCCTGCATCTTAGCCACTGTGACTAGAGTGTGAAAGTATCGATAGCGGCATTTCCATGAGTACTCTCGCCAGCAAGTGACATATGTTAGTCTGTGGTTGGGGATGGTAAATTTATGACAAGTGTCAATGGTATGTGTGGTATCTAATTCAACATTATATCTTTGTAGGATGGATGCTGTAGACTCTGTGGAGGCTTCTCATAGAGCTTTATAAAGTTGGCTAATAAGGTGGGACCATGTTTCGCCCATGAGATAAGCTTTTCAGAGTGGCAGTAGCTTTGGAGGTAGCTCCAGGAAATGGGAATGGGCTATTCCCCTTCCGCAGATATAAGATCGGAGTAGAAAGTACCTTTAATGGTCTGTATCGTGGAGGTGGTAAGTGGTTTGTAGTGTGGAAAATGGGAGAGGTTCCTGGGGGCCTATGAGTTAAAATATATACTTCAATCCTAGACTTGCCCACCTCTGCATGACCAGGTGTATTCTGTTGGGAGGGTAAGTTGTGTCATAAGCTATGGCTTGTAGGCAAAAGTGGTGGACCAGGATAAGGACATGTTTTTGAATGACCTGCCACTGATAGTATGTTTCCACCATGTGACGGCAGAATTTAGATAAAGGTATGGTGAGATAAGGCCATACATTATTGCTTTGGTCATGATTTATATATTTTTTTTTATGTGAGAAATGTATCAGATGCCAGGGTAGCCCAATGTAAGTGTAAGGGATCATGGGTACAGGTACATGGGCCCCAGAATAATGTTGGAACTCTTGTTACTGGGCAGGAAAACTGTTTTGCTGCTTGCAGAGGCCACAGATAATTGAATTATCTAAAAAGAGACAAAAGAATAATTAAAGAGGACAGGAAATTAAATAAATCAATGAAACTGTAGCTATGTGTCCTGAATTTATTTATAAGAAAGACTATCAGTTTTTCTCAGTTTCCATGTAAGTGTATTTTTTTTAATTTTTATATGATTGTTCAGTGTTAAATATGGACATGGCACTTACTGGTGCTGCCAGTTTCTAGTTTCCTGTTTATATTCCTGTACTGCGAGTGAGTCGGATTAATGGTGACGTTATCATTCATGAACTCCAAGACAATGTCATGACTCATGCTATGTAAGAAACTCATGCGGTGTTGTCAAGAACTGTCAAGATCCAGGAAGTACATACCTTCATTACAAAGTTAGCGTTGATTTTCCTGTTAGTTATTTTTTTGTAATGCGATCACTATTCTTACAATACTACGAAACTGAATGTAGTGTTTTAAGACAACATCGAGGACAGTTGTATACACTGGCAATTAGTGGCATTTGACATTCTTGGCCTGTTTTGTAAGTCATGATTGCGGCAATAAATGTGCTGGTTGATGTTTGCCAGTGACAGTGGTAATGTATTACATTATTACACTGTTGCCGATGCTGTGTACAGTATAGATGATTTAATCTTCCATGTAACATCCCTCACGGGCTTTCCAGCATGTAACATCTCTCAAACACACAAATGGATTTTCTAGGGTCTCCCCAACTCCAGTGTAGATCATACTGTTATATTTTACTAACCCGACTACCAGAAAAGGAAAATGCAATGCTCAGCCTCCCCTGTATAAAATAAAACAGAGTACATACTAAAAGATGATATTCCTTTTATAACAATTGTCCCTGCTGTCTTTGGTATGAAAGAAAACAATTACTCACCTTAGTAATGTTGTTTCTTCTAATGGAGTCTTGCTGTATTCTGACATATGCAGTGATCACCAACCTTTGAACTGCCCCGGAGAACAAACAGTTAACTTTCCATGCAGGGCATGGAACGCTGAGCTCGAGCTTGGTTGAAGCCTCTGTCTGCTGTTGTTTAAACTCCAACCGTCAGATCTTTACGAGCTATACTCACTAGGCATTCTGTGTGGAAACTGTAGACTCACACTAGCCAACTGGCAACTAAATTTGTTAAAAAAGGGTTTTTGGGTTTCAAAGCAAAGACTTAAGTCAGGAAATCTGAAAAACAAAACACAACACACACCCAAATAAAGGAGGGTGAGAAAAAGGGGCACCTCTAGGTGCCAACACTGCTCCTGCCTGCCCACATCCCAAAAACCAGGTTCTGAGAGAGGAGGTCAGAATACAGCAAGATTCCATTAGAAGAAACAACATTACTAAGGTGAGTAATTTTTTTCTTCAAACAACATGAAGTCTTGCTGTATTCTGACATATGCAGACTACCAAGCAGTACCTCCAAGGAGGAGGGACAGAACCTACTTTGGGAAAAGGCTCTGAAGTACTGCTGTGCCAAACCCAGCATCACTCCTAGCCTGGATATCCAGAGAGTAATGCTTGGTGAATGTATGGACTGTTTTCCAGGTGGCTGCTTGACAGATTTGTAGGATAGGAATATCCCTGGCAGCAGCCAGGGAAGCAGCTGTACCTCTAGTAGACTGAGCCCTCAGGCCTGAGGGCGGGGTTCTACCCAATTTCTCATAGCAGAATTGTATACAAGAGACAATCCACCTGGCAATAAATCTTTTAGAAGCAGGTTTGCCCTTACCGACCTCCCCATAAGTGAAGAACAACTGGATGGACTCAAACCTGTGACCCTTGGTGTACTCTATGTAGTAGCTAAGGGCTCTTTTTACGTCCAGGCAGTGCAACCTCCTCTCCCCAGAGGAGGAATGGTCAGTGAAGAAAACAGGAAGAGACACAGACTGATTAAGGTGGAAATCTGAAACCACCTTAGGCAAAAACGTCCTGTTAGTTCTTAAGACCACTTTATCTCTATGGAAGGAGATGAACTCAGGCTCCACTGACAGGGCTTGCAATTCACTGATGCGCCTGGCTGAGGTAATGGCTACCAAAAACACAGTTTTCCAAGTCAAGTACTTAAGCTCTGCAGAGGACAAAGGCTCAAAGGGGGGTTGCATAAGCTGAGCAATGCAAACATTAAGGTCCTAAGCAGAAGCAGGGTCCCTGAAGGGAGGACTGGTGTGAAGCAATCCCTTGAAGAATGTGCAAAATATAGGATGGGCTGATAGAGAAGAGGGCTTGCCCACTGACAAAAAGGCAGAAACAGCTGCCAAATGTACTTTAAGTGTAGCTGGTCTGAGTCCCAAGCCACTGAGATGAACCATATAGTCCATGACTGTAGGCAACCCACCAGATTCTGGAGAAATATGCTTACCAGAGCACCAAATAGTGAACCTTTTCCATTTGGAATTGTAAGTCTTTCTGGTGGAAGGCTTTTGAGAAGCCTTAAGAATATCCAGAACACCTTGAGAGAGGTGCAAATCAGCAAACTCTAACTCTTCAAGAGCCAGGCCTTGAGATTGAGAGATTTGAGATTTGGGTACCAAATCCTTCCCTGAGAGGATGTCAACAGGTTGTAATTCCTGGGAAGAGGCAGTGGAAGGTGGAATGCTAAGGACAGCAACAGTGGGTACCAGGGCTGTCTGGCCCAGTCTGGAGCTATCAAAATCACTTTGAACCGTTGAGACCTGATCTTGACTAGTACCTTGAACAGGAGAGGGAAGGGGGGAAAGCATACAGGAACTTCCCTTCCAAATTCAGAACCAGAGCATCCAGGGGGACTGAGCCCAAAACTGGGGGTGTGCAGCAAAAGAGAGGAAGTTGGTGATTGTCTGGGGCTGCAAAAAGATCTATCTGTGGAGTGCCCCATCTGGAGAAAATCACTTTCAAAATTAGGGGATCTAAGGACCATTTGTGGTGGCCCTGAGATATCCTGCTGAGTGCATCTGCTAGGACATTGTCCTTCCCTGGGAGGTGAACTGCTATCAGAGAAGTTTGCAGGGAATAGGTCAGAGACCACAACTTCATTGCTTCTGTGCACAAGGCCATAGACCGAGTGCCCCCTTGCTTGTTGATGTACCACAGTGTGGTGGTATTGTCTGTTCTGATCTGGACTACCTTGTTCTGTACAGACTTGGAAAAAGCTTGCAGTGCCAGAAACACTGCTCTGAGTTCCAAGAGATTGATGTGAAGCAGAGATTCTTGAGGTGACCACAGCCCTTGGGTGGTAAGATCCCCCAAGTGGGCTCCCCAGCCCAAGAGGGAGGCATCTGGGGTGAGGATTAGTGAATGAGACTGAATGACAAAAGGAACTCCCTGCCTTAAATTGTCCTGATCCTGCCACCACTGCAAAGCCTGGATCAGGGTTCGAGTCACTGGAACTAGTTTGGTAAGGGAATCCTTTCTCTGGGACCAGAAGGCCCTCTAATGGAACTGATTGTCCCTCATCTGAAATCTTGCCCCCTGGACCACTGCTGTAGAGGCTGCCATGTGGCCCAGGAGCTGCAAGAAGTGCCTTGCTGGTCGAGACACCTGAAGGGTTAAAGAAGAGGCCAGTTCTATTAGTGTCCTTGCCCTGTCCAGGGGAAGGAAGGCCTTTGGTCTTATTGTATCCAGCTCTGCTCCTATAAAGGTGAGGACCTGAACTAGCTTGAGAACTGACTTTGGAAGGTTTAGGAGGAATCCTAAGGAAGTGAGTAGCTGCTGAGTTTAGAGAAGGTGTGACTTGACTTGGTCTGGAGACTGACCCACTATGAGTCAGTCGTCCAAGTATGGAAAGATGGAGATCTTTTTTCTCCTTAGGATGGCAACCACTACTGCCAGGCACTTTGTGAACACCCTTGAGGCTGATGTTAGGCCAAAGGGCATTACTCTGAACTGATAGTGGCCTGAGGGCAACTCGAACCTGAGGTACTTTCTGTGGGAGCATCTGATGGGAATGTGAAAATAGGCATCTTTGAGGTCCAGGGAGGCTAGCCAGTCCCCTGGCCTTAGAGAGGGCAGAATTATTTCCAGAGTCACCATTTTGAACTTTGGCTTTAAAAGGTGCTTGTTTAGGTATCTCCGATCCAGGATGGGCCGCCATCCTCCTGTCTTTTTGGGGGTTAGGAAGTACCTGGAGTACAATCCTCTGCCCCTGTGTAAGGCAGGAACCCTTTCTATGGCTCTGAGAGCCAAGAGGGAAGAGACCTCTGCCTCTTGGACAAGGGCCTCTGATGGATTTGCAGGTGGAAAGGATCTGGTTCTCATCTTGGGAAATTTTTTGAAGCTGAAAACCAGTCCCTGGCTTACTACTTCTAGGACCCACTTGTCTGATGTTAAAGACTTCCAGTCCTGGACAAAGTAGCCAGCCTGCCCCTACAGGTATTGAGAATCGGCCCGGGCAGACCCATCAGGGTGTCTGCTTGGCAGGGGCTTTAGGCTGAGGGGTGGAAGCAGGTCTGCTCATACCCCGTCTGCCCCTCCCTCTAAAGAGCCCCCTCTGAGCAAAAGCAGAAGAGAAGGCCTGGGCTTGGTAAAAAGGCCTTTGAAAGGGCCTGCCCCTGCCCCTGGAATGCTGCCTCTGAGGAGTGGCTTACCTTTCTTTGGCCTGAGCACTCCTGTAGGTGGTCCTGTACTCGTCCATCTTCTTCATGTAGTTCTCTGTCTGCTCCCCAAACAGAGAATTACCAATGACAGGAAAATCCATGGCCTTAGCCTGGGTATCCTGTGATAGGCTAGTACATCTGAGCCAAGCCATCTTCTGAAGGGCCACAGATGTAGCCATGACTCTAGATGAAACATCATTGGAGTCCACAGCAGCATGAAATTGCACCTTGGATGCCTCAATCCCATCCGCAGCCACCCGCTCCAGCTCCTTGGCAAGCTGGTCAGGGGCCTGTTTAGCTAGAGCCAGCACAGTGTCCCACCTGGACTTCTGGTATCTAGTTGTGTAGGCCATATAGTTAGCCTGCCTGAGTCCCAAAGATGCTGCCATGTATTGTTTCTTTGCCATGGCATCAATCCTCCTGGAGTCCTTATCTGGGGGGTGTGAAGCCAAGGGAATATTTGCCTTGTCACAGGCAGCAGCCTGCACTACCCCAACATGGCTGCATTGCTGGGAAAGGAACTCTGTGTCCGAGCCTGAAAGAGTATACCTCTTGTCCATCCTTCTGTCCACAGGAGGTATGGAATTCAGAGTTTTTAAAATTTTAAATGTCTGTTTCCCAAAAGATTTATGGAGGGGAATAGACAATCTCCTGGACTCTGGGATGTCCATCATCTCAACAAAATCAGGCTCCTCCTGATCCTCTACTGCTTCTTCCATAGGAAGCTGGAGGGTTTAAGCCACTTTCTTGTAAAACATAAAGTGGGAAGGGGACTCAGAAAGCCTAGGAGGAGAAACACCTGAAGGTCTGTCTGGGGAGATGTCCGGGTCAATAGGCACATCCAGACTTTCATAATCACCATCATCATCATTATCTTCATACTCTCCCCCCTCCTCCTCCTCTTCATAAAATTCTTCTAAAGTATAATCTGGAACTGGGGGAACTGACCGAACCGAGCCCCTGGCAGATGGTGCCGGTTCGGCCGGAACCGATGTTAGCGATTGAACTATCCTTATCGCTTTGACTATCTCATCAGCGGTCGGAGAAAGAACTTGTGGATCTGAACCGGATGATTTATCCCTTTTCTTTCCTTTAACCAGAACTGACTCCTCAGAATCGGTTCTCCTTTTGCCCGAAGAAGTATCGCCCTGGTCAGAGGGCACTCCTTCTGGTTCTGTCAGAACCGAACCGGGCTGGCCATCCGGGTCAGCGGACTTTTCGGCCTCCCTTTCCCTCAGTCTACCTACTCTCTTATCCAGGGTAGCTTTTGGAAAACTTTTACAAATTTGGCAGTCTGAACTGAGGTGGTCAAACCCTAGACAATAAACACAGGTGGTGTGGGGGTCAACCTTAGCAAAGGCTTCCCCACACACACTACAGTGTTGAAACCTGGTGGGCCCGTTTTTTTTCTTGGGTTTCTCAGACATGGCCAATCCTAACCAAAACTTATCCTTTTTTCGGCAATCCGCCAGGCAAGACACCCCTATCGGTTCCTGACCGTGTTACAGGTCTTGGAAAAACCGTAATGAAATCCGTTTTTCTTTTTTTTAGAACTGATACGGACCGGTTACCACACTCTAATAAAGACATAAGTTTTTTACACAAACCTGATCGGTTCAAACCAAACCAATCCAATGTTTACAAGTTCCACACAGAAAACTAATACAAAATCCTATCTAGTACTCATGGTACCACAGACAGAGACTTAAACCGACAGGTTCAGAAGCAGAAATTCGGTTGAAACCGAGCGAAAAAACGTCACTTTAACCAACTTTTTTGAACCGAGCGAAGGAGAAATCTCTGGAGCGACTGTTCAGTGAGGCGGAGTAAAGAATCTGATGGTTGGAGTTTAAACAACAGCAGACAGAGGCTTCAACCGAGCTTGAGCTCAGCGTTCCATGCCCTGCATGGAAAGTTAACTCTTTGTTCTCCAGGGCAGTTCAGAGGTTGGTGATCACTGCATATGTCAGAATACAGCAAGACTTCATGTTGTTTGAACAACCACCCCCACCATGGGTAAAAAAAAGGCACACATAAAAATTCCAGCTCATCCCCTTACTGATGCAAAACCTAACGTGAAGCTGCATGCACTGTGGAAATCATGCCCCATGTATTTGTACCATGTCCCTGCCACTGTAGCCCCCCCCCCTGACTCCCAGAATGTCAACAAATGGCCATGCTGGTATACTGAACTACCAATGATTCCCAGTCTCCCAAGGCTGCTGTACAGTGCCCCCAAATACCTGATCTCCCGGTAAACCAGCAGCCATACCATTCCTACCTCCTGGTGGTCTAGTGGCCACCCACTCTCCCTATCCAGATAGTGTTGAAGCACCCTGCTCCACCCGTCGTTGCCAGCCCGCATCTGTGACTGGCACTAGCCTCTGCAGACCACCACAGCCAGCCACAGAATGCAATCGTACAGCACCCATAAGAGTACAGTTATGCGGTCCGTGCATGGCATTCTGCAGCTGGCCATGGTGGTGGTGTGTGGCGGGTAATGCCAGTCCAGTAGGGGGATGGGGTGCGGGGCTTGGCACTGTACTACAGGGGGAACTTGGGATTTCTCAGGGATCGCGGGGGGTGGGGGATCCAGATGGACTGGCACCCTTAGTACCATAAGGAGGATATATCAGTTTGCAATAAATACAGTAGCAGCGTCAAGGTGACTAATGCCTTTCTCTGGTGTCAATACTGTATTTGTGTATCTAAAGTCTGTGAATACTAGCCTGAGTAATGTATGATCAAGGTTCATGCAACTAAGTAATAAGTCATCCGACATGAATCTGGAAACTGGCATTGGAAGTTGTCAAGGTATACTTCACTGGTTTACTAAAGTCAAAAGGTGGATTCAATTTGAAATAACAATTTCATTTAGTAATGGAAAACACCACAGGTCAATCTAAATAGGCATCAGGTGAAGTTTGTATCTGTAGTCAACTCATATTGAATTTCTGAAATAAAATCTTTTTTTTTTCTGCATCATTTCTTTATCCTCCCACATGTTCAGGATCCGCCACTCCTTCGGGGAGCCACAGTCTCTGACATCCCCCTACTATCCCTCCCTGGAGCTCTCCTTACCTCATATTTGCAGACTGACCCCAGGGTAACCCGGTGTAACCCTTCGTTGGGTGGGTCTCTCTCTCCTCCACAGGGGAAGGCACCAGTGGGGATACCCAGCACACTCTTTCTTTCTGCCCCAGGGTGCTGCTGAGGTGGACTAGGCTTCCACGGGAGGTCCTTCGGGGGCGCCAGCAGACTGGCTGCCGTCATCTGGCCAATCCTGAGCGGTTTCCATTTTTTCTGGTAGTTCCCTCTATTGCAATGCTCATGCAGTGCTCCCGGTCTCCAACGAGGGCCGCTGCAGTGCGATGCGGCTCTGCTTCCCACCCCAGGAAAGGAGAGCAGTCCAGTGGATGCTCAAGCCTCTCCTTCCCTGCTGACCCCCGGCGCCCTGAGTCCATTCCCAAACCCGGGTCGCCAGCATGGTGCGAGGTAAGGTGCCAGCACCTCAGCCCTCTGCGCCACCGGGCCGGCTGAAATAAAATATCTTAATATCACTGGAGGTCTAAAAAGTTAATAGGCATAGCATTTACTAGAAATGAAAGACCCACCAGCCCGTCGGCACAGCAGTTGGATTCCCGCTTGCGATGTCAGTGACCTGGGTTCAGGAACGGACTCAGGGCACTGGAGGGCCAGCCGGGGAGAGACGGCTGGGAGCATCTGGAGACTGCTCGCCTCTCTCGGGAGGAGGGTGGATTCAGGATCCGGCGTTTGCCGACTCCTGGCGGAGGCTGGGGGTATGGCAAAATTGCGGGGACCCTACATACCGGGGGGGGGGCATGGGGAACGCCGGCTTATGCCTTGACGTTGTGGCAACCGCACCTAAAGGAAGCAAAGCGGAAAAAGCTCAAGGGACGACCGGATGAGTCGCCAGCTCACGTTGCCGTCGAGTCTCCGATGCGGCCTAGATTCACCTTAGCAGCACCCAGGCCAAGTATAGTGTGCTGGCTGGCCCCTACTGCCTATGAGGAGGGGGACCCACCCCCAGTGAAGGGTTACATCCGGGTTACCCCGGGGGCTGCGGATATAGTGTGAGGGGGCTGGCATCGAGGCAGGGTCACCAGTGAGGACCTTGGCAGACCTGAAGGAGTGGGCACCCTGGAGCAAGAAGGAAGGTGGATTAAAAAAAAAAAAAAGAAATGAAACACCTTTATATATTTACATTAAAAAAAATTTTCAGCAAACCCTTTTGTCCATTCTGTCCAGCTAACCCCTTCTGGAATCAGCCTCTTTGTTTTATTTTGTTTTTTTATTTTATTCTTTTTGTGCCACACCTCTCTCTGCCAGACCATCCGCCCGGTCATGGACCCCTCGGCTGCGGCATCCCCACATGAGCTGCACTCCCAGGACCCCCTGGATTACCCCCCAGGGTGGAGACGTGGCACCCAGCCCATAAGGTGCCAAGAACAACTGGATAGGGTGGGAGTCGGCCTGGGGAGCCGATCGCAGCCTAGGGGAGGGCATCACTTAGGCAGAGAGAGGCAGGCTTGGTTTTTCTCCCACTGGGGTGGCGGGAACGTGCAATGACGCCAGCGTCCGTCCCGCCCCTTTGTAACCTTGCTGGTGCCGTATGCTGAGGCACTCGTGGCCTCCACCAGGTACCCCTGCAGCGACATCCCGTACCCTCCCCTGGAGAAGGAGAGCAGTTGTGGGACCTCATCCTTCTCCCCGCCTGATCCTCAACGACCCGAGTCCTTTCCGAACCCAGGTCGCATGCCGCAAGCGAAACTAACCGCTGCACTGGTGGGCCAGTGGAATCAGCCCCTTGTATTAAAGCATTTAAAAACATTAGCAACATTTTCTACTGATCTTTATAGTTTACTTTCTTAATGTTTTTATTAACACAGATCTTCACAACAGATACGGCACATAAGGACCACCTGGCACACCTAGTGTACCCATTTCCCTACCTACTGCATAGTCTTGCTCTTTGTTCTCCTTATGGTATCCAGGATATACAATGTTCGTGAGATCTATAGCTCCATGCAGGCCAAACTCCCCCCTTCCCCAAAGCCATGAGGCCATCACTGTGTTGGATGTCCCACATATGTTGGCTTTAGTCACTGGCTGGTATGCAGAGCTGGCAGTACAGCCTAGATAGAAACACTGGAACATAGGAAAGTGACAGCAGAAAAGGACTGCCAGGCCCACCTAGTCTGCCCAGGTTGTCTAGGTTTCAGCTAGGTCTTATATGAAGTCCTCCCCCCTTGGGGTATATGCCTGTCCCGAGCTCTCTTAAAACCTCCCACTGTTTTCTCCCCCACCACCTCCCCCGCTAGCCTGTTCCACTTGTCCACCACCCTTTCCATAAAAAAGTGTTTCCTAATGTTACCTTTGAATCCCCCCCAGCCACAATTTGCAGATCGTGACCCCTAGTCCTAGGTCTCTCTCTTTGCTGGAAGATACTCCCCAGTCATACCTTATTGATTCCCTTTATGTATCTGAAAGTCTCAATCATGTCCCCCTTCCCTTCTCTGTTCCAGAGAGTACATGTTTAGGTCACTGAGCCTCTCCTGGTATGAAAAGTGACTGAGTTCCATTACCATCTTTGTCGCCCTCCTCTGGACCCGTTCCACCTTCTCCACATCCTTCTTGAGATATGGCCTCCAAAACTGGACTCCATACTCCAGATGCAGTCTAAGAGGGTATAGAGGAAAAATGACCTCTCTTCTTTTTTTTTTTTTTTTAACCAGGAAAGACACATTAAGCTGAAAGCTTGTTTACAGGTGCAACCTGGGAGCACAAGGAAGTTAAGTGACTTGCTCAGGGTCACACAGTATGCAAGTGGGGGCTGTGTGATTCAAACCCAGGTCTCCAGGTTTGTAGCTCAGAGCCCTAAACCACTGCACTATACTGCCTCCTTCTCTTGCTGGTGATCCCCCTCTCTATACAACCCGGCATCCTGCTAGACTTTGTCACCACCTTCTTGCACTGCTTCGCCACGTTCAAGTCCTGGGAGATGATGACGCCTAGGTCCCTTTCCTGTTCGGTCACCTCAAATTGCCTCCCCTCCATCTAGTACCCTGCTTTGCCATCCCTCTTGCCCAAGTGCATGATCTTAAACTTCATCATACTGAATGACAGCTGCCACTCCTTGGACCATTCCACCAGCTTGCTCAGGTCCCTATGCATCGACTCCACCCCCTCCTGTGTTTCCACTCTATCACACACCTTGGTGTCATCCGCAAATAGACATACCCTCCCTTCTAGGCCCACTGCTGTCTCTCCTATGAATATATTAAATAGAAGTGATCCCAATACTGACCCCTGGGGAACTCCACTAATGATGAGAGCTTCCCCTGAGGGTGCCCCGGTTACTACTGCCCTCTGCTGTCTGCCCTCTGGCCTGTTCTGCACCCACCTTATTACTGTCTGCCCCAGCCCTAGACAACTCAACTTGTGCAGTAGCCTCCTGTGCGTATGGGACGTCCACCGATCCCCCTTGATCCACCACCTTGGTAACCCAATCAAAAAACTCTATCAAGTTTGTTTGACAGGATCTGCCCTCAGTGAGCCCGTGCTGCCTTTGATCTAGCAGGTTGTTTGCCTTCAGGTAGTCTGTGATTTTGTTTTTGAGCAGTTTTTCCATGATTTTGCCAACCACAGATGTCAAGCTCACTGGTCTGTAATTACACACTTCCTCCTTCCCCCCTCCCTTATGAAGGGGAACCACATCTGCCCGCTTCCAATCATTAGGTACCACCCCTGAATTTAGGGAACTGTTGAAGAGAGCAGTCAAGGGAGGTGCCAGTGTACTCCTCAGCTCCAATAGCACCCTGGGATGAACCCCATCTGGCCCCATTGCCTTGTCCACTTTCAGGCTGTTCAGTTCACTCGGGATCTCCTCTGCCCAAAAGGGACTCGTATCTACACCCCTCCTCCACCCCTCCTTAACCCCCATGTTACTACCCTTCCACTCTTTCTCCTCTGTGAATGCTGAGCAGAAATAACTATTCAGCAAATCAGTTTTCTCCTGATCCCCACTCAACAGTTCTCCAGCACTGTTTTTTAACCTTTGTATCCCTTTTTCTGTTTTCCTCTGCTCGCCTATATACCTAAAAAAGGTTTTATCCCCTTTCTTGACTGCATTGGCTATGCTCTCCTCTCCTCCTTTCTTGCCTTTGCTCATCTTACCTCCCTTCGCGCCTCTCTCTGCCTCACCTGATGCTCTTCCCAATCTTCCTCCCTCAGCGTCATTTTAAACCTCTTGAACGCTCTCCCCTTAGCCCTGATGCTCTGTGCCACCTCACTGTTAAACCACAGGGGCTTCCTCTTCCATTTATTTTTACTCACCCACCTTGTGTAAAGGTCAGCAGCCCCCACAATGGCTCCCCCTTTATCATATCCTCCACCTCACAGAGTTCTCCTAACCCTTTAAGTGCTTGTTGGATGTATGCCCCCATCTTGGTCTGGTGATCAACAGCTGACATGCGTACTGTAAACCACATGGTGCTGTGATCATGCAACCCAAGGTTCTTCCCCACCAACACCCCCTACTGTATCACAATTTGTCAGTACCAAGTCTAACACTGCACCTTCCCTAGTTGGTTCCCTGACCATCTGTTTGAGTAGGGCTACCTGTAAGGAGTCTACAATTGCCCTACTGCTGTTGGAGGCTGCTGATAGTGTGCCCCACTCCACGTCTGGCAGGTTGAGTTTCCCCATCAGCAGTACCTCCCCTACTCGCCACCCTCAAGATCTCTTCCATCACCTGCTTATCCACCGATTCCTGATGGCCTGTATATCACCCCGGTGCGCACCACCTCTCCCCGTCCTGTGGTCAACAATACCCATAAGGCCTCAGTCCCCCCCCATCTTCCCTGTATTTCTGTCACCCTGATCCCCTCCCTCACTTACATTGCCACTCCTCCCCCTCTCCTGTCCCCCGTCCCTCCTAAACAACTTGTAACCTGGCATTGCCATGTCCCAATCCTGACCACAATGACACCAGGTCTCAGTGACCCCCACCAAGTCCAGATCCATCTCAGCCATGATTGCTGCCAGGTCCAGGATCTTGTTTTCCAGACTCCTGGCATTGGCGCACATTGCTTTCCAGACTCCAGGCTCCTGGTCACCCCTCCCTGTCCTAGCTTGACCACCCACAACCCCATCTAGACTCATTGTGATCTGGGGAGGGGGCTGGCTATCCCCCTGTATCTCTACTCTGCACCCTGGCCCGGCCTGTGCCCCCCCAACCCGATTTAGTTTAAATTGCAGTGGAATTCCATATAGTCTGCCAGTTTACACTTTAGCACCTCCTTACCTTCCCTATTTAAGTGTAACCTGTTGCTGCTGTTTTTGACAAAGGAGAAAGTACAGTTACGTAAGAACTTACCATAACAGTAGATCTCCGAGAGAGGCTCTTGCAGTAGGTAATTACATATAGGACTGACGTCGGCAGGTGGCAGAACTCCACGGAAAAATTTCTAGCTAGCAGTCCCTGGCGGGGACCACGCCCACGTCAGGTGACCGGCGCCAGATGACGTCGGTATTAAGGGGCGGTCCCGGATGCCCGCCTTCCAGTTCTTTCCTGCCACAGGCCCGGAAGAGAGAGAAGCTGATATTCCCCTTAATGGAAAAGGAGCTGAAAAAGTTTAGGGGGATGGAGGGCGGGAGGATACTTACTGCAGAGCCTCTCTCGAAGATCTACTGTTACAGTAAGTTCTTACGTAACCGTACTATCTTACTTCGAGAGGGCTCTTGCTGTAGGTAATTACATATAGGACAGAATCCCAAGCAGTCTGGAACAAATGAAAGGCACTGGGAGGAGGAACTACTCCAAGAAGAAGCAAACAACCTTGCAAACCTCAAGACAGGAGGTCCTGCAAGTCAGCTAACCCGAAGCCTGCTCTACGGTGAGAGGCAATGTCCAAACTGTAATGTTTCGTAAAGGTATGGACAGAAGTCCAAGTGGCAGCAGCACAGATGTCTGCCGCAGACACATTCTTGAAACAAGTTGCAGAGGCTGCTACTCCACGAGTGGAGTGACCTCTGACTTGACCCGGTAGGGTCTTGTTGTACTTGTCATAACAGAAAGTGATGTAATGAGCCAACCACTTTGATAGGCATTGCTTGGAGACAGCATTGCCTTCCCTTTTGTGAGCAAAAGAGACGAACAACTGATCAGTCTTTCCGAGATCCTTCATTCTATCGGTGTAGTATCTCAGAATCCTGTGGACATCCATGGTATGGAGGAAGTATTCTCCTTGGTTGGAGTACTGTGTGAAAAAGGCAGGTAACTCAATAGACTGATTTAAGGTAGACTCTGCTACCACTTTCGGGAGAAACTTAGGATTCGTGCAAAGAGCTACTCGTTCTTTGTGAAAAATCAGATAAGGGATTTTACACATAAGGGCCTGGAGCTCGGAAATTCTGCGAGCAGAAGTAATGGCCACCAAGAAGAGCGTCTTCCACGATAAGAACTTCAAGTCTGCGGAAGCCGCAGGCTCAAAACGAAGAAGGGTAAGTTTCTCGAGGACAAAGTTCAAGTCCCAAGGGGAAGCCGGAGTCCGAACAGGGGGCCTGAGATGATGGACCCCTCTGAGAAAGGTCTTGGATACCTCCAATTGGGCAAATGCTTTATCAGCGAAGGGAACATGGCAGGCTGAAATAGCAGCGATGTGAACCTTCAAAGAGGAGTGACTGAGACCCAGGTCGAAAAGATGACGCAAATAATCAAGCAGAATGGCCACAGGACAGGAGAAAGGCTCCACATTCCTGGAGGCAGCCCAAATGGAAAATCTCTTCCATTTCATAGCGTAGGTGGACCTAGTGGAGGGTTTTCTAACCTCCACCAAAATCTCGGCCACCTTTGAAGAGACGCCAAAACGGGATTGGGCTAGGTCTGCAGGAGCCATACATGAAGTTGAAGAGACTTGAGTCCCGGATGGACCAGGGTCCCCTGATCCTGGGTCAGTAATCCTCAAGATAAAGGAAGAGGAAGAGGAGGAACCTCTAAGTATTGTTGTAGAAGAGAGAACCAGATTTGCCTGGGCCAGAAAGGAGTGATCAGAATCATTCTCGCTCCTTCCAATGCAAGTTTCTACAGCACACAAGGGACCAGAGGAATTGGGGGAAAAGCATAGACGAATCTGTCCTTCCAGCTTAGAGATAGAGCGTCGCTCCAGACAGTGCCTCGCTCTGGAGCGAGCGAGCAAAAGGTTGGAAGCTTTGCATTTTGGGAGGAGGCGAACAGGTCTATCTGTGGAGTCCCCCAAATCTGGAAGATGCTTTTTAGAACTTTTTGGTCCAGTTCCCACTCGTGTGCCAGAGCCGAAGAACAACTTAGCTTGTCTGCCAGGACATTGTCGACTCCCGGAACAACCTGAACTCCCAAAGTACGCAGGTGGGCCACTACCACCGCCAGGCATTTGGTGAAAACTCGGAGAGCCGAGGAAAGATGAAAAGGGAGAGCCCAGAATTGGTAATGGTCCCCCGGAACACAAACCTGAGGTACTTTCGGTGCGAGGGGCAAATGGGGATGTGCAGGTATGCATCCTGCATATCCAGTGCACAAAGCCATTGGCCCGGCCGGAGAAGGGGCAAGAGAGTTTGAAGGGAGAGCATCCTGAACTTTTTGTATTCCACATAGAAGTTCAGGGAACTGAGATCGAGAATAGGTCTGAGATCTCCTGTCTTCTTTGATACCAGAAAGAAATGGGAATAGTAACCCATCCCGAAAAGGTGAGGGGGGACGGGTTCTATGGCCTGCTTTGCGAGGAGAGCAGATATTTCTTCCCTGACTAAAGGATGATGGTCCCTTGAGTAAGAGGAGTTCAGAGGGGGGTGGCATGGAGGTTTCTGCAGAAACTCTATAGAGTGCCCCTCTGCTATGATCTGAAGCACCCATGAATCCAATGTTATCCTCTCCCAACCCAGAAGGTGGAGGGAGAATCTCCCTCCTACCGGTTCCTCCGGGGACTCCAGAGGCGGTGGGAGAGGGAAGGAGTCAGGTGGTGTGACGCAGCGCCGCAGCTGGGGCACCTGCTGCTTTTCTGGGCGGCGGGGGCCTGGCAGCTGTGGGGGCCCGACGTTTAGTGGCCCGCCTTCCCTGGGGTTTCACTTGAGGCCGGCTGCGTCTGTGAAAAGGACGGCGCTGCAGGGGATGGGGACGGTACATGGAATCCACAGATTTGAGGGCCGTGCCCTTCTCCTGCAAGTCGGTGATGATGTCCTTGACATCGCCACTGAAAAGCACCGAACCTCTGAAAGGTGCTTCTTGAATTGTTGACTGCACCTCCGGGACCAGACCTGACACACGGAGCCATGCGTGATGCTGAAGACTTACAGCGAACGTGGAGCTCCGTTCTGCGGTGTCCACTGCATTGTAGGTCGTCCTCAGAATGTGACGACTGGCCGAACGAGCAGAACGGACAAGGTCAGCTAACTCCTGCTTGATTTGGGAGTCAGGCAAGGAGTCGATCTTGGATTCCGCCTAGGTAAGGATGGCCTTCTGGTAATCCCCCATATGTGCAACATAATTTAGGGCCCTGATCCCCAGTGTGGAAGAAGCGTAGATCTTCCTTCCATACTGATCCAGAAGGCGAGATTCCTTATCCGGGGGAGACAAGCTTAAATGTTTCGGGTGTGCTGACCAGCCGTGAGCGGTGCTGATCACAACCGAGTCTGCACGGGGGTGAGAGTCTAGAAAGTCTACACCCTCTGGAGCCTGGTATAGCCTGTTGAACTTCCGAGGAAGTGGGGCTAAAGCTGACGGTTGTTTCCAAATGGTGGAAACAAGGTGGGCATGAAGTTCGATCCAGGGTGGCACTAGAGTAGGAGCCATAAGGGGCAAGTCCAGATGTTCGGCGAGTTTAACCCGCTGAGGATCTGGCTCTAAGGAGCGCCACTGATGGACTTCCTGGATCTTCCTAAGTAACTCTGTGAAGGAAGGATCCTCCGGAGGAGACTTCGGAGGAGTCCTTGGCCGGGGCTTGGATGGAGAGCGAGGCTCGTCGTCTTTCTCGGAGCATCCGTTGGAGGAATCCGAGGAGTCCGAGAGAGAAGAAGAAGAAGAATTTGAAGCAGAGAAAGACTCCCTAGCTTGTCTAGGGGGAGGAACGGGTTCCTTAGGGGGGATCCCTGGACACGTGTCCTGCCCCTCTCTGGATCCCGAGGGGAGAGCTCGGGAATCCGGAGGCAGAGAGGGAGTGTGCCGTCTGGGGAGTAAGGGAGCCGGAGGTGGCACCATCGCTGTGAGGCGGCTCTCGACATCCTTGGTGAGCTGAGCCTGGCCTCAGCCCACCAGGAGGCCAGAGTTCTGAAGATCCACCGCACCGCGGGCGTGGAAGAGGAGGAGGGGATAGCTGTACGGATTATATCCGTAAGGTGAGTATCCGTAACCCGGCTGCGGGAATACTGGAGCTGGGTATTGCGGCGTCGGGTACTGCGGTGTCGGTGGAGTCGGCGCCGGGTACTGCGGTGCAGGATACTGTGGACCTGGGTAAACCAACATCGGATAAGACGGTGGATACCCAGGTGCCAGAGGAGCTGCCGGAGCAGTGGGGAACTCCATGGGCGGATCAATCGTGATAGGCCCGCGGGGTGGAGGGCCCGATGGGAGAGGAATATCCCCCGCCGGCGTCGGAGGGGCCGGCGACGGAACCGGCGTCGGCAGGACCGGCGTCGGCAGAGCTGGCGTCTGGCATCAGATCCGGTTCTGTAGGAGGAGGAGGATCTGACGGCGGAAAAGCATCCCGAGCATCGCCTGGGGACGGAGGAGAGAAGTCCCCGGGGTCAGGCAGGGGGGACTTGGGCTCCCCGGATGGCAGTGAAGGCTGCGGGGAACCTGGAATGACAGACGATGGAGGGTCTGTCGTAGGCTCCGATGCCCGGCGCACGTCAGAGGAGCCAACATGCGACTTAGGGGCCGAATCCCGGCGGACGCCAGAGGAGCCGGCGTCCGACTTAGGAGGTCCCACGCCGGGGTGGGCCGAGGGTGGGAAGCAGCCCGGTCTGAGGGGGACACTGCCATGTGCCGCCCCGGAGGACTGGGCGTCTTAATGGCCCTCTCCCGGCGGATGTCGGAGGAGCCGACGTCCGGCTTATGGGAGACGCCCGCACCAGTAGGCCGCAAGCCTGCAGCAGTACTGGGGGCAGAAGCTTCCTTTTGCCTGGAGGCACCCAGCGGGCTCGAAAGCGAACCCGACAGGTGGGTCGACGCCTCCTCCAAAGCCTTGGAGGCTGCCGTCGGGTGATCCCCCGGAGGGGACGTTACCTTAGCCGCGGCTCCAGCCGGAGTTGCGGAAGAGGAGGCCTTCTCCCGGTGCCTTTCTTTGTCCCACTTCTTGTGTCCTTCTGGGGAGGTCGACGCCTGCCTGAGCTTCTTCAACTCCTTCTCCATTGCGGACATCTTCTTTAAGAAGATGGGCTTCCAAAGACTGCTGGTGTAGTCTGGCGGTGGCCGCTTGAAATGGCAGGCAATGCGGCACTTCGACGCCTTGTTAAGTACTCAAACAAAAAGGCAGAGGGAGGACTGTCTTTGTGAGGCAATTAGGCAGCGTGACTAGTCGCACTTCTATTTTTGAAGGGACGACATAAACCGACGCTCACCTGACTTAATAAAATGTAAAATACTGGTACTGTCGGTAAAAAAACGATTTAAGCAAAAGGGCTGAGCACGTAACTTCACCGAAGGCGCTGCAAGAGCTGACGGCGGAAAGAACTGAAGTTGGCGTGGCGCCGGGACCGCCTTTATACCGACCGCCATCTAATGCCGGGTCACTCTGAAAGGGGCGTCCCCGCCAGGACCGCTAGCTAGAAATGTTTCCGTGGGGTCCTGCCGCCCGCCGACGTCAGTCCTATATGTAATTACCTACTGCAAGAGCCCTCTTGAAGTAAGATCTTTGGTTTCAGAGCAAGAAACAGCAGTCTAGAACTACAGATTTTTTACTGATGAATCACTTCCATCTCAGCAGGAGTCAGCACCTGTTTGGATTAAGCAAACAGATACTTTATTAGAAGAAGGGAGTCTCATTTAAGTAAAAAAAAAGAAGAAGAAAGTCACTGTGTGTTTCTCTGAGGGAGGGGGCTGTATCAGCTTAATTTACTGAGGGTGAATCTAATTGGGGGTGCGGCTTAGGAGTTTAGGATTGAAAAAGCAGGTGTCTCCAATTACAGCGTCCTGCTTTTTTTGACAGAGGAGAACTTTGGTTTCAGAGCAAGAAACAGCAGTCTAGAACTACAGATTTTTTTTTTACTACTTGCCCTCCTTCCCACCCTAAGTCTTGTCCTGAACCACAGCAAGACTAAAGCCATGTCCTTCTGTAACCGACAGAGCAGGCACAACTCTCTGTCCCTCACCATCAAGAACCATGCTGGGAACCCACTCGAACATGTCAAGGAGTTCAAGTACCTTGGTATTACCCTGGATAGTACCCTCTCCTACACTCGGCATATTGACACTGTTGCCAAGACCGCCAATATAATGGATTGGACTATTACACAAACACAAGCACTGTTGCCTCACGGATGCCCTTAAACTAGCCATCTACAGCTCTGTCACCCCTATCATTGATCACGGCCTTGCCATCTATGGCTCTGCCCCAACAAGTGCCTCCGCAGGGATCCCAGTTGCTCTCAACAAAGCCTGTAGACTACTGACAGGTGCAGCCCGACTAACTCACACCTGTGACCTCTATGCACAGGCAGCAGCTGGCTACCTAAGCAGCAGAATACAATACCAGACCTGCTTACTTAGCAAAAGATTCTCCTTGGTCTCATGCCATCTGGTGTTAGCTCACCTTACTACCTACAGTGGCACTCAACAAACATGTGGTGCCCAATCTCTAACCTTTCAGGTTCCTAGATGTCGTACTTCCATGGGTCAGCGGTCCTTTATCTATAGAGCTGCTCAATGGTTCAATTCCTCAATAAAGAATCACTTTCCTCTACTACACTTGGACCCTTCAAAGGAATCTCAAACTTTACCTCACCTCTACCACTCAATGTGACTGCTTTGTTGAACAGAGATCTCTAAACACCTCCCAGCTCACTCATGTCTCACAGCCCGCCCTTTCCCAATCTCATTCCCTCTGGCACTGGGTCTTCCTTGTGACTCCTTCCTGCTTCACATCTCCACTGGTACAAGACATTTTCCCTACCATCGGACAGTGGCCCATTACCTGCCAACTTCCTCCCGGTCGCATGCCTGCAATACTAACTGCCTGTGGTGCCCTTTCTCTTATTGTTACCGCAGCCAGCTGCCTACTCAAGCTGCTCATTTTATGAATATTATCTCAAAGTATGTTATAACTGAGTGTCTTTATTTTTTCTTTTAGTTGTTTTGGTTGTTTATTGTGCATTCTTATACTACCTCTGTATGTATGTTGACCCTCATCGTTTGACGTGGAACCTTTGTAAACGAGCAGTTTCTGCTCAAAGGTATTTGTAATCCGAGAATTTAATAAATAAATAAATAAATAAATAAGTCCGTTCTACTTTAATAGCCACTGGATTTGACTGACAACAGGAACTTCTTGTTTGGCAGTAGGAAGGGAAGAATCACTGAGACACATTAGTTTCATCAACCTTGAAGGAACCTAAAAAATAACTCTTTCTCCTCCCCGGCTGCTGGAGGTTTGAATGCAAGCACGGAAGAAGGAGACTACTGAAGACTACAGGAAGTTCCTGTCCCAGAACAGGAAGGACGAGAGTTGTAAGGGCACTTAGGCAGTAGGAAAGTAAGTGTAAAAATACATAGAAGGAGGAGACAGTAAACATACAAAGCAACAGGAGAGGGAACACAAAATAAGTCAAGATGGGAGTGGTGCAGTGCAATGGCTGTGGGGCAGCAGTGTTCCGGGAGACATTCTGGAGGCTGTGATGCTGCCCTGTTTGCAGGCACCTCTCTGGTCTGAGGGAGGAGGTTGCCTGTCTCCAGGCTGACCTGGCTAGGATTCGTGAAACCTCTTTCCCCACCCAGAGACCACCAGAGCCACCACCGTTACCTCAGAGGTTGCCAAGAAAGAGGAGCGGTTGGAGCAAGGTGGGCTCAGGGAGGAAGAGGGTGGTGGAACAGAGGTGCATCCCTCCAGCTGTACCTCTCCACAATTCATATGCTGTTCTGGCAAAGAGTGGTTCCTCTACGGAGGCACCTGCAGTGGAGACAAAAAGGAGGATGCTGGGAACCTCCACAAAGGAGACCCACAGGAGGGTGGCACAAGACCCCACAGGGGAAGGAAACAACTCCTGGTGGGGGACCCGATCATTAGGGGGGTAGAAGTGGGGAAGGGAAGGGATAGGGAGATAAGGTGCCTGCCTGGCGCCACGGCTCGGAGGGCCAAGAAGCGAATCCTCAGAATCGCGGAAGCAGTTGCACGAGGTAGGGAGCTGGATGTCATTGTCCACCTTAGGACAAATGACCTGGCTGTGAATGGGATCAGAGCGGTGCAAGAGGAGTTTGTGGAGTTGGGGAGGGTCCATAGGCAAGTAGCATGTACAGTAACCTTCTCAGAGGTGCTGCCTGTCTTTGGCAAGGATGACGCTAGGGAATTCTGCACTATGGGATTCAATGAATGGTTGAAAAACTGGTGTGGAGCTCAGGGTTTTGGCTTCATTGGGGAGCCACCTGGAGGGATGCAGGTTTATACTGGCACGATGATCTGCGTCTGTCCGGGGGGTTGGGGGTGTCCAGGATCCTAGGTGACAGGTTTAAATGCTTCACTGGCAAGCATTTAAACTAGCCAAGGGGGGAGGCGCTGAAAAGGAGCAGGGAAATCCCAGCCTCCCCCCACAAAACACAGTAGTTAGAGAGGTAAACACCAAGGTAGAAAAGTCAGTAGGGAGCAGGACAGGGGTAAATGCAGAAAAAGGCAGTATGGACAGGGATGGGGCTAAAAGGGGTAAGGCCATAAAAATAAATGGAAGGTGATGAGTACCAATGCCTGCAGTCTGTGCAACAAGCTCCCTGAACTATTGGCCTTGATGGAAGAGGGATGCCTGGATATTGTGGCAGTCACAGAAACATGGTACACAGATAACCATGACTGGGATGTCAACATACCAGGATACACAGTCTGCAGGAGAGACAGGGTGGGTAAAAGAGGAGGAGGAGTAGCTCTCTATATAAGGAAAGGGATTAAAGCAAAATAACTAAAGAGTAAACAGGAAGTTGATGAGTCACTATGGGTCACCCTGGAGACAGAAAATGGCACCATAATCCTAATGGGGGTTATGTACAGACCCCCTTCTCGGGGAGAAAGGGACAAGGAAATGATAGAAGGCATCCTTAAAATGGCAGGAAAAGGGGAGATATTGTTGATGTGGGACCTGAATATGCCAGGTGTTAACTGGAGTACCTTTGCTGCAGGCACATCCAAGAGCAGGGTCATTCTTGATGCCCTACAGGGGGCATGCCTCAGACAGCTAGTGTTGGAACCCACTCGGGAGAGAGCAATCTTAGACCTGGTACTCTCAAATGGGGAAGGAGAAAGGATCTCAGATTTAGAAGTGGGTAGCCATCTGGGAACAAGTGACACCCAAACAGTGTGGTTTACAATAAACACACCAATAGAGACAAGCCATACAAAAACAAAAGTATTGGATTTTAGGATGCCTGACTTTGGGAAAATGAGAGACTGCGCAGAAAAGCACTAGCAAATGGGCAAGAAGAAGGGGTGGAGAAACAATGGGGAATAATCAAAACAGCCATTGCAGAGGCAACAAGCCTTTGTGTGAAGCAAATCAACGAAACAAAACGAAGGAAAAAAACACTATGGTTCTCAAAAGAGGTGGCAGGGACAGTTAAGGAGAAAAGGATAGCATTCAGGAAATATAAGGAAACACAGAAGGAGCAGGACAGAGAACTTTATCAGTTAAAGCAGAAGGAGGCAGGGAAGGCAGTCAGAACAGCAAAGGCACACACTAAGGAAAAGATAGCCGACTCTGTTAAGAAGAGGGATAAAACCTTTTATAGGTACATTAGGGAGCGAAGAAAGACCAAGGGAGGGATACAGAGACTTCCTAAAGGGGAGGAAATGTGGGCAGAGGGTGACAGTGAAAAAGCAGGGATACTGAACGAATATTTCTGCTCAGTATTCACAACGGAAGAGGAGGGGAAGGTACCTACACCAAACAAGAGAGAAACTCTGAATAGGGGGGCCGATACCAGTCCATTCACAGAAGAAAGGGTTTTGAAAGAACTCTTGAAACTGAGGGTGGACAAAGCAATGGGGCATGATAGGATTCACCCAAGAATTTTAAAAGAACTAAGGGTAGAACTAGTAACACCACTGACTACTCTCTTTAACAAATCATTGGTGGATGGGGTGGTACCTGAGGACTGGAGGAGGGCAAATTTGATTCCACTTCACAAAAGTGGGAGTAGGGCAGAGGCAGGAAACTTCAGACCAGTTAGTTTGACTTCAGAGGTAGGGAAAATGATGGAATCACTTCTGAAGGAAAGAATTGTTGAGTACCTAGAGGCCAGTGGGGCACAGGACCCAAGGCAGCATGGTTTCACAGCAGGAAGGTCATGTCAGACTAACCTAATAGATTTCTTTGACAGGGTGACCAAAGTAGTAGACCAGGGAGGGGCTGTGGATATGGCCTACCTAGATTTTAGCAAGGCATTTGACACAGTCTCACACAAAAGATTAATATACAAGTTAGCTAGCCTTGGAGTGGGTCCCAAGGTGGTAGCCTGGATAAAAAACTGGCTGGACAACAGGATGCAAAGGGTAATAGTATACAGAGTCCACAGTGAAGAAAGGAGGGTAACTAGCAGAGTACCGCAGGGTTCGGTACTGGGACCGGTCCTTTTTAATGTCTTTATAAGTGACACTGGAGAGCACCTGGAAGGAAAGGTATGTTCGTTTGCAGATGACACAAAGATCTGCAACAGGGTTGATGTACAAGGTGGGGTGGAAGGGATGAAAAGGGACTTGGCAAGGTGGAGGAGTGGTCAAATATGTGGCAGCTCAGATTCAATGCAAAGAAGTGCAAGGTAATGCATCTGGGAAACAAAAATCCAAGGGAAGAGTACACAATGGGGGGGTGAGTTAATAACAACAACAAAAATCGAAAGAGACCTAGGAGTAATTATATCAGATGACCTAAAGTTGGGCAGGCAATGTGAGAAGGCAGTAAGGAGGGCTGGGGGGATACTGGGATGCACAGGGAGAGGCATCAACAGTAGAAAACAGGAAGTTGTTATCCCTCTGTACAGACAGTAAGTAAAACCCCATCTGGAGTACTGCATGCAATTCTGGAGACCCCATCTCCGAAAAGACATAGACAGAGTAGAGGCTGTTCAGAGGACGACAACCAAAATGGTGCAGGGTCTGCACCAGTAGACATACGAGGAGAAACTAAAGCAGCTAAATATGTATACCCTTGAGGAAAGGAGGGAGAGGGGGGACATGACAGAAACTTTCAAGTATCTCAAGGGAATTAAAGTGCAAGAGGGTAGCATCTTTCAGAAGAAGAGGTGCAAGAACAAGGGGGCACAATTTGAAGATAGAGGGGGAACAGCTCAGAGGTAATGTTGAAAAGTATTTTTTTACAGAGAGGATTGTGGATGCATGGAACAGCCTTCCTGAGGAGGCTGTGGAGTTAGGAACAGTTGGAGAATTCAAGAATGCATGGGACAGGCATAAGGCAATTCTAGTGGGGGGGGTAGGAGGAAGTAAGCTGTTGATTAACTAGAATCTGCAACTTATCCATCAGGTAGGGAATTGGGCAGACTAGGTGGGCCAAGGGGTCCTTATCTGCCATCAAATTCTATGTTTCTATGTAACCTATCCGGTGCACAGAGGCTGTCATCCTTTCACGTTGCCCCCCACTCACCCACCAACCCAAAGCCCTTCTGTGTGCACCAGCTGGTGAGCCATCTGTTAAACTCTGTTATTCTCAGCTTCCGGTCAGAGCTAGTTCTGGGTACTGGAAGCACCTCCGAGAACGCCACCAGTAGGAACGCCATACTACTACAAAACCTCACCAACACCTTAAACCTTGCCTGTATTTCCAGCAGACTGGTACCTGCGAGGTCATCTGTTACCAAGTGGAACAAGTGGGTCTTCCCATCCTGCTGTTTTCCCCAGGAGGGGATATGATGTATGACCTCTACTGCCATCTTGCCTGGCAATCATTTAACCCAGACTTAACTTCCCTTACCCCCCATCCCCCCAGCTAATACCTTTGATAATAGAGTCCCCAACAATCAGTACCCTATCCTCTACCCCATCAGGACTGGCCCTGTCACCTGCAAGCCTCCCAATGCCCAGCACAGCCCCATTTTCCTTACTGCCTCTCCTACCCCCTGTCTGCAATGCACCTCCCTTGGTCTTGGACTCCCCCTCTGATACCACCACACTCCACCCCCTCCAGGGCCCTAACTCTGAATTCCTACGTTCAGCCTCTCTTACTGCAGAATCTGAGTCCCCCACTTCCCACACTTTCTCCTGCTCTGCTACAAACCCCTTGTCCCTCCCCTGCACTCTCTCTTGTGTCCAGACTTCCTAATGCCCTTCCCCAGCCCTGTGTAACTCATCCAGCACCCTCCCCTTTTATCTCTAACCCTTGCCCCCCCCCGGGCCAGAACTGTCTTGCTCTGCCCCGAACTGCTTAGTGCTTCGCAATCCTAATAATGTGTCATCCTCCTTCCCACCCTTCTAGTTTGCCACCCCCCCAATACTCCCCTGGCTCCTAAAGGACCCTTCTGGTTGCCACGGTCCTGGGGTGGCTCTGCCTTGCGGTCTCTATACCCTGCTTGCAGTATTCCCCCCATTTCATTTGCTTTATCACCACCCTGCTTGCAGTTTTCCTGTTTCATTTGCTTTATCTGGAGGGTGGACTCCTTCCTTCCCCTCAACTGAATTCTTTGGCAGCTCTACTTCCTCTGTTCCCCCCGATCCACCATCCTGTTGACTTCCTTGTTCCCACCCTCTTCCCGGGGCTGTAGTTCTGCGAACCTATTTTTTGCACATAGCTTTGTAATTGCCCTTCCCTACAGTGGCAGGTCGTTCCAGTTTCCCCCTAAGGTTTGTCCTAGTCCCTTTGCCTCTGACTGACTTCCATCCCTACCACAAATGGACATTTCCTACATGCGCCCCAGGCCCACCATCCTTCATGTCCCTACTGCTCCATTCAAGCCTCTCTTCCCTGTTCTCATTTTCGTCCTCTCTTCTCCATCCCTTCCTTGTCCATGGCCCGCCTGCTATGTCACTACCCCATTACCCTGAGCGAATTCTCCTTCCCACTCCAGTTTCTACATCCTCTGTCTCCATCAAACCCTGCCAGTTCCACCCACTTCCCTCTCCTTTGCTCCCATGAAGGTCCATTGCAGGCCTCTCACCTCTTCTCTGATCACAGCCAGCTGCCTGCACACCATGCAGCCCCCCACATCCTCCAGTTCATTGCTAGTACTACTACAGACCCACACCTGGTGCATCCCATAACCCTTCCAAAGATGCTTCACGATTTTGCAGTCTGGGGGCCAGGCCCCAGTCTAGGTTCCCTAACGTTCCATGCTCCCCTTACCCTATTCTGTCCCCTATTCTGTTCTTCCATTCCCCCCACCTGGCTCCACCGTAGGCTACCTGTTATTGTCTGATCTGGCAATTGGCCACTTAGGGTGGACCCTGTGCGGGGTACTCACCAGTTACAAGAAGCTCAGTGTGACTCCTGGCCTGCAGTCCAATAGGCCTTTTGGAGACACAATTTTGCTGTGTATCAGACTATGACAGACTAAGCAACACCTTTGCAACAACCGTGACAGGACTGCAGAGACGGTGCAGTGGTTACTGTCACCGCCCGGTGCAGAAGGTCGCATGTTCAAAACCCAGGCAATACAAGTCAAGATCCCCTAGGAAAAAACTGCGTCGACAGGCTAACACCATTCAGTGGTGACCCCTGGGATGCTCTACCTTCTGTCCTGCTGCCTTTACTCCCGAATGCTGGCTTCTCCTCCCATTGCTGTGACGGAGGACTCGCACGCTGAACTGCGACGTTAAGTAAGGCTTTTATCTGCCTGAAGGGAACAAACAAGAGGAGAGCTTTGCGTTAGCTGCTAGACAATAGGGTCAGGTTACAGGCTGGAAGACTATGGCCGTGGGGGGGCTGTGGATCCTGACTGCACACACGCGAGGTCTGTTCACAGACACCCAAACGGTAAAGAAATAAGAAATTCAACAAACTGTAGAAATACAACACACTATGCAATAAACTGCAAAATCCTATGATCGCTAAATCCCCACAGCAGTTTGAAGGTATCACCGGTCTCCCAGTCCCTACACACAGTCCCTTAATGTACCCCCTACAGGCACAAAAAATCTCCTAGTACAGCTGAGCAACCCAGTGTAAATAAAAACAGACTCCTAGGCTTAGCCAATTTAATATATGTCCATAGTCCTTTGTTAGCTTTCTTTTTTTCAAGTTCAGCATCATTCAGTGGTGTCCCCTGGGATGCTCTACCTTCTGTCCTGCTGTCTTTACTCCCGAATGCCAGCTTCTCCTCCCACTGCTGTGAGGGAGGACTCGCATGCTGAACTGCAGCTTCAGGTAAGGCTTTAGCCTGCATTCTGTCCTATTGCCTTTACTTCCGAATGCCGACTTCTCCTGTCGTTGCTGTGAGGGAGGACTCGAACACTGAACTGAAGCTTCAGGTAAGGCTTTAACCTGCCTTCTGTCCTGCTGCCTTTACTCCTGAATGCCGGCTTCTCCTCCCATTGCTGAGAGGGAGGAAATGCTGCTGCAGTGCAGCTTCAGGTAAGGCTTTAACCTGCCTTCTGTCTTGCTGCCTTTACTCCCGAACGCCAGCTTCTCCTCCCATTGCTGAGAGGGAGGAGTTGCCGCTGCACTGCAGCTTCAGGTAAGGCTTTAACCTGCCTTCTGTCCTGCTGCCTTTACTCCCGGAAGCCGGTTTCTCCTCCCGCTGCTGTGAAGGAGGACTTGCACACTGAACTGCAGTTTCAGGTAAGGCTAGATGTTAAGAGTAATGAGCTGTGAATGAGTTTGAAATATCCAGCAGACATGGGTTTGATTCAAACAACCTCCTCTTGCATACTGTGTGACTCTGAGCAAGTCACTTAACCACCCCAGTGCTCCTGGTCCACCTATGAAAACATGCACTTGTGCCTAATGGGCCTTACCCGGTTACCAAAAGAATAAAAACATACATATATTTGTTTTTTGTTGCTGCTACTGCACTACATCAGGTGTCAGACTGACCTGATCCTGTGGAGGTTTGAACAGATGTAACGGATGTAATGGTATGGTTCTTGGTGATCGGGGAGGGGGGAGGAGGACAGTGGGTGGGGGATGAGAAGAAGTGGCAATTACAATATATTGTGTTCCACCTGGTTATGTACATATGCTCCCCGGTCACAATTCTATCACCTTTCAAATCTATTTTTAACCCCTTCAAAACAGTATCAGTTGCATTCTAATACTGTATGTCAATAGCAGCAGCTGTAGAGGGCTCATCAGCAACACACAAAAAAAAAAACACAATAAAAGACTGCAAACATCACAGGGCTATTTTTCTATGATTGTGTTTACAAAATCACACTAGTCATTATAAAGTGTATGTATTTCTAACTACATCAGTGAGATGCATAACTGTTTCTTAGTTTTATTTTTGGTAGATTCTTTTTTCTTAGTGCAGATGGGTGTGCAGATCACATTACAAACAATAATAATATAACAGCAGCACATCCATGCGTGAAGTGGCATCCCCTCCCCCGAAGATAAAATGACTGCATGCAAGTATTACATACAGAGTGGTTACGCTGATAATTTGCCTTTAGCAAAGACAATCAAGTACCATATACTTCCACAATTCCAAACAACACATATCAGGACATTCACAATTTTGCGGGGATAGTCCAGCCTCCCTGCTGGTAGATAGCTCTAGTTATCTGCACTTACAGTCAATTAACTAAATGGTGGCCTATTCATCTGGTAACAAGATTAAGTCACTGCAGACCTCTCAAAACAAAGGATGCCGAGACATCCCGACTCCTCATGAGGGTCTGTCCTTTCACAAGCAGCTGGAAACCACAGTCTTAGGAAGCCATGTACGACTGTAACAGATTCTTTTAAATGGGAAACATTATAGTCTCATTTAAATTTCACATTTGCAATGCAACCCTTATCCAGTCTTCCAGCACAGACTACTTCTGCCACAAGATTCATCTGACACAGAAAATGTCGGCACAACATTTGATGTAACAGTCCTTGTGGGCATACACAAAGAGGTTGGCTTTCTAGATAAGTTATATATTTTTACTCCACAGATGTTTCAATAATAAATTGACACCTGACAGCTGTTAGCATATCACATTGCACAGAATTGTCATCGCGCTTATTTAAAACGGGAGTCCGATCGATCGGGAGCAAAATGACAACTTGTGGCTAAATTTGCAGAAGCAAAGAATAACAGTGGACACACAAATTATAAATAGGAACTGTGCTGTACTAAGTGGTGAATGTGAGTTAGTTATATTTTGCAGGGTACAGGGGCCGATGGAGTTTATAGCAATAAGGGTCTCAATGTGTAATTTCCAAGAACTCTCCTTTTGATTGCAGCACTATTACTGTTCATGGAGGGAGTCGTATGCTTTGCAGTACATGTTTTGCTGCATTATGGGGATGACAAAGTGAATACTTAGTTTATAGTAGACTTGATATTGGGGGGAGGGGTAATAACAGGTCCAAACAGTTTTTTCACTGTCTGACAATCAAATGGTTTTCCTGATTTCCTGGGTAGCTGTCTACAGTTCAATAGGTGGTCTGACTATGAATATCTAAATATTTTGTTCTATACATTTTACCTAATCATCATGCTTCATGACCTCTATTCTATGCAAAATACTGTGAATGGGCAAGGGTGTTACATTAATAAACTGTAACATAACGGCTGATAGCATGAATCCATTGCCCATTGCCAACTGCATAGAACTGACATGTTGAAAAAAAAAAAGGGGGGGGGTCCGAACCATCACAAGCAAAATAACACCAAAATGTGTGACATAACAGCAATACAACTACGGGTAATGCAGACCGATATTCATACAGAAACATCACTAACTTATATTTACAGTGCTTTAGGCATACAGTTATTTAGTTACTACAATCAAACGTCAAAGATCACTGAACTTCAACTCATTTCACGTAACCCGATGGTCACTATTTGTGAGAGACAGAGCATTGACAAGGTAAACAGCTGTAAAAAATTGATAATTAACGTGTTTAAACAATGTTTTTTTCACAAAAATACCTTATTTAAAATTTGAGCCTAACTGTATGCTGTACCACTGCCTCAAACAGAGACGTCATTCAGAACTCAAACTTTACCTGGCAGCTCTCGTGACATAAAAAGAATGCTCATTTATGGAGCTGCAGCGGGACAGAAAATTTATTATATAAAATTATACAAAACAAGGACAGGAGTCAAAACGGAGTGAAAATATATAACAAAATTTGACATTATTACTGATAACAAAAGCATCACAAGCGTTTCATGTCCCCTTTAAGCCTAGGTGGGAGGCCAGGTAGGCCCATTTGCTTGTGAAGGGACAGAACATCATGAGGAGTCGGGATGTCTCAGCATCCTTTGTTTTGAGAGGTTTGCAGTGACTTAATTTTGTTACCAGATGAACAGGTCACCATTTAGTTAATTGACAGTATTTAAGTGCAGTTAACTAGAGCTATCTACCAGCAGGGAGGCTGGACTATCCCCCCAAAATCTGGCTTGAGCTGGCTAACCTCATGCTTTTTTACTATATTCAGAAAACTGCATATCTTTGTTATTGTAATAAAATACTGAATTTTGATTGGTTGGGTAACCATAGAAACTGAAATGCAAGCCAATTGCAGGGCAGCGACTATCCACTGGACTTGCCCTTTTGAACACCTTTAAAACCAGGATGCAGAGGGGTATCTGAGCCTTTTGTTGCCTTTTTGAGTGAAGCCTATGGGACCCTCTCTGCCTGTCTGTTGGGAGGACAAAGACCATTTCTCCTGGATCACTGAGAGCCAAGACTTCAACTACCACACTTCTAAGGACACTTTTGCACTTCAAAATTCCAACTAGGGACTCAAGGTAGACTTTTAACCTCAGAGTTTAAAATGTAGATTTTTATGTATACTTTCCTTTTATTTTCAATATCCTATAACCAAGCTCCAAATTATTTTGCATTTATGTTATTTACTCTTTTCTAATTAATTTAATTAGTAAAGCCTTTGACTTATTTTAAAATAATTCTGCCTATGTCATTTGTGTGTGCTGCCTGGGTAAGTGTTGTTCAGACTATATTACACCTGTGTGATCGCTTAAGGGCCAACGCACTACCAAAGGTGAAATACCATTAGGGACTTTGTGATGAAAGGAGGGATGGAAATACAAAGGGTATCAAGAGGAGTCTGTGGGGGTTTAAACCGAGCGCTGCATTTCTGGGGAAAGACACAGTAATAGGGTGTATAGGGCCCCCCTGTAGCCTATACATGCCTATGGTTTTCTGAGTTGTGGTGCAGTGGCCGAGGGAGTTCATCTCAGGAATACAGACTTGAGACTATTTGTATCCCTTCGCATGGAGAAAGAGTATCTCTGACCCCATTCTCCCCCTCCCCCTCCCCGTCATAAGAGGTGATTGTAATGCTAGAGTCCCGCTTTCACGGGAGTGGATTTCCAGACAGATTTGGTGAGCAGCAGTGCGATTGGTGAACTGTTTAAACAACCACACACATAAAGGGCAGAGATTTGGAAAAAGGGAAAACTGGTTATAAGACATAGTTCCCAGCCCTGTTTTTTTTTTGTTTTTTTTTTTTTTGCTGCAAGAAAAAGGCAGACTAGTGGTAGTACAGGGAAACAAGATGACTTCCAAGTACAGTGACTACAGTATGGAAGAGCTGAAGCAGTTGTGTCAGGAGAGAAGGGTCCAGTATGAGGGGTGAAGCAAAAAGAACCACATGGAGGCTCTTGTGGCAGCCAATGAGCATGCGACTGCCCAGGACCTCGAGTCACAGCTGATGACTGAGAAGGACCAGACCTTGGGCGTGGGGGTGCCAAGGGATGACACAGTGTCCAGTCCTGTGGAGGAGGACTATGAGACCAGAGGGAACCCCAGGGGAAGGTTACCACAGAGCTGGAAGGGATCAGGCTACAATTTGAGCAGAGGAAACTGGAGTTTGAGCAGAGAAAGTTCGAAGCCCAGCAGCAGAGGGAGTTCAAGCAGAAGAGGTTTGAACTGAAGATGCAGGAAAAACAATGCTAGAGAGAGGCTGAGGGAAAAGAAAGGCAGCTTCAGAGAGAGAGGCAGAGGAAAGAGAAAGACAGAGAGACTCTGAGCTGGAGAAGCTAAGACTCCAATGACCAGCGCCAGAGGAGGTAAGTGGCAGGAATGGACCTGAAACTCCAGGGCTGGGGTATAAATTAAATTCCAAATTAATAGCTGAATCTAAAGGGGGGAGAATATGGATGCATTTTTAAATTCATCTGAAAGAGTCTGTATCCAGGCCAAGGTACCCAGGGAGTCCTGGAGCTTCTAGTTATTCCCGCTACTTACCGGTAAAGGGCGTGGGGTGCAAGGTCAAATGGACACTGATGACAGTAGCGATTATGAAAAATCTAAAGCTGTTTTACTTAAAAAGTATGAACTGACTAATAAGGCCTACAGAGTTAAATTCTGTAAACTCCGAAAAAGCCCTGACATGAGCTTTAAAGAATTAGCCACACAGCAATGGCAGTTTTTAAAGCATTGGTGGGAGGGGGTGGAAGCAATCTCTGTGGGGAAAACTGAGGAGGTCATACTTTTAGAACAGTTATTTTGTACTTGCCCATTTGAGCTGAAAACCTGTCTGGAGGACCAGGATCCAAAAACAGCACAGCAAGCCGCTGAGCTCTCAGATCACTATGCCAGGAGCTGGCCTGCTCTGAAAGGAAATGGGGGAGCAGGTGCTGCAGCACAGAAAGGGAAAAGCGTGCCTTCAGGACAGCTAAAACCCTCAATGACTGTGGTCAATTATGCCACCCAATACCCAGAGGCGGTCGCCCTCTTCTCCATTAAGGCACCCAAGGTGGCAGACGCCTTGCTAGGGATTTTCTCCTGTGTCGGGTTCCCGTGGGAGGTTATCTCTGACCAAGGGGCTAACTTCATATAGGACCTGATGAAGTCTTTGTCGGAGAAGTGTGGGGTAATGCAAAGACGCACAACACCTTATCACCCACAAGTCAATGGGCTCATGGAAAGATTCAATGGTACCCTAGAAACAGTGCTCCAAGCATTTCTTGTACAGCATGGGAGGGACTGGGAGAAATACCTTCCCAACCTGTTGTTCACATACAGGGAAGTGCCCCAAGAGTCAACAGGGTTCATCCCCTCTGAACTCTTATACGGATGTAGGCTCCTAGACTTGATCCATGAAGATTGGGAAGGCAAGCACGCCACCCAGGGAACTCCCGTAGTGGAGTATGTCCTTAGGCTGAGGGAGAAGCTGAAGGAGCTTATGGGGATGGCCCAAAGCAATCTGTCAGCTGCCCAGCAGAAGCAAAAAGTCTGGTAGGATCACAGAGCCAGACCTCGTTCATATAGCACAGGCCAGGAAGTAATGGTCCTCATTCAAGTCCGGAAGGACAAGCTGCAAGCCAAGTGGGCAGGACCATACAAGGTACTCCGACAGGTAAATGACGTGAATTACATTGTAGAACTACCTGACAGGAGACATACCCATTGAATGTACCATGTTAATGTGATGAAGCCATATGTAAATGGGGCCAACCTGGTGTTTGGTGTTTGTAGTCCTGGGGAGGGGACGGAAGAAGAAGACCCCTCCTGAACATGCTAGAGGAAAGCAAGTGGGAGTCATTGGTGGAGACACTCAAGTTGTTGCCCCAGTTGACCCTGGAACAGAGCCAGGAAGTGAGGGATATCTTAGAGGACTCTGCCCCTTTATTTATGGCCAAGGCCAGACAGACCCACTTGGCGACCCATGATGTGGACACGGGGACACATGCACCCATACGATGGACAGCTTACCAGGTGTCTGAGGCTGTCCTAAAGGACATTAGGAGGGAGGTGGAGGAAATGCTGGAGTTGGGGTAATCCAGAAATCCCACAGTCCTTGGGCCTTGCCTGCAGTCCTTGTCCCCAAGCCATATGGGTCTACCCACTTTTGTGTGGACTACCGTGGACTCAATGCAGTATGAAGTCCAATGCCCACCCAATATCCCGGGCAGACAAGTTGTGGACAAACTGGGCGAGGCAACCTACCTAATAACCATAGACCTGACAAAAGGGGTACTGGCAGGTGGATTTGACTGCCAGAACTAGGGAACGGTCAGCCTTCATCACCCCAACAGGCCTCTTCGAATTTAAGGTGATGTCTTTTGGGGTGAAGTATGCCCCTGTCACATTCCAAAGGTAGTCAACCAGGTGTTACACGGTACTTAAGAGTACACAGTGGCTTAACTGGATGATATTGCCATCTTCAGTATGAACTGGAAGGAACACCTGTCTCATCTGAGGGAAGTGTTAGGCTGGATACAGAAGGCAGGATTCCCTGTATAAGCCGAAAGGTGCCAGGTGGCCATGGCTGGGGTCTCATATGAGGGACATGTAACATAGATCTGCTAATGACAAGAGGCAGAACTGGTGGAAACACTTACTAGAAATGGGGCGTGTTCCCCCCAGGTTCTGTTAAGGAGGGAGGAGTATGGCGAGATAAGGCCATACGTTACTGTTTTGGTCATGTTTTATATATTTTTTTATGTGAGAAATGCATCAGTTGCCAGGGTGGCCTAATGTAAGTGCAAGGGATCATGGGTCCAGGTACATGCGCCCTAGAATAATGTTGGAACTCCTGTTACTGGGCAGGAAAACTGTCTTGCTGATAGCAGAAGCTAGAGCTAATCAAATTATCTAAAAGGAGACAAAATAATTAAAGCCTAGCTCGGAGGCCAGGTAGGCCTATTTGCTTGTGAAAGGACAGGACCTCATGAGGAGTCGGGACGTCTGGGCATCCTTTGTGTTGAGAGGTCAGCAGTGACTTAATCTTGTTACTAGATGAATAGACCACCATTTAGTTAATTGACCATATTTAAGTGCAGTTTAACTAGAGCCATCTACCAGCAGGGAGGTTGGTATATCCCCAGAAATCTGGTCTGAGATGGCTAACCTCATTTTTTTTTTCCTATATTCATTTTTTATTTTTTTTATTTTATGTATTTACTGAAGTTTTGGAATTACAAACCTTTGAGTTAAAGACTCATTTACAAAGGCTCCACGTCAAACAGTGCAGGCAAGTACGACAATGCAAAGTCATTTACAGTAGAAAAACAGCACATTAGAAACAATCAGGAGGAGAATGAAATACAATCCATGCAATGAAATTTATAAATAGAAAAAAAAGAAAAAAGAAAATTGAATACATTGCAACAAACAGGAAACAGAATGCAACCTATTAGGTGGAGGGAAGAACAGGAAAAAAAATAAGGAATAAAGGGTACACAGGGGTTATAGTAATTGTAAAAAATGTGGGAGGGGATATTTACATAGTAGGCAAGACAAGGGAAAGACAGTGCTGAGAGAGAAAGGTAGAGAGTGGGACATGGGGGAAGCCTACGGACACAGGGCTGGGAAGGCCCGTGCAAACAGAGTTTCGGAGAGCCGCAGTCCAGGGACATTGTCAGGAAACTATGAGAGGCGTAAAGAGCAGAAAGATGAGAGAAAATAGCCAGCCAGGAAAGATCAAGGAGAGGGGTGGGGGGGAAGGAGACCTGGGCAGTCATGTGATAGACAGACGAGGGAGGTCAGAAGGGCGATAACAGAGAGTGACAGGATGACAGTGAGGGACAGCAGGGTAAAAAGAGGGAAGTGTTACGAGAGAGGGGAACAACTCACAGAAAACTGCATATCTGTGTTACTGTAATAAAATACAGAACTTTGATTGGTTGGGTAACCATAGAAACTGAAATGCTAGGCAATCACAGGGCAGCCACTATCCACTGGACTTGTCCTTTTGAACCTCTTTAAAACCAGGATACAGACGGGGTATCTAAGCCTTTTGTTGCCTTTTTGCTTGAAACCTGTGGGACCCTCTCTGCCTGTCTGTTGGGACGAGAGAGACAATTTCTCCTGGATCACTGAGAGCCAAAACTTCAACTACCACACTTCTAAGGACACTTTTGCACTTCAAAATTCCAGCTAGGGACTCAAGGTAGACTTTTAACCTTAGAGTTTAAAGTGTAGGTTTTTATGTATACTTTTATTTTCAATATCCTGTAACCAATCTCCAAAGTATTTTGCCTTTATGTTACTTACTGTTTTATAATTAAAGTCTTTGGCTTATTTTAAAATAATTCTGCCTATGTCACTTGAGTGTACTGCCTGGGTAAAAGTTGTTCAGACTATAATGCCTATGAGATCGCTTAAATGCCAAAACACTACCAAAAGTGAAGTACTGCATTGTTTACTGCAGTAACTCTACTGCAGAATTCTGCAGCACTGTGCTTCATCACGGGGGCTTATCTGTACCATTAGGGACTTTGTGACAAAAGGAAGAGAGGAAATATGAAGGGTCTCAAGAGAAGTCTGTGGGGTTTGAACCGAGCGCTGCATTTCTGGGAAAAGACACAGTAATACGGTGTATAGGGCCCCCCAAAACCTATACACGTCTGTGGCTTTCTGGTTCGTGATGCAGTGGCCGAGGGAGTTATACCTCAGGAACACAGACTTGAGACTGTATTTGTATCCCCTCATACAGAAAAAGGGTATCATTGACCCCATTCTCCCCCCCCCATCACAAGAGGGATTTGCTGTGATGCAGAGAATTCCGTCCCATGGGAGTGGACTTGTGACTAGGTTACGAAACAGGTACCAGTCCTGGTTATGTACACCGCTGAGCACAAATTTGATTTGCTTTCAATATGGCTGGCACACTAACCAGGTGCATAGTGTTCACAGGTGGGATGTCTGGGCATACCATTGGAAATTCGGGAGATTCACCCCTCCCTTATTTCTAGGTAGCTGCAAGATTGAAATTCAAATTTGTGGTGGTTTCCTTTGTCAATAAAGTGGGACATTATTCATGCTGTAACGCAGCAATTGTAAGATATAATTGGAAGGGTTTGCAGGAAGTACAGGATCCATGGGAGGATGTTTTGATGTATGGCTTCTACCCTACTGGAAAAACCTAGGGGCATTTGGGTACATCTGGAGAAATCTTCAGTTATGCGTTGGGTTGTGGGTTCAAAACTAAACAGCTCTAGATAGTCAAGGTATTTAGTTATGTTAACTCCTAGGTACTGGATTGCTATTTTGTGCCATTTAAGGGGAAATTATCATTTTATATTTGGAGAGGGGGAGAAATTATAAAGGAAAACCTCTATCTTGTGATTACTAAGTTTATACCCAGACAGTTCCCCAAATGCTAGTAAGAGCTCCCAAACCACTGGGACGGACTTCCTCTGGGGAGGTTATAGTCAGTAAGACATCATCCGCAAACAGCAAAACTTTGAAGTGTTTGTCTCCCAACTGGATTCCTGCTGCCTGGAGTGTCATATGTATCATCACATCCAGAGGTTCCTAGTACATACAATGTGAAAAGCAAAAGGGATAGAGAGCACTTCTGTTTTGTGCCTCTTCCGAATGGGTGCGAAAGAGTTCAATTCAAGTGCAAGGATGCCTGTAATACAGCATAAATGTCTTGTAAAATTAGGGTAAACTCTCACAGTATACCAAAACTTGACAGGATGGTCCATAAAAATGGCCAGGTCACCCTGTCAAATGTTTTTTCAGCTTCTAGGCTGAGAAGGGCTCGGGATCTGGCATTTTGTTGCATAACCTATTAATAACAAGGTGCGCCGTACACTGTCATGAACCTGTCTGCAGTGGATAAAGCCAACTTGATCAGCATCTATCAGTTGGGGAAGTAGATATTTTTACTTATTCATTTGGAAATAAACCTTTGAGCACAAGTGCTCTTTGACAAAGGTTCCACGCTAATGACAAGGACAAGGTACACAGACAGACTGACATTAAAGCCCCTTTTACATGACAGATTCTGCACTGCATTATTAGGTACAAAGCCACTGGAATCTTAACTTTCTTGTTTTCTACAGTCAAGCTGCACCACATTCGTATGGTGTGTTCGCTGTCCTGGTGTTCCCTGGTTTTTGTGGTTCGCCATTGCGTTTTACAGTTTTGCACCGCTCACTGGTGCGATCTAATCTGATGACAGTGCTTACATTGCTAGAAGGATTGTCTCTCGTGAGAGACTCCTTGATTTCTCAGACTACACTTCCCCATACGTGGTCCCGAGGCTCGTGCGGCAAATACTGTACCCAAGTTCAGCTAAATATATGTTCAGATATTAGAAATAAAGCTGATCTTGGGGAACTAGTTACTTTTTAGAATTGGGGGCTACTAACTACTTAAAAAGCACTCCAAAAGTGGAGCCATGATACGGGGCATGCACTTATGCATATTTATATCCCTTGGTATATGAATATGTATAAGAGCATGCTCACATGGGATATGAATATGCATAAATGCATGCTCACAAGGGATATGAATATGCATACATGCATGCTCACAAGGGATATGAATATGCATAAATGCATGCTCACAAGGGATATGAATATGCATAAGCGCATGCTTCACAAGGGATATGAATATGCATAAGCGCATGCTCACAAGGGATATGAATATGCATAAGTGCATGCCCAGTATCACGGCTCCACCTTCAGAGCACTTTTAAAGTAGTTTGTAGCTCCTGTTTCGAAAACATAACTAGTTTCCTAAGTTCAGCTTTCTTACTAATATACCTGAATATATATTTAGCTGAACTTGGTGCAATATATAAACTGAACCACTTACCGTCGTCCCGCCCCCCTCCACGGAAGTCTCGAGCTCTTGGCTGGCCAGAAAGATAGCGAAAATGCCTACAAAGCCATGAGATTGATGCACTTCTCTATGGTGTAAAGGAAAAAGGCAGCGGTAAAGATGGAGCACCGAGAGCAGTTGGCAACCACTATGATGTTAGTGCTGCTGTGTGTAAAAGGGGCTTAAAATGCAATAGTCAGCAGTTCCAGAGGAGCACTGTCAAGTATCACTATTAGCAGGTCCACATTACAACATTTCATGGGGGCAGGACAGTAATGATCAAAGAGGTAAAGCCAGTACAGAGTACATAACATAAACTTTTAGGAGAAGATAGTAATAACAATATACTGTATATGAATTTGTCAGTTGTAACAGTTACATTTAGATCCAAGAGTGAGTTCCTTTTTCAGTTCTTTCTTAAAGAGGACTAGCTTGTGTAGACACACCAGAGACATTCTAGTCTATGGGCAAGGATGAACATAATAAGAGTCAAGTCTGGGAAATAACACTGTAATCACATTAAAGTTCAGATTATACTCTGGGCTCTACCCATTTTTACGATACTCCGAACACAAATAGTGGTTAAAATAAAAACATTATGAAGGTACCATTTGTTTTTTCCCCAAGCAGCCAGCTACAGAGAAAGCCTTAGGTTATTATATTATCTCACCTCACATGACCCATACTCATTCCAACTGACCTATAATCTGTAGATTTAGTCATATTGAGCACCTACGGCAATGGAGGACAGGTAGCACTGATTCATGATCCTTACCAATACAGAAAAAGAAAACACCTCAAACAGAGACCCAAGAAATTAGAAACGGTACAGGCTGATATACTGCATGTACCCCTTCTAAGCCATAAGGTGCAAGCTGTAAATTTGACAGCTCCACAAGTCAGGTAATGAAACTGATAAATTAGGTACAGTAGTGCATCTGTGTGTTAAAATGGGTCTACTGGATATAAAGTGTGACCAACTGGAGATTTTGGCTAGTTATGGGGCAACAAGAGTAAGGGACTTACAGTATTTTTAAATTAGATGTCATATTGCCACTGAAAATAAATAAACCAGGTGGGATTACAGGGAAAAAGCAAACCACCAATATTTGGTATTTGCAGGTAGATTCTGAAAAAATGCATCTTTCCTAACAGAATTGCTGTGCTCTCTTTCACGCTTTTGCCTCAGCACTAGTGTCATACAGTACCAAACAGAAATCATCCTGAAAATTTAAAAAAAACAGTTGTGATCTTAAACTCGGCATGAAGAAAATCTTATAAAACACCCCATTTTTCTTGCAGAATGTGCTGGAATGTGCCGATTTTCTTCGTGCTGTGAGTTCCACCTCCATTTCACAGGGGGAAAAAGCATCACCAGAAAGGCCTATGGTTATTCTCACAGTCACGGGTGTCCAGGAAGAAATTACTTACCATAATAATCTTCTTTCTTCCAAAGGACTCTTGTTGTATTCTGACATATGCAGTATGGTCCTACCATAGCACTGTCCCAGAGCTGAAAAGGTTAATAGAACCTATGCAAATTATAAAATGCTAGGCTCAAGCTCGGTTTTCAAACCACTGTCTGTAGTAAACAACCTTCTAACCATCAGATTCTAATGAAGTATACACAGGAAGCTATCTATACTATCTAATATCTAACACTAATAAGAAAAACAACAATTCACCCCTCCTATAAACAACCCCCATCTAAAAATCAGAGGTACTCATCTCTAAGACTCAAGTCACAGATGGCCCAAGGAAAAAATCAGCCCAGGAGTCCACCACAGTAATCAGAGCTGTAGTGCAGTGCCCCCAGGTTCTAACAGGGGAGGAAGGGTGGGAGCTCATAATACAGTAAGATTTCACTGGAAGAAACAAGATTACTATGGTAAGTAAGGTCTTCTTCTAACCCCAAGAAATCTTACTGTATTCCAACATATGCAGACTACCCAAGCAGTGCCTTTGAAGATGGGTACATAACCTATTTAGGAAACAAGCTCTGCAGTACTGCTGTGCCAAACCTTGCATCATTCCTGGCTTGGGTATCCAGGTTGCAATGTGGAAGACTAGGTTTGCTGGCCAAGGCATCTAGCTTCACCTGGGCTCTTTTCTTCTAGGTTGCTTGAAAGGACAGAGCAAATAACCTTACCAGAGCAAGGAAAAGGATTAAGTCTTCTTTTGGCTAGGCAGATTAACTGTGTGTTATTTTTATTTTGTACTCACAAGGATTGTTACTGTTTGTTGCTAACATTTTATTGCTTTATTTTTCTCGGATTCAAATTGTTGTCGCTGGGTATACCTTCTGCTGCATTATTACAGGGTGTGTCTACAGGTGTGTGCTTAGAGATTACTGCTGTAATCTTCTGATTCAAATTGTCTTTTGCAAGGTATATCTTCTGTTACTGCTTTATTTTTCTCTGTAGCAAAGTGTTTCTCGCAGGGTATATCTTCTGTGAAATTATTACAGGTGGTGCTTTACAGGTTTTACAGTTTTATCTATCCTTAGGATATACTTTCAGGGCTACTGTATTTGTTGCTGGCTGACTGTTTCTGCTCTTACCTCCTTGTTTCTTTCATCCGTGGTTCTTTTTCCGCAGGGGAAGTGCCCAGCCACCCACACCCATCCCCAACCACCCCACACTACACTCCTTTTATAGGGAAGCACAGTCGTGACACTTCCTGTAGCAAAGCAGGAAGGGGCGGATCAGAGGGGTATGCACACAGTGACCTCATTTACAGGGGCACTAGCAATTTAACTTGATATAACTAGTTATACAAAAACGAATAAAACAAACACAAAATCAAACTTTTGCTTTCATTTTCTTCCTTCTAATTACTCTGACCAGGTTACAAACCCAGCAAATTATCAGGAACGGATATTATTAACAGCAGGTACTGCAGAACACTTTTCAGAAGGACAGTTTTACAGGATTTAGGACACTGCCCTACATGCTGGGCCATTGGAGATCTAAGGGCTCAGCTCCAGGCAGTGTGGGTAGAGATTGCGCACTTCAAATTGCATATTCAAGAGGAAATATATTATAAGAACCACCCACCATTTCCCCAACATCCAACAGAAGCACCTCGACCGCAGAGGGTAGTTGGTCCAGGAGGTTGGCAGGTGGTTAGGAGGTGCAGATCAGGTGCCCCATCACTTGGTGCTCTCCAACATATCACCTCCACAAACCATATAAAAACTACAAACAGGTATCTGCCTTTATCTCTGAAATCAAACAAAGGACCAGAGGACACTGTAGAGCAGACCACTGCAGCACAGGAGCTAGTACAACAAAACTTGCCCAAAACAGGAACCAAAACAAAAAAAAAAAGCAAAAAGGAAATCCAAAAACCTTCTGATCATATGAGACTCCATGATTCAGGGAGCTGATATGTATCTCCAGCCAGGGTAATGGTCAGATGTCTCCCAGGAACATCAGTGTGGAGAGACACTGACCGCATTGCTAAAATTGTTCAGGAAGCAGGAGAAAACATTGGTATCCTAATACACATAGGGACTAACGATCTCACCAGCCGGTCAGTTGTGGAGACCAAGAAACACCTGACCAGGCTGGGTGACAAACTATCATCCATTTCGTACTGCATCTTCTTCTCTGAGATCCTGCCAGTCTGGGGGGGGGAGGCAGAAGGACGGAAGGTCAGAGAAGGGGAGATAGGGGAGCTAAACATGTGGCTCAAGGGCTGGTGCCAGGAAAAAGGACACAAATTTGTAGGGAACTGGCAACAGTTTTGGGAGCGAAAGTTCTTTAAATTCGATGAACTTTATCTGACTAAGGAGGGAGTCAGTGCATTGGGGCAGAAGTTTGACGTCTTTGCAGAATATTTAAACTAGCAAATGAGGAGAGGGGTGCAGCACCCCAAATGTCGAATGGGAAGAACACCTCTCCCCCCCTCAGCCAGTGGTCAAACAGGAGTTCAGCATGTTTGTAGTTCATCTGCATCACCAGGTAAGGAAAAAGGTCCGGCCCCTCATACGATGCACAGGGGAAATGCCAGACCTTGCCCGACAACTAACACACCAAATCTGGCCAATGGAAAATCATGTACACAAATGCTCGCAGTCTGGGAAACAAGACCCCATACCTGCAGGCAATAATGACAGAGGCTAAACTGGATATAGTAGCCATTAGCGAGACATGGTTTACCAGTAACCACACTTGGGAGACTTCAGTACCTGGCTATGTACTGTTCAGAAGAGACCGAGATGCAAAAAGGGGGTGGAGTGGCCCTTTATGGCACATAAGGAGCCAGAAGAACTGTGGGTCACCCTGGAAACAGGAAATGGGACAGCCATACAAACTGGGGTTGTGTACAGGCCTCCAGACCAGGGGAAGGACATAGACACATTACTGTTAGAAGATATACAAAACATGACAGAAAAAGGGGAGGTTCTGATAATGGGAGACTTCAACATGCCAGATACAGATTGGTCAATACCAGCAAGAACATCTGCCAGAACTAGACACATGGTGGATTCCCTGCAGGGGGAGGGACTCAAACACAGAAACATAGAAGTTGACGGCAGATAAGGACCGCAAGGCCCATCCAGTCTGCCCATTTGTTTTTCTACCTTATAAATGTGCCATCGGCCTTTGCTCTGTCAGTGGCCTATCTATTCATAGTCATTTGTATTGCTCCCTTATGCCTATCCCATGCCTATTTGAAGCCCTGCACTGTATTCATAGCCACCACTTCTTGTAGTAAGCCATTCCATGCATCCATCACCCTTTCTGTGAAAAAGAATTTCCTCACATTCCCCTTAATCGCCCCCTCTAATCTCATGCTGTGTCCTCTTGTCCTGCTATTTTCTTATATTTAAACATGTTAGACTCTTTCACCTTGTTAATGCCCTAAGGTGTTTGAATGCCTCTATCATATCACCTCTCTCCTCCTTTGCTCAAGGGTATACATATTGAGCTCTGTTAATCTGTCCTCATATGTCTTCTGATGCAGTCCCTGCACCATTTTGGTTGCCTCTCTGGACTGCCTCCATTTGGTTAATGTCCTTGTGAAGGTGTGGCCTCCAACACTGCATGAAGTACTCCAGATGGGGCCTAACCAGTGTCTTGTAAAGAGGATTATTACCTCCCTCTTACGACTTGTGATACCCTACTAATACACCCTAACACCCCCTAGCCTTCACTCTACTGCTTTAGAGGTCTGCTTGATGATTTTAGGTCATCAGTGATGATGATGCCCAAGTCTCTTTCTTCCTTTGTGACTGCTAGCAACTCCTCCCAGCCTATAGGTGGCTTCAGGGTTCTCTTCCCATGTGCATGATTTTGCACTTCTTTGCATTAAATCCCAGTTGCCACTCTTCTGACCATTTTGCTAGTTTATCCAGATCTCTTCTCATTCTGCCCACCCCATCTGGATCATCTACTCTGTTGCAGATCTTGGTGTCATCTGCAAACAAACAAGCCTTACCCTCTAGTCCATCTGCAAGGTCACTAATGAAGATGTTGAAGAGGACTAGCCCCAGGACTGATCCCTGAGGTACCCCACTTGTGACTTGCATCTCTTCTGACTGTATACCATTTACCACCACTCTCTGTTTTCTGCCAACAACCAGTTTGCCACCCAGTTGACTAACTTCTGACCCACCCCCAGCCTACCCAGCTTATTTATCAATCTTCTATGTGGAACAGTGTCAAAAGCTTTGCTGAAGTCAAGGTAGGCGACATCAACTGCTCCCTTGGTCAACCACTCTGGTTACCCAGTCAAAGAAATCTATGAGATTAGTTTGACAGGACCTTCCTTTGTAAACCCATGCTGTCTTGGATCCTGCGCCTCTATGGATTCCAGATGTTGCACTATCCTTTCCTTAAGGAGTGCCTCCATAATCTTGCCCACTACTGAGGTAAGACTGACTGGTCTGTAGTTTCCGCCTCCTCCCTGCTACCACTCTTGTGGAGCAGGATCACATGAGCCCTTCTCCAGTCTTCTGGGACCTCTCCTGTGCTCAGAGACTCACTAAACAGTTCTGTTAATGGCTCTGCTAGTTCCACCTTTAGCTCCTTAAGTACCTGGAATGTATGCCATCAGGTCCCATTGCCTTATCCACCCTGAGCTTAGCAAGCTCTTGTAGGACCCTTTCTTTGTGAAGGAGTAGTGCTCACCTCCTCCCCACCTGTGTCCATGATGCTGAGCTGTGGCCCTGCCCTACCTTCTCTTCAGTAAATACTGAGCAAAAGTATCTATTTAGGATAGATGCCTTTACAGGGTCCTCCTCCTCACATGCTCCCTTTCTCCATTAAGCTTAGCAATACCCCCTCTGGACTTTCTCCTTTCACTAATGTATCTATAGAAAGTCTTGTCACCTTCTTTTACTGTTCGTGATAGTGTTTCCTCAGTTTGGGACTTTGCCTGCCTTACTGCCTTCCCTGCTTCCTTTAGGGCAGTTTGGTATGCCTCCCTATCTTCATCCTGCTGTGTTCCCTTATATTTCCTGAAGGCCAGCCTTTTGGCTCTGACCTTTTCTGCTACTGTATTTGAGAACCAAAGTGGTTTCCTTCTTCTTTTGCACTTCCTTTTCTGTCTAACACAATGGGATGTTGCTTCAAGTATTGCATCTTTAATGCTTGCTCATTTTGCCTGTACCCCCTCACCTGTGTTTCTTTTTGCCAGGGCTAACTTAACTCTGTTGGCCATCTTATCAAAGTCAGCTCCTCTGAAGTCCCATATTTTTGCCTTGGAATGGGATGATTTAGATGTAGTAGCCAAATTGAACCATACCATGTGATGGTCACTGGCGTCCCCAGGTGACCTTCCACCTGGAGATCTGTGATCCCTTCCTTGTTAGTCAGTACCAGATCTAGGATAGCCCTGTCTCTGTGGGTTGCTGTACCAGTTGTTTGAGGCCCTCCCCTGCAGGGAATCCACTATGTGTCTAGTTCTGGCAGATGTTCCTGCTGGTATTGACCAATCTGTATCCGCATGTTGAAGTCTCCCATTATCAGAACCTCCCTTTAGCTGTCATGTTTTGTATATCTTCTAACAGTAATGTGTCTATGTCCTCCCCTGGTCTGGGGCCTGTAGACAACCCCAGTTCTTATGGCTGTCCCATTTCCTGTTTCCAGGGTGACCCACAGTTCTTCTGGCTCCTTAGTGTATTCTGAATTTCTGTAGCTTTGATATTTTCATTGACATACAGGGCCACTCCTCCCCTTTCGCACCTCGGTCTCTTCTGAACAATACATAGCCAGGTACTGAAGTCTCCCAAGTGTGGTTACTGGTAAACCACGCTCACTAATTGTTACTATGTCCAGTTTAGCCTCTGACATTATTGCCTGCAGGTCTGGGATCTTATTTCCCAGGCTGTGAGCATTTGTGTACATGATTTTCCATTGGACAGATTTTGGTGTGTTAGTTGTTGGGTGAGGTCTGGCATTACCCCTGTGCGTCGGATGGGGAGACAAACCTTTTTTCTTATCTGGTGATGCAAATGAACTGCAAACATGCTGAATCCCTGTTTGACCACTAGCTGAGGGGGGAAGGGTGTTCTTCCCATTCAACGTATGGGGTGCTGCACCCCTCTCCCCATTTGCTAGTTTAAATATTCTGTAAAGACATCAAACTTCTGCCCCAATGCACTGACTCCCTCCTTAGTCAGATGCAGTCCATCAAATTTAAAGAACTTTCGCTCCCAGAACTGTTGCCAGTTCCCTACAAATCTGTGTCCTTTTTCCTGGCACCAGCCCTTCAGCCATGTGTTTAGCTCCCCTATCTCCCCTTCTGTGACCTTCCGTCCATCTGCTCCCCTCTCCCAGATTGGCAGGATCTCAGAGAAGGAGATGCCGGTACAACTGGTACAACAACCCACAAGAGACAGGGCTATCCTAGATCTAGTACTGACTAACAGGGAAATGATCACAGATCTCCAGGTAGAAGGTCACCTGGGGGCCACTGACCATCACATGGTATGGTTCAATTTGGCTGCTAGTACTAAATCATCCTATTCCAAGGCAAAAATATGGTACTTCAGAGGAGCTGACTTTGATAAGATGACCAACAGAGTTAAGCTAGCCCTGGCAAAAAGGAATACAGGTGAGAGGGTACAGGCAAAGTGGGCAAGCATTAAAGATGCAATACTTGAAGCAATATCCCACTGTGTTAGAGAGAACAGGAAGTGCAAAAGAAGGAGGAAACCACTTTGGTTCTCAAAAACAGTAGCAGAAAAGGTCAGCGCCAAAAGGCTGGCCTTCAGGAAATATAAGGGAACACAGCAGGATGAAGATAGGGAGGCATACCAAACTTTCCTAAGGGAAGAAAGGAAGGCAGTAAGGCAGACAAAGGCCCAAACCGAGGAAACACTAGCACAAACAGTAAAAGAAGGTGACAAGACTTTCTATAGTTACATTAGTGAAAGGAGAAAGTCCAGAAGGGGTATTGCTAAGATCAAAGGGCATAAGACGGCATGTGAAGAGGAGGATCATGTAAAAGCATCTATCCTAAATAGATACTTCTGCTCAGTATTTACTGAAGAGAAGGTAGGGCAGGGCCCACAGCTCAGCACCATGGACACGGGGAGGGAGGTGTGCACTAGTCCCTTCACACAAGAAAGGGTCCTACAAGAGCTCGATAAGCTCAGGGTGGACAAGCCAATGGGACCTGATGGCATACATTCCAGGGTACTAAAGGAGCAAAGGGTGGAACTAGCAGAGCCACTATCAGAACTGTTTAGTGAGTCTCTGAGCACAGGGGAGGTCCCAGAAGACTGGAGAAGGGCTCATGTGATCCCGCTCCACAAGAGTGGTAGCAGGGAGGAGTCAGGGAACTACAGACCAGTCAGTCTCACCTCAGTAGTGGGCAAGATTATGGAGGCACTCCTTAAGGAAAGCATAGTGCAACACCTGGAATCCATAGGCGGACGGGATCCAAGACAGCATGGGTTTACAAAAGGAAGGCCCTGTCAAACTAATCTCATAGATTTCTTTGACTGGGTAACCAGAGTGGTGGACCAAGGGGGAGCAGTTGATGTCGCCTACCTTGACTTCAGCAAAGCTTTCGATACTATTCCACATAGAAGATTGATTAACAAGCTGGGTAGGCTCGGGGTGGGTCAGAAGTTGGTCAACTGAGTGGCAAACTGGTTGACAGGCAGAAAACAGAGAGTGGTGGTAAATGGTATACAGTCAGAAGAGATGCAAGTCAGAAGTGGGGTACCTCAGGGATCAGTTCTGGGGTCAGTCCTCTTCAATATCTTCACCAGTGGCATTGCAGATGGGCTGGAGGGTAAGGTTTGTCTGTTTGCAGATGACACCAATATCTGCAACAGAGTAGATGATACAGATGCCATGGACAGAATGAGAAGAGATCTGGATAAACTAGCAAAATGGTCAGAAGAGTGGCAACTGGAGTTTAATGCAAAGAAGTGCAAGATCATGCACATAGGGAAGAGAAACCCTGAAGCCACCTACAGGCTGGGAGGGGAGTTGCTGGCAGTCACAAGAGAAGAAAGAGACTTGGGCGTCATCATCACCAATGACCTGAAATCATCCAAGCAGACCACTAAAGCAGTAGTTAAGGCTAGAGGGATGTTGGAGTGTATTCGTAGGGGTATCACAAGTTGGAAGAGGGAGGTAATAATCCCTCTTTACAAGACACTGGTTAGGCCCCATCTGGAGTACTGCGTGCAGTACTGGAGGCCACACCTTCACAAGGACATTAACCAAACAGAGGCAGTGCAGAGAAGGGCAACCAAAATGGTGCAGGGACTGCATCAGAAAACATATGAGGACAGATTAATGGAGCTCAATATGTATACCCTAGAGCAAAGGAGGGAGAGAGGTGATATGATCGAAACATTCAAACATCTTAAGGGCATTAACGAGGTGAAAGAGTCTAACATGTTTTAATATAAGAAAAATAGCAGGACAAGAGGACACAGCATGAGATTAGAGGGAGGCCGATTAAGAGGTAATGTGAGAAAGTTCTTTTTCACAGAAAGGGTGGTGGATGCATGGAACGGCCTACCTCAGGAAGTGGTGGATATGAATACAGTGCAGGGCTTCAGACAGGCATGGGATAGGCATAAGGGAGCAATACAGATGAGTATCAATAGATAGGCCATTGACAGGGCAAAGGCCGATGGCACATTCATAAGGCAGAAAAAGAAATGGGCAGACTGGATGGGCCTTGCGGTCCTTATCTGCCATCAGCTTCTATGTTTCTGTGTTTGACAAATGTGCGAACAGTTTTCCAGATAGCTGCTTTAGGTATATTCCTTGCAGCTGCTATGGATGCAGCTGTGCCTCTTGTGGAATGGGCCCTGAGGCCAAGAGGGGATTCCTTTCCCACTTTGCTGTAACAAAACTGAATACACGCAACAATCCATCGGGCAATGGTCCTCTTTGAGGCCGGTTTTCCTTTTCCTACCTCTCCATAAGTAAGGAACAACTGGATCCTTTCCTATCTATGACCCTTAGTATGGTCAAGGTAATAGCCAATAGCTCTCTTGACATCCAAGCTATTTAACCTGCATTCCCCTGAACTGGAATGGTCAGTGAAAAAGACTGCTAAGGTGAAATCGAAATCAGACACCACTTTGGGAAGAAATGTTCTGTTTGTTCTCAGGACTACCTAATCTCTGTGATAAGAGATGTAATTCATTTCTGTACACAGAGCCTGTAGCTCACTGATCCTTCTGGCTGAAGTGATTGCTATCAGGAACACAGTTTTCCATGTGATGCACTTCAGTTCTGCTGAAGACATGGATTCAAAATGTGGCTGCATCAGCTGCCCAATACAGATGTTAAGATCCCATGCAGGAGTGTGCTCCGTGTGTGGAGGATGCAAGTGCAACAGCCCTTTGAAAAATTTTCTAAACATCTGGTTGGAAGCCAGAGAAGATTTCTTACCAACTGATAGATAAGCTCAGATAGCTACTAGATGCACCTTTAGAGCAGGGGGCTTGAGGCCAAGGGAGTGAAGGTGCACCAGGTAATCCAGTACTATTGAGAGAGTTGCTTGAGTACTGACCACTTCCTGCTGCTGGCACCAGATTGAAAATCTCTTCCATTTTGAAGAGTAGGTTTGCCTTGTGGAAGACTTTCTGGAGTTTCTGAGCACCTGAAGGACTCTCTCTGACAACCTAAGGTCAGCATATTCTATGTCCTCAAGAGCCAGACCTTGACTCTGAGGGACTGAAGGTTGGCGTAAAGAATTTTGCCCTGTGAGGACATCAGGAGGTTGTGCTTCCTGGGTAAGGATACTGGTCTGCTGACCGACAGAACCAGAAGTAAGGAGTACCATGGCTGCCTGGCCCAGTCTGGGGTGATGAGGATCATGGTTGCTGGCTGTGCCCTGAGTTTGTTCAGAACTCTGAGGAGTAGAGGGAAAGGAGGGAATGTGTACAGGAACTTCCCCGTCCAATCCATCAACAATGCATCCATTGGTACTGTGCCCACTGCAGGAGGCCTGCAACAAAACTGTGGCAGCTGGTGGCTGTCTGGAGCTGTGAAAAGGTCCACCTCTGGGGTTCCCCACCGTCTGAATACTGTTAGGAGAACCTGTCTGTTCAGTTCCCATTCATGGTGGTGCTGATTGATTCTGCTCAGGGCATCTGCTAGGACATTGTCCTTCCCTGGAAGTTAGACAGCTTCTAGAGAAATATTCAGAGAATAAGCCAGCTTCCATATCAGCATCGTCACTGTGCATAGGGGGGAAGATCTTGTGCCCCCTTGCTTGTTTATGTAGTACATCATGGTTGTGTTGGCTGTTCTAACCTGTACAACCTTGCCTCTGAGAACTGAGGCAAAGAACACGATTCCCAGACGTACTGCTCTGAGCTCCAACAAGTTTATGTGGTGCAGACTCTCCTTTCTTAGCCAAGTCCCGTAGGCTGTCTGGTCTCCTATGTGTGCTCCCCACCCTAGGACGGAGGCATCTGTGGCTAATACCACTGAAGGTAGCTGTTGCCGGAAAGGTACCCCTTATCCTAGGTTCCCTTTTTCTTGCCACCACTGGAGTGCTAGGAGAAGAGACTTGGTGATTGGTACCAGTTTGGACAAATGGTCTCTTTTTTGTGACCAATAAGGCCTAAGGTGGAACTGAATGTCCCTCATTTGAAACCTGGCCCCGGGACTGTTGCTGTTGTGGCTGCCATGTGGCCCAAAAGTTGGAGGAAGTGCCTTGCTGGTCTGGAGTTGGACAATTGGAAAGAACTGGCCAGCTGGATCAGTGCTTCCTCTCTCCCTTGGGGAAGAAAAGCCTTTTCTGCCACTGTGTCTAGCTCTGCCCCTATGAAATCCAGGAGCTGGACTGGAGTCAGCACTGACTTTTTGGGATTTAACAAGAATCCGAGAGACTGCAAAGAACCCTAGAACTATGGTCAGGGACTGCTAAACCTGCTGGGCAGACTGACCCACTACCAGCAAGTCGTCCAGGTAAGGAAAAACTGTTACACCCCGCCTTCTGAGATGTGCCACCACTACTGCTAGGCACTTTGAGATAATACTCTAGGTGCTGAGGAAATGTCAAAGGGCATTACTCTGAATTGGTAGTGGCCTGATGTTAGCCTAAACCTGAGATACTTTTGGTGTGATGGTCTGATGGGGATATAGAAGTAGGCATCTTTCAGATCTATTGATGCCAGCCAATCCCCTTGTCTGAGTGTGGGTAGAGTGACTGACAAGGTAACCATCTTGCATTTTGGTTTTGTCCGGTATTTCAGTTGTCTGAGATCCAGAATGCGTCGCCACTCACCTGTTTTCTTTACAGTGAGGAAGTATCGTGAATAGAACCCCTTCCCCTTTTGAAGCAAGGGTACAGGTTCTACTGCCTTGTCCTGCAACAGTTTTTTTACCTCCTCCTCCAGTAGTTGGGCCTCTGATGGGGAGGGAGGACAGAAGGCTCTTGTCCTCAGCTTGGGCATAAACTTGAAACTGAGGGAAGGCCTCGGCCCACTACCTCCAGGACTCATTTGTCTGTAGTTATTGACTGCCAGGCCTGGAGGAAGTGGGCAAGCCTACCACCTACTGGGGGAAGGGAGGCTACCCTGACAGACTCTTCAGGGAGTCTGTTTCACTTGTGGGGTTGGTTGAGGACTGGACACAGTCCTGCCAGTGCCCCTTCTATCCCTGCCCCTGAAGTAGCCCCTCTGAGGTTGATAGGTCGGAAGGGCTTGGGTTTGGAAGAAAGGCCTATAATGAGGCCTTGCTCTCTCACCTCTGTTCTGTTGTTTCTGGGGAGTAGCTGCTCTTTCTTTAGGAGTCGCACTCCTGTAGGCCACTTTGTATTCATCCATCATTTTCATATAGGCCTCAGTCTGCTGGTCAAAGAGGGATGAAGGCTCGTAGGGGAAATACAGGGTTTTGTCTCTATATCCTGAGAGAGATTGGTTGTCCTAAGCCATGCAAATCTCCTTAAGGACACAGAAGTAGCCATTAGCCTGACTGCAGTATCATTGGCATCCACAGCCATTCTAAACTGTAATTTGGATTCCTCAGTGCCTCTCTTGGCAGCCTCTGTCAGGTCAGATGCCATGGGTGCTGGACAGGCTTTAGAGATCTCTGACACTGTACTCCACAGGCTCTTTTGAAATCTGGCTACATCAGCCATATAAGTGGCTTGTCTGATGGTAAAGGAAGAACCTAAATATGTCTTTCTGGCCATTGAATCCATCTTCCGGGGGGGGTGGGAAGCCAGGGATATACCAGCCTTATCACAGGCTGCAGCCTGCACCACGCCTTCATATCTGGGGTGCCCAAAAAGAAATTCAGCACCAGGTTTGGCCACCCAATACTTCCTGTCCAGTTTTCTGTCTACTGGAGGAACAGATGTGGGTGTCTGTAAAATTTTTAGTACGTTTTCTTAGGAATTTATGGATGGGAAATAAAAGCTTTTTAGCTGGGGCCACATCCATCATTTCAATAAAGTCTTGCTCTTCCTCCTCCTTCTCAGCTGCCTCTTGAGTGGGGAGGTCCAGAGTTTGAGCTACCTGCTGCATGAAAGCAAACAGGGTAGTAAAGTCCTCAGACTCCTTGTCAGGGGAATCAGGGTGCTGGGGATCAGGGGAAACATCTGGTTCCAGAGACTCCCCTAGATCCTCATCTTCATCATCATCATAATCCTCATCATCCCCAAAGCCCTCTATGTCAACATCATGAGGACCGAGGTAGAATCTTGGGGCAGAATCGTAGGACTTTGAACTGAGGACCATGGAACCGAACCGGTAGGAGACTGAAGGGATTGAATAATCCAAACAGTGTTAGTTAAATCCTATGTGGTCAGAACTGTTGGATTTAACGGTTGTGGTTCCTTTACCACATGTTTTTCCTTTCTCTTTTTCTTAACCATAGTTGCCGGTTCAGAGGCAGGTTCTGCGGTTCATTTCTTTCCTTGAGAACCAGTACCCTTGTCAGAGGGAGTTTCCTCTGGTTTGTCGGTTTCTTCAGAGAGAGGAGATTTGTCTGTAAAAGGGTCAGTGGTATTTTCGGACAACCTTTCCTTCAGTCAGTTAATTCACCTGTCCAGCGTTGACTGAGGAAAGTTTCTGCATATCTCGAAGTCTGTCTTCAAGTGGTCAAACTCAAGACAGAACACACACATTAAATGGGAATCAGCTTTAGCAAAAGTTTCCTTGCACTCAGTACAGTGCTGGAAACCTGTTGGACTGGTTCTTTTCTTAGGAGTCTGAGACACGGTCAACAGAAATTGCTCATCCCCTAGACCAACGTTCTTTTTTTTAGGTCGGTTTAATGACCTAAGAATGAATCGAGGATTAGCCCAGTAATGTTCCTAGAAAATGATCAAAATAGAATAAAATTACCTTACAGTAAAAGGAAAAAGAGATGCTCGGTTTCTGACCGGTTGAAAACCGGACCAAAAACCGAGAACTTGCAAAATATCTGCTAATCTAAACTAGTCTACCTGTAAACCAGTGACTGCAGCTCAAAAACAAATAACTTTAAATGGTAAAAAAACAAGAAAATAAAATGATCTTGAGTAAAGATGCAGAGGATTCTCTGAGGCATCTGACTAGGCAAGTGGTGAGAAGAAGATTGTTTACCAGAGTCAGTGGTTTGAAAACCAAGCTCAAGCCTAGCATTCTATCATTTGCATAGGTTCTATTAACCTTTTTGGCTCTAGGGCAGTACTACGGTGGGACCATACTGCATATGTCAGAATACAGTAAGATTTCCTGGGGTTAGAATAACCTTCAGGACCGTCCTGAAAACAAGCTGATGCTGCTTAGTGTCAATATCCTGAGGTGATCAGGCCCAAAACTGAGTGGTCATGTAAGGGAACTGAACTTGACTAACCCTTTACTGTGCTGCAAACGCACTACCCTTCCTGTTTGTGCCTTGCAGTGATCTGATGTTACCTAGGCAATCACTGAAGACAGGTTAATCTAATTCGCTTATCTAATTGCCAGTTGAATCACACACATACATACATACACACACACACGAAAATTAAGTAAGGCAAAATGAATATATTTATTTTGAATTAGACTTGATAAGAATATAAAATGTATAAAGTATTTATACATATACTTTTTTGGACTTACAGATAGTACTGTGGATGGATTATTGAAGGTTTAGAATTTTTGACCAATATCAGAACATTTTAATTAGATAACATAGGTATGTATTCACTCATCACAACTGAAATAAGATTTAGAAATAGACTTACCTATCTGGGCACATGTTTTCATATCCTAAAAACAAAGGACATGAATATAAGTGAACACTAGTGGTTTTAAGGTGAAATGGTGTTTAAGAAAAATATAGCGATGTACACTGTAATGTTTATCGGTGTGGGGTGGAGAATTATACAGTATGATACTGGATTCTTTATACGTAAGGACTACTAAATGACTGTTTGTATGTTTGCATTTAGATTTGAACACTGTCTGTGGGCCTGAAGAAGTGGCGTATAAGATATGAACTATCGCCCTGGTCTGATTGATGTGATTTAAATTTAAAAAAGGCACACAGCTTTCAAAAGAAACTTTTGATTCCGTGGAGTTCATTCTTTACATATCCCAAGTGACTGGGGTCTAGCAAGGAGTCAGGCTGAGGCAGAACCAGTGGCTGGGGCCGAGCCTCCTCCCCCTCGAGTGCTTAGCAGAGGGACCAGTGGTGAAGGAGGGGGCAGGTAAGGTACAGCTGGCTCTGTGTTTGCCCTGGAGCTTGGTTCCTGAGCAAGACTTGTGAGCTACCTCACGAAAGAAGGGCCTTGGTCTGCTCCTGGGCTGGGTACTGTAAAGTGACTGGACAGACCTAATAGCCCCGCCAGATGCCTGCAGGTCATTAATAATATCCTGCAAATCAAGACCAAAAGGTTTGTGACCCACAGAAGGGGTATTCAACACCTTCTGCTGGACATCAACTGTGAAGCCAGAGACTCTATGCCAGGACTGCCTTCTAAAGCAAATGCCAGTGGCAGCTGCCCTGGCCATAGTATCAGCCATATCATAGATGGCTCTGAGGAGATGCTTACTGACATCTTCTGAGGCCTAGAGAATTTTGAGAAGTTCTTGTCTCTAGAGAACAGGCCTGAGCAGTAGCCTTGCCCTTCTTCCAGAGGGTATTTTGGTACTTAATCAAATGAGCCAAGTGGCTGGCAATCCTAAGGCCCAAAGTGGCGGAGGCAAAAGTCCTTTTGCCCCAGAGGTCAATCCTATGAGATCCCTACTAGAGGGAGGGAACTAAGGTGCTAGGGTGCCTTAGACCGGTCGTGAGTGGCCTAGATTACCAGCTGCATAAAAAGGCAGCCCAAAGGCACCTGGTAAAGCTTATCAGCCTTTCTAGGCAAGGCAGGTACCACATTGGGCCTATGCCAGGCAGCACTGGCAGCATCATTCAATGTTGGAAGCAGAGGAGGAACAACTTTGGGTGGAGATTCTGGGATCTCCTAGAAGGCCACCAGGTTCCTCCTGGTGACATCATCTTCCTCAGTCTGGAACCCCATAGTGGAAGAGAACTGTTTCATAATGTTAAAGAAAAAGGGGTCCTCCGGGGGAGGGACACCTTGAGGTGTGTTTGACTGAATCTTCAATCCTGGAGGAGACAGTAGACCTGTCAGAGGAGTCAACCTCAATGTCTTCCTCTTCATCTTCTTCCTCAGGGAGAATGAGATCAGGGTGATATTCCTCCTCTTCATCAGCCTGTTCTGCAGCACAGGCCAACAGATCTCTAGAGGGCATGGGGCGGACAGGTTGAACTGGCGTCAATATGGAAGCAAGTGCCCAACGGCAAGGGGGACAAAGGCCCAGGCCTTGGAACAACCTACTGTATGAGAGCTGAGGGTATGGAAGTAAGAACAGCATTAAGTTGAATGGCAGGACAAGGAAGCATCGACGACACAGGGTATTGACAGATACGGTGAAGAACCCAGCTCCGACAAACCATCACTAGTTGCAGAAGAGGTGGTGTGGCACAGTGCCTGTGGACCTCAGGATTCAAGGGGTCTCAGCAGCAAGGCTAAAGTCAATGACCCAGAGGACGATGGCCCACCACAGACCTGAGAAGGATGGGAGAATTCTCCTCCATGGGGTGCCTGATAGGAGCCAAGGCCTGCATATAGTGAGACATCGAAGCCAAAGTGTTAGATGGTGCGATCCCAGGAGAAGAGTAGGGGAAATCTAACAGGGACTGGGATCACCGTCCGGGGGAACAGTCCTTAGGCCGGTCCTTATCCTGATAAGAGTGTTTCCCCAAGGGCTTGTCCTGGGCCTTGGAGGCCTGTGAGCCCAAAGAGGACGCTGACAACTGGGAGGGGGGGAGCCCGGAAGACCCCTTCTCTCCGCTGGCTGCCTATTACCCTATGAGTAATATCTGCACGGCTTTCTTGCATCATCGCCAGGTAGTGAGGTTGAAGTTCAAGTGAAGCTTGCAGGCAAAAGCATTGTGACCAGGGCTGTGACAGCAGATGCAGAATTCATGGTCGTCAGTTGAGGAAATTTTCTTTCTGCAGTGGCAGTGACGGGAAAGAGCCAACAAGGGAGTAGTTTTCGACATACAAAAACAAAAGGAATCACTTTCAAATAAAGTGATTCAAAGGCTGTATACAAAAGAAAAGGTAAGTAGAGATTTTGGCAGTCGAACTGAGCAACGAAGCTTCCAAACAGTCCATGCATGAATGGTTGATGGCAGGAAACAACGGAGAAGGGTGTGAGGCCACCCACGCTTATATAGGGCTGTGACGTCGGAGCCTGATGTCATTGTGGGTGGCCCCTACTAGACTGCTGCAGAAAAGCTTTTGTGGGATCCTAGTGCCCGACGGCTAAGTGCCATAGGTGTGACCCAATGACAGAGATATCCCCGAAGAACATCAAGGAATGCTCAAGCAATTAGAAAAGGAATTGAGTGTTGTATGAACCTTTTTTCCAGGTTCTGGAAGGGGAGGCAGGGATTAGGGATTGTTAAACTTAGTGAGGGATCCCTTTGGAAGAAACATTGCTATAGTAATTTGTTCTTCAAACCCCAGGAATCCCTCACTTAAGTTTGTGCAGACTCTACAGCATTACCTTGGGAGGATGGGTACAGAACATATTTAGGAAAAAGGTTATGCAAGACAGCAGTGCCAAAACTAGCATCCCTTCTGCACTGTATGTCCAGACAGTAATGCTTTGTGAAAGTGTGCACTGTCTTCTGGGTAGCTTTTTTACAAATCTCTTGCTGGGGAATACCCCTTGATGCTGCCACAGAGGCAGAGGTGCTTCTTGCAGAGTTTGTCCTGAGCCATCTGAAAAGTAGTTTACCAGCCTTATCATAACAGAACTGTATACAGGATACTTTCCATCAAGAAACTGTTCTCTTGGATGCTAATTTGCCCTTCCCTACTTCACCATAGTATATAACAAACAGCTGAGTGCCAGTGGACCTGGTATCCTTTGTGTGGTCCAAACAGTAACTCGGTTTCCTTTTTACATCAAAACTGTGTAATTTTTGCTGACCTGAGCTGGACTGTCCTGTAAAGAAAACTGGAAGGGCAACTGACTGATTCAGGTGGCATTCAGACACCACTTTTGGGAGGAATTTCTTGTTTGTCCTTAGGACCACCTTGTCCCTATGGAAAATTATGTAGTTAGGATCCATATAGAGGGCTTGTAGCTTGCTCACTCTTTTGGCAGATGTCAGTACCACCAGGAGAACTGTTTTCCAAATGACATACTTCAGTACAGCAGTTGCTAAGGGCTCAAAGGGAGCCTCCATCAGTTGAGCAATGCACAAGTTCAGATCCCAGGGAGGGATACATTCCTTCACTGGAGGGTAAAGGTGATTAAGGCTCTTGACAAACATTCTGAAAATGGGTTGTGACACCACTGACCTGTACTTGCCAGCTGATGTGTACGCTGACACTGCTGCCAAGTGTACCTTCAGAGTTAAAGGCCTTAACCAAGGACTGGAGGTGGTCTAGATCATCCAGGATTGCAAACAGAAAGGGTTTGCACAGGGTCGGGGTGTTGGGATAAACCAGGAAGTATATTAAACAGTCAAAATCTAGGCCAGCCCAGTGGCGCTGAGGGTTGAGGCGCTGGACCCACACCTCGCGTTACGCTGGTGACCCGGTTCAGGAACAGGTCATCAGGGGTCGGCTGGGGGAGAAGGATAAAGCATCCCAACAGATACTCTCCTCATCCAGGGTGAGGTGGGTTACCAGGTAGCGTATGCACCCGTAGCACTACCGCCAGTGGAAGCTTGGGTGGTAGGGCACATGGCTCTATGGAGTTAGGGAGGGGAGGGCACTGCCAGGGGCTTGACTATGGTGTGCATCTGCACGCTGTACATCTGGAAATATGTCCTTCGTGCTGGCGCCCTCAGGGGATGGGGTAAAAAATACAAACACACCTGGACATTGAGCACCACGAAGCCAGGATCCCGGTATGTCGGGACCCAGCAGAGGAGTCCGGGGGGGGGTATGAGGCCCCCTCCAAAGAAAGCCGAGAGCCCGGGCAAGTTAAAAAAAAAAAAAAAAAGTAAAAATCCTGCACTCACCGTCCAAAATGACATGCTGCTTACAAGGTATCCAAGGTGCTTCTTTTTATTGAAAGTGCCAATGTGCAGAGAAGTGTCCTGACGCCGCTCGGAATTACATATTCCTTTGTCAAAGGATCTAATGACACAGGAAAGAGCGCTCTCTTTATACTGTACATAACGATGACATCATCAGGAAGAGACAATACCATGTGACATCACACTATGCAATGTCACATGGTATTGCCCCTCACGGATGATGTCATAATCATCCAGGATTGTGGACAGAGCTGCCCAGAGGGGGTTGATCTGTTTTGGAGAACACCATAAGGCAGTTTCCTGGAAACCTTAAGTTCTTCCATAACTTTTTCAGAAAGATTCAGCCCAGAGAACTCTAGCTCTTCAGGAACCAGGCTCTGAGGCATACAGCTCTCAGATCTGGGAAAGTTATCCTGCCCTGGGACAATGTTAACAGGTTGTATCTCGGGGCAGGTTGATAGGCTGTTTGCTGGACAAGGACAGGATTATGGAGTGCCAGGTTTGTCTGGCCCATTCTAAACCAATTAGAATTGTTGTTGCTGACTCCTTTCTCAATTTTATGAGTACTCCCAGTAAAGGACGGAAACGAGGGAAGGTGTAGAGGAACTGCTAACGATCTGAGGTAGGGCATCATCTGGGATCAAACCCATTACTGGGGTCAGCAACAAAAAAGTGGGAGCTGGTTGTTCTCCCACAAGGTAAACAGATCTATTTCTCTTGCATTCCACCCTCTGAACACTGATGCCAGCACCTGCTGGTTCAGGGTCCATTTGTGATTTTCCTAGCTGATCCTGCTACGGGAATCTGCTGGTACATTGTCTTTCCTGGTAGGTGCACTGTTGATAGCTGCATTTCCAGGGAGTATGCCAGGTTCCAGCCCTTCATGGCTTCTGAGCACAACCTGGAAAATCTTGTTCCTCTTTGCTTGTTTATGCAGTACAAGGTTGTGGCATGGATAGACTGACCACTGATCTGGGAGGAAAATGCCTGCATTGCTAGGTACACTGCCCTGAGTTCCAGGAGAGTTATGTGCTCTTGAGTCTCTTGCACTCCATATGCCATTCACAGATCCTCCAGGTAGGCACCCCAACCTAGGAGTGAGGCATCTATTATGAGAATGACTGTAGGGAACTGCTGGAGGAAAGGAATCCACTCTCCGAGGTTGCATTCCTTCTTCCAACAGTCCAGCGCCATTAACAAGGTTTTTGTGAAGGGAACCAATTTGGATACTGAATATCTCTCATCTGGAATCTGACCCCTGGTACCACTGCTGTGGAGGAGGCCATGTGAACCAGTAGCCTTAGAAAATTCCTTGCAGGCCTTGGCTGGCCTGCTGTGAAGGATTCTGCAGTAGAAATCAGATTTGCTACCCTTGCTAGAAAGAGAAATGCCTTCCCTTGCAGGGTAACCAGCTCTGCACTGATAAAGTCCAGCACTTGAACTGGTTCTGTTTGAGACTTCTGAAAGTTTATGAGGAAGCCCAATCCCTCCAAGTGTTTTGAGTCAGCAGTATGGAGGAGTTTGTTTCCTGCTGTGTTTTTCCTGAGATCAGCCAGTTGTCTAGGTAAGGAAAAAACACCACCCTTCACCTTCTCAAATCTGCTGCTACCCCAGCTAGGCACTTTATGCATACCCCTGGAGCTGAGATGAGGCCATAGGAAAGGGCTGTGAACTGTTAGTGGCAGTTCCCTAACCTGCACCTGAGGTATTTTCTGTGAGCTGGCCTGACTGGCATGTGGAAATAGGCATCTTTCAGATCCAGTGTTCCCAGACAGTCTCCCACTTGCAGAGATGGAATCACTGAGCCCAGTGTTACCATCTTGAATTTTTCTTTCTTTAGGTGTTTGTTCAGATATCTTAGGTCGCCACTCCCCATTTTTCATCACGGTTAGGAAATATCTGGAGCACAGTGATCTGCCCTGTTAAGTGGCAGGTACTTTTTCCACTACATGTGTTTGCAGCAATCTCTTCACCTCCGGCACCAGCAGGATCTTTTCTGCTGGGGTGTGAGGGTGAAAACCCTTTGGGTTCCGTAGTTTTGGAAATATTCTGCACTGCAGAGACAAACCCTGGCTCACTACTTCTAGGACCCACTTGTCTGTGGTAATTTTTGGCCATTCCTGGGAGTAGTGATCCAGTCTTCTTCTCACTGGCAATGGGTGGGCAACCCGGACAGGCTTCTCAGGGATTCTGTTCAGTCTGGGGTTTGGGTGCTGGTGTTGCAGCAGCATGCTTATTTCCCATTCTTCCTCTGCCTATACAGCAGCTCCTTTGTGGAGGGTATACATATGGGGGATAAGCACGAGGGTGATATCCCCAGCCTCTACCTCCCCTTCTGAAAGGCTTGTGGGAAGTATTGTGGACTTTTTCAGTATTTCTTTAGCAGGTGGTTTTATACTCATCCACCTTTTTCATGTAAGCTTCTGTTTTGTCACCCAACAAGGAATTTCCCTCACAAGGGATATCCACAACTTTTGTCTTAGTGCCCTGGAATAGATTTGTAGCTCTAAGCCCAGCAAACCTTCTCAGGGACACTGCATGGGCCATAACCCTGGATGCATCATTAGTATTCACGGCCATATGAAACTGGTACTTTTTTGGCATCTATGGCTGATCTTTCTGTGTCAGTCATGTATTGTGCTACAAAATGGTCCAGGAAAGAGTCCTGGTAAACCACGGGAAATGTAAATATTTAAAACTGTTAGTCCTTAATTCTGCTGCCTCTTCAGATGTGTTCCTCTAGCCAAATTCTGTGATCCCCACAACAATGGGTGGGGGGCGCAATCACAATTAGACAGTTGTTTCAGAGCCAGTTGTCTGATTCTTTTATTATAAATGTTGGCTCGACCTCTACATTTCACCAATAAATATTGCCTCAGGAGGTGTTTGATACATCTTTAGTACGCTATTCACGATTTGAACTTTTACTGACTGCAGTCAATATACTTCGTTCAGGCTCTGTTTCGTTCATCTGCCTAGCTTCAAGAATATCCGCACTGCAACATAGATTAAATTTATGTTGCAGCGCGGACTGACACGGAAAAGCAGAAGCAGAGTTGCCATTGAATGGGGCCTATAAAAGTATTTTAAATAATGATGTGCTGGAAAACAAGATTTTGAACAGAAATTATATTGACTACAGTCAATTTAAAGTACAAGATATTGAATTACAGTACTAAAGATGTTATCAAAAGGCACCTCCTGAGGAAGCCAATATTTTATTGGTGAAACGTAGAGGATTTGAGCCAACATTTATAATAAAAGAAACAGACAACTGAAATACAGAAGAACTGTCTACGTCTGTGAGTCATGTATTGTGCCAAGTCTCCAGTAGCCCCGTCATTCAGTGCCAGAATGGAGTTCCATAAAGCTCTCTGGTATTGTGCTGTGCATGCCAGATAAGTTGGCTGCCTTAGAAGCAAGGAAGCTGGAGTATACACTTTTTTTGCCCATGGTATCCAGTTTCCTGGAATCTTTTTCAGGAGGATGGGAGGAAAGGGGCACTTTGGCCTCGTCGCAGGCGGCAGTCTGAACCACTCCCTCAAGATCAGGGTGAGGATACAGGTACTCAGAATCCTGTTTGCCAACCTGATATTTTTCTCAGTTTTCTTATCTATGCCAGCAGCTGAGGTGGACGCTGACATAATTTTTGAAGTGCCTTTTTTGAGGGACTTATGGCTAAGCGGCAACAACCTCTCGGGGAGCATTGACTGCAGCGCAGCCTGGTTAACCCAACATTGACAGGTGTCTTCTAGAGGGTACGAACAGACAACCTGCTTGGGCAGTGTGACCAAAGTAAGTCTAGGAGGCACGACCGCTGGTAGAGTTGCACAGCACAGAAAGGATGCACTCCTCCTCAACCCATAAAAGTACTCCAACTAGGGCTTATCTTCTCCAAGATTACTGGTAGAGGCAGCTCCCAAGGCAACTCAGCCAAGGGTACTGACCGGTCCTCTTCCTCCTGGGTGAGGACAGGGAGTACCGGTGTTTGGGAGATCGACTCCTTGTTGACCTCCTCTAACAGTCAGTTATCTGCTCAAGAAAAATTTCAACTACTTGGTCAACCAGAGTCAAGGTCGAAAGGACTTGTGGAGTTACCATGGAACCTTCGACCAGGCCTTCAACCTGAAGAAGCTTGGCCAGAGTCGAGCAGTCACTGGAACTGAAGGAATGGGAAAGCATGATCATTCCCAGTCCACAGACCTGTGGAGATGCTTCTTCTCAAGCTTCTTGCTGAGGTGGGACGTGCTCTTCATGAAGGTCTGGAGGATTGTATACGTTGTTTGGAACTCATCTGAGAACTCTGACGCTGGCCCCAGCCATGAACAGTGTCAAGGTCGAAGAGGTCCCCACTGCTGCCAATGACTCTTCTTCGAGGACTGCTGACTCAGTAGCTAACCCGGTAGCCACCGAGGTTGATTTGCAGTCTTTGCCCTATCTAGGCCCAGCTTGGTATTCCATTCCGCAATGGACACTGGCAGCATGGCACGGTGTTTGTTGCAGTTGTGGACATTATGCTGTTTGCCTTAGCAGAAGATGCATGCATCATACAGATCCACTGCTGACAATTTCTGCCTGCATTGAGTGCAGAACTTGAAGCTTGGTTTCTGCTTTTCCATCATGCTCGTCGGTTAAGAGAGTGAAGTCAGAAGACACAGAAGCAACTTTAAAATTTTGAAATCAAAAACAAATTTTACTAGTCCAAATTCACTAAAGTAAAGTGCTTGTAAACTCTAAATCCTACTATGTAAACAGAGCTGCAAAGGAGGAGACCTGTCCCTTCTAGTAGAAAGAAAGATCTGACACTGCTGGGTGCAGCTGGAGAATATACCACCTGGCTGGTGGGAGAAGCTTAGCTTGCAGACATTCCAATGACTCATCTGTCTCCAGGAAGATGGCCTACGTGTGGAATATTGAACTGAATCCTCAATCCACAATCCTAGAAACATAGTTTTGTTTTTTTATAAACTAAACTGACACAAACATAAACTCTAGTTTTACTTCCTGAAGTATGAACAAGTTGAACTAGATAGAACGCTATCTCTACACAACCTGAAGAAGTTCTGACTATGATGAGAACAGTGGTAAAAATGGTAAGAAAAAAGGAACTGAACAGTTGGAGGCGGGCACTGCTGTACTGTATGGTAGTGGGCATGCATAATTGACATGAATGTGGAGCATATCTGCTCCACTGGCCCCTTAAAGTTCAGGCTCCCATTGGGTTCTAGAGCCTTCTGGCTCAGACACATAAGCTGGACTCTATAGAAGAGATTGATTCTTGGAAGATTAAGCTTTTATTTTATATAGTAGACCATTATTTTGTATATAATTCCATCTCTTTCAAAATACTGTTGTACCACAGTTCAAAGGTCATGGAATGTGACTGTACCCTTCTGTGGTACAACTGCATTCTGGAACCTCTAGAGACTGCACAAGTCAGTTTCTTTCTGAAAGCCAAAGAACTGCTGTGTGCACATTTCACATAATACTATATGGTATAAAAATACAGGATGAAGAAATGAAAATTACGTACCTACCGTAATTCTTGATCTTCTCTTGTATCTTCACCATTCATTACTTCCTGGGTGTAAACTGGAGGCGCGCGACCGCCACGGGAGCTTTTTTTTTTTTTTTAAAGTTTGCTCTAACGGCCCCGCCTCGATACTGACGTCACGCCAATATGCGTGAGGGGCGGCCGTTAGTAGCGACCGATTCCTCCTCCAACTCAGTTCTGTGAGCCGGAGAGGCAAAAAGTGAACGCATAGAGATAGAGATAGCGAGGCAAGATAGCCAAGGGATAGCAAAGTAAGGAAGAATGAACTGAAAAAGGAATAAGCCGATGGAGGAAGGACAGAGGAGATAAGAGTATCCCTAACCTAGGGACCGCAGGGCCTCCTTACCTGGGCGACTCTAGAAGGAGAGAGAAGGAAGATAATAAGGAAGAAAGAAGAAGAAGAAGAAGAGAAGAGAAAGATGGGATGTTGAAGGGACCAGAATGCCTAACGAGCATAGTTAGCTGACAGCTTAAGGCTCGATTAACAGGGAAGCAAGAATCCCCTGTGATAGAGCTGAAGAGAAGGTTCACCGAACCCGCTAGACAGACTCAGGAGGGCATAGTCCTCATCTTCAACATGCCATGGTCCTTGATCCCCACTTCGGGCTCCTGGCCGAGGAAAGGCCTTTAACTGGAGGACACCCGAGGAGGGAAGGATAAATCCCAGGCAGCATGTGAGAGCTGCTCAAGGGTTTAGAAATGGAAAATCTAGTCTTTCAGGCGTTTATAGGTATAGAAATGGAACTCAGCCGGACTTGCCAAGGCAGGCCAGAGGCTTAGGCTGCTGAAGGTTGGTCCGGTCAGCACTGCTTCTCTGTAAAACTGTCCAGGAGGACACTAGAAGGGAAAACGAATCATCAAAATATTACAAGAAGGATTTTCTTCGCCTTGTTTTTCCATTTTTTTTTTTTTTTAACGGAGCATAGCCTGTCGGCTTAGGAGCATGACCTTAAATTAGAGATTGCCTTATAGCAGTCGGAGAGAGTTCCTCAGTTTTCTTTCTTTCTTTTTTTTTTTTTAAAGAAAAATAGTCGCATCTCGCCTCTGCTCTGCAAGGCAAGAATAAAAAGGGGGTTTGAGATTCTAGGGCTTAACAGCTGGTAGCAGGGAATTGCAGGATCAAAACTGTATAGCCAGAGTCAGGCTAAAACCCAGAAGTATCTGCCAGAAGGCATGGCAGGAGATAGTTGTGCAGCCTGATCACCATATCGCAATTCCAGGAAAAAGCCCAAGAATCTTAGAGTAAATAATTTTCTGGAGAAATAAGGATCCCCTTTAAGGATACAGATATAAAAAATTTTTTTTTTGGGGGAACTGGAGTAATTTTCCTCCTTTTTTTTTTTTTTATATATATTTTTTTTTTTTTTTTGCAGTGAGAGGAAGGAGACGGAGGTGGAGAAGCCCAGGAGGAGGCCACTGTGGGATGGTGTGGTAATGAATGGTGAAGATACAAGAGAAGATCAAGAATTACGGTAGGTACGTAATTTTCATATCTTCCCTTGTCAATCTTCACCATTCATTACTTCCTGGGTGAGTACCAAGCTCCTCTTCCCGGGGGAGAGGTAAAATACCCTGAGGGAACAAGACCCCCAGCCTCCTGTTGGTGAGAAACAGAAGGAGAAGACCCTGGCTTATTCAGAAAGCCTAAGTGGGAGAAGAGCTAGGAGGTGCCTCCCGAGGACGAGGAGACGGAGGGAGCCCCTGCAAAAGTCTCCTAGCTCTAGAGGAGAAAAGACGGGTCCCCCGGAAGGCGGAGCAAATCACCCTACGCCGGGCCAGGGGTGACAACCTAGAGAGACGAAGCCATGCCGTCCGCCTGATGCAGATCGCTGTCCCCGCAAGCCTGGAAGCCACCTCATTGGTGTCGTAAGATGCCCTTGCTTGGTGTCTTGCCAGCTCCAGGCCTACCGCGGAGAGGGCAACGGCTTGTCTGGTTTGCTCCGTGTCAGGCATTGATGCCAACAGCTGGGACATCATCGACCACAAATGCCGGTTGTAGGCAGCGTGGTGAGCCTGATGAGATGCAATACAGGCAACCGCATGAGAAGAAGAGAACACTCTTCGCCCCCAACGGTCGAACTTGAGAGAGTCCGGATCCGGTGGGCGGTCGAGCGCCAGGCAGTGGCGCCAGAAGGAGTGTCTAGGTAGACCAAACCAGAGTGGGGGTTGGGAAGGGTACCTAGAGACTCTGAGGGTGCACAATACCTACGCTGACAGTCAGCCGGGGCTGGAGAAGAAGCGGCTGGGGACTGCCAGGACCGGATAGACGCCTCCTGGAAGGGGATAGGCCAGGAAGGTACCACCAAATGCTGGGCACTGAATTCACCAAGGAATTGTCGCCTCCGCTCGTATTGTCTCCCGAACATAGGAAATCCAAGATCCCTCACCATCCTCGAAAGGAAACGCTGATATTCCGTGAAATCAGCATCGGAGGAAAGATGAGTAGGGTTCCTCTCTCCGAGGAGGGAGACGAGGATGATGGGAGCTGGAATGTCCAGAGGACTCTTGCGGCGGTGGGGAGAGTCGAAAGACCTGCTCATGCATGTATCTAACATATGAGGGGAAGGCCGCCGCAGAACCCCTGAACTGCTCCCAGGATAACGAACCCGTAGGACCGACATGGCCTGGGAGCGGGTGGTGAAGGCAGAGAGATAGAGAGGGGCACCTCCGAGGAGGCAACAGCTCTCTGCCAGGGCTCTGGAATCCGGGAACGGAGCCCTAGCTGGAGGGATCCCTGACAACAGACCAGGCCGCAGAACGGAACCTGGGGAAGCGGAGCCTGAAGAGCCCAGGGGAGAACCTCCTGTGACAACACCGACTGCATGGATCCAGAAGGGCAGTCCAAGAACGCCGCGCCGGAGGGCACCCTAGAGCCTCGGAGGGAGGGGCGGGTTCTGCACTGCCTCTGGCCACCCTCCCGAGGTGGCCAAGGAAGCCCGAGCCAGACCCTCTGCCCTCAACCCCGGACTCGAGAGGGCCTCCTCCTCGACGGCAGCGGCTTCCGTCCCCAGAGGGGGCAACAGCACCCGGGGTAGCTGTCAGCTGCCCTCCAGAGGGGAGCCCCTCCGCCGCCTCACGCCTGCCCCTGGGACCCTGGCACCCCAGCCGGGAGCCCTCAGAGACGACGGAAGGGGGACAGAGGAGGGCCCGCCCGCCTGGTACCTCTAGCCACAGGGGACCCAGACCAAGAGTGGGGTGCCAGGATGGGTCCATGTTCGAGTCATCGTCCTCCGAGGAAGACGAGACCAGCTGGACCTCAATGCTGGCCACCCCAGGGGTCTCAGAGGCCACGGCGCCGCGAACGGCCCCGGTACCAATGACGGCGCCGCTCACGCCCCCCCAACGCTGGCAGCAGCCAGGCCCGACTCCCAACCCCCTACGGCGCCGGAAGGACAAACGGCACCGCTCCCCGTGCCGGAAACTGACCCGGTGCCGCGAGGAGGCAAGATTAGGCCCACGGCGCCGCCAGCGGCGCTGAGCGCAGGAGGCACCGCTGACGGCGCCGCCACGGCATCGGTGCTACTGAACGGCACCGAGGTCGCAAGCGGCACCGCCAACGGCGCTGCCCTGATCACCGTGCGCGCTAACGGCGCCGATCCAACGCTGCATCGCTAACGCGCCGCTTGCTCACCGGTGCTACAAATGGCGCTGATCCAAAATGGCGCTGGGAACGGCGCCGCTCGATCACCGCAACGTGAATGGCACCGATCCGAAACAGCCGAAGGCGGCGTTAGGGTCCACCAGCCAGGCCCACAAGACGCAGGGCCTCGCCACGGGGAGCCTGCACTCGAAGAGGTGACTGCCGAGGCGGTGTCGCGCCCCCGGAAGGACTACGACGCCTCGACACCGCTGGAAGGGGCCTCCTCTCGGCAAGAAAAGACGAGGAGACCCTCCTCCTCGGACCGTGATAGGCCAGGGAGGGGACCCGGGAAGGCCAGAGACCTTACCTGGGAATCCCGAGAACGACGCGTCCCCAGGTCGGGCGGGTTTTGCCGAGCTTGAATGCGCGGACTTCGAGGACACGGCCGTCCATCGAGAAACAGGCATCACACGAATCCATGTCATGGCTGGGTCCCAGGCAACGAAGACAAACGTCATGCCGGTCCAAGACGGAGAAATGCCGGCCGCAGGAGCACCGACGCATAAGGGCTCGGCCCGTCTTCGAGAAACGCTTCGCTCCAGAACCGACATAATTAAACAAACAAGGTCAAAACATGTATGAAACACCCCGCGCCGCATAAAAGAAAAAAGGAACAGTCTTACAGAGTATGCGCCGGGTGAGAAAATCGGAGTCAGTCTTACTACGCAGTTGAAATGACGCCCACGCAACAGGTGCTGCCTCGACGGCGGGAGAAACAGAACTGAGTTGAGGGGAGTCGATCGCTACTAACGGCCGCCACGCATGACGCCACTCGAGGGCGGGCCGTTAGAGCAAACGCTAAAAAAAAAAAAAAAAGCTCGCGACGGAAGCATCTGCTTACACCCAGGAAGTAATGAATGGTGAGGATTGACAAGGGAAGATAAAGAAGAAGAATCAGCATTTATATAGCGCTTTTCATATACAGTGTATCCCAAAGCACTTTACAAGCAATGCTAGACTGGTAGTGAAGTGACTGAAATGTGTGGTGACGGCCATATCGCACATCATCACCCACACACAGCCTGGATAATTGCATGAACCTGTTTATGGGAAGGGGAATGTTGGCCAGGACACCGGGAATGTTCCCTAAGCTTTGCTAAGAGTGCCCTGGGTTCTTTTACTTCCACCTGGACACCCATCAGGACAACACCAGGATGGGCAGAAGGGACCTTGGTTTAACGTCTCATCTGATGGATGGCACCCCCCAGCAGTACAGCACCCCCCAATACTGCACTCGGATGCCAGCGATTTTTAGGTGCAAGTCCAATCCCGGTGTGGGATGAGAACCCATGACCTTCTGGTCCAGAGGCGGATGAGCTACCAACTGAGCCACGCTGACTCCTGAGGAAAAATGAGGAAAAAAGGAGCCAGAACTGAGAAACCAAGCAACTTTATGCATAACCAGTGTGTTCTGCCACCTCGGGGTTCTGATTCTCATGGCCCTCTCAAGCTTCACTCTCGAGGTCAGAGGGAATCAGAACCCCTCTGTGGCAGAGCACACTGGTTGTGCATAGTTGCCCATCCAGTATTCTCTATATTCACGCTAGAATGTTGCCAATAATGCTGACCAGTAACTTGGAGCACAATACCAAGTGCTAGGCTGGTACTATTGGCAATGTACTAGAGTCAGTGAAAAGCTTTTTTTTGTTTTCCAATTACATTTTATTGCCATATTCAAAGTACAGTAACATTACTCATAGTGTTGTTCACAAATACAAAGAGAACATCTCAGAAATAAAAGTAATGACATTTTCTAACTTCTATAGCTAACTCTCTAATAAAAGTGAAAATGTTTAATTTCAGTATGCTACACATTTAGATATCTTATTCTTACATTTCCCTATATTCCCTTGTAGTTCATCCTTAAAACTACAAAGCTTGTCCTATTTATGACATGGGACTAGTGACTGTATGATGTCCAAATCCCTATGTGGTTTCACCCCCTTTTTAGAGTACAGTATGTGTAAGGTTTTACAAAAGAGTTGTGGTTACATGCTATTGGTAGTGTTACACTCATTTAATTAACAGTTCTTATTGGCTGTGAGTGAGTTTGCTAAATGAAACTGCCATGGTTTAATTGCATGCAGCAGCACAAGTGAAGGTCTCTATAATGCACTGGTCCTGGTCAATCAGGGTGCAGGATTTTTCCTACCCACAGGAGAAAGGATCACGAATGAGAGCTGATCATCCAGTCCCTTCCCATTCCTGGTCCCTATGAAGTCCAGCTCTGCACCCATGCTGCCCCTATGCTCCGACATTTTGGGACTTTGGAGTCTGTACAGTGTGGGGGGCATGCTCGATTGATAGCAATGGGGGCATCTTTTACAATATACTTTTTTATATTTTAGAGGGTCACTAGGAGCATATCAGTGCCATGGATCGACTTTGACCCTCTACAGCATACAAAAGTATACTGTAATAGATGTCTCCACTTTTATCAATCGAACATGTCCCCACGCTCTACGAATTCCGATGTCACAAAACACCGGAGCACACAGGCAACATAGGTGTAGAGCTGGACTTCATAAGGCATCAGGAAGGGGAAGGGATCAGATGGTCAGCTCTTAATTAGGATCCCTTCCCTTTCACAAAATAACAGCTGGAAAACTTTAAGACACATCTAGTTTGCCTCCGGCGCAGGTAAGCTACTGGTGGGAGGTTTTGAGAAAGCAAACTGGGTTGAGTGTAACTGGTGCTTTTTAAGATGCATTCAAAAAGCACAATAAAAATATGAATTGTAATTAAATATAATGATGAAAAAAGGAGCCAGAACTAAGAAAGTGCCACCCGTGGCGAAGAGGGCTGAGGCATTCTGCGCCTTATCTTTTCCCACACTGCAACCCGGATTCGACAGCGAGCCCGGGTCACCGTAGGTTGGCCCAGGAGGGAGAATATTGGGCATCCAGAGAACAGCTCTCCTCTCCCAGAGTGGAATGGGGTGCCGACTCAGCACTTGGCTGCCCCCAGGTGGAGGCCTGGGGGTAGTGCAGGCAGCTTCGAGTGACATGAAGGGAGGGGCCACGGTTCCGTAGGCATGCACACCTCCTCATACAAGCCTACGTGCCACTTTAGCAAGGGGACTAAGGGAGAAATACGGAAAATGGTTGGTGTGGGCTCTATGTAAACCTGCCTGCCTCTGCCCTGTCGGCCAGTCACCTGCCCCATCTGGATGCATTTCACTAGGTGGGTGAAGGAAGGTCCTCCCCTTCCCAGTCCTGCCACGGGTAGAATCTGTGAGGGATTTCAGGCATGGTGATCCAGTATGGCGGGTGCTGGGTGAGAGAAGATAGGAACAGAGCTAAGAACCTGCTCACACTAACACTGGAGAGAAAAACCTCTATGGCAAAACTGAGAAAGCACAAGTGCCAAAACCGCATCAAGGGGCAACTGGAAATCCCACCTATAAAGGATGTGGGTTATAGAAGGGGTTTCATGGCAGACTGGATGGATGGATGGACGGACGTAGGGTCGTTTTTCTGCTTGCATCTTTCTATGTTTTATAAGATGGTTAGGGAATTTTCTGCATCCTGATTGGCTGAGAAGTTTCTGAAATCATGCAGTTTATAACAGTATGGATTACTTTTTTGTTTTATAACCTTTTTATTATTCAGTTTTTTTTATTCCTAAATTTAAAATGATATATTCTTTCTTTTCTTATTTATTTTTCTAGTTATCCATTTTATAAGTGCAATAAAATATTCCAGGGTGTGATTCTTTTCCTGAACCACAATTCCAGGTGGTTAAAGGCACTCCGCCCAAGCGCCTCATGCCTCATAACACACTTGGCCATGTGATGTGGTTCAGGAAAATAAACCTATACCCTGTTGTGTCTTACTGCTTACATAACCAACAAATTGGGATTATCGAAGCATAAATCTCTTAAAGGAAGATACTTAGTATAATAGTTCATGGAAGGTGCAAATGTCTGCCCCACCCCACCTCACCACAAGAAAACAAAAAAGTTAAGAACATACAGTAAAGTCCAAACATCTATTTGTGACTTCACAGGAAGCAGGTTAAGGCTTTCTGGAACCAGAGAAATGTGGCTGAATTTTACAAGGACTCTGGCAAACCCATTCTCAACTAGCTGCATATGATTTGGCACAGAAGCTGGTGGGCCAAACAAAATTAAATCACAGTGATCCAGTACTGAATTGAACAACTTTGTCCGAGTCAAGATACAACTACACACACACACACACACACACAAAACCACCTCTGATTCTTCGTAACTATGCTCTTAACAGACTGTTTTACCACAGCCTTTTTAGAAATAATCAAACACATATGGAATAACAGCAGCAGTAACTGATGGGCACTTATACTCTCTGTGGTTAACATTTCTTGCACAGCACTCAAACTCCTCCATTCACACTTGAGATACATTCAAGCCTTAGACGCTCATAGTGCCTCACAGTTATCAATTCATTCTTTTACTGTCTACAATCAATTTCTTAGACAGTGACAACAGCCAGGCGACAGGCTTCGGAACTCCTCACTGTTCTTAAACTGATACTGACAAGTAAGTATCAACTGCAACGAAGTCCTTGGTTGTTTCAGGGGGTCACCATCAAAAAAGGTGCCTTAAAATGATTTGCTAGTTTCTGGCAAGAAAAGACTGCTGGCATCGGCGGCACTCATATGTAATAAACTCCCCCACAAATCTGAACTGCAGGACTCATTACATCTGTTCCTGTTGCTTATACTGTACCTGCCCTGACGTCATAACCTTCTGCTGGCAGGGTTTCAAAGAATTAATTAGCAGTGTTTTTCTTAGGACAATGCTAACTGTACAGAAAGTATTTATATAGGTTTTCTAGAAGTGTTATGTTTGTTAAACACAGCGAGGCAAGTGCTATGCATTTTCACAATGTTTTAGCACTTTTATAAGCAAAACGCTAATCAATTTTTGGAGTTAAATAAAACCCTGCGCTGGTAACATCAGAATCACTCCTCATCTCTCAACTATCAAGTCACCTAAATGTGTGACAGCATCCCTCAAAATGTGTATTATAAAGATCAAATCAATCACTTTTTATTCATACAGAGCCTTATCTCAGGGGCTCAAGGTGGTGTGCAGGAAAATGCAAAAGAGGGATAGTGCAAAATGGTTAAACAGAAAACAAAATGATAGCAAACACCATTAAAAATACAAATCCCCATAAAAACTGCAACCAATATCATTTCATGTCAGGCAAAGTCAAGTTTGGTACCTTTTTGAAGGTATACAATACGGGTGTGAAAGGGCCAAACACTTTTACCTTGAATATCGCCAATAATAAGGGGCTATTTGTATAAGGAACTACTATCTGGCAAACAGCTGAAATAAAAATGAAAGAAAAAAAGAATCATTCCCCTGCCCTCACAGCACCCTTTCAATCAACATTTAAATGAAACCCCACCTTCCCCCACATTAGTGACACTAAAATCAAACACCCCCATCCCAAGACACCTTCCCCAAACCCTTGTTTACAGTATGTCCTGATTCCCACCCTCCTCCCCCAGCCTGAAACCAGAAAATGAATATCAACCCCTGTCCCATCATCCTCAATATGTCATCCTGATCCCATTATCTGCCCCCCAGCACCCACACTTTAGTAATTCTGATCCCATGGTGATCAACCGTTGCAACCCACCCACCTCCACGGTTGGCTAGCATCTAATACATGAAAGCACTTACTCTCAGTTACACCAGCTGATCAGCTGTTTTGATTATACTTGCAGCAAGCGCTTTCATTCATTAGATGGGGCAAGCTGTAGAGGCAGGCAGGTTGTACCTCTCATCCACCATGGGACTAAAATTACTAAAATGTGGGTGCTTGGGGTGAGAATGGTGAGATCAGAATGTTGCCTAGCAGGGTAGGGGCAGTGAATTTATTTACTGGGTTCAGGGTGAGGGAAAGAGGGTAGGAACTGGGACTTACACAAAGGTGTTGGGAAGGCTTTTTTCCCAAATCCAATGTCCCCGGGATTGGAATGTGGGGGTTGGGTGGGTCGGCTGGGTGCTATGAGGGGTAGAGGAAGGGAGGATTTATTTAAATGTACAGGGATGGGTGGGAGGGTGCCATGAGGGGGGGGAGGTATTTTGTTAAGTATCCAAACATTTGGCTGTCAAACACCAAACATTTGGGAAAAAGTATCTGCACAGCCCTAGCCTCCACCAAGGAGAAGTAGTACAAAAAGTGAAGAAGGGAGTTCCACAACCAGGGAGCCACAGCCCCAAAAGTCCTGTCCCCAGATGCTTCGTGCAGACACATGGAACCCCCAGAAAATTCTCCCCACTAGAGCAGAGGAAGTGTTCTAGAGTGTACGGGCACAGGAGGAGGATTAATGTATCAAGGATCAACCCTGTGTGGAGTCTTGAACACAAACAAATCTTGAAGGTGGTATACCATCTTACTGGAAGCCAGAACAGTCTGCACAGCACAGGTGTGATATGATGTGAAATACTTGCTCAGATATCAGTTTGGCTGCAGTGTTCTGTACAAGCTGGCGCACCAAACCCCAAGAAAACCCTAAATAAAGAGCATTACAGTAATCAAGGCAGGGTGTTACGAAGGTGTGTGCCACCATCATCAGGCCATCATACTGTAAATAGGGCTTCAGTAAAGTGATATTTCTTAGATGGAAAATACAGCGTGTGACTGCTACCATATGGAATTCCAATAACTGTTTGTCATCATCCACAACCCCCAGATTTTTAGTCTTATTCACAGCTTGAGGGGTCAACCCACTCATCTTCATTGCCAACCCACCTCTGATATCCTAGTTTTATTAGTAATAACTCTGTTTTCTCATTGGCTAAGACTCAGCAAGCTGGGAGACAACCAGTAGCTTAGCTCAGATGATTACACTGATTAAGCACATCCATGTAGTCATCTGGATATGGTGTAAAGGAGAGATACAACTGGGTATCATCTGCTTAGTAGTGAATCTCCAAGTTGTACTGTTCTGTCTCCCCCAGTGGCAGCAAGTACTGTATAGCGCAAATATCATCGGGGACAGCATCGAGCCTTGAGGGACTTCATAGGGCAGTACTGGGGGCTTTGAGGAAAATTCCCCTTGGAGATCACTGTTAAGATGGAAGACACTCCACTGAGGAAGAAAGACCCAAACACCTCACACTCACTTGCAGAACTGCTCCTCTGGACTGTAGATAGACCAGGTGCAAATGCCTGTCCACAGGCAGAAGAGCTAAGTTGGTCTAGTCTTCCCCGCAGCACTCATCCCTGACAGGAACTTGGTCTTCTGGGTGACTGCCCTCTGGTACATGTAAGATCACTCTCCCTGGTCTAGGGGTATACAGTACAGGATGGTACAGTCGTTCAGGGAAGGGCCCCACACCAAAGCTTAAAACCACCTGACCTCAAAATCTTGGGACTTACCTCCAGGGCTCCACTGACACACTGCATGACAAAACAGGGCTGCAAAAAGAAGAGGTTAGCAGAACAAATACAAATGTCTACATAGGGGCTATCAAACAAAATGGGATCTTTTACTCCTCTTAAGTTTGCTCAAAGAAATGAATGTTAAACCTCTTGTGCCACATACTTTAACCACACAGTCTATTTGCTTATCACACTTTTACCACTGAGTGAACAGACTTTTAATCCTGAGTTGGCTTCAACCCTGGTGGGATACTTTTAATCTGGCACACTACTGGCCCTGATGGTGGCACTGTATACTCTTGCAGTCCAGCCCAGGCGGGGACTCCCCAGACCCCTAGTCCAGATTTTCCATTTCACAACCCTGGGCAGACTTCAAAGCTCCCATGCTGATAGCCGGGTAAGCACTACCGATCCTGTCCTGGAATCACTAATAGACCCTGATCTCCCACAGAGTCTATTCCTGCACACTTTTCCTCAAAGAGTTTCCTTCTGAAACAATTTACACTCTGCCCACCCAGGCATCACATCTGGTGCTTAAAGGCACTACACAGACCTTCTGAGGCAAGCTGGCCCACACTAAGCGCTGGGGTACTGTTTGAAGACAGGAATTGTACAACTTCAAAGTCACTGTTCCTTACACAGGGAGGGTGGGCACCGCTGGATGCCGGACCAAGTCACTTTAAATGAGAACTAGAATGAACACCTCAGATCCTTTGCTCATAGGGCTCCCTTGGAACAACTTTCTATCAGACAGACCTCAACTTCACTCTTCACTCCTTGTTCTCCAGCTTGAGGAAGGATCCTACTTTCAAGGTTCTGGAAACCGCAGTCATGATGAATGAGTACTTCTTCTCAATACCAGGCTGAACACTGGGATCAGGCACTGGGTGCCAGGTGCACATCTCCCAACAACCCTGACTCACCAATCTCTACCCTTCAGCACAGATCACTGACCCCTTCCCTTTGGAATGCCAGCTCAGACCAGCTGACCCAGTCCGCCAGCGGCATAGAAAACTGGCACAACCTAGAGGTGGACAGACTCTCTTAATGCTACATAGCTCCTAAGTGTAGCTACAGACACATCATAGTGTGTCCTCAGAACAAGCCTGTCCTCTACTGAAAGCAATACTAACCAGCTGAACCAAAGCAGCCTTCTTTGAGAGATGTATCTGTGGCCACAGATTGGCATGAGAGTGCCAACTGCAGTCAAAAGAACTGTGCTGGCTGCGTCAATGCCCCCTGTGCAGGAAGTCATCATTCTTGAGACATCCAGAATTGCTAAGACCTTATCCAGTAATTTTATTTTGAGCAGAAACATAGACGTTGATGGCAGATAAGGACCGCAAGGCCCATCCAGTCTGCTCATTTCTTTTTCTACCTTATGAATGTGCCATCTGCCTTTCTCTGTCAATGGCCTATCTATTCATACTCATCTGTATTGCTCCCTTATGCCTATCCCATGCCTGTTTGAAGCCCTGCACTACTTTCATATCCACCACTTCCTGAAGTAGGCTGTTCCATGCATCCACCACCCTTTCTGTGAAAAAGAACTTCCTCACATTACCCCTTAATCGGCCTCTCTCTAATCTCATGCAGTGTCCTCTTGTCCTGCTAGTTTTCTTATATTGAAACATGTTAGACTCTTTCACCTTGTTAATGCCCTTAAGTTGTTTGAATGTTTCAGTCATATCACCTCTCTCCCTCCTTTGCTCTAGAGTATACATATTGAGCTCCGTTAATCTGTCCTCATATGTTTTCTGATGCAGTCCCTGCACCATTTTGGTTGCCCTTCTTTGGTTAATATCCTTGTGAAGGTGTGGCCTCCAGTACTGCACGCAGTACTCCAGATGGGGCCTAACCAGTGTCTTGTAAAGAGGGATTATTACCTCCCTCTTACGACTTGTGATACCCCTACTAATACACCCCAACATCCCCCTAGCCTTACCTACTGCTTTGGTGGTCTGCTTGGATGATTTCAGGTCATCTGTGATGATGATGCCCAAGTCTCTTTCTTCCCTTGTGACTGCCTGCAACTCCTCCCAGCCTATAGGTGGCTTCAGGTTTCTCTTCCTATGTGCATGATCTTGCACTTCTTTATGCTAAACCCCAGTTGCCACTCTTCCGACCATTTTGCCAGTTTATCCAGCTCTCTTCTCATTCTGCCCACCCCATCTGGATCATCTACTCTGTTGCAGACCTTGGTGTCATCTGCAAACAGACTAACCTTACCCTCCAGTCCATCTGCAATGTCACTGATGAAGATACTTAAGAGGACTGGCCCCAGGACTGATCCTTGAGGTACCCCACTTGTTACTTGCATCTCTTCTGACTGTATACCGTTTACCACCACTCTCCGTTTTCTGCTCGTCAACCAGTTTGCCACCCAGTTGACCAACTTCTGACCCACCCCGAGCCTACCCAGCTTATTAATCAATCTTCTATGTGGAACAGTATCGAAAGCTTTGCTGAAGTCAAGGTAGGCAACATCAACTGCTCCCCCTTGGTCCACCACTCTGGTTACCCAGTCAAAGAAATCTATGAGATTAGTTTGACAGGACCTTCCTGTTGTTGCACTACTGGGTTATCTTCACTTTGGGGAAAGGGGAGATATGGGGGCAATGAAGTGGAATTCCTCTGCATAAAGGTATGCCCAAGCTATCATATCAGCCTCAACATTAACAATGTCAAATCTCAGTAAGAAGATCAGGCCCAAAGTGTGACCATGTTCATGGGTTGCTGTGGTAACTACCTGCACAAAGTCGAAAGCTGACAGCAACTGAAGGAATTCCAGAGTGAACTATGATGCTTCATCCATGATCCAGGCATTGAAATCCACCAGCAAAAACAAGTTAGAGGTGTCCAGTGTTATGCCAGTGATGAAGTCCACACATTCCTGCAAGAATTCACCCTAATCCCTCAGAAACCTATAGATGAGGAGAATCCTGTACCCTGTGCCTGCAGTACCCTGAACAGCAACACACTGGCCTCTGTCACTGGGACTGAGGAGGACCCCAATTTGGATCTAAAGCAGATGGTCGCCTTGCCCTCCCCTCCCCCTTTGCACTCCCATCTCAGGCAATGCACCACCTAGTACCCAGCTGGGACTACAGCCTCCAGCACAGGGTCAGATTTATCCTGAGCCTGGTTTCTGTGATGCACCCCAGATCAGCAAAAGAACTGGTGATTACATCTGACACCACTGCTGCTTTATTCTTTGGCTATCATACGAAAGGGGAGGGGCCAGGCTGCTAAATCCAATCGCTGCAACCTTCATTTTTAATGTGTAACAGCTCCCTAAATCATGGAAATAAAGCTCTGAAAACTGGTAAAACTGCTTTGGTACTCATAATGTGTATGACTGATAGAAAATATTAAATTCAATTTGAATACTGACATTACCCTCAAAGGAACTGGATGACACCTCCATGTGAAACACAGGACTTCGGAGGGGTTAAAAGATTAAACTCACTCAGTAATTTGTGATAATTGAGTGGTATAAATGATTTCCATTACAATAGGCTGTGATGTTATAAATAAAGGATTATGATTTCACGTCAGGAATGAGCAATGCAAATGGATTAAGTCTAAGTTGTTTTTTGTGGAGCACGTTTATTACCTATTGAAATCTAGGGTTGAATGTGTGCAAAATGCATCACAGGAGTAAATGAGTTTACATGAGTTTACACCATGCAAGTGATGAATAACAGTGCAGAATAGAAGTTATTTTTCCCTGTTGTTCAGTTGTGTTTGAAATATGTGGCAAGATGGAACACATGGTATAACTAGGACATTCCACAGACCATCCATTATTCATTCTGGAATGTTGCTTATTCCTGGATGCCCTATGGACTATCCCGTACTTATATCACACCAGTGGTGAATAAATTGGGTAAATAAATCATGTTATTTTTGGATATGTTGGGGATATTCCATAGTGCATCCAGGAATAATCTTTTTATTCAATTTGGAATGTTGCCAACAAAGTTGCCTAGCAACAAGAGGCTGAGCAAAGCAACGCTGTATGGAATATCCTATTTATACCATGTGTTCCTTCTTGCCATTGTGACAAGGCTGTAGTGGAAATAATATGAGCGACTGTGGAAATAACATGTTATAGTGTGCGGCAGAACTTTGTTCTAGGCAGAAATCCATACCTAGAACGCTGTTGTGCTGTAGTAGCTACATCATTCTCATTGTTGTGCTGTACTAGATATATAGCTACTGTAGCACAACTTTGAACATCTTTGTGCATGCACATTCAGGTCCTCCGGTCTTGAAATGTCCATGGTGGTGAGAAATGGACCGTGAAGAGAGGGGCAGTGAAAATAACCCATCCAAAGTAAGGGCAGACTTGTGAATTTATTGTTGCCCATACACTATAAAAGACAATGTATGAGCAAACATACACAACCAGGTTGTTTTTTTCAGCTCAAGGTTTCCATTGTAACGAGACCTCTTGAGCTGTGCTCTCGAGGTCTGTTACCGCGGAAACCTCTCGATGGAAAAACAGCCTGGCTGTGTATGACTAATCATACACTATCCTCCATAGAGTATGGTATAACTTTGTTCTAGGAAGAAATCCATACCTAGAACATTGTTGTGTTGCAGTAGCTACGTCATTGTGGTTGTTGTGCTGCACTAGATATGTAGCTACTGCAGCACAACAACTTTGAACGTCTTCACACATGCGCGTTCTGGTCCTTCAGTCTCGATGAAACCTCTTGATGGAAAAACAGCCTGGTTATGTATGACTATTCATACACTATCCTCTATATTTCCACCGCAGCTGAACAGCAGGCAAAAATAACACTTTTATTCCACCATGTTATTCATCACTTCCATGGTATAAATAGGGATTATCTCATGAGGTAGCTTCAAATATGCATGTTATCTGGTTCAGAATGTTGTTGTTATTGCACATATGCATGACTGCCACAGCCACGAGTGCACAGTGGCAATAACAACATTTCAAACCAGATAACATGTATATTCAAAGTCACCTTGTGGGATAATCAATGTACACTATGGGAGTTCCTACTTTTTTGTGTGCATCTCTTGTAGGTAAAAAACATGATGCATTATGTAAATGAATTATCTGTTTGCAGATTTTCTTTTTTTCCACTTTAGTAATGATGACAAGCTGAGCTGTTTACTTTTATTGTTAAAGTGACAGCAGCACTGTTTGATGTGCTGCTCGCAAGGAGCCAATTCATCTGAAAAGCATATGCTGTGGCTACTATGCACATAACATAGCTACTGTGCAAATTTCTTTTATTTTTTATAATAGGGTTTTTATTAGGCACGAGGGTAGATATATACACAGAGGGGTTAATACATATCTGTGTTATTTAGCATACAATATCATATATTATAACTGTTCCCAGCATAGTTCCAAATTAATCCCATACAAAAAGAAGTCAGATTGTGACATTGCTTATACAATGATTTGATTAGTTTCAAGGAACAAAATCAGGATAGGTGTTTAACTGGTACAGAGTCAATTTCCTTCATTTTATGTCAAAAGTCTCAACTCTGTCTCTTAGTCTGGCTGCCATCCTCTCCAGGCCATAAATTTCTCTTCCCAAATCTAGCCAGGTTCCCTTAGTGGGCAACCTGTTTGTACCCCATAATCTGGTTATTACCTTTTTTGCTGCCAATACCATTAAAGTAGTATGCAGGTAGATGGTCCTATCCACTTTCAAGCCAAATGGGGTAGTGGCAGTTAATATGTACCCAGGTGTAAAAAGGTCTGGAATCTCGTATATCACCACCAGCTCTGCACCACCTCATTCCAGTAGGGGCCCAACAAGTTGCATTCCTACAATATATGGGCCTGGTCTGCCTGGACAGCTCCACACCCCCTCCAGCAACTACCCTCAAAGTTCCCTGTAAACCTGGCTGTTACTGCAAGGGTACAGAAAAACCTATATCTTAAGTTCCATGCATACTCCCTCCTATAAGGAGATCCTAAGGCCTTCAACATAAGGGGAGAGGCAGTCTTCCAGCTTATGGCAGGGATATGCACCCCTAGTTCCAAGGACCATCTGATCCTAATGGAATCAGTGAAGTCACTAGGCCTCTCAACCAGAGCAACATAAGCGAGACTGATAGAGTGGTCCATGCTGGCGCCCTGCCTCTGAGATTGGAGAAGCTTTATTATTAATGAGGGGTTCTCAGCTACTGCTGCCAGGTCCTCTTCCACAGGCTGCAAATATGATTTTAACTGCAGGTATTTATGAAAGAAGCACTGGGGCAGTTTATATTGTGATTGAAGTTGTACAAAACAGTATAGGCCTCTTGGCCCTACCAACTGAGAGCTATGCTTAATATTATATTTATACCACTGAAACATGGATTTATCCATGGCATTGGGTGGGAAGGCACTGTTAACTGCTAGGGATCTAAGGAACAGTGCCTCTACAGGCGTAAGTCTTTTGTTAAGCATGTGGAGCCACTGCTTAAAGATCTCGGCAGTACACTGTGGGAACTTGGAGAGAGGCAGGCAACCAGGGGGATGCCCAACAAGATAATCTGTCAAATCCAGGATATCACTCCAGGTCAACTCGATTTGTTTCCAGGGCATGGCATAGTTATGATTTATCCAGGAGGGTAATACCTTTAACTTAGAGGCCCGGGCATACTCTTAAAAGATTGGGTAGGCTTAAGCCACCTCTATCTCTGGATAGCTGCAATAAAGTATACCAGATCCTGGGAGGTTTTCCCTGCCAAATGAAGCGAGAAATGAGTCTGTTCCAGGACTGAAAGTATACTTGAGTCGGCATTATTGGTAATGTCTGCAAAAAAAATTAAATCCAAGGAAATATATTTTGCTTAATAGTTTCTATTCAGGCCAGGAAACCTAGTGGGATACAAGACCATCTCGCAAGATCAGTTGTTAAATTTTAGGTTAGGGGTTCAAAGTTTGCTATATCTGCATGGATCGGATTTTTGGTGAGGCGGATCCCCAGATAACGCATAGTTTGTTTATACCACTTAAAGGGGTAGGCTCTTTTTAGACTTTGGGGGGGGGAGTAATCACAAAGCAGTACTTCTGGTTTTTGTTAGTTAATTTTATATCCTGATACTTCTCCATATATCTCCAATTGATCCCAAACCTTTGGGATTGATGTATCTGGAGAAGTCAGCTAAAAGAGGATGTCATCGGCAAATAATGAAATTTTATATGTTGTGCCTCCCGTAGGTATTCCCTCAATTTCCGGATGTGATCTAATGGCCTGGGCCAGGGGTTCAAGGTATAGGGCAAATAGTACAGGGGAAAAGGGACATCCCTGGTGGGTCCCCCTCTGTAGGGGAAAAGGGTCAGAGATGGAACCATCTATTTTTACATATGCCTTAGGGTGCTTATAGACATTCTGAAACTGCTGTACGACTTCCTCAGGGAATCCAAATCGGGATAGGGTTGCCCACAAGAAGGGCCAGGCAACCCTATCGAATGCCTTTTCAGCATCTAGTCCAAGAAGTGCCAAGGGATTGAGCGTGTTGCCGCATATTCTTTAAATAGATAGGTTTGCCGAACTGCATCATGTGCTTGTTGGTTTTTAATGAAGCCCACCTGATCAGGGTTAATCAAGTGGGGCATAACGTTTTCAAGCTTATGTGCTAATATGGACATATATAATTGTAATCAAAATTTAACACTGAAATCGGCTATATGATGAAGGGAATCTAGGGTCCTTGTCCTGTTTGAGAATGGCAGATATTACGGCATATTGCCAGGAATGGGGAGGAGTGCCTCCCTTCTGTATCTCATGCACTGCAAGGAGTAAGGATGGTATAAGTTCCTCCTTGTAAGCTTTGTAGAACTCCAATGGATATCCATCAGGTCCCAGAACTCTCTGAGTTTCAGCTTTCCTCAACACTTGCTCCACCTCAGCTAATGTTATGGGAGCTTTTAGGGCTTCCATATGAGAGGCAGTTAGTTTCGGAAGCTGTAACTTATTAAGATAGGACTCTATCTGATGACTATGATTTGCAGGCTCTGCCCTGTACAGGTCTCTATAATATTCAGCCATGAGTCATCTAATCACCTTAGGGTGATGTTCCAATTTCCCCATGCCTGGATCATACATAGCCATGATGCAGATTCTGGCTTTATACATTCTTAGTTTACGGGCGAGGTTCCTGGCCCCTTTGGGGACCCCTCATGGGCTGTAAGCCTAAGATAAAAAAAGCTGTTGCTCTATTTTTTTGGTCTAGATACTTTTGAATTTTTTTGCTTTGTGGTTAGCAATTGTAATTTTACAGTCTTGTCTCCCCCAGCGTAAAGGGATTGCAAATCCCTCGGCTTCCCCTGGAGCCAAGTCATGCTTCTCTCTCTCTCTGTTTTTTTTTGTTGAATAAGCGATAATGTTGCCACATAATACTGTCTTAAGGGTGCCCCACAGCATCACTGCCAGGACATCTAGGTCACAGTTTTCCCCTAAAATCTGCGGGATCCTATCTTTAACCATCTGGGTGAACTCTGGGGCCCTGAGATGCATCAAATTAAGACGCCATAAATTTGCTTTATGTCCCCCGCCTAAATCAAATCTGGCGTATATTGGAGCATGGTCAGACAATATGGTCGCCCCATGCCACTACTGTGCAAATTTCATGTTATTTGCACAGTAGTTATGTCTCCAGTGGAAATAACAGCTTATAATAACTGTTGAGCATTTTTTTTCAGTTTGCTCTGCCAGTTGATATTCACCATAATAATTATGGTGAACACGTGCTCTGTCACTCTAACTACAGCACTTCGCCACTGGCTCTGCTTCTGTGTGTGGGCGGGCTGAACAGTTCCCGGCTCCATTTCTCTGGTAGCGAGGAGCCACCAAACTGTCCCACAACCATACAATCTTTCATCTGGTTGATCCTGCCATTTAAAAAAAAAAAAAAAAAGCTTTATCTGGTTGATCCTGCTGTTCATTGCCTTTGGCTACACTGTGAGCAGGAGTGGCTCCATCTGACAGCCTACTCAACCGGGATCAAAATCGCGATCCCAAATACCATAATATACCAAGGAAAAAAAAAATCCTCATCAGGGAGACAAGGGGTATGTGTGTGTGCGTGTAGGGTAACAAGGTGTGTGTGTGTTTGTGACAAAGTCACAGCACTAGGGCTGGAAAAAGTTGCTCACCAGTATGTTATATAAAAAGATGGAGAAGTGTGCATATGAGAATTTAATGCACACCCTCAGTGTGGGATGTTTTGATAAACCCAGAGGGCAAATGTGGCATCCCACACCTCGGGTGTGCATTAAATTCTCATATCACACACTTAACCATCCTTTATTCTATATATAATTTATTTATTTAAGAGTTTAACCAGGCAGGCATACTGAGAGGCTAACCACTCGTTTCCAGATGCGACCTGGGGGAACAAGGGAGGGGATAATGAGGGGAACAACAAACACACAAATAATAACTGGTGACCCCCATTATCAACCCATTTTTGAGTACTGTAAAATATGAAAAAACTCGTATCAACCCGCGAGTTGATATGACTTTTACAGAAGCATGCCGAGAAGCCTGCAGCAGTCCAAATGGAGAACCATTTCCTTGCCGCCTGTGGCAGGGACACGGAAAAATTAAGTATTTACTAGATCAAAAAATGCTCGCTAAAAACATACTTTCCCCACTACCCCTGACTGGTTCCCTAGGCTGCATGAACTTTCACTTTGGACTGGCATGACCCCGACCCATCGAGATGACGCAATAACAGACATTAAAGCTGGAGGACTTATTCTAATGCCTTTATTTAAATAAACTGAAAAAATGTTTTTTTCTGAAGTGTTATTCGTTTTTCTCCATTGCTACGAAAGTGATCCACCTTACCAGACTTGAACCCATGACCATACGGTGCCATAGTTAAAAGGCAGTTTAGTCAAATTCCTGTGAAACATTATTTTTGCACCTTTATTATAAAAAATAAAACATTTGTAGGGGGTTGATAGCAGTTTTTTTAAACACACCCTCAGTGTGTGATACTAGTGAAACCTCTCGAGCTTCGCTCTTGAGGTTTCTCTAATATCACACACCTTGGGTGTGTAAAAAAACTGCATATCAACCCCCTACATATGCATTATTCTCTATTTATCTTCAAAATGTATTTGCACTCTGATGGTATTCATATTTATTTTCACTTAGAACACAATTTATTTCACTTAGAACATGTTACTTCCACTTAGAATCTGGAAATAGAACACAGAGAACAATGGGTTAGATAGTTTACAATGAAAAGAAAGGCAAAAACAAGAGAAATATACTAGTAAAAGCACTACCAATGGTGTGGTATATATCAAATACATAATGGATTTCAGTAGAATAACACATTTGTAATATATGGATAAGCCAAGTAATAGTATCAAAACCGATGTAAAAAAAAAAAATTAATAAATAAATCCCCGTAATTCCACACTTCCAATCTTGTAGCAGCATAGTTGAAATCTTGTAATATTATCTTTCAGAGCTCTAAATACTATTGTTCCGAGCTCTCAATGATAGTATTAAGAGACAAAAGCAGGACCACACGCTAATGCTTGCTGCGTGAGCCAGCTTTTACTGTAACTGCTGTGTACAGTAAAATCTCACTTGCCACTGACAAGAAAACCAGATGCCAGACCATGCACTGATGAATTCCTTGCCAGTGCAACGCAGTGGTTACTATGGTAAGTATGAAGCAGGAAGGCAGAGTCACGGATTGACTGTCTGGAACCTGTCCCATGTTGAGCGCTAATTATAAAAGTGAGCAGTGTGTTAGCAGCTGCACGGGCATGACATCACCCATAAAAGCAGGAGCTTGATCTGTAGAAGACCAGTTGTTGAAGCATCAGAGCTTGTGAGGCCAGCCGAGAAATTTGTATGTATGTATATATGACCCTTTTCTGCACTTTTTGCACTTACTTTGCACATGGAAGGAAGCTTTTTCAATACGAGATAAAAGAATAAAGCATTATCCTTAGCAGCAGGAGTGCTCCTAATTTTGCTTGGTTCGATTGGAGGGGTTGAGGTTTAGGGTTGCGATGTGGGTGGGACAAACATACCTTCTGTTCTGTGTTTTGTATTTCAGTCGTGAGGTTTATCATTAAAGTGGGAGCAAAAGGAGTGGGCACGAGAGGTTGTCATTAGTTGTAATGTAGGCTATAATCAGGGAAAGGTCAATGTGGAAATGTAGGAAGTCCAATAGGAACTAAAGGTGCCCTCCAGCTTTGACTACCCCCCTTCCCTCCAGGTTCTCAGCACATTCTGGTTTGATAACCATTCTGGATCTTACCCCATCCTGTTTCCACAGTTTTGTGATTCCATAAACAAGGTCAGAAATTCTTAAAACATTTTATATAACCTTCATGGACATACTGCTAGTTTATGTTGCAAACCATCCTAAAGGTTTAAAAATGTCTAGTAGATTATAATACTTGAACAGTTGAAGTCTTTGAAATTACACCCAGCATCTTAAACCTACTATCTGAGATAATCTTGAAAGTCCTTGGATTCATATATTACAAAAAAAAAAGGCGGGGGGGATGTATCACACAGCTATAATACCATCTCAAGGCTTTGCTCTCAATGTTCACAAGTCAGGAACCTCTTAATGCATCATAGCCTCGTGATACACCGTCCCTATTTACTATTCTTTTTATCTCCACGAGTGGTAAGATTTTGATAACTAACTTGTGCTTTCACCACTCGCGAGTTATCGGTCTTACCACTTATCAGTGGAGATACAGTAAATGACTTATTCTACTGCAGTCCATTATGAATTCCGTATTTACTAATTTACACTTACATGGAAACATAGAATTTGATGGTAAATAAGGACAACTTGGCCACTATAGTTGGCCCTTTTTTCCCTTACCTACAGTGTCACTGAAGACCCTACTTGACACTGGCACTTTCTCCCCTCCTTTTCCTTTCCAGTAAGATTCCCTTATAGACAAAAAACCTCAGTGCTGCAAGAGTTACCCCAAAGGGCTTTGACAACAACTCCAAGTTCAAAGAAAAGAAATACAAAATCACACATAGTTCCATAATGCAAAAGCATCATGGGATATACCTGTATATATGCAAATCACCATGACATTTTAGGCTGGTTCAGCTTTAAGCAAGACAGCATGGTGCCAAAGGACCTCTCACACAATCTGAAAAAGGTGCAAACAGCCTAAAATGGCATGGTGATTTGCATATATATCCCATGATGCTTTGCATTATGGGGGTATGTGTAATTTTGTATTTCTTAGATTCCCTTATGCCTATCTCATGCATTCTTGAACTCCACCACTGTTTTTGCCCATACCATCTCTGCTGGATGGCTGTTCCAGGCATCCACCACTCTTTCTATGAAGAAGTACTTCCTCACATCTCTCTTCAATCTACTACCCCCAGATTCACTGAATATCCCCTTGTTCTTGAGCATCTTTTTTCTCTGAACATTACTCCCTTCCTGTGAGGTATTTAAAGGTCTCTATCATATCCCCCCTCTCCCTCCTCTCTTCCAGGATGTACATGTTGAGGTCCTTTTGTCTCACCTCGTAGGGCTTCTTATGCAGACCATGCGCCATTTTAGTTGTCCTCCTCTGGACAGCCTCCACCCTATCTATATTCTTTCGGACACTTGGTCTGCAGAACTGGACACAGTATACTAGGATGGGGTCTCACCAGTGATCTACACAGAGGTGCAACACACCTCCCTCCTTCTGCTGGTGATACACCCCAGCATCCCACTGGCCCGCCCAACTGACTTTCTGCACTTCCTGGCCATCTTTAGGTCATCAGATACGATTACCCCCAGGTTTCTTTCCTGTCTGGTGATCATCACTACCTCTTCTCCCATTTTGTACTTTGCCCCTGAGTTTCTGTGCCCTAAGTGCATGATTTTTTACTTTTTCACACTGAAACCCAGCTGCCGTACACATTCTTTCCACCCCCCCCCAAAGCGTCCACCGTATTGCAGATTCTGGTGTCATCTGCAAAGAGGCAAATCTTTCCTTCCAGTTCCTTTGCAATGTCACTTATAAACAAATTAAAGAGGACCAGTCCCAGTACAAATCCCTCAGGCATCCCACTGGTCATCTTCTCTTCTCTGGAGTGAACTCCATTTGCCATCACCCTCTGTTGTCTATTCCTTAACTGATTTCTTACCGAGTTTACCACCTTTGGACTCACCCCTAACCTGCCCCGCTTCCTTAAGAGCTCCTGTGTGGAACGGTATCAAAAGCCTTACTGAAATTTAGGTACGCCACGCCCACCATTCCACCATGATCTAATTCTTACCCGATTAAAGAATTCTATCAGATTCATTTGACATGACCCCCATGAATCCATGCTGACTCTGGGCTTTTAACCCATTGGATTCAAGAAATTCCACAATCATTTCTTACATCAGTATTTCCATTAACTTCCTCATTATCAATGTCAGCCTTACTGGCCTATATTTGCCAGCTTCCTCCCTGCTACCACTTTTATAAAGTGAGACTACATCTGCCCTCCTCCAGAACCACTCCTGTTTCCAGTAAGCTGTTAAACAGCACTGCCAGCTGTGCAGCCAGTACCTCCCTGAGTTTCCTCATTACGCTTGAATATACCTCATCTGGCCCCATAGCGTTGTCCACTTTCAGATTTGCAAGTCCTTTCAGTACTCTCTCCTCTGAGAAAGGACTACTGTTCACCTCTCTCTCTCTCTCTCTCCACTGCTCCTGTTACATCTGTGTGGCTCCTCCCCTTCACCTTCCTCTATGAACACTAACCAATAATATTTGTTCAGGAAATATGCCTGTTCCTGGTCCTCCTCGGCACAGTCCCCCCTTTAATCTTACAATCCTTCCCCTGGTCTTTCTCTTCTCACTTACTGTACATACCTAAAACTGCCTTGTCCCTTCGCTACCCCCGGCCTATCCTCTCCTCAAGTTTGCCTCTTTGTGCTCCTTACTGCTGTCCCTGACTCCCTCTGTTTCTCTTGATACACCTCCCTATCCTCTTCCCTCTGCATCTCTAATCTTTTAGTCTTTACTATTTCAGTCACTTCTTTTGAGAATCATAGTAGTCTCTTTTTCCTCTTGCTTTTACTCACTTGCTTTGCACAGAGGTTTGTTGTCTTCACTACATGCTCCTTTAGCTTCACCCACCCAGGTCACCCTCCTGTACCAGATCATCCCTGAGACATTCACCCATCTTTTTAAGGAGTCCCCTTCCTGAAGTCTAGGATCCTCAACCCTGTGTGGTTTGATTCCACTGCTGTCCTTATGTTGAACCACACAGTCCAGTGATCACTGGTCCTCAGGTGGCCTTCCACCTAGACATCTGTACTACTGTTCCTGTTAGTCAGCAACAGGTCCAGCACTGACCAATTGCGACTGGACTCCCTGACTAGTTTTCTGAGGTACACCCCCTGCAAGGAGTTCAATATGTCCCTGCTTCTATATGAAGTCATAGCTGGGAGGCTCCAATCTACATCCAGCAGACTGACATCCTCTACTGGCAGCACTTACCCCTTTTCTATAATTTTGCCTGTGGCTTCCCATGTGCTGGAGGTCTGTAGATCACATCAGTGTGAACAGTGACATGGTTTACCATCTCCAGGGTGACCCACAGTATCCCCCCCCCCGGCTTCCCTGTGTCTCTGTCATTATTGTGCCTTCCCTTACATAAAGCACCACTCCTACTCCTTTTCTTCTCACCCTATCTTTCATAAACTGAGTGTAGCCTAGTATGGCCATGTCTCAGCCATGGTTTTCACTGCACCATGAATCTGTAATGGCCACAATATCCAGGTCTGCCTCTGCCATGATGGCCTTCAGGTGTGGAATTGTATTTCCCTAGACTTCTTGCATTTGCGCACATGGCCTTACAGATTTCATTACCACTCTGCTTGCTGCCCCCAATTTTTTCTTATTGCCCCCCTTTATTGTTCTCATTCCCATAATGTACCACAGAAACAATCTATTTTGAATTCATACCAAACAAAATATCCACTGCCTTTGTAGTGTATTAATTTCTTTGTTAAATGTGCTTTATAAGTATCTAGTATTATTCTAATTGTAAGTCTTTTTTGTCCTCTCTGAAACATATATTAAGATTCTGTACACTTTTATCCTATGCAACCATTTGCTTACACAGGACAACACTGTAAAACAGGGCCTCACAATCCTAAAAGTTTATCTCCTGTTAAAGAAATAAGTTTTTTTTTCTATCTATCTATCTGTCTGTTTGTCTATAACTAGCCATCCCCCTTCATTGCTACCACCCTGCTTCTCTTATTAATCTGCCCCCAAGGGGATTTATGTCCCCTGGATCCTTCCCACTCTCTCCTTCACTCTGTGGGTGGGTGTGTGTGTGTGTGTGTGTGTGTGTGTGTGTGTGTGTTGGGGGGGTAGTCTATGCCTCCCTGATTCATTCTGCAACCCCATTCGGCTAGAATAAATGCTCAACAAAGTAACATTTAAACCACCCACCGAGGACTGCAGTTCCCCTCCCACATGGATGCAGGCCATTACCCCTGTATAGCCCCTTATCCCTCCAGGTTGGTCCCTAGTCCCCAAGGTAGCTAAACCCCTCTTCTCTGCTCCATTCCTTCAACCATGTCTTGAAGCTCCTGGTGTGGAGAATCCTTTCCTCCCCCGTCGTAGACAGGCAACACCTCCGCAAAAGCCACTGAGAGCACTACCTGTCTAAGATCACTCTCCTCAGCTCCCTAAATTCCTCCTGCATTATTGCAGCCCCATCCCCTAGCCAGGTCACTAGTCCCCAGACAAACCATGACATCCAGCTCTCCCTCCCACCCTGTGGCCCTAGCGATCCTCAGGATCTGCTTTCCATTTCTCCGGGCCATGTGGCTGCACAGGCACCTTACTTCTCTGTCACCCTAACTTTCTCTTCTCATATCTCTCCCCCTTACAATCAAGTCCCTCACCAGAAGTTGCTTCCTTCTCCTCTGGGGTCCTCTATCACCCTCCTTGTTTGGTAGAGGACCTCACACACACATACTGTACTACAACAAGCATGCTCTGCATAAACACTAACTTATTTGCTAATACATACTCAAAAGACACACAGATAATAATAATATAAAGTGCAAATCTGACAAAAGGGAATGAGACAGAGAAAAATGGAGGATCTGAGAAAGAGATGACAGAAACTAAGAAAACAATTCTGTATACCCTTTCACTAGGGGATGGGTCAGTGCATATTTAGGGCCTGATCCACAAAGGGATCGATCCTTCTCCACATGTGTGGAGGGATGGCAAAAGCCACAGTTTGTCCTCTCCACATAGACCCTGTGGCACCACCCATGCCTATGCCAACTCTCTGCAACTGATCCCACTCTGCCTGCGTGTCTACTAGGTTGTTCATGCTGGAGGTGACACTGGGACATGTTCATGACCCACATGACCTTTAAATGGATTTCCACACTGCGGAGGGGGTGTGGACCAAAATTTCATTGGGGGGGGGGCACACTGGGGGACTGGTTGTAATGTCTATGCACCCTCTCAGCACAGTCTTTCCAGACCTTAATGGGTCTCAATCCTCCCCTCCCGCAAGCTATTCCACCCTTTGGGAAGACACAGAGGGTTGGGTCATAACTTTACCTGTTTTATTTTAACAAGCTAAGTCCCCCTACCATTTCTGTGAGTCAGGCCCTTACACAAGACATTTCCACTTCCTCAACATCATGATGATAGCACTTTGCCTTTGAAATGCGCACACTGCAGTCTTCTTGTACAGCTCATCTTATTTACAATGTTTGGATATGCTGTATGGAACACTCATTCGAAGAGAGAAGTAAATCAATAATGAGCTTGATCTGATCCTTACTGAATCCAGTGTCTTTTTTCGAGTAGGTGTGCATGGACTCTATCCCCCTCTGTTACTGGAGATAAATGGTTTTATTATTTTCCTAGCATTTTTTTACCCATCTTAGGCCCTGTACACACTACAAAACTGTTTTTGAAAACAGCTTTTAAACCAGTTTAGCTAAACCATTTCAGTGCATCCACACTACTTAGTAACCATTTTTGATAACGGTTTAGTGTGTCCACACTGCTAGTGTTAAACTTGTTCTCTTTGTAATTATTTTGTGTTAAGTCCAACATAGAGAACATACAGAATTGTGCTTGCCTGTACATACTGCAGCTAGAACTTCTTTAGTTAAACCAGTACAGCTTAAAATGTTTTTATTCCTGTCCAGACCTGTGAGTAAAACCATGCTAGCTCTAAAATGTTTTTAAAGATTGTTTTAAGACTAGGTAGCTAGCAGGGTTTAAAAACATTTTTGTTAAAACATTTTAAGGGTCCTGTAGTCTGGATGAAAACAGTGCTAGGGGGATTTAAAATGCTTTAAGGCACTTAAACTGTTTTAAGTTCCCCAGTGTGTACAGGGCCTTAGTCTCTCCTTGCTTTTCTTTATTCTCTCTCTACTTCTTTATTTCTCTTTACTTTCTGTTTCTGTCTGTACACAATTTTAAGCATGCAACACCGTAGGACAATTTTTCTCTGATGTAGACTGTACTCCAATAGTGGCCCCTCAAAGTGGCATTCTCAGCACTGGAGTTGGACTTTTTTCAGAATCTAGTTACTGACCACTGTGTACGTATTGTCATAGACTTTGGTCACCTGGCATCTTAATTCAGTTACTACGGCAACCATTTTTGTCAAAACAGAGGAAACTGATAATAAGTGAAAAACACAAGGGGCAAGATTGTAAAAGGGGATGCAACAACAAAGCTGACATTTGCATATGTTTTTGAAACAAACAGGCATCACATTCAATTCTAGTCAGTATTAGATTCAAATACTGCTTTGCAGGAAACCACCAGGCTTAAAAACCATGAACAAACAACGATATGGAGAATAAACAGGGTCAACAGTAATTTTCATTGCAAATATGCCCATTTAGATGGCAGACATGGGTTAGTCATGCCTAACTCTTCCGGCTTTTAAGTTATTTTTCCCAACTTAACCGCCACTTCCTGAAGATGAGGAGTTCTGTACAAAACTTTTTGGAATATCTAATTTTCAAAATCAAAAGCATGAAACATAACCTGCTAATTTACCAGGAGACCCTGGCATTTTAGGGTTTGGAAGGATTATCTTTGCAAAAGTAATTCATTTGCAGTGGGTTCCTTGCAAAACCCATCTGGCTGTAGGGCCAGCACAGTTACTCACTCAGTCCCTTTGAAAAATGTGGACAAAGTACAGTTACGTAAAAACTTACCTTTTGCAACAGGCGTCACCTAAGGAACTACAGCCACCAGGCACTAGGACCACATGGAAACTTTTCTAGCTAGCAGTCTACCAGGGGGCTGCCCACTCCGACATCATAAGCCAATAAGCTAACGCCAACCTATCCTCAGAGACCATAAGCTACCTAGTCCCAGCTGAGGGAACCAAAGAGGAATCGAAGGTTCCCACGAAAAATAAAACAATGGAGAAAGAGGTAGAGGCACAGAAGGGCCTCCCAGGTCCAGAGGGAAGGAGGAAGGGATGGGATGGCCTGCTGCAAGAGATCCCCTCACAGATCTACTGTTACAGTAAGTTCTTGCATAACTGTGCTATCTGACTTCAGGGGTATCTCCTGCAGCAGGCCACATCCATGGAACAAGTCTCAATCAGTTCCATCAGCAGACAGCACAGTCTAGGTGGAGGAAACCCTGAGCCTAAGAAAGTAGTTCCGGGAGGACAGCTAGGCCCAAGTTGGCCCTAGACCTAGAGGCAATGTCCGGACTTTAGTGCTTGATAAAGGTGCGTCAGAACTCCAAGAAGCAGCAGCACAGATCTCTGCAGCTGACACATTCCTAAAACAGGCGGTTGAAGCAGCCATGCCTCTGGTGGAATGGCCACGGACAGCACCAGGGAGATCCTCGCCATACTTCCAGCAGCAATAGGTGATACAGTTGGCCAACCATTTGAACAAGCACTGTTTTGAATGTTTTGAAACAGGGACGTCCTTCTTCCCAGGGGCAAAAGAAACACACAACTTTTTGGACTTCCTACAGTCCTTTGTAGGGTGTGTACAGTAGCGCAGAATTCTATGCACATCTAAAGTGTGAAGCAATGATTCCTCTGGATTGGCACGCTCTGGAAAATAAAAAGGAAGGTGGATGGATTCATTTAAAGTAAACTCAGACACTACCTTAGGAAGAAACTTAGGGATAGTACACAAAGACACCCTGCCTTTGTGGAAAATCAAATAAGGCTGCTCGCACATGAGCGCTTGTAGCTCTGAAATTCTTAGCGCAGATGCAAAAATAATGCTTTCCACAACAGAAAGCATAGCTATTATGTCGCAGCTGGCTCAAAAGTAGCCAAAATAAGTTTTTCCAACACAAAATTCAAGTCCTAAGGCAGGACTGGATTGTGGATAGGAGGCTTCAGGTGGAGAATGCCTCTCGGAAAAGTACTGGACACTTCCAACAGTGCCACCATACGTCCATCAACAGGCACATGGAAGGCAAAGACGGCAACCATGTGCACTATAAGAGAGGGGTACTTCAAGTATAGTGGGAAAGATCATGCAGTCAATTATTAAATAGCACATTAATACGCATATCCAGGACAAGGGTCTCATAGATATCCAACACATGGGTTCAAGAGGGGAAGGTCTTGCCTAACGAATCAATTATATTTTTATGAGCCAGTAACAGAAGCCTTCGACAACAATCTACCAGCAGATGTTTTTTATATAGATTTTGAAAAGGCTTTTGATAGTCTCTCTCACAATCAATGAATCCACGCCCTCGTGGATATTGAACTGGGATAGTGGGCTAGTTCGATGGATTGCAGCATGCCTTAGAAATAGGAAGCAAAGGGTCATCATAAGGGGTCATCTGACAGAATGGGTTCCTGTGACAAGTGGGGTGCCACAGGGATCTGTTTTGGGGCCAGTACTATTTAATACTCTCATAGCTACTCTCAGATGTAACCATAAAGCATGGATGGCAAAGTTTGCAGATGATATTAAACTAGGTCCTATTATACTGAACAAAGAAGATACTGACTCCTTTCAATCAAATATAAATAACTTGGCAAATGAAGCTGCAATAAAGAAACTTAGATTCAACATGGACAAGTGCGGAGTGCTACACTTGGGTAAAAACAACAGGAACTTTAATTACAACATTAATGGGAAAAACTTACTAAACAGTGAATCCGAGAGAGACTTGGGTATTCAAGTATCCTTGGATATGACATTTAAATGTCATTGTAATAATGTTACCAAAAAAGCATACGGCATCATTGCTTGTATTAGGAGAAATATTAAAAGTAGGGAAAGAGAGGTGATTGTGCCCTTGTATGTATCACTGGTGCGCCCACGTCTGGAGTATGAATGTCATTTTTGGTCCCCCCCCCCCCCACCATAAAGGGGATGTGAGGAGGCTTGAGGGAGTCCAGCATCGTGCAACTAAGATGACTGATGGGATGGGGGGTAGGACAGATGAGGACAGATTGTAGGAACTGGATATGTATTCTTTGTTATACAGACGATATAGGGGAGACATGGGTATGGTATATAGAGCCTGACTTGTGGGAATGTGTTGGATTGAAAAGACGACTAGACAATACAGCAAACAGAGGTCATCAGTGTCAATTGCAGGGAGATAATTACAAGAAAAATATTCATGGATAATGGTTCACACAGCGAGTAGTGGCACAGTGGAACTGCCTACCTGATTATGTGGTGTTGTGCAACACCATGAAACAGTTTAAACAGGCCTTGGACGTGCACTGTATTAATACCAAAAATAAGCATGTAACTTAGTTGGAACATGTCAAGAATGACTAATGCTATATGACCTAATATCATCTTATGAAAGCCGGAGTCTGACAAGGACAGCAAGTACTCCAGAATCTGATTCACTGGGCAAGTGATGGGGTCCAGCTGACGTGAAGCAGCTCACGGTGCAAAACATTTCCACTTCATCAAATAGGTGGCCCTAGTGGATGGTTTCCTAGCCACCACCAGGACATCAGCCACTTTGGGTGACACCCCAGACCAAGACATGGCTTATCTCCTCAGAAGTCAGGCATGAAAGTGCAGAGATTTGGGGTCCGGGTGGACTAGGGTGCCCCGGTTCTTTGAAAGCAAGCCGGTGCACACAGGAAAGGGTACTGGTGGTTCCACAGTCAGCTGTTTGTTTGTTGTTTATTAGGTTAAAGCCATAGAGCAAGCTCATTTACAATGCCGATCTTTGCACTACAAAAAAAAATTATAAATCATCACAACATATATAAGCTGCATATCAATACTTCAGTTTCAGTACAACACAAAAACAATAAACAAATAACCTCAAATAGAGAGCAATTAAAATCAGTTCAGACATCAACAAGACAGAAAGTGGGAGAGAAGCTGCCTTTTCAAGATGTGCACAGAAGTTTTTTTTTTTATTCTTGAGTCTAAATTCGACAGGGAGATTATTCCAGTGTTTAGACACAAAATAGGTAAAAAGTTTTTCTAACTGCTTTGTCTGTTGCAGTAAAGGAAACCAGATCTGATGAGGCCAGAAGGGGCGATAAGGATCATCATGGCCCCTTCCATCTGGAGCTTGATCAGAACTCCCTGAAGCAGGGGGAAGGGAGGAAATGCGTGCAGGAAAGTACAGTTACACAGGAACTTACCATAACAGTAGATCTTCGAGAGAGGTTCCTTCAGTAGGTCATAGCATGTAGGACTAGTGCCATCTGGCATCAGGACCCAACGGCAGACTTTTCCAGCAATACCCGACAGGAGACCGCCCACCCGACATCACATGACGACATCAGCGTGAGCCTATCTAGTGGACGGTCCCCAGGCCCACCCTCCAGTTCTCCCGCCGGAGCCCCGGAAGGAGAGGACGCTGGTCTGTAGACCTAAAAGTAAAGGTTTTTGTGGGGAAGGAGGGTGGGGAAAAACATGACCTACTGAAGGAACCTCTCTCGGAGATCTACTGTTATGGTAAGTTAGTAAGTGTACTATCTTACTTCTAAAGGATTCCTTCAGTAGGTCATAACATGTGGGACAGATTCCCAAGCAGTCCCTCAAAAAGAGACTGAGAGAAACATGGGAGGAGGAACAACTGAAACACAGAAAAGGAGCATGCTTAGGACAAAAGGCCCTGCAGGACAGCTAGGCTAAAACCGGACCATCACCTAGAAGCAATATCCAGAATGTAATGCTTGGTAAAGGTATGGATGGAACTCCAGGTTGCTGCCGCACAGATCTCCACTGCAGAAACATGACGGAGAAAGGCTGCAGAAGCAGCGATGCCCCTAGTGGAATGAGCCTTGACAGACCCTGGCAAAGGCTTCTCGTACTTCTGATAACAGAAGCAGATGCAATTGGCCAGCTGATTCCAAAGACACTGTTTATAAACAGCCTTACCAAAAGACCTCGGTGCGAAGAACACAAACAGCTGATCGGCTTTGCACGTCTCTTTTGTATGTAAGGTGTAACACCTAAGAATCCGGTGTACGTCTAACGTATGTAACAGAGCCTCACCTCTATTTGTTGGGGCTGGATAATACACTGGGAGCTCAACCGATTGAAGGTGAGCTGCGATACCACCTTAGAAAGAAACCTAGGAGGAGTGTGAAGGACCGCCCGGTCCTCATGAAAAATAAGGTATGGCTCTTTACACGAGAGCCTGAAGCTCGGAAATCCTTAGAGTAGAAGTAATGGCAACAAAAAAGAGTGCCTTCCAAGAAAGGTAGCACATATCGCAGCTCATTGCTAGTTCAAAAGGAGGGAGAGTGAGCTTCTCCAACACAAAATTTAAATCCCCAAGGTGGTGTAGGGCTGCGGATGGGGGGGTTTCAGATGGAGAATTCCTTTCAGAAATGTCTTGGCAATTTCCAACTGAGCCACGGGTTTATCATCCACCAGCATGTGGTAGGCCAAGATAGTCGACAAGTGAACCTTCAATGAAGAATAAGAAAGCCCAGAATCTAACAGATAAAGCAGGTATTCCACTAAGTGAGGGGCCGAACAACTAAAAGGATCCCAACCACTGGAGGTTGCCCAAATGGAGAAAAGGTTTCCACTTCATAGCATAAGTGGATCTCGTGGAAGGTGTTTGGGCCTCCACAATGACTTGGGTGATTCTCGATGAGACCCCGAAGTGGGAAATCGCTATGTCTGTAGGAGCCAAGCATGAAGATGCAGGGTCCTGAACTCTGGGTACACCAGCCGGCCCTTGTCCTGGGTTAAGAGGCTGTGGCTGCAATGGAAGTGGAACTGGGGGGTTCCCTTGACAACTGAAGAAGAAGCGGGAACCATATTTGCCTGGGCCAAAGAGAAGCAATTAGAATCATTCGTGCTCCCTCTGACTGAAGCTTGAGGAGCACCTTCTAAAGAATGGGAAATGGAGGAAAGACGTATAAGAACTTCCCTGTCCAAGAGAGAGACAATGCATCATGCTCTGGAACAAGCGAGCAAAAGCTGGGAAGCTTTGCGTTGAATGGGGAGTCGAACACGTCAAGTTCCGGTCATCCCCATTTCTGGAATAGTGACTCCTCCACTTCCTGATCTAGCTCCCATTCATGACCGAGGGTGAACGAGCTGCTTAAGCTGTCTGCAAGAATATTTTTCACTCCTGGAACGTGCACAGCTGTGAGTGACAGACCATGCTGGACTGCCCAGTCCCACACTCTCATTGCTTCCCTGCAAAGGGAATATAAGCGAGTGCTGCCCTGCTTGTTGAGATACCAGACAACCATAGAGTTTTCCATCTGAATGAGTAAGAGTCCCTTTGGGAGAACGGTCTGAAATGCCTGAAGAGCATACAGCACCGCTTTCATCTCCAGAATGCTAATGTGTAAGGACATCTCCTGTTGGGACCAAAGTTCGTGTGTCTGATGGTCCCCCAAATGAGCTCCCCAACCCTTGTTTGAGGTGTCCGTAGTGAGGACTGCTGAGGGAGCTGGGCCTCGAAACGGGAGGCCAAGTGAGAGGTTCGTGGGATCCCTCCACCAAAAAAGATCCTTCTGAAAGGCAGAGGAGATGAGGACCTGTTGATCCAGCTGATCCTGAAGCTGGTCCCACTGAACCCTGAGGGACCACTGAGAAACTCTCATGTGAAGCCTCGCCATGGGGACCATGGAGACAGAGGCTGCCATCAGGCCGAGAAGACAGAGGACTTCCCAGGCTGGGAGGTACCTTGACGAGGCCATCAAGGTGGCCTGCTCCATCAGAGTGTCCCTCCGGTCCAGAGGGAGGAAGACTCTGCCCTGAACTGTATCCAAAATAGCTCCAATAAACTGAAGTTGTTGTGATGGAGCCAGGGAAGATTTGAGGATACTGGCGGTAATTCCCAATCTGGAAAACAGGTCCAAGGTAATCTGGGGTGCCTCTGCATGGGACTCCCTGGAGGGTGCCGAGATTAGCCAGTCGTCTAGGTACCAGAAAACCACAATACCCTGGCGTCTCAAGGCTGCAGCCACCACCGTTAGACACTTGGTCAAAAACCCTGGGTGCAGAGAAAAGGCCAAAGCGGAGTGCTTTGAATTGGAAGTGATCCCCCTGAAAGGTAAACCGCAGTAAGTGGCGGTGACTCTGTAAGATCGGGATGTGCAGGTAAGCATCCTACATGTCCAGAGCACACAACCAATAGTTCTCCTGCAGCAGCGGCAGCAGACTCTGGAGCGTTAGCATCCTGAACGTTTTGTACTCGACAAACAGGTTTAACCTGCCGAGGTCAAGGATGGGTCTCAGGTCACCTGTCTTTTTTGGAACCAGGAAGAAATGGGAGTAAAACCCCCAGCCTCTCTGATGAAGAGGGACTGGCTCTATTGCTTGTTTTCACAAGACAGCTTACACTTCCTCCATTACTAGAAGTACCTGGTCTCGGGAGTAGGCAGACCTTCAAGGAGGAGAATCTGGTGGTACCTCCAAGAATTCTATGCTGTGCCCTAGGGACACTAACTGCAGGACCCATTTGTCACAGGTAATGCGGTGCCACTCCTGCATGTGGCGAGTGAACCTCCCCCCCACCAGTTCCTCTTCCAGAGATGGAGGAGGGGGTGGGGCCAAGAAGTCAGGAGGTGGCAGGTTGGGCTGGAAAAGGTCCTCCAGAGTGACGCTGGGTATTGGAAGCGGGGGGGGGGGTCGATACGGTCCCCATGGCCTTATGCTTATCCTGTCCAAACTGAGTGCATCTATGTCTCTGCCTCCAGGTCCCTCTCCGAAAGGACTGCTGTGGTTGACCCAGTTGGCTGCCCTGATGGTACATAGACCTCACAGACCTAAGAACTTGACCTCTTTCTTGAAGGTCTGTGATGATGTCCTTGGCATCCCCACCAAAGAGCACTGAGCCCCTAAACGGGGCATCCAAAATGGGCGACTGGACCTCGTTAGTGAGGCCCGCAATGCAGAGCCAGGCATGCCACTGAAGGGAGATGGCAGTTGCCAAGGTTTGGGTCACTGAATCGACAGAGTCGTAGGTGGCCTCGAACAGCATGCTGACAAAAAATCTTGAAAAGTCGGATGGGGGGGGCATGGCAGGCAACCAAACAGGGCAGACGATTAAACAGGAGCCCTCAAACTACAACAAAAAGGCAATTTTAAAACAGGAAAATTAAATTTCTTTCAGGTAAAGTGAGAAACTGATACCTGTAGCACGATTGGGAAAGAACTGTTGCCAGCCAGAATGGGTAAAACCCATCAGACAACCCAGCAGGATCCGAATAAGGCAAGAGCGCACACAGAGACGCCACATGGCAGCAGTCTAGCAGCTGAGGCAACCAAGGCCCCGGAACCCTCTATTAATGAAGTACTGCAAGCAATTAGAGACTTGGACAGGAAAGTAGACAGCTTGGGCACCAGATTCACTGCGATGGAATCCCGTATGAAGGCCGTGGCTGCGGACGCTAAGACTGCAGTAGACTCAGCTAACACATCAGCGCAGCAGTGGCCGGGATCCTGGCCAAAATAAGACCACACATCTGCAAGCAAATGCTGGAGAACAATATGGCTAGCAACCACTGTTGGGGGTCCCGAAGTTCAGAGGGTAAAGCACTGCAGGAATTCATCACGGATCTACTATTGAAGCAATTAAACTTGGACTTACATGGGTAGCTTATCAAAACCTATCGCCTGAACCCACAGAGGAAGCCAGCCGTTGAGACACCCTGAACCATTATAATTGTTACAGCGGGCGCTCACATTCGGGACACTGTCTTAGATGCAGCCAAATCCTTGGGACCTTTGAAACTTGAGGCAGGAGAGCAAATTTATTTCTTCCCGGACTTAAGCTATGCCACGAGGCAGAGGCGCAAGAGCTTTGACACGGTTCGTGCAGGACTTAGAGCATTGGGCATCAATCACTCGTTACAACTACCGGCCCAACTTTTCTATGCTGGTAAGACCTATATTTTTTCTGACCCGGCAGAAGGGGCAAGAGATTAGAGACAATTAAGCAAGACTTTGTATAGCGTCCTTGGTCTTCGGAGGATGAAAATGAGGAGGACTGAAGGTCTCAATCCCTGTGTTGTGCTTTAAAATTAATATCTAAGTGGACATTGCTGAAGCTAGATGTTCTTTTTTTTTCTTTGAACTGAAAAATTTAAAATTCAATTGTTGTAGGGTTGGGAGGCATGGTAACCCTCGGGATAAAATATCTTGCATTCTCTATGTCCACCAGTTCTCACATGTTTGAGCTATAGAATAGTTTGCTCAATTTTAGCTACTTATATGTACATTAGAGAGGCTATTCTGGCATATTAGGCCACAGAGGATGATAATTACCTCTATTAAAATGATTAGAGCCTCATTACTATAATTGCAAGTTAAGTATTAACTAGTAGCTTTTGTCCATATAACTCTAAGAAGGGATGCCTTTTTGAAATATAATAGTTCTTTAAGGGCTTGTTAGGAGCCAATTCTGCCTTAATGTAGTCAAATATTTACAAGATGCAACAATCGTCAGTCCTACATGGACTCATAAAACACTTGATGTGTTAGAGGGTGTTTTTACACCTAGGTGATTAATAGATATCCACTATCGATTTGAGTCCATGAGTGTGTTGCAATGGTTTCTTCTTGAGCTTAATTTGATATTTACATAAATGAGGAAAATTGAGACCCCATCATATGAGGTCACTACAGTAATAGTACATGAATCCTATCTTTATATTGCTAATACTCATGTTACTTGAGATTGCTATTACGCGAATGTATTTGTATTGTGTGAATTACACAGTGGAAAACCGAATAAAAAGTATATAAAAAAAAATTAAAGTCGGATGTCCCGGGCAAGTTCCTCCTTAAGGTCCGAATTCAGGATGGACTGAATTCGGTCCTCTAGCCTGGCAAGGGTGGCCTTTTGGTGGGACACCATATGGGCTATATAGTTCAGGTACCTCAATGCGCATATAGCCAAGGAATACACCTTTTACCCGAGGAACGTAACTCAAGTGCTTAGTAGCAGAATAATGATCCTGAGCAGCAGAGATGACCACAGAGTCTGCCTTAAGATGCGCAGAAAGGAAAGGGGCATCCTTAGGTACCCGGTATGTCCTGTCAGCTCTCTCAGGGACAGCCGGGATAGAGTTAGGCAGTTGCCATATAGTTGAGGTGAGGTCTTGGTGAGGTGCAATCCATGGAGATACTGGAATAGGCGATAAAGCCTCCAGATCCAGATGCTCAGCAAGCCTCTGCCTCATCGGAGCTTGTTCCTCCATCTCCCACTCATAAAATGTTTGGATTGACCTCAGGAGATCCGCGAAAGGAGGGTCCTCCGGAGGAGACTTGGGAGAGAACATCCCCGGGAACGGTGACTGTGGGTGCGAAGAACCCCCCGATGAGTTCCCCCAGAGCCTGGATCGTCTCCCACTCGGAAATCTGGAAGAGAGATGTCCGCCATTGTCGCACCCTGGACGTGGACCATGTCAGAATCGGAGTCCATGGGGGATTCGGACCTGGGAGAGGGAGAAGAATGGGGGAGCCTACTCTCCAGATCCGTAACCAGCTCAGCTCTTGCTTTCTTCCACCAGGATTGGATAACCTCTCTAACATCCAGCTGTGATGCCAGAAGGGGTGGAGGAGGAGGAGGGGCAGTAGGTGTAGGTGGAGGGGGTAGAGGAGAGAGAGGAGGAGGGGGGTAAGCACAGGAAGGGTAAGAGTATCCGTGGTACCCTTGAGGATAGCCTGGGAAAGGGTTGTAACCCGGGTAGTAATGCCCCAAAATATGCCAATCTGGCAATGGTCCCACCGGGGTATAGTCCGTAGGGAACCCAGAGGGGTAGTGACGGGCATAGTGGGCTCTTGCAAAAATACCCGACATCGGAGGAGCAGACGTTGGGGGCATCCAAGTCAGGTGTCCGGCATCGGATAGGCCAGCATCGGAGCCACCGTCAACGGGACAGGCAGAACCAGCATCAGAACAATGTCTGGTGTCGGAGGCGTCGGGGGCGCATCACATGGTGTCCGATGATGAACCCGCTCCTGCCGAAAGGTCTGACAGTGGAGGCAGACGAGCGGGTTCCGGCCGGGAGACTGTCGTCGGTGGAGCCGGTAAAAAGAGGAGGAAGGACCAGGTCTGATGAGGGAGTAAGACCCAGCGAAGGTTGGCCAACTGGCCGGGAAGGGCTCCCTGTATCAGGAACAGGAGGGACCTCCATGGGGATCCAGTGGAGGAGATGGGGCTTCCTGGTCCAAGACCCCCGAAGGGGAAAGCGAGTGCGACCCTGGGGTGAGGACGACCTCCAGGAGACCTACGCTATCTCCAGCCAAAGAAGTGGGATCAGAGGTAGCCACAACCAGCGGAGGAGGAGGAGGAAGAGGGGCTGACTTCTACTGGCTCTGCTGGACGTTGAGTAGGCAGATGTCAGTCCCCAATGGAAGAGCTGCTTCCAAGCGATCCCCAGCGGAGACTGACTGACCGGACAGTTGCACTGATCGAGGCAAGGAGGAGCCCCCGACTTGGCGACTTAGCAGTGCGGGAACCCGAAGAACGGGAAGCCGAATTGTCGGCCGCCTTGTGGTCCCCAGAGGAGCTGGGGAGCAGCTTAGCGGCAGTTGCAGCACGGTCGCGGAGGAGCCGTGGACTGACTTACCTGAAACAGAAACCGGGAGAAGCAACTTAGACTTAGCGTCACCGGATGCGGCCTGGACATTGACTGCAGGTGGTGGGGGAGCGGCCTTGCTAGATGCGGGCTTGAAGCCTCTGGCCTGCTTTCTGTAGAGCATGCCTTCTCCCGATGCTTTGCCTTCTTTTTGTGTTTGGAGGGTGAAGAAGAAGTTGAAGCTGAATTCCTAATTTTCTCCTGTTTTTCAAAGAGAAGTCAGACGGGTCTTCATCAGATGGGCCTCCAGAGCCTGCTGCCTCCATTTCCGCGTGGCCTGGTTAAACGGCTGGCAGTCTGAGCAGGTGACCAGGGCGTAAGCAGATGCAACGTCGATGACCGTCTTTGTGCAGGATCTGAGTGCCACAGGATTCGCATGTCTTTTTAGGTGGAGACGACATAGAGCAACTACAAACTCGAGAGTAGGAAAACGTGTAAAAGTACCGGTGATCGCTGAAGTGAGTCTACCAGAGGGAGCTGCACAAGATGACGGCGGGAAAGAACTGGAGGGTGGGCCTGGGGACCGCCCACTACAAAGGCTCATGGTGATGTTATGTGACGTTGGGTTGGCAGTCCCCCGTCGGGTATTGCTGGAAAAGTCTGCTGTTGGGTCCTGACCCCAGATGGCGCTAGTCCTAAATGTTATGACCTACTGAAGGAACCCTCTCAAAGTAAGAGCTTCCCTTTCCAGGAGAGGGACAATGCATCTTGACAAAAACTCCAGGCCCTGGATCGAGCAAGCAAAAAAGCAGCAGTTTTGCATTGAGTGGGGGACGCAAAACGGTCCAACTTTGGATGACCCCACCTGTTGAACAGGTCTTCTACTACTGAGGTCAGCAGCTCCCACTTGTGCACCCTTGTCTGTGACCAACTTAAAGTGTCCACCAGGACGTTTTGGATGCCTGGAACATGGATGGCTGCCAGCCCGAGATCGTGATCCAGAGTCCAATACCAGACTCTCACTGCCTCCCAGCAGAGGGGTATGAGAGTGTGCCCCCCGCTTGTTGCTACAGTGGACTAGACTGATGCTGTCTGTCTACACTAGCAGAAGACCCAGGGATAGCCGAGTCTGGAAAGCCTGCAAGGCACAAAGAATGCCCTGCATCTCCATGATATTTATGTGGAGAAAAGATTCCAGCTGGGACCATGTACCCTGAGTTTGGTGGGGCCCTAAATGAGCACCCCACCCCAACCCTGAAGCATAAGTTGTGAGGATTTGTTGAGAGGCAGGAATGAGGAAGGGAAATTAAAATTACATACCCACCATGATTCTTGATCTTCCTGTGCATCTTCACCATTCATCATTGTTGGGAGTAAGGTGGAGTGCAGCACTCTGCAGGATCTTTTTTTTTTAAGGGGAGGAGCCAGCACTGGCAGTGCCACCCATGAGGCCGAGGTACCGCATGGCGTTCGCGGGTTGGCCAGTAATGGCCGTTGGCTCCTCCTCCACTTCAGTTCTGTTTGCTGGAGAGACAAGGAAATCCAGAGGGACAGAGAAAAATGAGGGTGGGGAAAGGGAGCCCGAGGGACAGTATAAAGAAAAGATATAAACTGAAAAAGGAATAGGCCAACTGGAGGAGGAGGAGGAGGATCCGGGAGGGTATGGGCTGATAGGCTCCAGTCCATGGATGGCCATTCGGACAGGAAAGAAGAAGAAGAAGAAAAAGATGAAAAGAGAGAGAGAAAGAGAGAGAGAGAGAAATAACGGGAGGAATGAGAGAAGGGAAGGAGGGAGCCATCAACCCATGCACTTTGACTGACTTAGAGTATTGAGTGACCGGGGATATGCTTCAAGAAGTAGGCAGCCAGCTAGGCCACAGGCATTTGCTGCAGGATCTGCATCCTGGCCCTATTATTATCTCCTTCCAGTGTCAAACTCAGCATCCATGGAGAAGGTCCCTCCCTCCTCCATCCAACCACCTACTGGGTGGAAAAACCCACCCCTGGTCGGGATTCCTCACTCCTCACCCTAGTTACTGCTTTCAAAAGGAGAACCCACAGGGTTCGGGGGGGGGAGTGAGGATCTCACCTATTTAATAACACCTACGTCCCAGAAGGGGGAGGGAGATTGAAGAGGTAGAGAAGTAAGAAGACAGGGAGGGAAAGGGGAAGGAGGAGTCCCTGCTGGCCTAATTCTCCCTCATCCCAGGGGACCCAAAAAGGGAATCAACACATCCCAAAGGGAGTGGACCGACCCCAGAGGTCACCCCCAGGATAAAGGAAGAGGGGCCCACCAGGAATCCCCCATCTCAGTTTTTTGATTGAGAGACCCCACTAGCTCTCCTCCTAATGGGTTTCCTCTGCCACCTCCTAGGAATAGAAAGGGGCCCTGAGAATGTGGGAGAATCCCAACTGGTTCCCTGAGGAGGAAGACAAGTAGGGAGGAGGCATTGCTCAGAGACTGAGGCCTTCTGAGGGGAAGGTGGGCGGGTTTCAGTGATGAATGGTGAAGATACACAGGAATATCAAGAATTACAGTAGGTACGTAATTTTCATATCTTCCCTGTGTCACTTCGGAGTGAGTACCGAGCCCTGTGAAAGGGGTTCAGCACATCCCTGAGGGACAGATGTCCCTCAGCCTCCTGTGGGGAAAACACGGGAGGAAGAGAACCACTCCAGGTCAGTTAGGCCAATGACTGGTCAGGGTGAGGCGCGGTCCCCGTTCCTTGGGGGAAGGAAGGCACCCCTGCAGATCCTGCCTCACCCTGCGGGAGAAAAGACGCGTCCCCCAGAATGCAGAGGCAATCACCCTATGCCAGGCCAAGGGTGATAACCTTGATAGGTGTAGCTTCCCCATCCGCCTAATGCAGATCGCTGTCCCAGCTAGCCATGTAGTCACCTCACTGGAGTCATAAGATGCCCATGCTTGGTGCCTTGCTAGCTCCAGGCCAATCATGGACAGAGTTGTGGCCTGCCAGGCTGCCTTCGAATCAAGCAATGATGCCAGCACCTGACCCAGCATCGCCCACGGATGCCTGTTATAGACAGTGTGGTGCACTTGATGAGACGCGATACATAGCATTACCTGCACTGAGGAGAAAACTCTCCTTCCCAGGTGGTCAAACTCAACAGACTCCATGTCAGGGGGCCGGTCACAGACCGGGTGCCTATGCCTGGAAGGGGTGTCCAACTGCATGCACTTCCTGCAGAGGGATGAGGCAATGTACCTGGAGACCCCTGGGGGTGCAATACCGATGTTGGCAGTCCGAAGGGTCAGAGCTGGGGCAGAAGGAAACTGCCAGGCGCTGTACGACACCTCCTGGATGGGTACAGGCCAGGAAGGGACCACTAAGTGGTCCACACTGTATTCGCCTAGGAAGGCGTGTATCGTATGCTCAGTGTTGCATCTTGCTACGTATGATATGAGCAGATCCTCAAGCAGCGCTGATACTCCATCTGATCAGCGTCAGAGGACTGGTGGTCAGATGTCTTCTCTCCCTCGATGGAGGAAGACAAGAAGGCCAAAGAACCTGAAGAAGGGGCAGAAACTTTTCACGGCTAGAAAAACTCCTCTGGCAGGGTTAGGGGACCTATCAGGCAATCCCAGACTATGAGGGGATCCGTATGCTGGATCAGTCAAAGGCCGCTCAACCAGCCCAAAGCGGTCAGGACTGAGCCCTGGAGAAGAAACACCCCTATGAGGGGACCGAGGCCGCAAGTGTCCAGAAGGGTGGACCCCAACCCCACCCAAGGACTCACTCGAAGGGGACAAGGGAGAGAACTTAGGCTCAGCACTGCCGCTTCTCCCCAACCCTGAAGAGCTCCAGAGGAGTGCCGCAGCCCCTAACTCTATCCCCTCAACCCCATCGACTCAGAGGAAGACCTCTTCCTCATTCCCTGTGCCTTGGACTGGCCCAATTCCACAGGCTCCCCAAGGAGAGTCGTAAAAGATAGGGGTCCCAGTTCTGGTTCTAGTTTCAGAGTAGGAGACAGCAGCTGACCCTATCTCCAACACCAGAACCACCGCCCGCTCCGACCCAGGACAGCTATCCTGCGCCCTGCTTCCAGCGCCGCCCTCGGCATGGGAGCCGGCACCAACTGCAGTCACCGGAGTCGCGGGGAGGGGCACCTAGGAAGGCACAATGGTCCTGGGCCCCATAGAGTCCACGGACTTCGAGAAGTCAGGTCGCCAGTCCAGGTCGCTTCCTGATCATTCGGGTCTAGAGATGAAGAGATCCAAAAGATCTCCAAACTGTCAACCCTGAGGGTTCTCCCATGCTTGGCGCTATGAATGGTGCCATGGGCAGGATCAGTGTCCCTCGCAGCACTGTCTCGATCACTGGAGCTGCGAACGGCTCCAAGATCCGAGATGGCGCCAGCAGGTGGCACTGAGGAACCTCCCATGCCGGACCCAGCAACTGTGGGCCATGACACTGGGGTAGCCTGCACCTCTGAGGAGGTGACTTCCAGGGCAGTGCTCCCGGCCTGGCTGGGAGGGGGAACTAGACTGGTCCTCTGGCACTGCAGAAAAAGCTTCCTCCATGGCAAGGCTAGAGGAGGAGGTCCCCTCCTCACCAGACCGTATAGGTCCGTGGGGGGACCCAGAGGAAGGAGGAAGTGACCTGTGCTTGGATCCTCGCAAGTGTCAATGCTCCCCGAAAGTCAGCAGAGCCCTGCCAACTTTGAACACATGGTACTCAAGAACACAGTGGTCTATCGAGAAGCAGGCACTGCAGTTGTCCATATCGCACTGAGGTCCAAGGCAGGGTAAGCAGACATCATGCCAGTCCATCAAGGAAATTTACCAGCCGTAGGGACACCGACGCATAAGAAGCCGGCTTGCTTTCGAAGAATGCTTTTTGTCCCCAGAACCTAGCATGATGCAAACAGTTACTCAAACAATAAACAGAAAAGACTCAACGCTGCTTAAGAAATATAAAGGAAAGATCTTACTGATCTTCAAATAAATGGCACCGAAAACCAAACAGCAGAACCAAGGCGAAGATTTCACTCAGACGGCGTCGAATGTGGCTCCAAGGCGAGGTGCGGTGCCATGCTGAAACTAGGCCACGAATGACTGTTATCTTTTCTTCCACTGCTGCAGGTGAGGTGCTGTCTCGATGGTTGGAGAAGCAGAACAGAGGTGGAAGAGAAGCCAATGGCCATTACTGGCCAACCCACAAGCGCCACGCAGTACATTGGCCTCGTGGGAGGCGTCACCGGCATCGGCTTCTCCCCCAACCAAAAAAAAAAGCTCCCACAGGGTGCTGCACTCCGGCTTACACCGAACAGTGATGAATGGTGAAGACTGACACAGGGAAGATCACCCCTTAACAGGTTACTGGGTTCCATCCACCAAAGCACAACCCTTTTCACCAGAGAGGAGACCAGAACCGACTGTTCCAGGTCATCTGTATGCTGATCCCACTGGACCCTCAATGTCCACTGGGGAATCCTCATGTGCAATCTGACTAGAGGCACTGTGACTCTATCAGCAGCCATCAGGCCCAAGAGCCAGAGGAGGGTTCTGACTGAGACCTAGCGGCTGTTGTACAGCAGGCGGGCTTGAGCTATAAGGCGATCTGCCCAATCCTGGGGCAGAAAGGCCATAATCTGAGACATGTCCAGGACTGCCTCCATGTATTGGAGATGCTGACGTGGGGGGGGGGTGCAAAACTGACTTGAGCAGGTTGACCGGGATGCCCAGATCCTGGAATAGGTGGGTGGTATGTTCCAGAGCCTGTAACAGGTGCTCCCTGGACCGGGATTTGAGAAGCCAGTCATCCAGGTATGGGAAGACATAGAATCTCTCATGCCTTAGAGCAGCGGCCACCATTGCTAGGCATCTGGTAAACACTCAAGGGGCTGAGGACAAGCCAAAGGGCAAGGCCCGGAATTGGAAGTGTGCCCCTGGAAATGAAACCTTAGGTACTGTCTGTGGAAGGCATATACCTGGATGTGCAGGTAGGCATCCTTCATGTCGAGGGAGCAAATCCAGCCTCCCTGGTGCAGAAGGGGCAGCAGACCCTGAAGCATCACCAATCAGAATTTTTTGTACTGGATGAACAGATTCAGCTCCTGGAGGTCTAGAATGGGTCTGAGATCATCTGTGCATTTGGGGACCAGGAAGAAGTGAGAGTAGAACCTTCTGCCCTGTTGAGTTAAAGGGACAGGTTCTATGGCCCTTTTTCACAGCAAGGAGTGGCTTTCCTTCCAGAGCATTGGAACATGGTCTGGAGGGTAAGAGGCCAGAACTGGGGGTCTATCTGGGGGCCACGCCAGAAGTTCTGTGTGTGGCTGCTTTCTATGTTCTGCAGTACCCATGCATCTCTGATGATGTCCCTCCACCTTTCCAAGTGTAGGAGGAAGCAACCCCCTAGCACCACCTCCTGCCTTAAAGGAGGGTGGGGGATGAGCACGGAGTCAGGCTGAACCTGCAGGGGCCATTGGGTGTGCACCTCCTCCTCTGGACGATTTTCCTGTGGCACAGCAGGAGGTGGGCATGGCAGGGGTGGCCAGCGCTTACCCTGGGGTTTACTGGAAGGTTTGGGTCTATGAGCAGACTGACCAAAGGGCACTCGCTGACCACCTTTTGGCTGGTTGGTGTGGTACATGGAGTGGTCCAACCGTAGGGTGCAGCCACAGCCTTGCATTTGAGAGCGTATGTTCTGCACATCTGAGCCAAACAACTTGTAGCCCCAAAAGGAGGCATTCACGATGGACAATTGAACATCCTGGGCAAAGCCTGACACCTGCAAACAAGTGTCGACGTAGGCACATGCCTGCCGCAGCCACCCTGTCTGAGGCATCCACAGCATCATAGGCAGCCCTAAGGAGATGGGTACTGATATCCGACCCTGCTTTAAGAGACTGCAGTACCTGCTGCTTCATGGGGTCCTCTGGGCAGGCCCAGGATGATTCCAGGGCTTGGTCCCAGTACAGGTTTTGGTACTGGACCATATGGGGAATGTAATTTAATACTTTGATGGTCAGTGTGGCAGAGGCAAAGGGTTGATTGACAATGTGATCCAGTTGCTGGGACTCCTTATCCGGGGGCAGGGAACTGAGATGTTTGGGCCTCTTGGTGCGGTCATGGGCGGCATTGATGACCACCGAACCTGCTTGGGCCCAATCAGCAAAGAAAGGCCTTCCTGCTAGAGCCTGGTATAATTTGTCTGCCTTTGTAGGTACAGTGGGTATCAAATTGGGCCAATGCCAAGCGGCCATGGTGGCATCTTCAAAAGGCTCAATTGGTGGGATGACCAAAGGAGGGGCATCTGGCATCCTTAAATAAGTGGCAGTCAACATTAAGCAGGATCTTGTTCCTCAGTGTCGAAGCCCATGGCCAACTGTAACTGTCTCATAACAGGCAAATGAAAGGTCATCTGGGGGGACCACGGGATGTACCCCGGGGTCTCCTTGCCTTCAGATGAGACTGTGGAGGTGGAGTTGTAAGGAGTAGCTCCATGGTCATCACCATCGTCATCCTCATTGAGGGAAATTAGGTCCAGACGGCTGGCACCCTCATCTCCCACGTTCTGAGAGGGGAGCGAGGACCCAGGGTCCTGGGGCGTGAGGCGTGGTCCTGCTGGAGGAGCAGGGGGGAGCTGCAGAGATGGACCTTGGGGTGGAGCAAGCTTAGCCTGCATAAAGTCCCATAAGGCCGTAAGCATCGAGTGAAAGTCCACCGTTATCAGCATCAGACCCATCGGCGTCAGCAGAGGTAACACTGGAGTCAGTGTTGGGGTCAGTGTCAGGGAGGGTGGCCACACAGACTGGGACCTGCAGAGAAGCTCCTCAGTGCGGGTCGGTGACACAGATGGTGATGATGACCTTGGCTCAGGCTGGGGTAGCTCAGGAGATGGTAGTGGCTCCTGGCCTGAGGCAGTGGCCAAAGAAACAGCCATGGTCAGTGACGGGGGATTAGGAAGTGTACTGACCACCACCAAATCAAGGATGAGCCAGCTGAGCCACCTGAGTGCCCACCAAAAACAAGGGCCTGAACAGCAGAGGCTGTGAAGTCGGTGGAGCACCAGAGCCCCTGGAATTGACCCCCACCACGAAATGTTGGTGGGGGCATAACAGTAGCCCTGTAGGGAAAGGGGCATCTTGAGGAAGGGTGGCCACCCCTAACGATGAGGATGGCCCTGCCGTGGTCGGCGCGCAGAGCAGCGACCAGGATCAAGACAAGGAGGATCGGGTTTTCTCCTTGGGACGGTCCTTGTCATTGAAATCCCGTGCATGCACAAGAGCAGTACATTCTCGTGTATGTGCGAGATCTTTTCTCCTCTCACTGTTGCGCAAGCGCAGGATTTCAGTGGCAGAGTTTAAATTCATTTTGTGGCTCAAGGAGTGCTCAGTTTTACATTAAAGATAAAGCAAATGACTCAGTATGCCACAGTCTTTTAGAGTAAAAGCTGTTTCCAATGCGGATGTAAAAAAATCGATCTTTGGGACAGTGCTCCATGGTAGAGGTGCTTTCTTGGTGCCAGTGTGCTTCCGGGGGACAGGGGATTTACTTGCAGACCGCCACTAAAGAAATTCATTTAAAATGCGGAAATATAGGTAAATGGATTACTTTTATGTTAGATAGTGGCATTCTAGGGTACTTGCTTTGCTAGTATTAGCCTGTGGACACACTGCTTAATTCTGAGACAGAAATGAGGGGAAAAACTGACAGTGCCCCTTTAACATTATCAAATCCTCAAATGTATTTACTGCATCTCAAGGGACAATGTTTATTTCACATTAAGGCCACAATTTTAAAATGCTGCCCTCAGACAATATTTCTCAAACGGCAGCTCAGTATTTTCTGTGCAAATATGTTCAGGGTATAGTGGCTGCATAGCCAGCTGTGATCAGAATTATTTTGTAACAAAATTCCTTACATGACACAATGTGTGAAAAGCTACGTTCTCCAATGTGGAGACATAAGAAAATCTTCTTTTCATTATTTTATTTTTACTTCTTTCACCGGCTGCCCCCATCAGGCCCTTCCTTGGTGACCTCCTAGTCTGGACAACCCCCTTACTTAGCCTCCCATGTCTTGCCACCTGTGGTACGGCGTTCAGGGCTGTTCCTCCTCCATTCACCAGGATCCAGTGTGGTCAGATTGGGTGCAGGGCCTGAAAGCACCAAAACCTACTTGCTGCTCCCAGCGATGTTTTACTCCCAGGCTCACCTCCCCTTAGGACAAAGGATGTGAGGACTCCATGCATGTGCATGCAATGGTGTGTCCACTCAACAGACAGCTGGCCTCCCGGCCCCAAACGTAAGGCACCACAATAGGTCTTCTCCCAGGATTTGTGGTAAAAGCTTAGTTTCTTTCATTTTCAGTTGTGAATTTTTTTTTGTATATTGCAAACTGTGTAAAGAACAGGGCACAAAAGACTAGAAATTATATCATTGTAACATGTTGAGGTATCGAATTACAGCCCAAGGCACAGGTGAGGGTTGTGAATCAAAGTCATGTTACAAAGTATAATCCCTAGTCTGGAAGGCCTTATTGCTCTTATCAATGGGGTTTTATGAAAATTAATCATGGCGTTTTAAGGAGAGCTTCTATGAGGAAAGAGGTCCTGCATACTTCATACTGTGGCATTGGAGTTAGGGTTCAGTGACCCTTTCCCGTATTTTCTTTCTGCTAAAAAGCAGAGCTCCCTTGCCTCAGTGGAGCTCCACCATGATGTTTAACATTTTTTCTCTTAGCCCCCAAAGGCAGAGAAGGGATTGTAACTTGCTCCTGAGGGGCTGACAGCACGATCCCTTTCCACTTCCTGACTCTATGATCCGTCCCTGTGTTCCAACGTTCTGTGATGTCTCTATAGGGAGAACGCAGGGGCGTACTCCATTCACTTGAATGGTGTGCATTTTTCAAAGCTGATTTCACAGTTTCAAATTAGGTTTTGGTACTGACTGATGCAAGGGTTCAACTAACTGCTTTTGTGGCAGTAAGAAGCAGGTAATGTACGAACAAACTAGTTTTGTAGAAAGCAGTTTTAGCAAGAGTACTAGGATTTTGAACCAGTCCTTTTAGCAGTGGTGTAAGTTGTTTGTTACATTTATTGTGTGTTCTTTGGTATAGTTGTAGTTTTTTTGGCAATCTTTTTTCCGGGGGAAGGGAGGGGCTTTTCAGTATGGTTTCTACTTTAAGGTGGTTTAGCCTTTTTCCTGAAGGTTGCAGAATTTTGAGGTTGGTTGCTTTTTTTGGTGGGGGGTGTACTTTAGGTAACTTTTTAACTTTAAGCTGGTTGGCTTTCTGTTGCAAGTCATTTGTGATTTGAGGTAAGTTTCAAATTTTGTTGCTGAGACTGCTCTGTATTTTTTTTGAGGGGGGGGCCGGGATTGCCTTTTTGGAATGGGCTGAACCAGACTGCTTACCTGCAGCTGAGGAGGAGAGTTGCCTTGTTATAGAGAAAGTTTGTGATGTGGTAACTGCATATTTATCTTTTGAAATCTACTGGTTATTCCACAGATAATATGCCACGTATTTAAGTTATCATAAAGATAAGGCAGCCTCATGAGACCACGTTTCGACCAATGAGGAGACTGAACAGCTCATAATCTCTTTATAATGTGCAGAAAGAAAGGTAGGAAGAAAGCAGTCTTTCTCGGAGGGAGGGATTTTTCATTTTGTTAATTTTTTCTGCAGCTTTCTTTGTGTATTGCAAGTCACTGTAGAATAGGAAAGGTAGAAAGAAACAGTCTTTTTGTGATGTATGTGAATATTCCTGTACTGAGCACTAATGGTTATATAGCATCCTTTCACGGTTATATAGTGACACACAGTAGTAAAAACAGAGGATAATGTAGGGTCCTCTATTTGTAACAACTGTGTGTTTCCATCAAGAGGTTGACAATGGTGACTGTTTAAACCTCGAGAGCGAAGCTCGAGAGGTTTTGGTCACCATGGCAACCTTGAGATGGCAACTCACAGTTGTTACAGATAGAGGACCATACATTGTCTTTTATAGTGTATGGTCCGCTGTCTGTAATAAATGGAGCAAGGAGGTGCACAGCTGTGTCCTTACTTTTTAATTTTTGTGCCTCCGCGCTGCTATCGTCTCCTGCTCTCCCACTGCTGCCGCTTACTGACAGGTGGAGGTTTGCTTAATGCACATGCGTAAAGGCGTTCATTGTTGTTGTGCTGCAGTAGCTACGTAGTTAGTGCAGCATAACAGGTACGATGCCGTAGCTAATACAGCATAACAATGCTATTCTAGGGATGGATTTCCATCTCTAATAGCATTCCACCACACATTATTAAGTTTTTATTCTGGAAATAACAACTGAGTCATGGTTTACTTTAAGTGCTGTCCTGCTTGAAGTTACACAAAGGATACAACATCTCATTAATAAATGATATAAATACAGACAATCCATGCTTATCATTTAAACATTCCAGCCTTGCTGTGTTGTGAATGTACTTGTATTATAAGATGGCACAAAGGGCCAAAATACCAGGGCAGCAGCAGCGCTTCCACTCGAGATGCCCCGGCTAAGGGAACAAGCTCGAGTCATAGTAGGGCCGTCTGGCGAAGGTGAGATGAGAATCCCACAGGATGATCTCCACCTCGGGGAGGTAGGGAGGGAGAAAATTCAGTCTCCACTTCACTATCACCAGTTGGGTGACTGCACTCAGAACTGAGGATCAGGGAGGGAGGACCCCGACTTGCTCTGACATGCAATACACGCACATGTATGAACATGCATTGGACAGTTCACCTCGGTGTCCTAGGGACTGGCAGAAAAATAGAAAATGCCAATCACTGCAGGAGGATGTCTGCCCCCACTGCAGGCTCCGCACTGCCAATGAATCTTGGCGCTACCTTCTCTGCACACCAACCAAGTCTCTGTCAGGAGCTAGTGTCCCCCTTCCCACGGCCTCGCCCTAGGGGGGCAAGCCAGTGTGTAAAGGAGGAGAAGTGAGATTTACAGAAGGCGGGTGATGGTGCTAGGTGAGTGGGGTAGGGCCAGTCAGATGAAGGGAAAAAGCATGCTAAATTAAACAAAAACAAACAGGATGGCACATACCCTGTTTGCACTTGTAATCCCTTGGTTGAACTAAGTTCTATGATCCCAAACAATGGCTTCTATCAAAACAAAAATATTTGCATCAAATATTGGCCTAAAATCCACAGAGGTCTGTTCTGCATGAAACATACAGTGGATGCAAATCTGCCAGCTGTGTGCTAGTAGGTCCCTTTACAATCCAGTCCCGAAGTTTCATCATATTTTGATCATACTGTTCACTGAAAAGATCCAAGTTTTGAGCACAGCAGCACACTCTGCTTTACAGCATTTAAACAACCCCCTGCTGTAACACATTTATGCTAGATACTTGTGCTTATTCTCTGAAAAATGCGTGCTACCGGAAGTAATTATGGGCTAGAGAAGGCTGACAATCATTGTAACATACACTGCAACCAAAGAAAATGGTGATCTTAACACATTTGTGTTATACAGAAAAATAATTTTCTCCTCACAAAATAACATGGCAGAACACAGGATATTTTAAATCAGTTTACAATTACATTTGATGAGAAACAACTTGTCATGTGGTTTAAACTGTACTGTTTTTGTTCTTTATATCTAGTTTTATGCAATAGGAGTGGATATAAATCCTATATGATAAATTTGAGCTACTATGTGACAAATGTGAAATCTCACATTTATACACATAGTAGACACATCATCACAGATTTATACACAGAGGGCTCAATATTCAGAATGCGCACGGCAATGGCACATGTGTTGGCGCAGCGCAACGGTGTTGTGCCGGTGAAACCCAGGGATATATTCAAAGGGGATGAACAATGGTGCATCCCCTCCGAATATATCAGGTAATGCACACTGCGCAACCATGATGCACTGGTGCAACCCCAGACAGGGCTGAATACCAGGAATGGGCACTGTGCCAGTGCAACAGAGTTACGCTGTGTGCAAATTCCCGATATTCTGCCTGCAGTATGCAAAAGGGGCCATAATGTATGCAAGGTGCAAATGGGGCATGTCATTATGGCCCCATTTGCTGCATAGAGCATGGCAGGCCGGCCAAATGCACCCGGCACCCTGCACAACATGCGGTACCCCCCAGGTCCATACCCCTCAACTATCCCTGATTTGCAGGGCCGTCCCTGAGAATGCCACACAAGTATATTCTGTCCCTCCTACTATATGGTGTCCATGGTGAAACAATGAAACACAATATAATGCCAAGCAGTACGATCACAGACATGTCCTGCCGTAGTGACTGCAATCTGCATGAAGCCCCATAGCCTAGCAGCTGTCTGGGTGGACATCGCTAAGCTGACGATGTGGCCCTGTGTCTGGTCCCTTGTCCCTGCATGTGTCAAGCCCTTTCCCTGTTTGTGAGGCAGGAGGTTGAGAGGTATGCCCAGGACAGCCAGTGGTACCCCCTTCCTCCCGATGAAGCGATCGCTGTGAAATGCCCCATACACCTTCCCCGGTAGTCTAGTAGCACCCCCTCCCCACTCGTAGCTGCGCTGCCCGTAGAATAATCAGTACCATGCCCTGGTAGTCTAGCGGTACCCCCACCCCGCCCATGACCATGATCGCCGGTGACCAGTAGGACAAAGTCTCTGGAGGTCCAGTGCCCCCACCCAGCATCCCCCGTCATCGACGGGCAACTGTAACCCACCCTCATACTGCCTGGCTGCCCGCTAGATAACAGGCGTACAATATGAGCTGTAAGGCCATTGGCCACACTGTGGACCAATGGAGCAGAATACATACTGCATATTTCACAAATATGTGAACTTTATCTCCACATATTTGTGAGTGCCGCATATATTATCATTGGCGCCCTGGCGATCGACTCAGGCGCAGTCTCCCTATTTGAACATTGACCATGACTGGGGTTGCACTGGCGCAACTCGGTTACGCCAGGCGTAACCCCTCTCAATATCTCGGCCATAGTAGATATGTCAAAATCACTCCAGAACTCATTTAGAATATTTGGCCTCTGTACCAATACTAACTATATTCAAATGCAAATAACTTTAAAGCAAAAAAAGCATAGTGCTGTGATCATGAAAGTTGTTCAGCACACAATTATCTACAAAATGAGCGGTGTTTCATTTATAGATACCTTATAGATTTATTTATAATTAGCAAAAAACAGCAGAAAATTCAATTTTTTTGTTCACTTTTTGACAAACAAATGCAAATAACTTTAAAATGAAAAATAATAGCATAGTTCTGTATGCACAGAAGTTGTTCGGCACAAAAATATCTACAAAATAAGTGATGTTTCATTTATAAATACCTTTTAGTTTTTTTATAATTAGCGCAAAAAAAAAAAACAGCAGAAAATTCTATTTTTTATCCACTTTTTTGACAAACAAATGCAAATAACTTTAAAAAGAAAAAAGCAGCATAAATGATTTATCTGCACTTGTGCTGTTTGACCTTGGACACCTCACTCATGGCTAACGCCATTCATGAGATTACTCAAGGTCAGACAGAACTTGTGCTGATAAATCGTTTATCTGACAGCTCACCATTGTATATCCCATATTTATTTTATGACACGTGGGGGAGGGGATATCTGACAGGGGTCAAGGGGGTTATGGGGGGCAGTTCCCTCTGTAAATGCAGAGAGAACTGCACGTTCAAGCAGACTAGACAGACCATAAGGCCTTTATCTGCTGGCACATTCATATGTTTGCTTGTATGTGCAGTAAATACTGTGTCTACCTTTCATTTAAAAATCAACCAAAGAAGATTGCCATTCAGAAAGTGGCAGTACTGTATTCAAATGCCAAAACTATGATTTAAAGCCATGTGTCAATCATCTTTCAGCTGCTAAGCTATGCATATATTGTTGATGTTCTTTTTCAGTGAAAATATAGTCATTTAAATTAAATAAAATACTGCTCCATAAACTTTACAATACCTGTAATTCAGGCGAATTTGATACGTAATAAAAACAATAGGGAATATCCATTCTATATACTGGAAGGTAGTTTTTTTTCCACATATAGTTTTAACTAGAGAAGCGGCTGAAGCCAGTCCCAGGCCAGCTAGAACAGAAACCACTGCATTGCTCTGCATCCAGAATCTTTCAACCTAACCGGAAAAGAAACAAATAATAAGTGCTATGTTCCGACATTACGCATTCTATACTGCAATCTACACCCCAGAAGTTTCTAATCAAGCAATGATATCCAAATGGGTTAGTGAGGTGTGTATCAACTTTGAGGTGCTAGTCACTAGGGTGTCTGATTGCAGATGCCTAGTATATTAACCGTTATGTATCATGTAGCTGTGTATACTGACATTTGTTATCCATGTACAGTCATAACAAAAAGTGGTACCCCAAACTGGTCACTCAATCAACAGTTTATTTGTTCAACATCTTTGTCATTACAAACATACACAGAACTAACATTTAACAAGGCAACAAATCTAAAATGATGTAACCAGATCAATTATCTAGTGGCATAAATACTACATATCACAACTCCAACCTAATAAGCATACATAAGTCATTAGCAGATTGTAGAAGAAGAAACCTTTGAAAATTCTGCCATAACAGAATGAAACAGTAATATACCAAGCTAAGGAGGATCGGGTCTGGATACCTACCTCCCACCCACCCCGGGACTATGGTCCAGTAAGAATAAATTACTCACCATAGCAATGTCGTTTCTTCTAATGGAGTCTTGCTGTATTCTGACTATATGCAGTTAGCCCCAGAACTTGAACAGCTCCAGAGAGTAAAGGGTTAACTCTATGCAAAGGCATAGAATGTTGAGCTCGAGCTCGGTTTTCAAACCTCTGTCTGTGGTACTCTGAAGTGTAACCGTCAGATTCTTACGAGCCCTAACCTAACTAACTCAAGGTAAGAAATTGTTTCAAAATGTTGTGCCAAGTGGCAAAAACAGGATTTTAGGGTCAAAGACTCAAGTCGATAAAACCCCAAAAGAATACCACAGGTAGCGATTCACCAAATTGAAAAAAAAAAACCCCAAGGGATGGAGGCATGTCCAGGGCACCTCTGGGGTGCAGCACTGTTGCCTGCCCCACCACATCCCAAAACTACTAGGTTCCAGGAGGGGAGGCAGGGAGGGAGGTCAGAATACAGCAAGACTCCATTAGAAGAAACAGCATTACTATGGTGAGTGTTTTTTTCTTCAAACAACATGAAGTCTTGCTGTATTCTGACTATATCCAGACTACCAAGCAGTACCCCCTTGGAGGAGGGAGTGACAGAACCTATTTTGGGAACAGGCTCTGCAGCACAGCTGTGCCAAACCTAGCATCACTTCGTGACTGAATGTCCAAAGAGTAATGCTTGGTGAAGGTGTGAACGGATTTCCAGGTAGCTGCTTTACATATACCCACTAAAGGTATATTTCTAGTTGCTGTGACCGAAGCAGCTGTACCTCTGGTAGAATGAGCCCTCAGGCCTGAAGAAGGCTCCTTCCCAAGTTTAGAGTAGCAGAATTGAATAAAGAAACAATCCACCTGGCAATAGACCTCTTGGTAGCAGGTTTGCCCTTTCCTACCTCACCATAAGTGAGAAACAACTGAGAACAATCCTTCCTATGGGTCTTAGTATGCTCAATATAGTAACTAAAAGCCCTTTTCACATCCAGACTACATAACCTTCTCTCTCCAGAGGAAGAATGATCAGTGAAAAAGACAGGCAGAGACATAGACTGGTTCAGATGAAAGTCTGACACTACCTTGGGAAGGAACTTTCTATTGGTGCGGAGGACCACCTTATCCCTATGGAAGGAAATGAAATCAGGTTCCACTGATAATGCCTGTAGTTCACTGATCCTCCTAGTAGAGGTAATGGCCACCAGGAATACAGTTTTCCAAGTCAAGTATTTCAGCTCAGCTAAAGATAAAGGTTCAAAAGGGGGCTGCATAAGCTGTGCAATACAGATGCTCAAATCCCAGGAAGGAGTAGGCTCCTGAAAGAGAGGATTGACATAAACTAAGCCTTTGAAGAATTTCCTCAAAACTGGATGAGAAGCCAGGGAACAGCCCTTACCAGCCGAAAGAAAGGCAGACACAGCTGCCAAATGCACTTGAAGAGTAGTAGGCCGAATGCCTAAACTGTTAAGATGTACCAAATAGTCCAAAACAGTGGCAATGCCAGCCAGCTCTGGCTTAATATGCCTACTGGAACAGCAAAAACCAAACCTTTTCCATTTGGAGTTGTAAGTCTTCCTAGTAGCAGGCTTCCTGCTAACTTTTAAAATATCCAAAACTGATTGGGAAAGATGCAGACTTGCATATTCTAGCTCTTTAAGAGCCAGGCTTTGAGCCTGAGCGTCTGAAGGTTGGGGTACAGAATCCTCCCTTGAGAGGAGGTGAGAAGATTGTACTGCCTGGGGAGACACAAGGGCAGTGTTACTGACAGTGACAACAGTAGAGAATACCAATGCTGTCTGGCCCAGCCTGGAGCCACCAGAATCACCTTGCAAGGCTGAGACCTGATTTTTATCAGGACCCTGAATATCAGAGGAAAAGGAGGAAATGCATACAGAAACCTGCTTGTCCAATTTAGTAGAAGAGCATCCTGGGGAACAGGACCCAGAAGGGGTGGTCTGCAACAATAAAGAGGGAGTTGATGACTGTCTGGGGCTGCAAAGAGATCTATCTCTGGAGTGCCCCATCCCCTGAAAATGACTTGAAGAATGACAGGGTTCAGGGTTCATTCGTGGTGACCCTGGGAAATCCTGCTGAGAGCATCTGCTAGAATGTTGTCCTTCCCTGGGAGATGCATCGCCATCAGAGAAACCTGAAGGGAATAAGCTAGAGACCAAATTTTCATGGCTTCTGTGCACAAGGCCGAAGACCGAGTGCCCCCCTGCTTGTTGATATACCACATGGTTGTGGTATTGTCTGTTCCAATCTGCACCACTTTCCCTTGGACAACTTTTGAGAATGTCTGGAAAGCCAGGAAGACAGCTCTTAATTCTAGAAGATTTATGGGCAGAAGGGACTCCTGGTGTGACCAAGTTCTCTGAGCTGTGAGATGATCTAGGTGGGCCCCCCACTCCAACAGGGAGGCATCTGTGGTGAGAATCACAGAAGGGGCCTGACTAATGAAGGGGACCCCTTGTCGAAGATTGTCTTCCTCCAACCACCACTGAAAGGCCTGGACCAAGGTTTTGGAGACTGGAACCAGTTTGGAGAGAGGGTCCTTTTTCTGAGACCAGAAAGATCTGAGATGAAACTGAATATCTCTCATCTGAAATCTTGCTCCCTGAACTACTGCTGTTGAAGCTGCCATGTAGCCCAGCAGCTGCAGAAAGTGTCTGGCTGGATGAGACATTAGAGGAGAGGACGAAAAGAGGAGGCCAGAGTGACCAGTGGCTGAACCCTTGAGAGAGGAAGAAATGCTCTTGCCTGAACTGTATCTATGTCCACCCCTATGAAAGTGAGAAGCTGGGCTGGCTCTAGAAATGAAAATTACATACCTACCGTAATTCTTGATCTTCTCTTGTATCTTCACCATTCATTACTGCTTGGGTTAGTGCCGGAGGCGCGCACCCACCAGGGAGTTTTTTTTTTTTGGAGTCGGCTCCGACAGCGCCACTCGAGCGCATGCATGTAGGTCATGCACGAGGGGCCGTTAGGTGCCGCAGACCTCCCTCTATCTCAGTTCTGGTTGCCGGAGAGGCGAAAATAAAGGGTAAGAAAAAAGGAAAACGAGGCAAGAGAGCCGAGGGACAGAAAAAGGAAAGGATATAAACTGAAAAGGTATAAGCTGGTAGAGGATAGACAGAGGAGAGAGAATTCCTACCCTAAGGGACCGCAGGGCCTCCTTTCCGGGGTGGCTCTAGGGGAGGAACAGAGAGAGGGAAAGAGAAAGAAGAAGAATAAGAAGAAGAAAAGGAGGCATGTTGAGAGAGAGAACAGTGCCCATCGAGCATTGGTTGAGAGGCTTATAAGCTCGAGACTAACAAGTGAGCAAGAATCCCTGTTGCTAGGACTGAGAGGAGGTTTAACCGAACCACCTGAACAGATCCGAATAAGGGTAGATTCTCTGATCTCTCAACATGCCAAGTCCCTACATCCTAGCTGAGGGCTCATGGACTGCCCGGGCAGAACCTGTTCCTGGAAGAGCGCCCACCCAGGAAAGGGACTATGTCCCTTAGCACCCTGTTAAGTGCTAACACAGCAGTGTATGGGGAAAGATTATGCCTTACCGAAGGCAGCTTTGTATGAAGGATAGAGTGGGAACTCAATCAGACTCCCTAAGGCAAGGCAAAGCAGACGCTCAAGGCTGACAAGTGCAAAGCAGCAGCTAGAATGAGCTCAAAGATAATACCTGCCAGGGATATTCTAAATTTTTGTTGAGGCCGAGTCAGGGCACGGTCTCTTAAGCTGTGAAACTGCATAACCTGATCAAGGTACTTAGAAGCCACCCTAAGGGCAGTCAGAAAGAGCCCTCAGAATAAGAGAGAGAAAGTACAGACTGCTCCTCTTTACCTTGAGGAAAAAGGAACCATTCACTAAGAATGGAAAACAGAAAGTTTTTTTTTGGCATAAAGGCCAAGGAGGGAGAGGAATGAGGCGGAGGGGAGACGCAGTAGGAGGCCACTGAGGGAAGGTGGTAGATGTAATGAATGGTGAAGATACAAGAGAAGATCAAGAATTACGGTAGGGTAATGTAATTTTCATATCTTCCTTGTCAATCTTCACCATTCATTACTGCTTGAGTGAGGCCAAGCCCCCAAAAAGGAGGGGGTAGAAACCCTGAGGAACAAGACCCCAGCCTCCTGTTGGTGAGAAACAGAAGGGAAGACCCTACTAATCCAGAGAGAAGCCTATGGGGGGAGAAGAGCTAGGAGGTGCCCCCCGAGGACGGGGAGATGGAGGAAGCCCTGCAGTAGTCTCCTAGCTCTGGAGGAAAAGAGACAGGTCCCCCGGAAAGTGGAGCAAATCACCCTATGCCGGGCCAGGGGTGACAACCTTGATAGACGAAGCCATGCCGTCCGTCTAATGCAGATCGCTGTCCCCGCAAGCCTGGAAACCACCTCATTGGCATCATAAGATGCCCTTGCTTGGTGTCTTGCCAGCTCCAGGCCTATAGCAGAGAGACCAATAGCTTGTCTGGTCTGCTCCATATCAGGCATTGATGCTAAGATCTGAGAGAGCATCGACCACAAATGCCTACTGTAGGCAGCGTGATGAGCCTGATGAGATGCAATGCCAAGAGATCGCACGAGAGGAAGAGAACACTCTTTGGCCCCACCGGTCGAATTGTAGAGAATCCGAGTCCGGTAGACGGTCGTGCGCCAGCGCCCAGAGGGAGTCTCTACGTATACCAAACCCGAGGGCCGGGAGAGTACCCAGGGATTCCGAAGGGGCACAATACTTACGTCTGCAGTCTGCCAGGGCTGGAGAAGGGGCGGCTGGCGACTGCCAGGAATGGATAGACGCCTCCTGGAAAGGAATAGGCCAGGAAGGTACCACCAAGTGCTGGGCACTGAATTCACCAAGGAATTCATGCGTCTCCTGTTTCGTATTGTCTCGCCTAACGTAGGAGATTCAAAGATCCCTCACCATCCTCGAAAGGAATCGCTGATATTCCGTGAAATCAGCATCGGAGGAGAGATGAGCAGAGGGTTCCTCTCCCTCAGAGGAGGGAGACGAGGATGATGGAGAGCTCGAGTGTCCAGAGGATTCTTGTGGCGGTGGGGATAGGCGAAAGACCGGCTCATTTATGTACCTGACATATGAGGGGAAGGCCGCCGCAGAACCTCTGAACTGCTCCCAGGATAACAGGCCCGTAGGACCGACCTGGCCTGGGAGCACGGGGGGGGGGGTGGCTGCAGAGGAATGGGAGATGGGCACCTACGAAGCGGCAACTGTCCTCTGCTAGGGCTCTGAAATCCGAGGAATGGAGCCCGAGCTGGTGGGTTCCCAGACAACAGACCAGGTCACAAAACGGAACCCTGGGGATGCGAAGCCTGGAAGAGCCCAGAAGGGGATCCTCCCCTGTGATGAACCTGGGACTGCATGGATCCAGAGGGGCAGCCCACAGCAACGCTAACGGAGGGGACCCCGGGGTCCAAGAAGGAAAGGCGGGGCCCAGCACTGCGGCTCCTAGACACCCCCCGAGGGGTGGCTGACAGAGACCGAGACGCCTGCACCCTGCCCCTCAACCCCTCGGACTCCGAGAGCGCCCTCCTCCTCGACCCCAGCGATCTCCCACCCCTAAGGTCTGTAGCAACACCAGGGTCGGTAGCTGCCACGAGCCCCCCAGGAGGGAGAGCCCCTTCCTCTGCCCCGCTCCATCACTCCCCAAGGACCCCGGACCACCCCTAGCCCGGGGAACCTCGGGGGAGGACGGAAGCGGGGACAGGGGAAGAGGCCCGCTGGGCCGCCTAGCACCTTGTGCCACCGGGGACCCTGACTCCGAAGAATCAGGTTGCCAGGACGGGTCCATGTCTGAATCATCAGCCTCCGAAGAGGAAGAGATCAGCTGGACCTCAATACTAGCAACCCCGGGGGTTTCCGGTGAAACGGCGCCGCGAACAGCGCTGGTGTCGGAGGCGGCGCCGACTACCTCGGCCCACCTGCACCCGCCAAGCCCGCCCCGCTCCCCACCGGCGCGGCTAGCCCACGCCCGCCCTCGGTGCTGGAACACAACCCCTGCGCCCGCCAGGAGAGCAAACGGGCCTGTGGCACCGCCAGCGTGCCGAGAGCCTAGCGCCTCCGATCACTGGCGCTGGCGGCGCTGGGATCTGAAACGGCGCTGGGAGGCGGCGTCGAGGGTCCACCGGTGCCAGGCCCAGCAGCCATGGGCCTCGACACTGGGGGAGCCTGCACCTCCGAGGAGGTGACTGCCGAGGTGGTGTCTCCGCCGCGGCCCCGGGAAGGACCTCGACGTTCCTCCGACACCGCAAAAGAAGCTTCCTCTTTGGCAAGAGAAGATGAGGAAGCCTCCTCCTCCTCTACGGACCATACAGGCCTGAGAGGGGACCCGGAGGAAGGGCCTAGAGACCTTACCTGGGAATCCCTGGAGCGACGACGCCCCCCGAAGGTCGGCGGGGCCTTGCCGATCTTGAACGCGCGGACTTCGAGGACACGACGGTCCATGGAGAAACAAGCGTCGCACGCATCCATATTGTGGTCGGGTCCCCAGGCAACGGACACAAACATCATGCCGATCTGTGACGGAGAAATGCCGGCCACAGGAGCACCGACGCATAGGGGCACGGCCCGCCTTTGACTTACGTTTTGCCCCCGAACCTGACATGATGCGAACTAAATAAGAGACAAAATCAGCAACAAAGCTCTCGGTGCCGTCAACAGAAATAAAAGAAATGGTCTTACTGGGAGACGGCGTCTAGCGAATATGAATATGAGAATACGAGGAGTCTTGAGTGACACAGAAAATCTTCAACTACCGCGCAGCAGGTGCAGCCTCGACGGCAGGAGAAACAGAACTGAGATAGAGGAGGAGTCTGCGGCACCTAACGGCCACCCCTTGCGCATGACGCAGTACGTCGCGCTCGAGGGCGGCGCCATTGGAACCAACTCAAAAAAAAACAAAAACCTCCCGTGGCGGGTGCGCGCCTCCAGCACTAACCCAAGCAGTAATGAATGGTGAAGATTGACAAGGGGAAGATCAGACTTCTCTAAATTTAGAATGAAGCTCAAGGATTCTAAAAGTCTTTGAGTGACCTCTAAAGCTGACTTGACTTGGTCTGAGGACTGGCCCACTAGAAGCCAGTCGTCCGGGTATGGGAACAGAAGGATGCCCTGCTTCCTGAGGAATGCCACCACCACTGCAAGACACCTGGTGAACACCCTTGGGGCAGATGTTAGGCCGAATGGCATGGCCCTGAATTGGTAATGGCCTGAAGGCAACTTGAACCTGAGGTACTTTCTGTGGGAATATCCGATAGGTATGTGGAAGTAGGCATCCTTGAGATCGAGGGAGGCTAGCCAGTCTCCTGGTCTCAGAGAGGGAAGAATTACCCCTAGAGTCACAATTTTGAACTTTGGTTTTGTCAAATGTTTGTTCAGGTACCTTAAATCCAATATAGGTCACCACTCCCCTGTCTTTTTGGGGGTAAGGAAGTATCTTGAATACAGTCCTTTTCCCCTGTGACAAGAGAGGTACCTTCTCCACTGCTTGCAGAAGCAGAAGGCAGGAGACTTCTGACTCTAAGGCCTTTGTCTCCAAGGGAGAGAGGAGGACTGAAAGACTTTGCTCTCATTCTTGGGAACCTTTTGAAACTGAGAGCAAGTCCCTGGCTCACTACTTCCAAGACCCATTTGTCTGAAGTAATAGACTCCCAGGCCTGGGAGTAGTGAGCCAGCCTCCCCCCTACTGGGACTGGGGAGGCGACCCTGACTGACACCACAGGGTGTCTGCTTGTCAGGGGGCTTGGACTGAGTAGCTGATGGGGTCCTAGTTACCCCACGTCTACCTCTTCCCCCTCTGCTGAAAAGAAGAGGAGGCCTGAGCGTGGTAAAAAGGCCTGCCCCTGCCCCTAAACTGCTGCCTCTGAGGAGTGGCCTGCTTCTCTTTTGCTGTAGCACTCCTACAGGTGGTCCTGTACTCGTCCATTTTTTTCATGTAGTTCTCTGTCTGTTCCCCAAAGAGAGAATTATCAGTTACAGGAAAATCTATGGCCTTAGCCTGGGTATCCTGTGAGAGGTTGGTACACCTAAGCCAAGCAAATCTCCTCATGGAGATAGATGTAGCCATGACCCTGGAATGAACATCACTGGAATCAACAGCAGCGTGGAAATGCACCTTAGATGCCTCTATACCATTTGCAGCCACCTGCTCCAGCTCCTTGGCTAGCTGGGGAGGGGCATCCTTAGCCAGTGCCAGAACCATATCCCACATAGATTTCTGGTACCTGGCTGTGTATGCCATGTAATTAGATTGTCTGCGTCCCAAAGAGGATGCCAAGTACTGTTTTTTTGCCATGTCATCCACTTTCCTGGAATCCTTATCTGGGGGGGTGAGATTTCAGGGGAATATTAGCCTTGTCACAGGCTACAGCTTGTACTACCCCAACATGGCTGCTATGAGTTGAAAGGAATTCCATCCCTGGACCTGACAAAGCATACCTCCTGTCCATTCTTTTTTCCACGGGAGGAATGGATGTTGGAAACTGTAACATTTTCTGTGTCTGCTTCCCCAAGGATTTGTGTAAGGGGATAGACACCCTCTTTGACTCTGGGACATTCATCATTTCCAAGTAGTCAGGTTAGTAAAACAAGAAATGGGAAGGGGACTCAGAAAGCCTGGGAGGAGAAGCCTGAGAAGGCCTGTCTGGGGAGATGTCAGGCTCTAATGGCTCATCTAGACCCTCACCTTGATCTTCCTCATAATCTTCATCCTCTTCCCAATTGCCCTCATAGTACGCTTCAGGGTCTATATCTGAAGCCAATACTTCCGACCGAACCGACCGGGACTGAACTGGAACCGGTTCGGTCAGAACCAGGCAAAGCGATTGAACTACTGAAATCGCTTTCACCATCTCATCAGCGGTCAGACCATGGGGAGCGGGATCCGAACCAGCTGATTTCCTCTTTCTTTTACTCGGAATGGATTCTGCAGAATCGGCTCTCCGTTTGGCCGAAGAGGTATCGCTCAGGTCAGTGGGCACCTCTTCAGGTTCGGCCGCAACCGAACCGGGCTGGCCATCCAGGTCAGCGGACTTCTCGACCTCCCTCTCCCTTAGCCTACTCAAATGTTTATCGAGAGTGGATTTTGGAAAGTTCTTACATATTTGGCAGTCTTCCTTGAGGTGGTCAAACCGCAGACAATACACACAGACGAGGTGAGGGTCGGCCTTGGCAAAGGCCTCCTTACACTCGGTACAGTGCTGAAACCCAGTGGGTCCGGGTTTTCTTCTTGGGTTTCTCAGACATGCCTTAAACCAGACACAAATCACTTTACACAGCAGTTAAGCCAGGCAGTTACAAACTCGACGGTTCCTACCGTGTCACGGGTCGGTTAAAAAAATCCTAAAATATCGAATTTTTTTAGGAACCGATGAGTACCAGAAAAATCACACACACAGTAGATAATCAGTAGAGACAATAAGCTTCGGTTCTAAACCAGACTGACTGGCAAAGAACCGAAATAAAACAATTTCTTGGCAAACAGTACAGAAAATAACCACTACCTATAGCTATCACTTACTGTACCGAGACAGAGGTAAGAATACTGAAAATCACGGTTTGAAAACAACAACAGATTCGAACTAGACCGAACCGAAGTGCAGGAGGAATCTCCGGAGCGACTTCACAGTAAGGCGGAGTAAAGAATCTGACAGTTACACTTCAGAGTACCACAGACAGAGGTTTGAAAACCGAGCTCAAGCTCAATGTTCTATGCCTTTGCATAGAGTTAACCCTTTACTCTCCAGGGCAGTTCAAGTGCTGGGGCTAACTGCAGATAGTCAGAATACAGCAAGACTTCATGTTGTTTGAATTTCAAAAGGTAATTTACACCAAAGAAGGGTATGTACAGAACAAAGGTTTGTAACTCGACTATCCATTACAAAAACTCCAAGGTCATACCTGAAAATAGGCATTTCATTGTCTAGTGTACCTACCTGGTTACCAAAAAAAACAAATCAATCAATCAATAAATAAAAAAATACAACGGGTCATATTTTAACTGGTACCATGTTGCACAGAAACACAAAATAGCCAACAGCTGCTATACAAAATTTGTTAAAGAGCTAGTGTACTGCCTATAAGTAATATTAGTTTTTAAATACAGTCAACCATTACCTTTTATATCTGAGGTACTTTTTCTTTTCCCTTTGGTCCACTGAAGATTGTTTACCTGATGTTAGTAGGAGTGATGTGCGGAACAGTTCTATGCATGGTAGCTGACATATCTAGCTCTTTTCTCCCCATTACATGTTCAACGTTGAGACCTCACTATGACATTACTGCTGCTTAGGAATAGTCACTCAGTGCCTGCCAGGTCAGTCACCTGTGATGTCACTATCAGTGAGATCACAATGCTGATGATGTAGCCAGGGGGGTTGGGGGTAGAGACAGATATCTCAACTGCCAGGCTGAGAGCTGTTCCACATATCCTGCACAATATTATCACACAGAAAACTTTCTTATGAGCGAAAAGAAAAATACTTCAGAAATAAAACATTACAACTGCCTACTTCATAAAGTTTGTATAATTTTCTTGTCTGTTTTGGTTCCAGTAGCTCTGTAAAGTACAGCAATCACTTGATACATCATCTGATTTCACCTAACAATGTTGCAGTGATACAGGTGCTTTACATAAGGATGTAAGTAAGGACACTAGAATTTTTCATCCACAGCATTGGTTAAAAAAATGGAAATTACGTACTTACCGTAATTCTTGATCTTCTTGGACTCCGTCTCCACCACTCATTCACACTAATGGGACTACGCCAGAGGCGTTAGGACCCAGCAGGAGTCAAAAATCTTAAGGAGGGCTGGTGTCAGGATAGGACCACGCATGCGCGGCACCACAAGACCAGCTCACGCCTGTATAGGCTATCTCGGCGTCAACCCTCCAACCGCCTCAGTACCTTTTCGACCGAGGAGGTGCAGTGTAACTAATAAAAATAACTAACTTACCCTAACCTCCGGGCATGAGAAGGCCCGAATGACCCATGCAAGAAGGTCAACTGAACAATGTCTTCACAGCCCAAACAACAAGGCAGTGAAAACCAAAGAAACAAAAACAAGTGAACCCAGGGATGGTGGGTGGGGTGGGATTGAATGAATGGTGGAGATTGCATCCAAGAAGATCAAGAATTACGGTAAGTATGTAATTTCCATATCTTCCTGGACTCAAATCTCCACCACTCATTCACACTAATGGGAGAGTACCAAGCTAAAACCAACCCACCCTGAGTAGGGCAGTCGGAGATACGGCTCACTCAGAACGAAGTCCAAAGGGACTGTCCTGTCAAGAAAAGAGCTATCTGGAAAGGACATCCAGAACATAGTGCTTTACAAAGGTATGCACTGAGCTCTAACTCACTACCTTGCAGAAGACTGCAACAGACACATTACGAATCTCCGCCAGGAGACACAACCACCCTGAAAGAGCGGTGAGAACCCAGCCTTTCAAACTGGCCTGAGACAAGGATTAGTAGTGTCGAAGACATGCTACTAACCTAGCCGAAAACATCTCAGGGCAAGAAGCTGACCCAGCTGAGGCAAGCTGAAGCTACAAAACTTGTTTGAAAGCGTAGCTCTTCGTTCTGTCGATGAGAATCGCAGAACTGACCCAACATTCAAAGAGTGAAGGGAGCCCTCCCTTTCCTCCTGGAGTTAAGGCAAAAACTTGACCAACAATAGGAGCCTGAGGCAATGCCTACTGGTTCAAGCTAGACCGAAAAAGCGCAGATGTGTACCTCCACTACAAGTATGGCTGACCTGCGAACGACAGCTCCAAGAGGCACTCGAACACCTTACTTGGTGGGCAACCGAAAGGTCCAGGAGGGATTTGGCCATCAAATGGAGAAGGGTTTCCACTTAGCCACGTAAGCCTTCCTGGTGGAAGGCCTATGATGACTTAGAAGACATCTGCAATGGTCTTGGAGAAACCAGAGCCAACCCACTTCCATTTCGATGAGGAAACATTCTGCCCGTTTGCCTACAACTCGAGCAGCACTCTCTGAATGAAAGGAAGAGTATGAAAATGTACAGGAGAACTTGTCTACTGTGGTAATGCATCCTGACAGAAGACACTAGGGTCTGGATTTCTGTAGCAGGATGGTGCAGATCTGCGTTGAGAGGGACGCAGCAAGGACTAGGTTCAGGCTGCCCCATCTATCGAAAGTGACTGTGTGACGACTGAACTGACACAACGTGCTCCAGGCAGCACTAACCACAGCCTTCCTGTACAGGGGGTAGGAAAGTGCTCCACTTTGCTTGTTGATAAAACATCACAATTTTGTCATCTGCCCGAAGTGTAATAACTTCTCGGAGGTATCATGGGGAGCTTCTAAGAAGGAGCTGCTGGGAAGGTGAAACTGACACCTTTCCCGAATCAGAAAAAAACCCTCCTGGAGAAACAAGGGAAGCTGAGGCAACTGCTTCTGAAGAGTTTAGCCCGGAACGGCTGGCTTGGAGACGAAAGTCCAGGAAGCGAAGGCTTGAATACCAAGAACTCCTTCCTGAACAAGTTCCTACTCGACCTTTCAAGGTCAAGAAAGGAAGCATGCCATCTATTATCTTGGAACCAAGCAAGGAAGTAGGAACCTATGTTCAGACTCGCTATGGAAGTCACTTCTACTGCTCTGAGGCCCCGATTCAAGGAAAGAGAGTCTGACAGAAAAACTAACAGACTGGGCTGCTGCCTAGATCTAGAAAAATCTCTGAATTAAGAGAGAATCCCTCTCGGAAAATCCTGATGACCCATACCTCCGCTAGATTGGACTTCCCCTAGACAGTAAAACAAGTCAGGTGTCCTCCACCATTGTAGAGAGGTGACCACCTCAGACAGCTGAGGTGGGACCTCAGACGGATCCAGAAGGATGGTACCCGGTGCTTTCAGGCCTAGGCCCTCTGCAGCAACTTTTTTATTTATTTTTTTTTAACAGGCAATTAGTTGGTTCCTGACCAAGGCTTTCAGGCCTCTACCTTGAAAGGACTGCCTGTTACAAGAATTACAATGAGGGGACCCCTTTGAGGGGTCGTAGGAGCCTGAGCATCCTTAACTTAATCTGAGGACGGAACCAATAATCACAGCTGAGGAGATGTTAATCACCCATTGCAAATGGTAGCCACCGTAGGGGCAGTGTCACGGGGGGCTATATACCCTATCAAAGGAACAGAAGAGTCTGGAAAGCTCTCGACCATTGAATTAGCATGTTGCACAGGGTGTATTTGTACTGACGACTGAAAGAAGTCTAGATGCAGAAGTCTTTGGTCCACAGAAGAAGCCTGAAATATTATGGTGGACCCCTTATCCCTGAGGAAAAACTGAAAAGATCTTCCATCACAGACTCTGATGATAAAGAAAGCTTACATCCCAGCCACTAAAATGAGTCATCAACTATATCACCAACAAGCAGGACAGGGAGAGACTCATCCAGATCCACTTCTACCCCAGAAGAACCTCCAAAAGGAGGTCTAGGTCACAATCACTAGAGACTGCAGCACCTGGAACGGTGTCGAGGAGCTCGACGCCACTTCATGGAGCCAGCAACAGTCTTGCGCAGAATGTGGAATTCCGCAGGTGGAACAGCATGGAATAACAGTTCCAACAGCAGAAAACCGCTGGAATTTCACTGACTCCTCTGCGGATCTCCACACACTAGGATCCATGGAAATATTCCACGGAACAGTACTTCATTTAGTGGAAAACCACTCTGCAACAACTTCCGCAGAAAAGAAGAGATCTGTGGAAAAATGAAACTCTGCCAACTTGTTCCGCCGCACAGCACCAACTGGCACCACCCACAGTGCCAGCATCACCCTTGGCGCTGGGATGGCACCAAGCAGTGCTGATGCCACCTGTGGGCACCCGTGGCACCACCTGTAGCACTGCCCATAGCAGCAGTGGCACCACCCACAGTGGGTGGCACCAGCGGCACCGCCGCACACCACAGACCTGAAGAAAGGGGGTAAGAAGGAAAGCAGTACCCGTGCTGGCCCCTACATGGAAAAAGGAGATGGGGGTAGGCACGAGGGGTCGACACAATGGCGTTGGCACCAAAGAGGGCACCGTGCACATCCTGATCCAATCAACCTGGCCCTGGCCCTGGTCCAGCGGCTCTGAGGTCTGGAGGCCCCGGAACCGGGAACACTGGCCAGGAAAACTGGACAGATGCCGAACCCCCTGCTCCAAAGGAGCAACCCACAGGTGAAATTGCTACCTGGAACCCCATCGAGGACAGAGATGGGATTCAGTGTCGAAGAATGCAGTCGATAAGAGAGGGGCCAGAGGGGAACCTACCAAAGTCAGTTCAGGCCTACCACCCTCCAGCACTGACAAGCCCCACGCAGACGCACAGGTGACCCCCAACAGCAGAAGAAGTGCTCAAGGTTGCTGAGCCAGATCCCCAGAACCGCCAGTTTTGTGCTTCAGCAGACTGTACCCTTCAAGCACTGGACTGCCCGTAGTCAGACCCCTTTGCAAAGGTCAGTTGACCACCAGACACAGCCCCACTGCCATCACAACTTTCAAACGAAGTCTTCCTACCGTCACCACTACCGTCTAAGGTCAACTCTGTTGATGGCAGGTGAGAATTTATTTTTCCTTTTCTTCATCATCATATCTTCTTTTGTTAAAAATAAGAAAAGAACACAAAAAAATATAAGCTTAAACAAATACTGAATAGCTAAGCTGCTGTCATATAGATGAAGACTTGACTCCGGCAGGAGAGCGATGTCAACATCGAAGCGCACTCAACGGCCGGAGAAAAGGAACTGAGGCGGTTGGAGGGTCGATGCAGAGATAGCCTATACAAACGCGTGAGCTGGTCTCGCGGTGCCACGCATGCGTGGTCTTATCCCGGTGCCAGCCCTCCTGAAGATTTTTGACTCCGATGGGTCCTAGCACATCCGGTGTAGTCCCATTATTTTGAATGAGTGGTGGTGACTTGAGTCCAGGAATATCTTATACCCTGCCACAGAACATTAGTGTTGACAGAACTCTAAATTTTGGGTGCTTTATAATTATATATAAAAAAAAAAATACTTGTTTTTCAGATTTTTACAGTTGTAGACCCCCCTCCCTTTTGTGTTCAAGTTCCACCACTAACTCAACATCAGGGGCCAGATATTCAAAGCTTTGCGCCTGGCGCAACTCCACTGCACTGGAATAGTGCAGAATTTGCGCCGGGCTGCAGTATTCAAAAGCCCAATTAGCACTGGCGCTGTGTGATAGAGCCGACGCTGAAAGTTAATGTATGCAGGGGAGGGAGTGAGGGGAGGGGCCATGAATGCTGGCACACCGGCATATTCAAAGGAATAGTGCCGCGCTACAGGTTGTCGCACCACCTGTAGCATGGCACTGAATACCACCAGCAAAATGCATGCGGTAATGCAGCACAAGGTGTGGCGGAGCTCATGCCCCCCTCCCCCACCTGTTCATGGCACAATGTTGCCCTCCCCCCATCGATCCCGACTCTCATTGTATGACTTTTCAAACATTTTCCCTGGTAGTCTAGTGCCCCCCCATCATGATCCCTGGCACCCGTTGAATTAATTTTGAAACATATTCCCTTGGTAGTTTAGTGCCCCTCCACCCAGCAGTGCCTCCCCAACCATCCGGGAACGGAGCCGGCGGTTGGCTCAGCCCACCACCACCTCCGCCGCAAGCCGCCAACTGAGTGATGAATGAGTGGATCCCACTGAGTTATGAATGAGCGCCACATGTGCATTCATAACTCAATGGGTATGCGCTATTTATCACTTCAGTCGGGCGGCCGGGCTGCGGAGGTGAGTGGTGGGCTGAGCCAGTCGCTGGCTCCGCTCCGAGATGGTTGAGGGGAGCGGGGGGTGGCACTGCCGGGCAGGGTCCACTAGACTACCAGGGAATATGTTTGAAAATGAATTCAACGGGAGTTGAGGATCATGGTTGGGGTGTGAGGGACCACTATACTACCAGAGAAAATGTTTGAAAATTAATTCAACAGGAGTCGAGGATCGTGATGGGGGTGGGTGGGTGAGAGGCACTAGAATAGAATATCAGGGAAAATGTTTGAAAATTAATACAACGTGAGTTGGGGATCATGATGGGAGGGCCACTAGACTACCAGAGAAAATGTTTAAAAATTAATTCAACGGGAGTTGGGGATTGTGATGTGGGGTCGGGGGACCACTAGACTACCAGGAACTGGGCAATTTGCTGATGTCTGTGTTGGGGGACGTGGGCGCACTAGACTACCAGGGAACATACGGACGCAGGCAATTCTGTGTGTATGGATACCTATACATATTCATATGTAATATCTGTGTGCGTGTGTGTGTATATATATCTTAACAGCTATATAATGCTACACACACTTATATTATTATGTGTGAGGATGTGCCCCACCTTCTAGGGAGCGGTGTCCCTCATTGCCTCTCATTTAGCACGTCTATGTCCCTCATTGCAAGGATGAATGGGCGAGAGGTATGCACTGAATGGGCCTGCAAACACCCATTTTCTGCAGCTTCCAGCCTATATGTCCATTCCAACCAACAGGTAGAGCTGAGTGCCCACCCTGGCCTGCAGCTTCAAGCCTGTACTTCCATTCCAACCAAAAGGTGGAGCTGTGTGCTCCATGCAATAGCACCAGGCAAAGTGCATGGAAGTGCATGCAAAGCAGGCCATAATAAGATGCTAATGTGGCTGTTTGCCCACAGATTGCCTGAGTAGGCTCATTTGCATAGGGTCTTTCAATATAGCAAATGTTTGCCCCGGACTAACAGGTTTGCACCCGGCTAATGTGTTAGCATTGTGCAATCGAGTTTGCCTTGGGTAAACCTCTCAAAAGCATAGCACTGTTCTGCAGTGTGTGGCCTGCATTGTTGTTTGCATTTGTTGTGCAACACTTCAGAGCTATCACACACATTGTCTGTCTAGTGTGACTCTGCCTTACTCCACCTCTGTGTCCAGGAAGCTGTTGTTGCAGTTTGGCCTTCTCTGTTACTATATTCAGAGCGGTCTTATTTTCCAGGCTATTTCTGCACTGCACTCCCAGCCCTGTTTGCACTGCTTCCTTTGCATGCAATATTCGGCAGGTTTAGCCCCGGGGCTATTCCTCTGAATATAACGTACTAATGGTTCAGGGCTACTTTAGCACACCGTGCAGTGCTAATTCTGCCCCGGGGCTAAGTTTTGAATATCTGGCCCCTGACATCATGAATGACATCATAAGGTACATTACCAAATGGATTAACACAAATCTGCTGCAGGTAATGTGTGTCACAGAAGTGGAACAATTCTATACCAAAGATTTAGAAGCCTGGCAGCAGAACTGAGTCAGAAGTGCCACAGAGAACCTGGGGCCCTGGTTATATGCAACATGCTACGAAGTCTGCTACTTTCTATAACACAGATAGTGCTGTGCAATCATTTTTTTTAATTCAAATCTTAAATATCACTCTATTTCGGCACTACTGCTATAAACAATTTCAGGCATATTACTGCAATTAACAGACAACATTTACTTTAAATTTCTCAACACATAACAACAAACAAAAATAAGATCCGTAAACAAATAGAAACATACCTCTCACTGTTTCTTTTTATGGCTGCAGTGGGGCAGAGCCTGTAGCAGTCTTGTGGTAGCTCTAAAAATGAGCTACTGGATTGACACCAGGGAACGCTTCCATTTTGGAGTTTCGGAATGATCCTTCCACAACTCCAAAACAGTGCGCTCATTCCTCGGGCCCGCACTATTTCGCCCGGCGATACATGGTACAGTCTACTGTGTCCAAGATGGCCGCTGGAGCCCAGTGTGCATGTGCAATGACTCACACATGTGCAGTGAACTCCCGAGGCCATCTTAGACATGGCGGACGGTGCCATGTACTGCTGTGACTTCAGTCAGCTCGTTTTTATAAGTGTCTGAACTTTTACCTCTCTTAATAAAAATGTTTTTAGAGTTTTTTGAAAATCCAGCTCCTGAGAAATTGGCCAAACATGCAAGCCTGACAAACTGCAGGGTGTGAAGAGAATGGATCCAACTGGCATGTAGCTTTTCAAAATGTTTTTAACCCCTACTCTTTGCTTGCTTCATATGCTTCAGTGATGAAACGTAATTTGAAACTACTTTGTGACCAGAATATCTCATTTTACATGGTAACATGAATGCCCACCCTACAGAGAATTGAGCATTTTCCCCATCAATAATGACAAAACACTCGTCCTCCTCAAGGTTTTTCAGTTCATCAAGGGTCCTATATTATTCATCTCTTAATAAAAAGCCCCACAAAACAGTGACACACAACACAACCATATCCATATCCCAGAATTACCCATTTTCATTAGGGCCGCAACAGCGGTGATGAGAACAGCTAACTACAATACTTCCTGACCCTCCTCAGCACTACAAAGCCCAGCCTCTGCTGTTCAGCTGCCTCGCCTCGGCCTCAGTGGACATGGTCTCCTCCTGCTGATAATCACTTCTGCTGTGTTGCTGTCATACTCAGTGATTTGCCCCCCACGGTGACATGCGGTCCTCCCGCCCCCAACTCTCAGCATCAGAAGGTACAATTTGTGGTGGAACCTCCAGGGGAGTGAAAAGAAAACTATGGCCACGATTTCACAGACTGGATTTGGGATTGTCCTCAGAATTTCAAGTGTAGGCAGGGTCCAGGGAATCATAACACCTGATGAGCATCTATCTCTCTCCCTCTCTCTCACTGCGTATTCCTTGCAAACAAAGTAATGCCCCGCAGTTGGCTTTGGAGTAAAATTTAGCTTAGGATGTGGTGAGGTTTTTGTAAAAGATAACAGCTTGAGCAATCTTTAGAAACACAGAATTTGAAGGCAGATAAGGACCGCTTGGCCCACCTAGTCTGCCCATTTCCCTACCTAATGGATAAGCTGCAGATCCTAATTAACCAACAGCCTACTTCCTAATATCCCCTACTTGAATTGCCTTATGTCTGTCCCGTGCATTCTTGAATTCCCCCACTGTTTTTGACTCCATGACCTACTCAGGAAGGCCGTTCCATGTATCCACGACCCTCTCCATGAAAAAATACTTCCTCACATTACCTCTGAGCCGTCCCCCCTTGTCTTCAAATTGTGCCCCCTTGTTCTTGCACATCTCTTTTTCTGAAAGAAACTACCCTCTTGGACTCTGTTGATTCCCTTGAGGTACTTGAAAATTTCAATCATGTGCCCCCTCTCCCACCTTTCCTCGAGGGTAAACATATTAAGTTCCTTTATTCTCTCTTTACATGTCTTCTGGTGCAGACCCTGCACCATTTTTGTTGCCCTCCTCTTGACAGCCTCCATCCTATCTACGTCCTTGTGGATATGGGGTCTCCAGAACTGCACGCAGTACTACAGATGGAGTCTCACCAGCTGTCTATACAGAGGGATAACAACTTACTGTTTTGTACTGGTGATGCCTCACAAGTCACCCTATGCATCCCAGTATACCCGCAGCCCTCCTTACTGCCTTCTCACATTGCTTGCCCACCTTTAGGTCATCTGATATGACTACCCCCAGGTCCCTTTCCATTTTTGTTGTTGTTAGTATCTCACCCCCATTATGTACTCTTCCCCGGGTTTTTGTTTCCCAGGTGCATTGCTTTGCACTTTTTTGCATTGAATCTAAGCTTCCATACATATGACCATTCCTCCAACCTAGCCAAGTCCCTTCTCATCCTTTCCACCCCACCCTGTGTATCAACCCTGTTGCATATCTTTGTGTTGTCTGCAGAGACATACTTTTCCTTCCAGTCCCTCTGCAATGTCACTTATAAAGACATTAAAGAGGACCGGTCCTTACTGAATCCTGCGGCACTCCGCTAGTAAACCCCCTTTCTTCAGAGTGGACTCCGTTTACTATTACCCTCTGCGTCCTGCTGTCCAGCCAATTTTTTACCCAGGTTACCACCTTGGGACCCACTCCAAGGCTGGCTAACTTGTATATTAATCTTTGATGTGGGATTGTGTCAAATGCCTTGCTAAAGTCAAGATAGGCCATGTTCACAGACCCTCCCTGGTCTACTACTTTCTGGTTATAAAGTGGGTAAAAAAAAAAAATGCATTGGATTGGCTAAAAGAGGACAACTGTACCGTTATCTGCCTATACAGTCCTGCACTATTTTCAAGGTGCCACTTTTATTATTCGGTAGTTTCCAAAGCAGCACACACACACACACACACACACACCCCTCTCATCCTAGGGACATGAACACTCAAAATGAGGGGCATTGACCATTATAATTTATTTATTTATGTAACCCCTAGATGGCGCTATCCCAGGGGCTACTACCCCTGCCTGATTTGCCACTAACAGGTTGAGGGGCCTGGATCCAATGGCGGGTGCCTCCACCCAGAGGTCAGGGTTTGCAATAGTTAAACTTACTTGGTCACAGCCCTCTGGGACACTGCAACCCCCCTTTCTTCCCACTAGTGGCCCACACAATATATCAGAATTACCTTCACAGTATACAATTACCCAGGGCTGGTTCAGGCACTGGGACCTCCTGTAAAATAAGATACAGTGCAACAATCACAGTACAATACTTTAACATAGACAAATACCTCAGACAGTATAACTTTGCTGAAACAAGCAGCTCTGATTTATTTAGGGGACTATAACAAGGACAGGGGAAATCAGGTTAATTAGCTTATACTTTACTCATCTACTATGGCTCTGTGCACAGGCCTATCCCTACCAGTTACTGTCCCTGGGTACCCAAGCCCAGTGGCTAGTCCAAACCGTGGCAGCTGGTAGGGCCCTTTCACACAGAGAAAAGAAAATTAGTTAAACAGTCAGCAGTACAGTAATTCTATTTGGATTCAATGTGGCAATTCAACAGGAGCGACCCTGAATTAGTACTCACGACCTCCAAACAAGATAGGGTCCTTCAATGTCAGCAGGGCTACTCTTGAGCTCCACGAGACTCCTCACACATTTATATGGCAAAAAGAAAGTACTATACCAGGCAGGCTGCTTCTCTATCCAGATCGCAATTACTGCACAATACCCGGGAGAACACACAGCAGATTCAGTTCCTGACAGACCGAGTGCAATTCAGCAATTTCTCCAGTCTTCTACAGGGTGAGCCTAGTTTCTACTCTTCAGATATCCTTTGATGCTCTTCACAGAACGGATTCAGTCCTAACAAGCAGTTACACAAGCTGCAGACTGGAACTCCGGACCTTACACATGTTTCCCGACTAAAACTGTGCACTGAAGGAGCACAGGGTTCCTTTCCCCTTCACTGCCAGAGCTCAAACTGAAACTCCAACAGACAAAACCAGGCACTTCCTTTGAGTTCCTCCCAGTTCTTGACTGGATTGGCTGTCACTCACAATAGACTGCTCCTGTTGGTCCAAAAGGCGCGAAGTCTAAACTACATCTCCCAGAGTCACTGCCCATACAATCCTCTTGTGGCTGGCTCAGATTATGAGTCCAAGTTCTGATTCGTCCAAGGCACCATTTTAGAGCTAGCTTACCCCACACTGATTGGTCCAGTTCAGCAGTTCAAAACCAGAATGGGGAACTAGGCAGACACAGTTCTGACTGCAAAGAAAGCAGGTTAGACAAACTGTAATTTCATTATTACTCTAAATGATTTCTGGCAAACAGTTACATCTTTCAGATAGGTTCCCTTTACACTCTAGTGACTGCAAAAATGGAGTGAATTGGCAGCAGCTCGAGTGGTACTCAAACAGAGAAGCACACAGTCCCCCCATACAAACTAATTATGTCTGCAAGCAGACAGCTCTTAAAGAGACAGTACCAGAGGTTCTAAAAACACTCACTGATAAATGGCTTAAACGCCAAACACCATTCAGGCTTGGAGCATTCAAGCAAGCTCCTGGAAGTCTTTTGGGAACCCCCATTTGCAGGGGGGTTACATTTATTTATTAAGTTTTTGTTTACCGGGTAGGGTGCACTAGCCATGGCAATGACTATTTTCAGGCACGACCTGGGAGTGTTACAGATACAGTACAGTTGAAATTAACATTTGAATCAACAGGGGTAGAGGCAAAAATACAGAACATTAAATACAATAGGGTAAAAGCATAGACAGTAGCAAATACAGATAAGTCATACAACAACATGATACAGATTACATAGGCAATACAATGGAGTGAAAAAAGTGCAATAAATAAACCAATTAAGCAGTTATCCAGGTGGAGAAAATGGTATAATACACAAATCAAAGATGCCCCCAAAAGTAAAATTATACATAGAGGAATAGAGTAAAGCCAGGATATGGCTAGGGAGAGGCGCAGTAAAAGGGGAAGGGTGGAAGGCAGAAAATGGGGGGATAGGAATTAGTTAAAAAGTAAGGGTGCAAGTAGACGTATTGAGGCAAATAAAGTGCATACCAGAGGTGAAAGGAGGACCGGATCGAGGAAGTGATCAAAGGCTATGGTGGTTTGAAACAGGAGCATGACCCGGAGTAGGGTTGTCAGAACTAGTTCGTCAAAGATTCGAACCCTCCTCGAACCCTGGTGTTCGAGTTCTAACTTAGAACTCGAACACTAAAAGGTTCGAAAAAGGGTTCGAATCTGAGTCCTCCCAACTCCCGTGACGTCTTTTTCTTGGCCCCAGCCCAGCTGATGACTTGTGTGTGGGGAGGAGGGCCGAGGCACGTCCCAGCATGCAGCCCCGATGTGGGGGGGTGTGGGGGTATGTGTGGGGACTTGGGGACTGGAGGAGGCATGTCCAAGCAGCAGCAGGCAAGTGGCAGCCCCGATGTGGTGGTGGGGTGCAGCAGCAGCAGTGTTGTTGGGGCTGCCAGATCCACCGCGAGTTGTCTCGCACTTTGCGCTTGCGTAGCACACTTACGTATGCTCAAGTGAAGGCATCCTCACCACCTGACCAATACTATGTGGTCAGGTGGGGTCGAGTAAGCTGCACGAGCCGCGGGATCTGTGGGGGTATTTATTTAGGCGGATGCAAGCCGAGAGCATCATTTGCTGAGGATTTCAGGAGGCAGCAGCAGCAGCCTACTTAACTGTATCGTACCACTACTACCGCAGCCAGCATTCTTGCCCGATACTTACTAGGCCAGGGCCAAGGTCAGTGTGGCCGCAATCGGACTGCAGCACTTGCTAGTTGCTGCAGTGCTTATTGAAATATTAAAAAAATTCCATCATCCATTTTCCTGTGAAAAAGGGCTAAGCAAATTGAAAAGTTTGAAGGGGAAAGGGGGGCAGGCCGGGCCCAGGCCCGAGAGACCGAGAACGAGAGAAAGGCCGAAAAAAAAAGGCTCAATAAATTAACGGTCGGGTGTGGGACTAGGGGGAGGTTCAGGTGGAGGGACTAATCAGGAATTGGGAAGGGAATAGGGATCGAGATCAATACCAGGACTCAGGAGACAGAATTAAAAAAAATACAGAAAGAAGAACCTTTGTGAAATGTGACTGTGATGGATTGAAACTGCAGCACTGCACAGTGCACACTCAGCAGCTGCCAGCAACAAGCATATAACAAGAAGAAAAAAAAAAAGGCAAATAAATTTGTCAGGAAGGACAGAGTATATAAGGACTGTGCTCAAGCTCAATGTGCTGTGCTGCTAAGGCTGATCCTCCTCTTGACTTTCACCCTCAAAAATTCCAGTCCCTATTAGTCCTTATACAACAACACAAGGTACTGGCAGTAAGGCACTGACTGAAGGCAGGCAGTTAATTCAGTTAATTATTTTGGACACCACTCCTCTGTGTGTGTGTGAGAGACTTCTACTTCTCCACTTCCGAGTCCCTGTGTTGTGTATGTGACTCCCTGCTCCCGTCTCCCGAGTTGTGTGCTGTTATTACCTTTACATGACAGAAGCTTAGAAAAATAATTCTCATTCCCTGTGTTGTGTGTTATCTATGTATGTGACTCCATCTCCTGTGGTCAGCCCATCACCCTGCTGCTGTGTACCCCTTGACCGCACTGTACCCTACCCAGCGTGTGTTACAGAGAGAAGCCCAGTGGCCAGTTGTGTGGTGGCATTAACCTTACTTGACAGAAGCGTAGAAATATAATTCTCATTCCCTGAGTTGTGTATGTGACTCTGTCTCCTGTGGTCAGCCCATCACCCTGCTGCTGTGTGCCCCTTGACTGCACTGTACCCTACCCAGTGTGTGTGTGTGTTACAGAGAGAAGCCCAGTGGCCAGTTGTGTGGTGGCATACACTGACATTGCAGTGTCAGTGGCTCAGTAGGTAGCACACTCGCCTCTGAGACCGGGAGATCAGAGGACTGTGGGTTCAGTTCCCACATCTGGCACTTGGGTTAATATCCCAATACTGACACTGTAGTGCAACATGAGAGGGGTGCTGCACTTGTGAGGTGCCGTCTTTCGGATGAGACGTTAAACCGAGGTCCCATCTGCCTGGATTGGTGGTAGTTCAGGTGGATGTTAAAGATCCCATGGCACTTATCGAAAAGAGTAGGGGAATTTCCCCAGTGCCCTGGCCAAATTTCCCTCATTCACTAAAAAAAAATACCACCAACAGTTTAATCTGGTTCAAGATCAGTTGGCATTCATCTGTATCCCCCTCCCCAAGGGTCGTGCCTGAAAATAGTCAGGATTTGTCTAGTGCACTTACCCGGTCAACAAAAACTAAATAAATAAATAAATACATTAACCTTACATGACAGAAGCGTAGAAATATAATTCTCATTCCCTGAGTTGTGTATGTGACTCCGTCTCCTGTGATCAGCCCATCACCCTGCTGCTGTGCGCCCCTTGACTGCTATGTGTATGCCTATGCCCAGCAGCCCAATCATTCTGTAAGCCTTGAACCTGGGATCCTTTAGTTGCAAACCGTCATATTCTTTAATTACTTTCAGTCCACTGCATCACAATGTCACACAACCAAAATAAAATTTTGGAGTTGTAGCCAGCGATCACAGATCACATTGCTTTCTTACACAGGAATTGTGTGGGTGTGGGTGTGTTCACCGCAGTATACTGGTACTGTTATGGCTGACTCCAACACAGATGAAGCATCTTGTGATGGTGTTGGAGCAGGTGTTGGTGGTAGTGGTAATCCTGGTGCTAGCAGAAATAACCAAAATGTTTCATGTGATAAATATTCAAGAAACAGCAAAACAGCAACAGTGAAGTGTGGTAAAGGGGAATCTTTTAAGAAAACCTGTACAGCTGCTGGGGTCATATGGAGAGGCACCATAAGGTATGCCATTCATGCTGTTAAGATCCCTGTGACTAGCAGCAATAATGCAAGTGACAGTGAGTCCCTCTCTGACTCAGACAGTAGCTCTTTGTCTCAGTCCGACACTGTTGTGTCTCGAGACGTATCATTACTTCCTCAACAAAGTGAAATGAGCAAGTCTGCAGACAATGAATCAGGTAGTGCACTTGCAAATACATCCAGCACTGTTGGCAATGAAAAGGACATATCCACTGAATCCACCACTTCTGTGTTGGCCAGCAATGAAAATCCATCAGAGTCTTCTGCCCACTCTTCCTAGCACTTGAACAAAATCTGTCACATCTGAGGTGTGGAATTATTTCTCTGTCAGTAAAACTGATCCATGCAGAGCAATTTGTTCCCTGTGTAAACAGAATGTAAGCCGTGGTAAAGTTGTGTCATGCCTTGGCACTACAACTCTTAAACGCCATCTGAAAAAGCATTCAGTTTTGCTTGATCATCCAAAACCCATGTCCTCTATCTTCCAGACCACATGTGAGAAGGGTGAGAAGGAATCTGAAATGGATACTGAATTGTCTGAACTTGATGCAGACAGAACCACTGCCAGCCCTAGGTTCACTGTTGCCACCAATGCCAGCACCATTAGTACCAGTTGCACATCCAGTGATGGCACTGAATGTATAAGTCCTAGTCCACCATCCCAACTTCCATCTGCCCATCGAAGCACAGTGTATAATAAACCAGCAGGGACATGTTGTAAACCGCTAACACTGTCTCAAGCATTTGAAAGGAAGAATACCTTTACTAAAAATCATCCAAAGACCCTTCACCTTAATCACAGAATTGGTGAACTGTTAGCTGAAGCCCTTCTCCCATACTCTTCGGTAGATCATGAGGATTTTACGGAGCTCGTGAAACTAGCAGAGCCTCGTTACGAAGTTCCTCATCGAAGGTACTTTTCCTATGTTGAAATACCAAACATTTATCAGGCTTTAAAAGCGACAGTGATGCTTGCACTTAAAACTGCAGAGGGTGGGGTTATTCATGTCACAACAGATATGTGGACCAGCACTCAAAACATAGATTACATGTCCCTTACCGCTCACTGGGTCACGTTTTCTTGTAGTTCTTCAAAAACAAAGACACCCCAGAAGATGGCGCTGCTGCACATAAAGAAATTTGGGTAAAGTCATACAGCTGCAAACATCTTGCAGAAACTAAATGACCTCCTTGACGAATGGGTTTATTCTCACGGTCTAAAGTGTGGCTTCACAGTAAGTGACAATGGAGCCAACATCTTGAAAGCAGTACAGGATGGAGGATTTATGCATGCTTCTTGCTTTGCACATTGCTTACATTTAATTGTCATGGGATTTCTCAACAATGAAACACAAGTGAATGGTATCATTGCTGTTTGCAAAAAAATTGTGACTCACTTTTCACACTCAACCAAGGCTATACGGACATTGTGCGAACTGCAAAAAAAAGCACAAGCTGCCCCAGCAAAAGCTGATTCAAAATGTTTCCACTCATTGGAACTCAATGCTTGATATGCTGCAGCGCCTCTTGGAGCAAAAGCAAGCTGTACATGAGTATTGCTCCAGTTACATTATTGGAGATGGCATTCTGCTGTCTGTGCTGCAGTGGAAATTAATGGAGACAGTGTGCTGCATCCTAGCTCCTTTTGAGACAGCTACAAGGGACATGTCTTCTGAAGGCGCATCTATGAGTCAGGTTATCCACTCATAATGCTGATTTCACATCATCTTAGTGTTCTAAATCTACAAATAGAAAAGACAGATTTGAAGCTCAGACAACATGTCGCCTGTATCATGGGAATCTCAGAAAGAGAATGAGCAGCCTTCAAAACCAATGACAAATTAGTTGCAATGATGAAATCAAAACTCTACATCCTTGCAACTCTTTTAGATCCCAGGTTCAAGGCTATACATCTTCCAAAAACAGATGATATAGAGCAGTACAAATGTCTGTTGCTAGATGAGCTGCAGCACTCACAGGAGTCAAACACAGACACGCACAGTACCCTCAGGTTGTCATCACCACAATATGCAGGTTCATCTTCACAAAGGGATACAGAACTGGAAAAGTCACCAAACATTAACAGTAGTTGTTCCACAACTGCCACTTCTTCAACCCTTAGTAGCATCCTAAATCTGTGACAAAACCTTTCCCAAATTGCTGCCATACCAGCTTATGCTGATTCCTCTTCTGAGCAGCCTCTGTCCATCATGGTAGACAGTTACCTGCAAGAACTGCCTATTCCTATTGATGCATGCCCTTTTGAATACAGGAGATCCAAAAAGTTGATTTGGACAGAGCTGTATGATGAAGCCTGTAAATATCTTGGTTGTCCTGCAACAAGTGTCTCTTCAGAACACATGTTTAGTACAGCTGGCAATATTGTGACAGACACCAGAAATAGGTTGCTGCCAGAAAATGCACACACGTTAACTTTTATTAAAGTTAATAAGTCAAGATTTTCGTATCCCTACAAGAGTATACAAACTGATCCTGAAGTGATTGATGTTGTGGATGTTGATGGTGATGACATATCAGATGGTGGTGGCTGGTAAATACTGTGTGGGACACAGTCTCTCTGCACCAAAAAGGAAACTTTTACAGACTGTGATGACTTTGGTTGTCTCTCTCCTTTCTTGATCTACTACCTTGGACTATATACCCCCAAAACATTCACCATTTCATGGCAAACTGCTTTGTAGCTAGGGTCTAAAGTCAACAAGTTTTATATACAGGGCAATTTTAACATCAGTGGGAACAGGCCCAAATTTGGCATAGAAGGGACACTGTCATGTCAATCATTTCTGTATCATATTATTTATAGTTCAAGTGCAAACATATATTTTTGGATTTACCTTCTGTGACTTTGTGGTGCATCAGTATGGGCTGGGACCGGGGGCAGTCTATTTTTCAATTTTAAAAAGGACAAAACAATGAGTTCTAATTGGTGGCTGTTTATTATTTTTTCAATTACAGAAATGTTAGTCATAAACCAAAATGATCCATATGTAACTTATCTTACTGAATAAAAAATTATGGGAAAAACTGTATTTTGTATTGTTATGCTTCTGTGGGCAGCATCCTGTTACAAGTCTCTTCCGAGAAACAGAGTCATCTGGAGTTTTACCTATGTCATGGCTGAGCACATATTCTGTAAGCATAAGTCTCATACCACAATAGCTCGTGTTTAACATTCTGTTGTACACAGACCATGGCATAATAGCAACAACTCTCAAATTACTGGTTCCATGAAGAAGACTCTACAGGATGTTGTCCATAAGAAGAAAGCAATTGAAAAGACAGTTTTTCACATAAGTGTTGTTTATTAAGGAACAGTTAAGTATGGCTCATTTGGAGGCAAGAGTTTCATTTTTCTTGAGTAAGCATGTGCTAGTTTTAGCATTTGAGAGGGGGAGGAGGGTAGAATGGGTGCTGGAGGATGGGAAAGGGCTGGAGGTTGGTTTAACATGGATGCAAGAGGGAGAAAGATGGCATGGATGCTAGTACATGGGTGATGGTTGGGGGACTGGGTTTTAACATGGGTGAGGGACGGAGAAGGGTGACATGAATGGTAGTTCATGACTAAGTGTGGGGGTAGTTTAAACATTTGGGTGAGGGAGGAGGGTGGAATACATGCTTGAGGGTTGTGGGTTGGTTTTAACATGGGTGTAAGGGTGGTATGGGTGCTACTGCACAGATGAGGGTGGTGGAAGAAAAGTGGAATGGGTGATGGGGTGAAAGGTGGGTGTTGTTTTAGTCCTTTCATTTACAGATTCGTGATCGGCTGGGGATGGTGAAGAAAAAGACCAAGACAGACCGAACCTACTATGCATATAATATATAATGTATATATATATTTTTTTTTTATTATTAAATACATTGCAAACTGCTGCCACCTAGCACAATTGTCCTGTCCCCTTTAAAAAAAAGAATAAAGGAATCAGAAATAAAAGAAAATCTGCATCATCAGTTTTCACAGAATGTGACCTATCATAAAGTGTTTTTGCTTTAGAAGTAGTGATAATTTTATACATAATGGGTTTGACAGACACTGTCCCTTAAACATCACGTGCCAACTGCTGCAGCTACATTAAAATGTTCCTTAAGTTAGTATGTGGTGAGGAAACCACTTTTTTTAATTTATGTGACTGAAATATAGATTTTATTGACGTATCAGCTGCAAAAATGCATCATCTTAGAAAGTTGTATGTATTACTTCAATTTGCCAACAAGAATATTGGTATATGCATGCATTGTCTTAGAAAATTGCATACATTTTTTGCCAGCAACGACTGGCATAAAATGACTTGACTGACTACGTTATGACGTAATATGTTTTGCAACAGTTCCACGTGCTGCTGCTGCTGCAGTACCTTGGCTTGACTTTGTTATAAAAGCTTTCTTTTAAACATAGCAACTTTTGATTTACTCATTTAAAACAGAAAGCAGCAAATAGCTGAGATTAGGTAATATCAGTTATTTTTTCTCATAATGCATGACGATGAGTATATATAACTGAGTACATAAATGGCTAATGTGCCTCTTTCTTTCACTAAGGAACTATGATGCAGCTGCAGCAGGAAAACTTTTTACATATGGGTGGGCCTGTTACGTATTAAGTTGCTGGCTTTAGCAAACAGAAGAAACCATAGATAACCCTAGTTGTATTCCTATCAATGTCACACATGATAATTTCTCTCCCCCTTATATTGAACAGTTTTTCCTTTGCATATATTTTATTACTAGCTTCATTACTGGCAGCACAATTCAAAAACAGGGTTTGAGTTCTAAAAAGTTCTAATAAAGATTAGAACCCTAGAACTTTTTCAAAAGTTCTAGACTAGAACTAGAACCCAGAACTTCAGAGGGTTCTGACGACCCTAACCCAGAGTCAGTAAGATGATCACGAAGCAGTTTCTTGAAAGAGGCATGAGAAGGTGCTAACTTTATAGTTAGTGGGAGGGAATTCCAGTGACAGGGGGCATAACAAGAGAAAGCGCTAGCCCCTTTAATGAAAGACACTTCCTCATTTATTACTGCATCTATGTGTCTGTTGTATTTTAGGCCGTTGTCTAGCCACAGACCTAGCTATTTTAATACTCTGAAATAGAGAATCAGCAGCCATTAATGAGACAATTTTAAAAGCTCCACCCTTTCCTTGCACTTCACTTTACACTGTGCACCGAATCACATTAGCATTAGGGCTGAGAACCCCAAGGCACACCCCATGCTTAATTAGCGAAGACACAGGACAGGTGAAACTGTAATGGCGTTTCCTGTTGCTGTTTGGTGGGTGGGGTGTTAGGGTCAGAAACCTTAACGTCACATTCCCTACTTTTGTGGCTTCAAACCTGACTAGTGCATTAATGAAGTTTTTGCAAATAATGTCTTCTATTCATTGGATAGGGATACCTCCTTGCAGCAGTTAACACAGTCACAAAAGAGAAGAGATATAAGTTTATAACAGGATAGCTAGAAGCAGGTATGAGAGGCTTTATTCACACAGTGGTGTGAGGAGGAATTGTGTTGTAAATTTTTTTTAATTTTTTTATAATCGCAGTCGATGAATGTAGTCTCCCCAACACCTACAAAGAAGAAACACCACCATGATCATTCATCTGATTTCACCCCGAGTGGACGTAATGCCAAACTGCACACTTATATGTAAAGTTTTATATTCAAGATTTTCTTCAGCGAGTCCACTCACAGATTCTGAAGAAAACAAATCTGTTACAACCTCTCCCCTTTAGAAAGGAGTGTGATACAATCACTGAAATCCAATCACAAGATTGTTATTAATTAAAAAATCTGACAAAGGCTCTGCAATTGTGACCTTTAACCATGAAGATTATGTTAATGAAGCAAACAGGCAATTGACAGATCACATCTACTGCAGGGAACTGGCTAGTGATCCAACTGCGCAATACACCAAAAAACTATGGAATAGTTTTAAATCATTTCTTAAGCATACCCAAGACAAATTATGAAATGGCTGGTAACAATCAAGCATTCTGATTGGCTAGTAAGAATGTGTTAATATGTCTAACACCACAGAAAAAAGACCAGGCTGTGCTAAGCCAGGCGGGCACTGATCTTCCCATTCTGACAATGTTCCAAATTAGAATATTAAAAAAATTAAAGCTGCCATCTTGTTTTCACTCGTGAACCCACCTGATCACTGTAGTGATGCCAGACCACAATTACTGCCACAATCTCTTCCCATTGTGCTCAACCGTCCGCTTGCTCGCTCCCACCTGCTGAGATCTCTCCCCAATTACTGGCAACAGCGGCAAGCAGCAAGACTATTAAAAAAAATCAATTATTGCCGCAATCTCTTCCCATTGCGCTCAACTGTCTGCTTGCTCGCTCCCACCCACCGAGATCTCTTCCCTTTCTTGCCACCTGTCCGCTCTGTCGATCACAGTCCTCCTCAAGCATAGCTGCTACCCTGCTTGGTACCTTCCTTATTACACCATTACCGTTTTTAATACTGGGGAAAAAATGGAACTGGAGCGGGGAATAACACGACAACCAAAAACTACAAGTATGGCAGCCTGCCTAGGTCAAAAATTCCTCTACTGAAAAAAAGCACACAGTAAACTATTTTATATTAATTAAAGAAAAAGATTTCATTTTTATTTTACTTTCACATGCATCTATAATTTAGATGCCCATTTCGTATGTGCAATAAGCCACTCCAGGGTCTATGTGATAAGACACTTTAACACAAGGCTAGGAGGCTGGACGCACTCGGCCGGTAGCCTCGTGCCTCACTACACCTCCTAGCCGTGTGTTAAAGTGTCTAACAAACACCCTGTTGTGTCTTATTGCTTACACAACTTATCTCATCACTGCTGAACCCAGACAGGTACTTTCTACCTGCTGCTCAAGATCCATAAACCTGGGAATCCGGGGAGATCAATAATATCTGGTAATGCTACCCTGACAGAAAGAATCTCTGGACTTACAGAAGCCATCTTAAAACCGCTTGACACAGAAAGAGACCGTTATATTCAGGAAACAACATATTTCTTGCATAAATTTGCCGTGTTTAGAGAGTCACCATCTAATACCATCCTAGCCACTAAGGATGTGAACTATCTCTATACTAATATCCCACATACTAATGGTATTTCAGCCTGTCTTAAATACCTACAAAAGAAAGGACAACACCGTGACATCCACCCAAAATTCATTGTCAGACTTAATAACCAATTCTCAAAATTTCAGTTTCAACAGCAAACATTATGTTCAAACTATGGTAATAGTAACAGGCTCCAGGATGGCTCTGCAATATGCCAACCTTTTCATGGCCAATTTGGAAGAGGATTTCCTGAAACAATGCAAAATCAAACCACTCTCATACTTCCGATATATTGATTACATATTTACAATTTGGACAGAAGACACTCATACACTTAAAGAATTTCATCAGGAACTTAACATCCTCCACTCATCCATTAAACTTTTCATGGTGTACTCTGACATTAACACCAATTTTCCCGACACCACAGTTACCATCAAAGATGGAACCCTATAGACCTGTATCTACAGGAAACCAACAGACCAACAAAGATACCTACACTAAACCAGTAATCACACCAGGCATACAAAAAAATCTATAATATACAGTCAAACACTTCGACATCACCAAATTTGTTCCAGTGATGAGGACGGAGATAAACACCTCATTTCACTGAAAGAAAAACAATTTACTGAAGAGGGACGCTCTTCTGAACAGCTACTACAATATAAAGAAAAGATCACCATCAACCAGACACCCTTAGTTGTTCCATACAACCCAGATTTGGAGCCCCTACGAAAAATTATTGAGGATCCACAACCAATGTTTAGTGAGGAAGATACCTTAACATGCATTTTCCAGGCACCACCTTTACTGTCTTTCAAACCACCACCTAACTTATTTATTTTTATTTATTGAAATGTTTCACCAGGAAGACACACTGAACAACAAGTTGCTCGTCTCCCGGTGTGACCTGGGGGGAAGGGGCATGAGGATATGACAAAAACAGGGTGTACATACATTGAATGGATAGAGAACAGTTACAAATTGCGTAAGAGTGAAGACAGCAAATACAGCAGTAATACAATACAGACAATATTTTTGTGATATACAACAATGGGGTTAAACAGTATAGGAAGCATACAAAACAGGCAATACAATTTAAACTAGGCAGAGAACACCAGAAAGAAGGAGTGCTGTGTGACTTGACTTCTCTACTGGGACTATATTGCCCTCCCCTCCATCCTCAGCTAGTTCTACTTTTATAGGCACAGGATTTGACTGACAACAGGAACTTCCAGATTGGGAACAGGAAGTGAGTGATCACAGACCCACCAAGGACTCACAATCCTAGAAGGGCAACAGTAGCTCTCTGGACTCCTCTAGGTGCTGGAGGTCTGCCTCTGAGCAAGTAAGGGGTCTACTGAGAAAAACAGGCTCTTCCTGTCTCAGAAAAGGATGATCAGGAGCTTAAAGGTCACAAAGGCAGTAAGTAGGGAGAGATGTAAAAAAAAAAACAGAAGAAAGAGTAAAGATTCCAAACAACAGTTAAGGGGAAAGAAATAAGACGTGATGGGAGTGGTGCAGTGCAGTGGCTGAGGAGCAGCAGTCTTCCAGGAGATGTTCTGGAGGATGAGGTGTTGTCTCATCTGCAGGCACCTATCTGGGCTGAGGAAGGAGGTTGCTCATCTCCAGACTGAGTTGGCCAAGATTTGTGGGACCTCCTCTTCCATCCAGGGACCACCAGGGCCACTGCCACTGCCTCAGAGGTTGCCAAGAAAGAGCGGCAGTTCGACCACAGTGGGCTCAGGGAGGGTGAGGGTGGTGGAACAGAGGCGCATCCCTCCAGCTGTACCTCTCCACAAGTCCTATGCCGTTCTGGCAAAGTGTAGTTCCTCTATGGAGGCACCCACAGTGGAGACCAAGGAGGATGCTGGGAGCCTCCATAAGGGAGACCACAGGAGGGTGGCATGGGACCCCACAGGGGAAGGAAACAACTCCTGATGGGAAACTACATTGTTAGGAAGGTAGAACTGGGGGAAGATGGGGAGAAGGAGGTAAGGTGTCTGCCTGGCGCCATGGCTTGGAGGGACAGAGAGTGACTCCTCAGTATCTCCGTAGCAGCTGCACAGGGGAGGGAGCTGGATGTCACTGTCCACCTAGGGACAAATGGCCTGGCTAAGAAAGGGATCAGAATAGTGCAGGAAGAGTTTGTGGAGTTGGGGAGGGGCCTTAGACAAGTAGCACACACGGTAACGTTCTCGGAGGTGCTGCCTGTCTATGGCATAGGTGAGGCTAGGGCGCTCCACACCATGGGATTCAATCAGTGGTTGAAAAACCTGGTGCAGAGCTCAGGGATTTGGCTTCATTGAGGACTGGGGTCCACCTGGAGTAATGCAGGCCTATACTGGCATGATGGGCTGCATCTGTCCGGGAGAGGAGCCAGGATCCTAGGTGATAGGTTTAAATGCTCCATTGGCAAGCATTTAAACTAGCCAAGGGGGGGAGGCACTGGAAAGGAGCAGGGAAATCCTAGCCCCCCCAAAAAAGTCATGGTAGTAAGTGAGGTAAACACCAAGATAGAGCTGTCAATAGGGAGAAGGGAAGAGGTAAATGGAGAAAGTGACAAAGGCAATAAGGACAGGGATGGGGCAAAAAGGAGTAAGGCCATTAGGAAAAGGAGGGTAATGAGTACCAATGCCCGTAGTCTGGGCAACAAGCTCCCTGAACTGGTGGCCTTGATGGAAGAGGAATGCCTGGATATCGTAGCAGTGACAGAAACATGGTACACAGACAACCATGACTGGGATGTTAACATACCAGGGTACATAACCTACAGGAGAGACAGAGAGGGGAGGGGAGAAGAGGGGGAGGAGTAGCTCTCTATGTAAAGGAAGGGATAAAAGCAACTGAACAAAAGAGTAAACAAGGAGGAGAGGAGGCACTGTGGGTCACCTTAGAGACTGGAAATGGCACCACAATCCGCACAGGGGTTGTATACAGACCCCCATGTCAAGGGGAAGGAATGGACAAGGATATGATAGAAGGCATTCTTAGGATGGCACAGAAAGGGGAGATACTATTGATGTGAGACCTGAATATGCCAGATGTTAACTGGAGCACATTTGCTGCAGCCACATCAAAGAGCAGGGCCATTCTTGATGCCCTACAGGTGGAAAGCCTGACAGCTAGTTTCGGAATCCACTCATGAGGGAGCAGTCTAAGACCTCGTACTCTCAAATGGGGACAGTAAGAGGATCTCCGATCTAGAAGTGGGTTGCCATCTGGGAACAAGTGACCATCAGTGTGGTTCACAATAAACTCAGCTACTGAGTCAAGCCATACAAAAGTGAGGGTACTGGACTTCAGGAGGGCTGACTTTGGCAAGATGGGAGAGTGCCTTAGAAAAGCACTAGCAAACAGGTTAGAAGGAGAGGTGCAGCAATAAGGGGGAAACATCAAAACTGCCATCACAGAGGCAACAAGCCTTTGTGTGAAGCAAATAAACAAATCAAAACGAAAGAAAAAGCCAGTATGGTTCTCAAAAGAGGTGGCGGGGAAGGGAGAAAAAGATAGCATCCAGGAAGTATAAAAAAACACAAGAAGGAGCAGGACATAGAGCTGTACCAGTTAAGGCAGAAGAAAGCAGGGAGGGAAGTCAGAATAGCAAAGGCCCAAACTGAGGAAAAGATAGCCAACTCAGTTAAGAAGGGGGATAAAACCTTTTATAGGTACATCAGGGAGTATAGAAAGACAGAGGGAGGGCTAGTGAGGCTGAACAGAATGGATGGTGGGGGGGCAGAGAGGGACAGAGAAAAAGCAGGGATACTGAATGAATATTTCTGCTCAGTATTCACAAAAGAGGAGGAGGGGGAGGTGCCTAATCCAATTAACAGAAGCACTCCTGATCGGGGGGTTGATCCCAGTCCTTTCACAGAAGAAAGGGTTCTGAAAGAACTCCTAAAACTGAAGGTGGACAAAGCAATGGGGCCTGACGGAATTCACCCCAGAATTCTAAAAGAATTAAGGGGAGAACTAGTGAAACCACTGACTACCCTTTTTAACAAACCATGACAGGATGGTGTGGTACCTGAGGACTGGAGGAAGGCGGATGTGATTCCCCTTCACAAAAGTGGGACCAAGGCAGAGGCAGGAAACTACAGACCTGTCAGTTTGACCTCTGTAGTAGGGAAAGTGATGGAATCATTTCTGAAAGAAAAGAATTGTTGAGTACCTAGAGGCCAGTGGGGCACAGGACCCAAGACAGCATGGGTTCACAGTGGGAAGGTCATGTCAGACAAATCTAATTGATTTCTTTGACTGGGTGACCAAAGTAGTAGACCAGGGAGGGGCTGTGGACATGGCCTACCTAGACTTTAGCAAGGCATTTGACACAGTCCCACACAAAAGATTAATAGTCAAATTAACCAGCCTGGGAGTGGATCCCAGGGTGGTAGCCAGGGTAAAACATTGGCTGGACAACAGGACACAGAAGGTAATTGTAAATGGAGTCCACTCTGAAGAAAGAGGGGTTACGAGTGGGTACTGCAGGGTTCAGTACTGGGTCCAGTCCTTTTTAATGTCTTTATAAGTGACATTCCAGAGGGACTGGAAGGAAAAGTATGCCTCTTTGCTGACGACGCAAAGATCTGCAACAGGATTGATACAAAAGGAAGCATGGAAAGGATGAGAAGGGACTTGGCAAGGTTGGAGGAATGGTCAGAAGTATGGCAGCATGGATTTAATGCAAAGAAGTGCAAAATAATGCACCTGGGAAACAAAAACCCAGGGGAAGATTACACAATTGGGGGTAACAACAACAAAAATGGAAAGGGACCTAGGGGTAATCATCTCAGATGACATTAAGGTAAGCAAGCAATGTCAGAAGACAGTAGGGAGGGCTGGGGGTATGCTGGGATGTATAGGGAAAGGTATCACTAGCAGAAAACTGGAAGTTGTTATCCCTCTGTACAGACAGTTGGTGAGACCCCATCTGGAGTACTGTGTCCCGTTCTGGAGACCCCATCTCCGCAAGGACAAAGACAGGATAGAGGCAGTCCAGAGGAGGGCAACTATAATGGTGCAGGGTCTGCAAGAGAAGCCATACGAGGAAAGACTAAAGGAGCTTAATATGTATACCCTTGAGGAAAGGAGGGAGAGGGGGGACATGATAGAAACTTTTAAGTACCTCAGTGGAATCAACAAAGTCCAAGAGGTAGCATCTTTCAGAAAAAGAGATGTGCAAGAACAAGGAACACAATTTAAAGATGGGGGTGGGGAGCGGTTCAGGGGCAATGTGAGGAAGTATTTTTCACAGAGAGGGTGGTGGACGCATGGAACAGTCTTCCTGAGGAGGTTGTGGGGTCTAAAACTGTGGGAGAATTCAAGAATCATGGGACAGACATAAAGCAATTCTTGTGGGGGGTAAGAAGAAATAGGCTGTTGGTTAACTAGGATCTACAGCTTATCCTGTAGGCAGGGAAATGGGCAAACTAGGTGGGCCAAGCGCTCTTTATCTGCCGTCAAAGTCTATGTTTCTATGTTTCTAGAGCAAGTGAATGCTAGGAAATACAAAGAGAGGACACAATCAGGGGACAAGTGCTGTAGGTAAAGGACAGGGGACAAGTGCTGTAAGTATGGGACAGGGAGAGGTGGGGGGAGGACTGGCTGCCAACACCAAACTGACCCTCCAGGGTGTTGTGAACCCTGCCGGGGGGGGGGGGGGAGAATTGGCAGGCAAGAACTAAGTATAGGAGTTAAGGAGGGTTATAGCAGGAGCAGCAGGAAGCAAGGAAATTGTGGAGGGCAGTGCTAAGGGAGTAGGAGGAGGAAGAATGCCTTAATTGGGCAGGGTGCAGGGAGTTCCAGATTTTAGGGAACAGATAGGAAAAAAACGGTCTGGCCGATAAGGGAGGAGAAGCATGGGACCACCAATGTGCGCGTCATTTGATCTGAGGGAATGGGAGGAGGAATAGCGAGAGAGGATGAGAGGTAGGGCGGGAGTTCACCTAGCCGGAATTTGGAGGTAAGTTTGGCACAGTGGTAGAGACGTCTGTTTGACAGTGATGGGAAGGCAAGGGAATGATAGAGTTTGCAGTGATGGGTTCGAAGGTGGTGGTCAAAAGCAAAGCAGCACAAGGAGTTCAAAAGAGTGTAGATTTGGGAGCAGCACGGTAGACTACATCACAGTAGTCAAAGATAGGGAGTATCATCCTCTGGACAAGTTCGCGCCTTACAGCCAGTGGGATGCAACTGCAATTCCTGTAGAGGGCGCCAAGCTTGGGGCGCAGTTTCTTCAGGATGGCATCGACGTGCACAGAGAAGCTGAGATGTTGGTCCAACCAAACTCCCAGATATCTGAAAAAGGAAGTGTCCTCGATGGGTGTCCCATCAAGGGTGTGGAAGAAGGGGAAGGTGGAGAACCTAGAGAGTCTCTGCCTGGTGCCAAAGGTCATAGAGACTGTCTTCTTGGCATTAAGGATGAGCTGGTGGGAAGCAAACCAGAGCTGAACTTGGGTGAAGTCATGCTGTAAGCTGGATTCCACGGCAGCAGGTTCAGTGCCGGACCTGTAAAAGACAGTGTCATCGGCGTACATGTGGATGGAGGAGGTATGACAGACTGAGGGAAGATCATTAAGAAGATGGAGAAAAGAAGGGGACCAAGTACTGAGCTCTCCGGAATCCCAGTATTAATAGGGCGAGGAGGGGAGGTGAGGTTGGAGACTTTTACAGATTGGGTCCTGCCAACGAGATAGGATTTAAACCAGTTGGTAGCAGACAGGGCAAGGCCAGCTGCAGAAAGGGAGTCAAGGAGCAAGGTATGGGAGACTGTGTGGAAAGCTTTGGCTAGGTCGACAAAGATGGCTAAGGTGATCAGGCCGTCGTCCATCCCCATAAGGATAGAATCGGTGAACCTGAGGAGGGAGGTGGTTGTTGAGTGGTTCTTCCAAAAAACCAGACTGGAAAGGGGTGAAGAAGGAGGAATTAGTGAGAAAGGAGGAGAGCTGAGAGAGCACCAGGTGCTCCTGGAGTTTAGTGAGGGTAGGAAGGAGGGACATAGGGCGATAGTTACCAGGAACAGTTGGGTCACCTCCCTTAGGGAGCGGCAGGATGATAGTGTGTTTCCAGTAGAAAGGAACTTGAGAAAGTGAAAAGGAGAGGTTTAGAATAATAGAGACAGGATAAGCAATAGCAGGAGCGGAGAGGTAGAGAAGTTTGGGATCAAGACCATCTGGAGAGGACCCTTCAGAGGGGTTAATGGAGAGGAGGGCACTCAGGGCTTCAGCAGTTATAATGAAAGAGAAGGAAAAAGGGGAGGAGTCAGGCAAGGGATGCAGTTGGGTGCATGAGTGATGATCAGGTAGTGGTGGGAGGGAGCACAAGAGAGATGAGGCGCAAGATGTGTAGTAGGTGTTGAATTCATTTGCCACCAATTTAGGGTCAGATACCAGTGAGTTATTTATTTTAAGAACTGGGGGGGGTGAGAGGGAGGAGAGGAGAGGGCATGGACCACTCTCCAGAATTCAGATGGGGAGTTTATATTAGTTTGGAATAAGGCTTTGAAAAATTCGGATTTAGCCAGTTTGGTAGCTTTAGTGCAGGAGTTGCAAAGCATTCTGTACAAGGCATAGTCGCTGGGGTGCTTTGTGGATTTGTGTTGTTTCCAAGCCCGGTCCCGCTCTCTGAAGCAGGCCAGTAATTCTGGGATAATCCAGGGAGGTGGATACCACGGACCCTGGTCCTCTTGAAAGGGGCAAATTCATTTATCCTTAAAATAGCCAAGGGCTAGTTCGACGGAGGTGGTGGAGGATAGGTGGCCCAGTCAATAGATGCTAGTTCTGCTTTGAGTGGGACGAGATCTAGGGATTTGAAACAGCGAAGCATAATGATTTGATGGGGAGGTTTCGGGCAATGGACCTTCCGAACCACGAAAACTGGGCTGTGGTCGATAAGGGCATCAGGGAGGATCCCTGACTTGATTACACGGTGGGAGTGTGAGATGAGTGCCCAGTCAAGAAGGGTATGGTTGAGCATTTTATGATTAGGACATGTGGGCTTGAGTATAAGTTGGGTGAGGTTTAATGCAGTTACGTTGTTCCATAGCTTTGTCAACTTAGGAGACAACCAATTTTGATTTAGATCATCCAGCAAAAACAGTTCACCTGACTGGGAGATAGAGGTAATGGATGAAAGGAGTTACATCGCGACTGATGAAGGGATACTAGGGCTTAACCAATCTGAGTGTCAGAAGCAAACATATACCTGACAAGAACAACAGAACACTAGGAGGCACTAAACCCTGCAATATTCCTAAATGCAAAACATGTAAGCACATTTCCACTGCAGACTTTATTACACCCCCCCCCCAAAAAAAAAACAGGTTAATTCAAGATACAGGGGAGCTGTAGACATGGACCTCAGGATGTTGCTTATTACATCCAGAACCACAATTGCCTACATACAGGGTACATTATGTGGGTGAAACCAGGCAACCCCTTAAACCCAAATAAACTCACATAGGTGCACCATAAAGGAGAAAAGGATTCAAACACCTGAGTGGGACTTCATTTCTCCAAATCAGATCACTCTATCTCAGACTTCTCTGTCCTGGTTCTCAAAGGACACTTCAAAAATATACAAGAAAGGCAAGCTTTTGCACTCAAACTTATCAATCTTCTGGACACTACAAATATTGAGCTTAATACAGACAACTGTTGCATGACTCATTAAAAATTTTAACTGAGAAAACTGCATTTTGTTTCTTCAGGTACGTATGCATAGTCCATATGTAACCCCTAGATGGCGCTATCCCAGGGGCTACTACCCCTGCCTGATTTGCCACTAACAGGTTGAGGGGCCTGGATCCAATGGCGGGTGCCTCCACCCAGAGGTCAGGGTTTGCAATAGTTAAACTAACTTGGTCACAGCCCTCTGGGACACTGCAACCCCTTTCTTCCCACTAGTGGCCCACACGATATATCAGAATTACCTTCACAGTACACACTTACCCCCAGGTCTGGTTCCGCACTGGGACCTCCTGTGAAATGAGATACAGTGCAACAATCACAGTACAGTACTTTAACATAGACAAATACCTCAGGCAGTATAACTTTTGAAACAAGCAGCTCTGATTTATTTAGGGGATATAACAAGGACAGGGAATCAGGTTAATTAGCTTATCACTCTAATAATCTACCTATGGCTCTGTGCACAGGCCTATCCCTATCAGTTACTGTCCCTGGGTACCCAAGCCCTAATAGTAGCTAGTCCAAGCCGTGGCAGCTGGTGAGGGCCCTTTCACACAGAGAAAAGGAGAATTAAACAGTCAGCAGTACAGTAATTCCATTTGGATTTAATGAGGCAATTCAACAGGGAGCGACCTGAATTAGTACTCACGACCTCCAAATAAGATATAGGGTCCTTCAATGTCAGCAGGGCTCACTTGAGGTACACAAACCTCTTCACATCCATATAAAAGAAAGCACTATACCAGGCAGGCTGCATCTGTATCCCGATCGCAATTACTGCACAATACCGGAGAACACAGCAGATTCAGTTCCTGACAGACCGAATGCAATTTTCAGCAATTCCTCCAGTCTTCTACAGGGTGAGCCTGGTTTCTACTCTTCAGAGATCCTTTGATTCTTTTCACAGGACGGTTCAGTCCTAACAAGCTGTTACACAAGCTGCAGACGGAACTCTGGGCCTTACACCGTTTTTGACTAAAACTGCACACTGAAAAAGCACAGGGCTCCTTCCTTCTTCACTGCCAAAGCTCAACTGAAACTCCAACCGACAAAAACCGGGCACTTCCTTTGAGTTCCTCCCAGTTCTTGACTGGATTGGCTGTCACTCACAATAGACTGCTGCTGTTGGTCCAAAAGGCACTGAAGTCTAAACTACATCTCCCAGAGTCACTGCCCATACAATCCTCTTGTGGCTGGCTCAGATTATGAGTCAAGTTCTGATTCGTCCAAGGCACCATTTTAGAGCTAGCTTACCCACACTGATTGGTCCAGTTCAGCAGTTCAAAACTAGAATGGGAACTAGCAGACACAGTTCTGACTGCAAAGAAAGCAGGTTAGACAAACTGTAATTTCATTATTACTCTAAATAATTTCTGGCAAACAGTTACATCTTTCAGATAGGTTCCTTTGCACTCCTAGTGACTGCAAAATGAAGTGAATTGGCAGCAGCTTGAGTGGTACTCAATCAAAGAAACACACAGTCCCCATACAAACTAATTATGTCTGCAAGCAGACAGCTCTTAAAGAGACAGTACCAGAGGTTCTAAAACACTCACTGATAAATGGCTTAAATGCCAAACACCATTCAGGCTTGGAGCATTCAAGCAAGCTCCTGGAAGTCTTTTGGGAACCCCATTTGCAGGGGTTACACCCTTCCTGGCCTGGGAAAGCTTGACGTCGCGTCAAGCAAGTACCCCATAAGTTTCAACTGCAACCATATACATTTGCATTAGGCTGCACATGTAATCATCAGTCAATATATCATTTTACCAAGAACACATTTCTGAAACATTGCAGTCGTCACTCTTTAACAGTATTACATACACATTGTACCATAACTCAAGTTATTACCTCTTGTACATGAAACCTGAAGAGGGGCCCTTCCTATCAGTTACCTTGGGGCTGGATGGGGCAAGGGCACCATACTAGAGGGCAACACAAGTAACTTGGAGTTAGCACTGATGCTCAGTTTGGGCAATGAGCTCGGGGACACATACACTCCTTTATGGACAACATTGAGAGGCAAATCCACAGGCCTCCCAAGGAATCATAACTGAGGTGCACCACAGGCTTTACAGCTCGACCAGTCTTTCTAGGGGGAACTGTTATAGTCTCTGCACTCTGAGCCTCATTTTCAGCATTGTCCTCACTTGTCAGGGAGTCTCCATGGGGGTAGAGAGGCTAGAACTTGGGGCACTTTCAGCTCCAGGAGTTACAGTTTCTGAGTCCACAACATTTGGCTCGCATGGAGGCTTCGGACACTGGCAGTGGACTGTCAGGGCACTCAAAATACTCTTCTTGTTCGGGTGTATCACAGTCTGCCCAGTCTATCATTTTCCTCCCTGAAAGCTCAAACAGTTCAACCATGCACAATGATTCCATTTCATCTGATCTGATGCTTTGCACTTCACTTTCTGGGAGCATTGGCTCCAGGGATAAAGCTGGGGCTTAGACAGTCCAGAAGGCCCAGCTTCATCTCCAGTATTGACTAGGGATTGCCCCGAAACAATTGACTCAGTTAGAAGAAGGATAGTATTCAAAGTCACTCTCACTTTCTTCCGATATGGACTGACAGTCATGCTCAACTGGGACTTGTGGAGGAACACTTTAACTTTGCTTCTGTAGGTGCAGACTTTCTTGATCTTTTCTTAGCAGCAGCTCTAGTCACTGGTCCAGAGGGGCATCTTCTAGGGCTCAGACTCAATTAAGATTTGTCCAATGGGCAGTAAATGATTTCTATGCATTGTTTTTACATCTTTTGAATTATTCTCAGGCCTTACTTTGTACACTGGCAGATCATCTAGTTTGCCCACTACAATGTGAGGAGATGGTGCCATCTGTCAGCAATCTTGTGCTTGCCATGCAGTCCCAGATTTCTTAGCAATACCGATCTCCCTCCTGGAGTTCCTGTGCTTTCACCTTTTATCATACCTTTCTTTGTTGGCCAGATTTCTTTTGGCAGCCATGGTTTGAGCCAGTTGGTATGCATGAGTTAGCTGGGCCTTTAACTTTTGCACATACTGTAAATAGTTGTCAGCTTGAACCCCATCAGGAGAGACCCAAAACACACATCTACTGGTAGTCGAGCTTCTCTTCCAAACATCAGGCGGTGAGGGAGAATCCAGTGGCATCACTTTGGTGCAGTTATAAGCATGTACCAGGGTGCTAATTTGTTGGCTCCATCTAGGCTTGTCCTTTGGGTGCAGGGTGCCTAGCATATCTAGCAAAGTGCGGTTGAAGCGTTCAGGCTGTGGGTCCCCTGGGGTGGTAGGAGTGGTTCTGGACTTTCGCCTCCCCACAGAGAAAGCATCTCTTTGATCAGGCGACTCTCAAAGTCTCTCCTTGATCAGAATGGATTCTTTGTGGAGCCCCATAGTGAACAAAAGTTTTCTACAAGTACTTTGGCTACAGTGGATGCTTTCTGGTCTTTGGTGGGAAAGCTTGGGCATATCTCGTGAAATGGTCAGTGACCACCAGCACATTACTGATATTTCTTTGATCTGACTCCAAACTTAGAAAATCAATACAGACCAGCTCCATGGGTGCACTGGTGGTTATGTTAACAAGGGGCAGCCCTCTGGGGCAAAGCTTTCTCTGTAAGCAGCGACTATCAGTTCGAATGTGTTGCTCCACATCAGCCCCATCTTAGGCCAATAGAATCTGGATCTCACCAAGTCAAGTGTTCTGTCTATACCAAGGTGCCCCATGTGGTTGTGCAAGGACCTCAGTACTGAGTCTCGAAAGGCAGTGGGCAGCACTAGTTGTTGTTTGTCTACTTGTCCCCTCTGTCTACTGTTTCTCTGTATAACAGTTTATTGATCAGTTTCAACTTAGGACCTTCTTTGTATAACAGTGCAGTTCTCAAATCAGTGGGCGTAATTTGGACACATCTTTTCCTGCATGAGGGCTTCTAAAGCTGCTTTGATCATGGGATCGCGAGTTGAGCCCTGAATACTGTCATTGTCCAGCTGAGCGGTGCACCAATGTCTATTGCAGAAAGTGGCAATAAGCAGCAGGTATGCAATTCTCAGAGGGTCCCAAGCAATCCACCATGCAGTCCACTGCGTCCGTGGACATTTGTTCCTCCCTGTCAAACTTCCGGCAGAGTGCCGAATGTCAGGTTCTGCCAATCGGACCCAATCATTCTGGGGAACAGGCCTCGGAGAGAGCATCAACATCTATGTGGTTCAGACCTGCTCGGTATTCGAGAGCATAGTCATATGTAGATAATGCAGAAAGCCACCTATGGCCAGTGGCATCCAACTTAGCTGAGGTCTGCACATAGGTCAAAGGATTATTGTCAGTTTTACTGTTATTTTAGCCCCATACAAAGTACTCATGGAATTGGTCAACAATAGCCCACTTCAAAGCTAGGAACTCTAACTTATGTACAGGATAGTTCTTTTAGGATGGGGTCAGGCTTCTACTGGCAAAGCCACTGGTCTCAGGCCATTCTCGTGCTCTTGGTACAACAGCCCCAACCCTTGCAAGCTAGCATCAGTGTGCAGGACGTAAGGTTTTCTTGGATCGGCATAGGCCAGCACTGGAGCATGGGTAAGTTGATATATGATCTCATGAAAAGCAGTCTCACAATCAGGAGTCCAGCGGCCCCAAATACTTCACTCGGATGAAAATACACTCTTTCAGTCTTGAGGCGCTGACTTTTAGGTATTTTTGTGGGTTGGGGATACCCTTGAGTAAGGTTAAGTAAAGGCGGATCACTCTTGAATAGTCCTTGATGAAGCGCCGATAATAACCACAGAATCCAGGAATCTTTGCAGTTCTTTTAGATTTTGGGCTGTGGCCAGGTGGTCAAGGCCTCAACTTTACTTGGAGTCGGTCTCTATTCCTCGGTGGATACTATGTGTCCCATACTTTTACTGATGTTTGAAAGAATTGACACTTATCAATGGACAGTTTAAGGCCAAAGTCCTCCAGTCGGTCCAATACCTAAATAATCTGCTCTCATGTTCCTCCAGTGAGCTGCCAAACACAATAACATCATCTAGGTATACCAGGCACTCTAGTAAGTTCATGTCCCCACTGCACGCTCCATCAATCGTTGAAAGTAGTTGGGGCACCTGAAATCCCTTGAGGCATCCTCATGAATTCATAGAAACCAAGCGGACAGATAAAGGCCGTCTTCTCCACGGTCCTCTGGGGCCATCGGGATCTGGTATACCCACTGCGGAGATCCAGCACAGAGAACCACTTGCTCCCGCTTAGGCAGTCCAAAGCATCCTGAATGCGGGCATTGTGTACTGATCAGGGATAGTCCGCGGTTTAAGATGCGATAATCCACCACATCCTTACTGTTCCATTCTTTTTCCTCACTACCACAATGGGGAAACATAAGGGCTTCTGGATTCTTGTATTACATCAGACTAACATCTCTTGCAGATGCGTCTCACATCATCTATGTCCAGCAGGTGTGAAGTCGAGACCTCTCACGAAATGGTCTTCATACAGCGAGATATTGTGCTCAGCTCCCTGCGCATCCTACATCCCATTCCTTTAAAGAAAACACCTGGTCTCTCTGGGCAAGCTTCTCACTGATCCTCACCTTCCATTCAGCTACAGGCAGCGGGGAGTCGCCGAAATCAAACAAGTCCAGGCGTTACTCTGTCATTCTTCCTTGAACTCTTGCTGCTGGGTAGCACTGCAGTGTCTGCACAATGCACATTAGCCAGGATGCAACCTCTGTTTACGTGAATGTCTCTTTCAGACACATTATGAACTTGGACCATTACCCTTCTGGCATAAGCATGGGCTCTAGCGGGCAAAATACTAGGCTTGACCAGCAGTCCCTCTGGCAATTTTCCATCGCCTGGGTGCATCCAACATTAATATTTTATTCTTAACATCCTTTCACAATCAGGACCTCTCCTGTAAGGTACACTGGGCATTTGGCGCCAGGATCAGAGACTCAGGATCCTTCTTCCTTACAATTCCGACCGGTTCCTCTGGTTCTGTTTTTTCAGCATCTCTCTGTGCCTCATAGGCCTTCTTAATTAAAGCCGGAACTCTTAAGCTCTACTAGTCTTTGACCCCTGTTTTTCATAACACAACTGTGCCAGCCCTTCGAACATATGAGCATTTGTTCCAATCAACAAAGGACACCATCATACAGTCCAGTGGGGACACACTAAGGCTAGAGGTCTCTACTTGTTCGAGCCACTCCAGCCACGGAGGTGGGGAAAGACAGCCAAATCGGATATACCGAATAGGGGTAGAGCCTTCCACTTAACCCCCATACATGCAGTCCTTCTAATGGTTGTAAAGTGCGTCTGACAAATGCTTCTGATACCAATCCTGGAACATAATTGTCACTTGGGAGCCACTGTCTAATACAGCTCTTGTAGACACTCCATTCACCTTTACAGTGGTCTCCATGGAGGACCCACTATTCTGGACCAGTCTGGAGAGGCGGTAGTGGGGGCCTGGGCAACTGACCTTGCCACAAAAGGACGTGAATTAGCATTTTTGGTGCCCTCACTAGGATCATGTCGTGCACCTCTTAACCACTGATTTCTTCTCCGAAGCTCTCCTTGTAGCCTATATGCAATTTTGTCAGTGTCTTTTTGGGGACTGGCATTTCCTTTCATGTGCCCATCTTTTCCCCACAATTATAGCAAAACATACTTTCCTGGAGTTTGAGCTGGCGGGCGCCACACTGGGAGCCAGGGTGGGGTATTACTAACTGGAAACCTGGGTGCCATCTCTGTCTGTGGCGTGATAAGCATTTGGAGACATCTCCAGTTTCTCCACTTCCATGGTCAAGGAACTGAGTTTGGAGCTGTTATCAGCAGGAGATACATGGGTGGGTACCCCCACCCCATAGCAGATGCAGATCGGATATAGGTCAGGGCCCGTACTTGCAGGCGTGGCCTTCATAAAGGGACTGTTTTGAATTCCGGATCTCTCTCAACAGTTACCCCATTGTGGCATATCTTTTCCTTGTCAGAGCACTCATTGACTGTCAACCTCTGCCCTGAACTTCACTTGATGGGTCACCCTCAGTCACTCGGTAGTAGCCACAGCTGTTGGTGCAGGTACCTCCGAGTGCTTTTCTCAACTCCTCAATTTCTCTCATTAACTCATCATAGGAGGGTGGGGATTCCAGTCGATTTGCCAGGCGTAACTGAAGCAACAGCAGTTCTGAGAAGGGGCAGACGAAGGATTCTGTCCAGTCTGGTTGGTCCAGTTCAATCGCTGGCAAACTACCCTTTCTGAGGCATTCTTGCAACAATTTTTCCAGCAGAGACATACACAGACAACAACTCCCTTGGTACTGTTGTGCATTTCTTACTCTCCACCATAGGTCCTCATTAGAATCTGGGCTCCCATACACATTCTCCAAGGCCTCAAGATAGGCCTGTGCAGTCGCTTCAGGGTTACTGGCCCGTTTAGCGGATGGTAGCCAGGGCAGGACCTCGGAGGCTCTCACTAACCCTCTTTCGCTTTCGCCTTCCGAGCATTGCCATTCTAGCACTTGGGGGGCAACATAGTCTATCCAGGTCTCCCAGTCATCCTCCCCTTGGGGGTGGGAGGGTGCCAGAGAAGATCCTCAACCTTGGGTAAGAGTCGTGACTAATGGCAGGTCAGAAATAGAGTCTGCATTGGTTCAGCCACCATTACGGGCACTGGAGCAGGAGAGGGGTGTTGGGGAGGAACTCCAGGTGACAAGAATAGTTTCTTCAAGTCCTCCACAGTTTTCCCTCTCCCAGCAACCATTCAGCAAATTTCTCCTCAAAAGTTTCAGATAGTGGTGGGCTGGTTCCCCAGGTCTTTACTGTCCTAGTTATCACTCTCCAAGCAGTGAGGGCTCCCTCTGGGGTAATGGTCTGTGGCACTTTGGAGCTATCTATGGGATCCTTAAACTCTACTAGGGCCAGGAAAGTGTGGGTGAGCAGATTAGCATGCGACCCACCACCACAGGGTTTTGTAAACCTTCCACCTTGGAGTACTCCCTGCACAGTGTCGTGTTGATACCCAGGGGATGTCCAGGATAAGCATAGCATTTTGAGGTCGATCTCCTCCCAGTACACCACTCCACCAGCCGGTGCACAGCCACTTCTGTCGGTGCCATTTTTTTCTTAACAGTGGTTCAGTAAATATGGCCACTAGAGGACACACAATCCCAGCGGTGAGCCTCCAAGATGTAACCCCTAGATGGCGCTATCCCAGGGGCTACTACCTACCTGATTTGCCACTAACAGGTTGAGGGGCCTGGATCAATAGTGGTGCCTCCACCCAGAGGTCAGGGTTTGCAATAGTTAAACTAACTTGGTCACAGCCCTCTGGGACACTGCACCCCATTCTTCCCACTAGTGGCCCCACGATATATCAGAATTACCTTCACAGTACACACTTACCCCCAGGTCTGGTTCCGGCACTGGGACCTCCTGTGAAATGAGATACAGTGCAACAATCACAGTACAGTACTTTTAACATAGACAAATACCTCAGGCAGTATAACTTTGCTGAAACAAGCAGCTCTGATTTATTTGGGGATATAACAGGACAGGAAATCAGGTTAATTAGCTTATCACTCTAATAATCTACCTATGGCTCTGTGCACAGGCCTATCCCTATCAGTTACTGTCCCTGGGTGCCCAAGCCCTAGTGGCTAGTCCAAACCGTGGCAGCTGGTGAGGCCCTTTCACACAGAGAAGAAAGGAGAATTAAACAGTCAGCAGTACAGTAATTCCATTTGGATTTAATGAGGCAATTCAACAGGAGCGACCCTGAATTAGTACTCACGACCTCCAAATAAGATAGGGTCCTTCAATGTCAGCAGGGCTCACTTGAGGTACACAAACCTCCACATCCATATAAAAGAAAGCACTATACCAGGCAGGCTGCATCTGTATCCCGATCGCAATTACTGCACAATACCCGGAGAACACACAGCAGATTCAGTTCCTGACAGACCTAATGCAATTTTCAGCAATTCCTCCAGTCTTCTACAGGGTGAGCTGGTTTCTACTCTTCAGAGATCCTTTGATTCTTTTCACAGGAATGATTCAGTCTAACAAGCTGTTACACAAGCTGCAGACCGAACTCTGGGCCTTACACCGTTTTTGACTAAAACTGCACACTGAAAAAGCACAGGGCTCCTTCCTTCTTCACTGCAAGCTCAACTGAGACTCCAACCACGACAAAAACCGGGCACTTCATTTGAGTTCCTCCCAGTTCTTGACTGGATTGGCTGTCACTCACAATAGACTGCTGCTGTTGGTCCAAAAAGGCACTGAAGTCTAAACTACATCTCCAGAGTCACTGCCCATACAATCCTCTTGTGGCTGGCTCAGATTATGAGTCCAAGTTCTAGTGAGTCAAGGCACCATTTAGAGCTAGCTTACCCACTGATTGGTCAGTTCAGCAGTTCAAAACTAGAATGGGGAACTAACAGACACAGTTCTGACTGCAAAGCAAGATTAGACAAACTGTAATTTCATTATTACTCTAAATAATTTCTGGCAAACAGTTACATCTTTCAGATAGGTTCCCTTGCTCCTAGTGACTGCAAAAATGAAAGTGAATTGGCAGCAGCTAGTGGTACTCAATCAAAGAAACACACAGTCCCCATACAAACTAATTATGTCTGCAAGCAGACAGCTCATAAGAGAGACAGTACAGAGAGATTCTAAAACACTCACTGATAAATGGCTTAAATGCCAAACACCATTCAGGCTTGGAGCATTCAAGCAAGCTCCTGGAAGTCTTTTGGGAACCCCCATTTGCAGGGGGGTTACACATATATACAATCTCTCACATTTACTATTTTGTTATTGTACCTTATATATTAAAACAACTTTATTTATACGTTTCATAGAATCATATAATCATAGAATTGGGGTTGAGTTAGTTGACGTTAGCCTTTTAGAACGCGCTACATTTCAGTGGTAGAATTCAAATCTTGAGTCTCCCATAAGTTCATCTAGTGACCTTTCAAACAGGTCCATGTTATTACTATGGGCGATAGCTTCTGGTAGGGAATTCCACAGTGACACTACTCTTTGTGTAAACCATCTACCTCTTTTGGTTGTCAGCGTTTTCTCCCTTATAGTTGTAAAGCACAAGACCTTGTTTTTCTTTCAATATTATTTTTGCATAATCCTATTGTCTCTCACAAGGCCTCGTTATCAAAGGCCTTGTATACATAACAGGTCCCCTCACTGCCTTCAATATTATAAGGTGTATAGACCCAAATATTTAAATCTCTCTCTCCATATGACATATCTGTAAGATTTTTTTTTTTGGTCATGGTCCTCTGTACTCTATCAATTTAACACTACCACTATTTTGAGGGGATCACACTTTTTATCTACATGACTGTATTCTTATGTGTACGTATGTTTATGTAGTATAGATATATATATATGATTTCTCCCCCCCCCACACACACACACACACACTATTTCCTATTATCTCCTGTATCCTGGCTTTATTACATTACACAAGGAGTACTTCTAATGCCTCCTAAAAGTCAAAAGTCAACCTGTCTAATTCTGAAGACTCTGTTATGAATGTCAATTGCCAGTAGCAGACTGCACTATCCTCTGAATAAAAACTAAGCCTTCTGTAGAAACTGTCATTTCTAGTTGGTCCAATAGTATGTACCAGATCCTCTACTTTGTTCTTCTCCCCCACACCCACATTTGTTCCTCACTCCACTGTGTTCTGGGTTGCTTTATTTGTCAGTACAGCCCCTCATACCTGTTAGTAGCCTTCCTGCCATACACTTACACCTCTTCTACAGGGGGTTAAACCTCTTATCATTGTTCTGTCTGTGATTTTCCCTCCTGGTTTTCTCCCCTGGGATGCCGACTGGTTTGGTATGCATGCTCCCATGCAAGTAAGAAGCACATCACCACCAGCATACCCCACCCAGTAAGTTTCTCCAAAAGCACTGCCATGTGTTGTCACCCTGGTGGGAGTAATGTACCACAGCATGGCTGCCCTCCCTTCCCGAAGGAGGGGAGCATCCTCTGGAATGTTTAATCCTCCTCCTTCCCCTGCTGGTCCCCAATGACCCAGGCTCAGTCTTGAACCCAGATCACCAGTGTGATAACCAGTGCCTTACTCTCTGCACACTGAGCCAGCTATTTCATACAGATTCTATAGATTTCTCCTCTTCATTATTACTTTAGAAATTCACACAAAACAAGATCTTTAGAGTTCACCTGCCTCTATAGCTTATTCCCCACTTGAAATTATAGTGCTCTGTTGCGACATCATAGTCTTTTGCCATGGGAATAAATGTGATGTCACAAGCAGAGTATTATGACATCAGGTTGGGAAGATGCAATAGGAGCCAATGAACACTCAAGGAACAACTATCCTGTCTTCATGCATATAACTCCAGTCATTATTAACAGGGATAACAAAATGCTGAGTTTATGAAAAATATAAGCTGCTTTGTGTCCCAAGTATTTTGTTTTTCAAAGTTACTGTCAAGGCATCACTGGCTGTTTTAGATTTGCTATAGAACAAATTGCTAGATACTACATAGCAGACTTACCACTCCCAAGAAAAGAGGTTTGTTGAAATCTAAATTTGCTCTCCAAGCAAAGAATAGTAGGTAAATGCACAGCATCCCGGTAAATAACCAAACCAGTAAGGATCTTCTTAGGTCATCTCTGTAACAATTAAAAATACAGGTTCACCTGATGACTGCACTTTGCATCTAAGGGCTCTAATTCTGAAAGAAAAAGTTCAGAGAATAAGTAGCACGTTAAGCACTCAAAATATTGCAGGACTACTTACTAAGGAGGGGGAGGGATTTATTTGCTCCATATTTAGCTCTGAAAAGTGGTGCACATTTCTGAAGCTGGAATGCAGAGAAAGTTATTTCATCTTCATTTCAATTCATTTATTACATGGGCAGTAGGTCATTCAATGTTAAACCCCAAGTTTTGCCCCTTAATAACTTTGGCAGTGTTTGATGAAATAGCATAAAATTTGGCATCTGCAGTCTGACTGTCCGAGTCTCAAGACATAAAAAATTTCATGACAGCATCTTGTACAGTTTTTGAAATATAAAGCCCCAAAAAAGAACTATACTTAACATTGTGTATTTTCTCCTCTCACCAACAGCCTAGATGGTGTGGAATTTTTTCATGAAATTTTCAGGTTTGAAGAGGCCTGTAACATGGGTGTGCTTTTAGAAGGTTTGGTGGAAGACTATTATTCCATTTTAGAGTTATCATGATTTTTGAGTTAATGTTCAAGTTCAACTGTTCACAAGTGCTTATTTTAATAATTGTGTGGAGAGAAATACCAATCGCGATGGCCACCACCTCGTTATTTTTTTGGTTTTGGTTTTTTCACAATTTACAAAATGGTATAAGAAGGAAGAGCTTAATTCGGGTACTGAATTTCAAAAAATACCTCCTCAAACCTATCTTTCTGCAACAGGATTGCCTTCAGGCATTTCTTACACTTCAACCATTCGCGACCTGTAATTTTTACCTGTTGTGCAGTAATTTGTGACATATTATCTGCAACATGTAATTTACGACATGTATTTTTATGTAAGCTACAGTAAGTGCGGTTCAGTGTATTTCAATGGGGTTTTGAACTTTAATTCTTACTTTCTTTTTGTATCTTCTATAGAAACATAGAAACATAGAATTTGACGGCAGATAAGGACAGCTTGGCCCACCTAGTCTGCCCATTTTCCTACCTAACAGATAAGCTGCAGATCCTAGTTAACCAACAGCTTAATTCCTCCTACCCCCCACTAGGACTGCCCTATGCCTGTCCCATGCATTCTTGAAGTCCCCCACTGTTCTTGACCCCACGACCTCTTCAGGGAGGCTGTTCCATGCATCCACAACCCTCTCAGTGAAAAAATACTTCCTCACATTACCTCTGAGCCATCCCCCTTCTATCTTCAAATTGTGCCCCCTTGTTCTTGCACATCTCTTTTTCTGGAAGATGCCACCCTCTTGGACTTTGTTAATTCCCTTGAGGTACTTGAAAGTTTCTATCATGTCCCCTCTCTCCCTTCTTTCCTCAAGGGTATACATATTAAGCTCCTTTAGTCTTTCTTCATATATCTTCTGGTGCAGACCCTGCACCATTTTGCTTGCCCTCCTCTGGACAGCCTCCACTCTGTCTATGTCTTTGCGGAGATGGGGTCTCAGAACTGCACACAGTACTCCAGATGGGGTCTCACCAACTGTCTGTACAGAGGGATAACAACTTCCTGTTTTCTACTATTGATGCCTCTTCCTATACATCCCAGTATCCCCCAGCCTTCCTTACTGCCTTCTCACATTGCTTGCCCACCTTTAGGTCATCTGATATAATTACCCCCAGGTCCCTTTCTATTTTACTGTTGTCAGTATCTCACCCCCATTGTGTATCGCTTCCCCAGGGTTTTGTTCCCCATGTGCATTACCTTGCACTTCTTTGCATTGAATCTGAGCTGCCATACATTTGACCATTCCTCCAACGTTGCCAAGTCCTTCTCATCCTTTCCACTCCATCTTGTGTATCAACCCTGTTGCAGATCTTTGTGTCATCTGCAAAGAGACATACTTTTCCTTCCAGTTCCTCTGCAATGTCACTTATAAAGACATTAAAAAGGACCGGTCCCAGTACTGAACCCTGCGGTACCCCGCTAGTAACCCTCCTTTCGTCACTGTGTACTCCATTTACTACTACCCTTTGAGTCCTGTTGTCTAGCCAATTTTTTATCCAGGCTACCACCTTGGGACCCACTCCAAGGCTGGCTATCTTGTATGTCTACTCTCCCTACCTCCAGACTCTCACCAGCATGGGCATCTCGGTCACTGGTGTTTCCCGTCTTGCATGAAGCTCGGTTCACACAATTCTGGTCGGGAGACTATCGCCCATTACCGCAGCACCCCAAGTCCCGGGGTCTCTATGTCCTCGGGGAAGGATCTCCATCTCCTCCGCGCCCCTATCTACAGGATTGGTAGGGCAGCCTGCGTGGGGAGTCCAGAACGTGCCTCCTCATGCCCAGCTGACAGGCGTGGGGCTGATACCACTGGCCTCGCAACCGCCTGCTGGAGGGAGGGATTTTTTTTGCTTATTCCCCAACGAGGGCAGTGCAATGTTGCTCAGCCCATTACGTGCATGCTCCTGCTCCCATCCAGAGGGCGCCGCCTAACGTTGTAACCCTTTGGTTGGGTCCTGTGGCTGTAGTACGCCAGCCATTGCTGGGTGTCGCCGTCGCATGGGGTCCCCTTACCCCCCCAGGAAGGAGACAGCAGTCTACAGACATTTGATCCTCTCCTCCTCCTCCGATCCCCAATGACCCGGGCTCGTTCCCGAACTTGGGTCGCCCGGTGTGGCGTCCAGCGCCTCAACCCTCAGCACCATTGGGCTGGAACTTTAATTATTAACTATCCTTTTTGTACATTCTGACCCAAAAATTTCCAACATGGGCTTTTTGGACCCCACCTCATGACCAATGGTGGAGTAATTATGCAGATCAGGGCTGAAAGATAGTTTCGCTTTCGCCGTTGTTTGGAGAAATCATCTTCTGGTTAGGATTTGAATTTTTTCACCACCCTTGTTCAAGAGGTGGTGTCATAAGGAGGCTACATTGAAAATATGAGGTCAAAATATGTAAAATGACAAAATTATGAGCATTTGTAGAAAATGTTCTATGCTCGCTCATAACTTCAGTAATTTTAACTTGTATTCCCTGGCTGGGAGTGGGGAAGAGATGTGTCAGGTCCTGCGCTTCTGTAGGTGGACAAAGTCTTCCCATGGCACAGAGCCCAAAGGGCTCTGCACATCTACACCTGTTCATGCAGGTCATGAAGGAACCAACGTGAATGAGGATACGATTCTTCGATCTCAAAAAGAATGGAAATTCTTTGCAAAAAAACTTTGCTAATATACCAGGTAGGGTAACTTAATGCCACAAAAGTAAGGAAAAGTGGTGCTAGGGTACCCTAACTCCCCACTCCCACACCCCAAGCAGTAAAAGAAAGAAACATTAGGATTTTGGGTCTCCGGAGTCTTGGCAAATCAGTGGTGGAGGTCTTCCTTAGGTTGTCAGCCCTAATGCCCACCCCATTCCATGAGCAAACAAGCCCTATGTGAAGAAAGCTACAACACACTGTGTTGGCAACATAAGGTGAGACATACTTCTCTACCTTTGAAGACTGCATCACTAAGTGCACTGGCTTGGAAGCTGTACCTTGTGCTTCAGACAGGAGGCTACACACTGTGGGAGATCAGACAGCATTAGGGTTGACAACCCCAAGGAAGACCCCAGCTCCAATGTGTAGCCCTGCAGGCCCTATGGGAAGAAAGGAGATCACGTCTGATGTGGCTTGCTCACAGTGTGTGGTGAGTATCAGGGTTGACAACCCCCGAGGAAGACCCCACTGCTGATTTGCCAAGACTCCGGAGACTCAGAACCTTAACATATTTTTCCTTTTGCTGCTTAGGGGGTGGGGATGGGGAGTTAGGTTGGAAACCTTAGTGCCACATTTCCCTACTTCTGCGGCATTAAGTTACCCTAACTGGTGCATTAATAACGTTTTTTTCTAAAGAATTTATTTATTATTTTGGAAAGGAAGATGAGCTACACAGCCTGTTTTCAAAAGTGACCAATTGTGTAAAGTAAAAAACACAACACACTGATGGTACAATACAGGATTAGTCAGGCAGGAACCACACTGCAAAGGAGCAGCAGACTAATTAGATCCAATTACTGTGCATATTGCCCATAAGATGCTGATGGAGGCTGGCGTTAAAGGAAAGAAGGCTGGCAGCTGAGGAGTGTGGGGGGTAGGAGGTTATAGGGGCCAATAGCTCTGAGGCACAGTGCTCTTTGACCAGCAGCCATGTCTCTAGGGGGCAGTTTGAAGGTAAATTTGGACCGTGAACATGTCCCAGCTTGTTGGTGGAGTGGGCAAACTGTGTGGTGATGCAAGAGGGAACTTTACCTAGCGCTACCTTATGCAGAAAATGGAAATTATGCACTTACGGTAATTATGATCTTCCCAAATATCTTCACCATTCATTACAGATGGGTTCTACTGGAGGTCAGGACCCTGCATGGATAAAAGATCACTGCCTCTTTAAAAATGTTTGTGCTGGGTGGAGCCGATGTCGGAACAGCACCACCCTCGAGGCCAGCGCTTCACATGGTGCTCGTGGGTTGGCCAGTAACTGACGTCAACTCCTCCCAGCCCTCAGTTCTGTCCAAACAGGCGAGGAAAAAGAAAAGCTGGGTAAGCAGAGGGCCAGGGTGCCTGAATGATAGGGAAGGGCGGGAAATAAAATAAAATAAAACTGAAAGGAGAACTATGGTTAGACTAGAGGGATAACTAAGATGGACAGGTAGGGGATGACCAGAGCACTGTGCAGCCCTAGGCAAAATAAAAACAACTCAGACAGGAGAGAGAGAGAGAGAGAGAGAGAGAGAGAAAGAAGACAGATGGGAGAAGGAAACTGCCTCAGTTCTCCCCAGACACTCCCCTTCCTCACAACTCCACTGGACTCTCCTCTCCAATGAAGTCCACATGGACTGGATTCCACCAAAAAGGGGAAATGGAGCTGATCCAGGACCTAAGGGCCCAAGCTGAATTGGGGGGGGGGGGGGTGGAGAGAAGCAGGGGAGGAAAAGTCAGAGGCCTGGGGACATGTCCCTATTGAGAACCTCCTTTTTTTTTTTTTTTTTTTTTTAAGTTGCAGACCATTGCAATATGAGAGAATAGTGCCTGATCCCCTATACTGACGGAAGTCTGTTCTTACCTTCTGTCTTCTTCATCCATACCTTCTCTCCTGAATTGTGTGCCCACTGTCCTTCTAAGATTCGCCAGATATGGCGAAAATACACTAGGAAAAAAGGTTGCTCCAGGGCAAGCAGGAATTAAAGTCCAGAGGACTGCTCAGTGCTGAAGAGAATAAATTAAAGAGGTTATATCCCAGTGGAGCAACCTCATAGCTCACCAGTGATGGGATAGAGCATCCAGATTGGACACAGGGTTCACCAAGAGCAAGTCCTTTCCCTATTCTTTCCCACATGAAAGATGGGAGGGAGGGAGGGAGGGAAAAGGACTGAGCTGCCCAGTATCTGACCATAGGGAGGTGGGTGGGCATAAAGAATGGTGAAAATATTTGGAAGATCATAATTACGGTAAGTATTTACTTTCCATATCTTCCCCAAATCAATTTTCACCTTTCATTAGTGATGGGTCCAAGTGCCAAGATGGCGAATCCTGGGGGAAAAAGCATCCCCCAGCCTCCAGTGGGGGAAAAAAAACGGGAAGGGGGGCCAATCCAGGCCTGGCTAGGCCCAAGGACTTGACAGGGCTGGCGAACGCTCCCAAGATTTGGGAGGTGGAGGGTGCCCCCGAAGTACTTGCGGTGCACTGCGGGAAAAGAAGTTGGCACCCCAGAAAGGTGAAGGCATCACCCTGTGCCGGTCCAGGGGTGACAACCTGGACAGGAGAAGCCACACAGCCCGCCTAATGTAGACTGAGTATCCTACCAGCCTGGAAGCCACCTCACTGGCATCACAGACTGCCCTGGAGAGGTGTCTTGCTAGTTCCAGGCCCTGGGTGGTCAAGCGGATGGCTTGCCTGGTTCCCTCACCGACAGGCAGCGCTGCTAGGACTTGTGCCAACTGACAGCAGATGTGCCTTGCAAAGGTCATCTGGTGTGCCTAATGAGCTAACACCCGCAACAGGAGGCATGCAGAATAAAACACCCTCCTCCCCCATCAATTGAACTCTGCTGAGTCTGTGTCAAGGGGGCGGTCCCGACTGAGGCATCGATGCCCTGATGGAGTATCCAGGAACCCCTGGCTGAAGAAGGCTGTGGCAAGGCACCGGGAGACCCCACTGCTGTGTAGTATCTGTGCATACAGTCCCATGGGGCAGGAGAAGGGTCAAAGGGACTTAGCCAGATGGCATGCGATGCCTCCCATAATGGCCTCAGCCAGGGAGGAATGACCAACCTGTCAGCACTGTACTCCCCTAGGAATGACAGCATTGCACGATCAGGGTTCCGTCTGTCTCAGTTACAGGAGAGGGATCCACAGATAGTGATGCCACAAAACCCACTTCTAAACACAGAGTTCTGTGATGACTCCACTCCCCCCCCCCCCAAACAGGAAGCTATGCAAAGGATACAAGTGGAGCAGGAGGTGGCGACTGGTGCAATTCAAATAATGGAACCAGAGAACACCTTAAATCTGCCCATTTTTCAGAGGAGGGGATTACGCAGGAGCCCCAGGCTGATAAGATACACAGACAAAGTACAAGGAGGGGCATGTGGGGAAGAGGATAGGGACAGCACAAGAGGAAGGTCAAAGGAAGGATATCGCCCAATAGTGAACAACAGGGGGAGGTGGCATTCCCAATAGCCCAGGAGGAACAATTACCGACATAGAGGCAGATAAAAGAAATGAAAATTACGTACCTACCGTAATTCTTGATCTTCTCTTGCATCTTCACCATTCATTACTGTGTAAGCTGGAGGCGCGCACCCACCAAGGGAGTTTTTCTTTTCCTCCCCAGAGGAGTCGGTGCCAACGGCGCCACCTCCGAGAGCAACACATCGCGTGATGTGCGAGTGGTGGCCATTAGGCGCTGCAGACTCCTCCTCCATCCCGGTTCTGTTAGCCGGAGAGGCGAAATAAGCATAAGAAAAAAGAAGAGCGAGGCAAGAGAGCCGAGGGATAGAAAAAGGAAAGGATAGAAACTGAAAAAGGCATACGCTGGAAGAGGATAGAAAAGAAGAAAATGCCTACACTAAGGGACCGCAGGGCCTCACTTCTGGGGCGGCTCCAATGGAGGAACAGCTAAAGAAAAGGAGAAAAGGAAAGAAGAGAGGGAAGAGAACAAGGGATGTTGGGAGGGGAGATCACTGCCCACTGACATGTCGGTTTAAGGTTTATAAGCTTGAAACCAAAACAAGGGAGCAAGGATCCCGCTTGATAGGACTGAAAGAAGGTTCCACCAAACTGCTTTCACAGATTGGACACAAAGGGCAGATTCTCTAACCGCCCGTCATCCCAACCTTTTAAACTCTAGCTGAGAGCTCACAGACTGTGGAGGCAGAAATTCTGTTCTGGGAAGAGAGCACCCAACTAGGAAGAGGTCCTTTAACACGTTGTTAATACTAACACAGATGCGTGTGTGGAGGAGGTGAGCTCTACAGAGACACCCCTTTATGAAAGGATAGAGTGGGAACTCAATCGAACTCCCTGAGGGCCAGGCAGTAGTATCAGCTCAAGGTAATTGAAGTGACAGAAAGCACCAACCAGAAGAAACTGATACAAGAAGATTAATACCTGCCAGAGGGACCAGAGCAAAAAGGAACCAGGCCATAGGAGGATGTTCCTTTAACTGTGAATTGAACAATATGGTTAAGAAAACCAAGAGGTAATCCTAAGGGCAATCAGAAAGAGTTCCCTCAGGATAGAATAAATTTCACTCATTCCTCCTTTATCTTGAGGAAATTGGATCCGTTCAGAAAGAACGGAAAAATCAAGATAAGTTCTTTTTTTTTTTTTTTGGCTTAAAGGCCAATGAAGAAGGAGGAGGAATGAGCAGGGAGGGGGAGACGCCAAAGAAGGAGGCCCATGAGGGGAAGGTGTGTGGGAATCAGTAATGAATGGTGAAGATACAAGAGAAGATCAAGAATTATGGTAGGTACGTAATTTTCATATCTCCCCTTGTCAATCTTCACCATTCATTACTGCTGGGTAAGTACCAAGCACCCCGAAAGGGACCCTGGATTGACCCTGAGGAACAGATCCCTCAGCCTCCTACTGGTGGAAAGCAGAAGGGGAGACCCTAACCAGCAGACTGGGACAGTCTAAGGTTGGTGATGATGAGGAGGTGTCCCCCGTGGGTGGGGGGAGGGAGGGCGCCCCTGAAGGAGCCTCCTTGCCCTGCGGGACAACAAGCGTGTCCCCCGGAATGCAGAGGCAGTCACCCTATACCAGGCAATGGGTGACAGTCTGGAGAGACGAAGCCACGCCATCCGCCTAATGCAGATCGCTGTCCCTGCAAGTCTGGATGCCACTTCGTTTGCGTCTTAGGATGCCCTTGCTTGGTGCCTTGCAAGCTCCAGACCTTGAGCAGAGAGGGCAATGGCTTGTCTAGACTGCTCTGTGTCAGGTAAAGATGCCAAGACCCGAGACAGCATCGACCACAGATGCCTGTTGTAGGCAGCGTGGTGTGCCTGATGTGTAGCTATGCACATCAATGCACGACCTGAAGAGAAAACCCTTCGTTCCCACCGGTCGAATTCAGCAGAATCCGGATCCAGGGGGGTCTGTCATGCGCCAGGCTACGAGGCTCAGAAGGAGTGTCTAGGGACGTCAGGCCCAAAAGTGGGTGAGGTAGAGAACCTAGAGACTCATGGGGAGCACAATACCGTCTCCTGCAGTCTGCTGGGGCTGGAGAAGGAGTGGCTGGAGACTGCCAGGTGCAGATAGACACTTCCTGGAAAGAGATTGGCCAGGAATGCGCCACCAGGTGGCGAGCACTGAATTCGCTAAGGAGTGCACGCGTCTGCCGCTCAGTATTGTCTCTACGGATGTAGGAGATGCAAAGCTTCGAAACCAGCCTCAAAAGGAACCGCTGATAATCAGTGAACTCAGCATCAGAGGAAAGGTGGACAGAGTTCCTCTTCCTCAGATGAGGAAGTCGAGGAGGAAGTGGAGCTCGAACGCTAAGAGGACTCCTGTGGCGGAGGGGACAGGCGTAAAACCTGTTCGTCCATGGCCCTGACGTAAGATGGGAAGGCTGCCTCAGTAGCTCTGAATGTCTCCCAAGTTAACGGCCCCATGGGACCCACATGGCCTGGGAGTGAGGAAGGTGGTTGCAGAGGGATGGGCGAAGGGCACCTAACAGCACATGCCTGGCCTCTGCCAGGGATCTGAGATCCAGGTAGCGATGCCGCCAGGATTGGGGACCCTGAGATCATGTCAGGTTGCGAAGAAGAAAGAGAGGGAGGCAACTCCGGGAAGAGCCCAGAAGAGGAATCTCCCCTGTGACGCATCTGGGATTGCATGAGTCCAGAAGGGCAACCCTCAGAACCGTCACTAGAAGGTGCTCTAGAGCCTTTGAGAGAAAGGCGGGGATCAGCACTATGACTCCTCCCCATACCCCGTAGGGCGGTAGGGATTAGTCGCCGCTCTTCATCCTGACCTCTCAATCCCTCAGACTCTGAAGCAGCCCTCTTCCTCGATGCCAGAGGGGGAGGTCCCTGCTGAGCGAGCCCCCGAAGGGAACTCACTGTGGCAGGGTCCTCCACCCTCTCCTGAAGGACCCTAGCAGCACCAGCGATGGCAGCTGCCCAGGACCTCCGAGAAGAGGGCATCCTCTCCGGATCTCTTGAAGGGTCCACCACAGAAGACTCCAGGCCACTCCTAACCATGGAATCATCTAGGCTAACCAGCTCCGGGGGACAGTGGATTGCCTAGCGCTACAGCCTACAGGAGGTTCTGAGACAGGAGACTCAGGTCGCCAGTCCAGGTCCTCCCCTGAGTCATCCTCCTCCGAAGAGGGGTCGACCAGGGTAGACTCCGCCGAAGCAACCGCAGGAACCTCAGCCAAAATGGCACCAGGCCTGGTACTGTCGAAGGCCACAATGCCAACAGCGCCAGAAGAGTCCACTGCACCTCCGTCGGCACCGGGAACCCAAGCCACACTGCGAATGGCACCACCCGAGTCACCAGCGCTGCGGACAGCATCAGACTCCATGGCAGCAATGCTAGGCGAAATCAAGGGTCCACCAGAGCTGGGCCCCGCAACATGGGGCCACAACACTGGGGGAGCCTGCACCTCTGAGGAGGTGACTGCCGGGACGGCGCCCATGGCGTGACCCCAGGAGGGATCACACCATTCCTCCAGCGCCGAAGAAGAAACCTCCTCCTCGGCAACGCTAGAAGTGGAGGAGGTTCCCTCCTAGCCGGGCCGTGATAGACCTGGGAGGGGACCCGGAGGAAGGGTCGAGATATCTGGCCTGAAGTCCTAAGGCGACGTTGTCCCCGAAATGGCGGCCTTCTTCGACTTTAAATGCCTGGATTTCTAACACACGGCGGTCCATGGAGAAACAGGCAACGCAATGATCCATATCATGGTAGGGTCCCAGGCACCGAAGAAAAACATCATGACGGTCCGAGACAGAAAACTGCCGGCCGCAGTGGCACCGACACATAGGGACATGGCCCGCCTTAGACTTGTGTTTTGCCCCCGAACCTGACATGATGCAAAATCGATAAAATAAACAGGAAAGCTCCCGGCATTATCGAAATATCAAATAAAAGAATGGCCTTACCAGTCAACGATGTCGGGATCGAACCGGGATGAAGGAGCGGCATCGAAAATGAAATGCGGTCTATGACGCAGTAGACTTTTGTAACTCCGTGCAGCAGGTGCAGCCTTGACGGAGGAAGAAACAGAACTGGGATGGAGGAGGAGTCTGCGGTGCCTAATGGCTGCCCCTCGCGCATCATGCGATGCGTCACTCTCGGGGCAGTGCCGTTGCCACCGACTCTTCTGAAAAAAAACTCCTGTGGCGGGTGCGCGCCTCCGGCTTACACCCAACAGTAATGAATGGTGAAGACTGACAAGGGAAGATCTAGATGCCATAGAAAATCTGGTGATAAGTCTATCTGAATATGAATTGACTCAAACAGAATTACATGTTTTAAATAAAGGATTATCATTTGTTCCTACTAATTTTACCAATGATTTTGAAACAGTCATAGATTTACATAGACATGCAAGAAAGCTTGATTTACGCATATTGTATGACAAAGTAGAAGAAGGAGATGTGGAAGACCCAGAAGGGGAAGTGGACTACACCAGTGAAACACAAGAACGAGGGAAACAGAAGAAGAAATCAACGTATGTTCCACCCATGAATCCCAGTATGGGTGTGTTTGTTAAAATGTGCGAAAGTGAAATTCGCTGCTGGCCCGGTGATACTGAAGGTTGAGGCACTGGACGCCACACCTCGCTCCATGCCGGCGACCTGGGTTCGGGATGGGACTCGGGTCGTTGGTAGGTCGGCCGGGGGGAGTACGGCTTGTGCGTCCTATGACTGCTCGCTGTCTCCAGAGGAGGGTCAGGTGGGATGGTTGATGCCCACCGCACTTGTACGACTCCGGGCGGAGGCTCGGGGGATTGCAAGCTCCCAATAGAAGGGGGACGGGCGGCCCTGGCACGCAGTAGATGTTGGCGTCTAGCGCCTTGATGTCAGGGGCTAACGCTGCGTGGGGGAGGAAGAAAAAGCGGAAAAACTCCTGTTGGCTCCGGGATGATGGACTTCCTTGGGCATGCCTCCGATTTACCCCTGCTTACCAACTACCTCCAGACCCGACGAATAATGAATTACAGGGGTCTGCCCCACCTCGCCCCGCGGTAAACCGGCTACATGGGGACTGGGAGGTGAGTCCGTGAGCAGGTGGTAGGAGGATGATGCCTTGGATGCCCTGAAGGGTCAGTGCTGACAGGCAGTAGGAGGGAAAAAGTACCATTTCAAAAAAAAAAGAAAGTGAAATTCATAATCATCTTGAGAAGACTCTGGCAAGGACCAAACAGAATATAACAAGAGACCAAAGAAATGCCATCAAAAGCCTGCAGGATAACCCTTCTATCACCATCAAAATCTGCCAACTAAGGCGGCTCTTTGGTGGAGATGGATAAAGTTAAGTATTGTATGGCAATGAATGATATGTTGATGAATCAATCTGTATATCTTGAAATATGTCCAGATCCCAATTTGTTACATAAAAAAAGAAACAGATGTGACATTAAATGAAGCAGTTATGGATGGAAGGATTGATTTACAAACCTCTGAATGCCGTTTGGTTAAACATCCCAGAAGGGCAGTTATTTATGGCCTGCCCAAGATACGTAAGAGCGTGGTGGATACCCCAATGAGACCCATTGTATCTAGCAATGGATCTGTTACTGAGCCTATAGCTCAGTTTTTTGATGAGCATATTAAGGGGGTGGCTACAAAATCAAGGGTGTATCTTAGGGATACCATGCACATCTTGGAGATTTTGTCAGATGTAGAAATGGAGCCAGAATGGTATATGGTGACTTTAGACATAACTTCCCTTTATACAAATATACCACATTTAGATGGATTGGAGGCTATAAGAAAGGCCCTGTATAGGGAAACTGAATATCAGAGGATGTTTACTGAGTTGTTAATAACCTTAACAGAACATGTACTTAAAAAAGAATGTATTTTTGTTTGCAGATACTATGTACCATCAAATTAGTGGCACGGCAATGGAGGCAGCAATTATGCCACAATTTATCTAGCAGAATGGGAAAACAAGTATGTATATGATCCAGACATAAATCCATATTATACATGTCTGGACACTTACAAACCCTTTCCAGATTATATATTTATCATATGGAAGAGTAATTTGGAAGATTTAGGAAATTTTGTGGTATATTTGGAAGGGACAAATCAAAATCTGAAATTTTCAGTAAATGTGAGTAAGAAAGAAGTTGCCTTTTTAGATCTGTTGATCACTAAGGATAACAATGGGGATGTAGAGACCAAGATATATAGGAAGATAACAGATTGTAATTCCATTTTGCACTATGATAGCTGTCACCCCAGACGTGTTGTAAACAATATTCCTAAGGGTCAGTTTATCAGACTCAAAAGGAATTGTAGTATGGCTGAAGGGTATGAGGCAGCCACTGACAATATGAAAAATAGGTTTAAAAAGAGAGGGTATGATCTGAGAATTTTGGAATGAGCCAAGTCAGCAGTGGATAAAATGGACAGAAATGATTTGTCAACATCTAAGAGAAAAGTTGTTAATCAGAAGAAATGGAAGGAAAGGGGTCCTAACCTTGTTCTTACTTTCTTTCCCAGAGTCACAATATTGAAAACATAATAAAGAAAAATATGCACATCCTGACTCTGGAACCAGCTCTTAAAGATACTGCTATCCAGGGATCCACCATCACATACAGAAGATGGAGCAACTTAAAGGACAAATTGGTACACAGTGCCTTTGTTGCAGATCAGAAACATGTCAATGCCAGAAAACTGAGTGAGAATTATAGATGTGGCAACTGTTCCGTGTGTCAACATTTACAGGTGGGAGATGAATTTTGTGTCTCTGGAAACAGGATATATAAGATAAGAGACTTTATTACACGTAATACCATGTCCATTGTATATTTGGCAAAATGTACATGCAACAGTTTTTATGCAGGAAAGACTAAAAGAAAGTTGAAACATCGAATAGTACACCATTTGAGACATATAAGATTGGGTACCAAAGAAAATGCTCTTGCAGCACATACGAACATACGAAATTTGCCAGCAGATAAAGGCCTAGAGGTCTATGAAGTCTGCTCGAATGTGCATATACAACAATGTGGTGCGGGACACTCCTTTAAATTTAATGGCATTGAATGTGTTGAGATGGGAGTACGAGGGGGAGATTTGGATAGTGCATTGTTAAGTAGGGAGACCTTTTGGCAGTTCCAGTTAAAAGCAGGAGAGAAACATGGACTGAATGGACATTTTCAGTTAGCTCCTGTCCTGTCATATCGGTAACCTTTCCTCGGATCCCCTCAGTATAGCCTCAGCCCTAAACTCCGCTTTCAATGATCTCAACCATGTCCTCCCCCTAATTTCTTTGATCCCCCACCTACCCGGACCCACCCCCCTACTCTCCATGCTCCAACCTTCTATCTATGCGTTCTTAACCTGGAGGCAGCCAAACCCTACCTAGCCAAAGCCCTAAGCCACTCCCACTATAGTAGTGATTCTCTAGACCTGAGACTTCTCCGCCTCACCCTCATGGAAGTCCTAAACCCGCTCACCCATATTCTCAACAGATCCCTCTATCAAGGGAAATTCCCCTTCCGCTGGAAATCGGCTTCCATCACCCCCATCCATAAGTGTGGGGACCGCATCTCCATGAACAACTACCGCCCTATCTCCATCCTACTCCCCCCATCTAAAGCATTAGAGAAGACTGTCGCCGATCAACTCACTGACCACTTTACTAAATATAACCTATGTAACCAGCAACATGGCTTCCAAAAGGGACATAGTACCACCATCGCCCTCCTTGAATTCACCTCACATGTCCACTCCACCTTGGATCATGGCCACATCACAGGAGCCATCTTCATGGACCTCTCTAAGGCATTTGATACCGTTAAACCACGCCTTCTTAATTGACACACTCTCCTACAGTGGCTTTTCTAATGATGCCTTAAGCTGGTTCGCCAACTATCTGTCAGATAGATCACAGCAGGTCAAGGTAGGGACCACCCTGACACCAGCCTCCCAATCCACTCCGGTGTTCCACAGGGCTCCATTCTTGGCCCCTTGCTATTCAGTCTATATCCAAACTCCCTACTGTCGACCTGCCCCAGCAGCTTGCTCCTATATGCGGACGATGCCGTCCTGTTCACCTCCGATCCTGACCCCCTTAAACTCCACCAGACACTCCAACACTCTTTCCAAGAAGCTGAACATTGGCTCACCACCCAGCGTCTAATAATCAACTACAATAAGACACAAGTCATGATCTTCTCCCATCCACAGAACCCCCTTAAGAACCTCTGCCCCCAAATTCTCACTGCCAATCAAACCCTCTCGAACAAGTGAACACCTTTAAATACCTAGGGATCACACTAGACCCAGCCCTCAACTATAATCAACATATTCTATCCACTGCCCTTAACTCTAGATTAGGCATACTTTATCGGTACAAACATTGCCTCACTCCCGAGCCCTATGACTTACCGTCAATTCCTCTGTCTTCTCCCTGCTGGACTACAGTATTCTCATCTACAATGCTGCAACCACCTCTGCACTCAGTAGACTCAGGCTAATACTTAACAAAGCCTGCCGCTTCATCCTCGGATGTGATCGTTTCACTCACACCTGCTCCCTCTACAGTACCACAAACAGGCTAAACCTAGACAACAGAATCAGGTATCACACCTGCCTAATGACCAAAAAGATAGCTCTATGTCTCACATCCCCTGCCCCTGCCAACATTATTCAGCCAGCATCTCCTGTCAGAGCCACCCGTAACTCAGACAAGCTGTTGCTATGGGTACCCCGCTGCCGGACTTCTCAAATCCAAAGATCTTTCAGTTACAAAGCCCCTTCCTGGACAAACTCACTCCCAAGCCAAACAACTAATGAAATAAGGCTTGGCCCTTTTAAATCCCAGGCTAAAGAAACACCTTCAGGCTTCCAACCTGTGTGATTGTCCCTGACACCTTCCCCCTTTATGATGACTTATTTTTTCATTAAACTAACTGTTTTCAGATCTCCGTACCTAAATGCACCGATGTTACTAAATGACTATCAGCCTTCTACAGAACCTTCTGCAACTATATGGCTGTGCTAAAGTACTGAAACTTCTGTTATCCTTGACTGATAGCCACTTACTGAACAATTATGTAACCCAATGCCTGTTCTGTAATGTAATGTACTGTAATCTGTAACAAATGTTGTCCCTGTACCTTTCATGTATGACGTGGAACCTTTGTAAATGAGTCTTTGACTCAAAGGTCTTTCTGAATATCTCAATAAATAAATAAAAATAGGTGTAATTGAATAGAGAACATGTGAATTAATGACACAGAATTATATATGTTGTAATAAGTATGTTCCCTGAGCAGAGCTGGAATAAAGCAGATTAGTAAATTAGTAGCATTCAGTAGAACAAGAGAATAATATAAAATAGTATGTTATTTAAATAAAATGTCTGATGCTGTTTCTATATAAGTGTAATGTTTATTGTTTTTAATGTTAGGTTTAGGTATCTTATTTATCATTGGTACATAATTCACAGATGTAGAGATGTTAAGTAAATGAGTTATAGCATTGTATAACATATATTTTGTACTAAGTTGTAATTGGTGTAATTTTTGTGATTTATATGGTGCTTATATATGAATTGTGTGGTAAGGGTGTATTTCCCCCTTTTTAACATAATTATGGTACCTGCACTATATAGTTTCCACACTAGAGGGTACTATTGTCTTAAAAAAGAGCTGGATAGCTTGAAACGCTGATGTTGGTGTGTTGGTGGGGTGCTACCACGATTTTTAAATAATAAATACAATAATTATATTTAACGTTTCCAAGAAGTGGAAGTTTGCTCTATGTCTCCTTACTGCGAGTAGCCAATAACAAGTTGATGTTTACATGTGACTTTGTATATTTTTTTGGCACCGCGGGATGCTCTGAGGCCGCAACGCTTTGTGTTGAAGTTCATTTTTAAAGAGGCAGTGCTCTTTTTTCTGTGCAGGATCCTGACCTCCGGTAGGACCAATCAGTAATGAATGGTGAAGACTGATTTGGGGAAGATCACTGGTGACCTAAGGGTGAAGTGCTCTTCCAAGGAAAGACAGGCAGCGGATTGGTACAATTGGCAGTGGTAGAAGAGATAGGGCAGACCAGTCAGGCAGCAACAGATGCTGTTGTAAACAGTACGCATCTTGGCAAGGGTCCCAGAAGGAGCAGCAACATACACAAGGAAGCTATTGTCCACAATAGGGAATTAAAGGCTGTGGGCAAGTAAATTCTTTGTTTCTGTGCTCAGGAACCTTTAGACCCTTTTCAGGGCTCCAAGCCGCTGGTATACTTTTTTTATCAGGTTGCTAACATGGTGTTGAAGGACAGGGTGCTAACCAAGGACAACACCTAGGTATTTAAAGTGGGTGACAGCTCATCCACAGTGCCATCTAGAACGTGGATGAGAAGGGGAAGCATGGAGCTTTCTTGTAAATTCCAGAGAAAACCATGATTTTTTTTTTTTTTTATGTTGAGGACCATTTTGTTGTTCAACACTAGGTTTGCAGGAGGTCAAAGACATGTTGTAAAGGGATGTCAGGTCCCTGCTTAAACTGATGATGCCAGCATCATCCACATATAGTAAAGGTTTCAGTGGATGTGCAAGCATTTGGGAGCGTGTTTAGGAATAGCAAGAAAAGTAGGGGACTGAGGACTGAGCCTTGAAGGACTCCACAATTGACAGGATGGAATTCTGAGTTGGCATTAACAATTGCAGTGCTGTGCTCCCAGCCAGACAGGTAGCTACTGACATAGGCTATGGTGTTGGAAGAGAAGCTGAGGGAGGCCAGAGTGTGAAGAAACAGCAGCTGCTGGTCCAAAAGGCTGAAGGCCTTGGTGAGGTCCACAAATATTGTGGCAACAAGATCTCGAGTCTATGGCTTGGTGCGCAGTCAGTGTGTCTCACAAGGGCAGTCTCAGTGTTGTGCATGGGGTAGAATCCATGTTGTGTACTTGTCAGCTGGTTGTACTGCTATATGCAGGCAGATATCTGGTCAAAGACAATCCTTTCGAAGACTTTCAAGAGGTGGGCCAGGAGAGAGATGAGACCATAGTTGGAGGTAAAGTGCTTAGGACCAGATCAGTAAATAGGTATAATGTTGGCCATCTTCCAGAATTTAGGGTAAGCGTTCGTGAGAAGTTAAAGATATGGGAGATTGGGGGTATGCCAGTGCCTTGCTAACCAATTTAATGAGGAGAAAGTCAATACCATCTAGGCCAGAAACTGGTTTAGGCCTGGAGCATCTCAGGTACTTGGCAACCTGTCCCTTGGTAAGGGGTCTGAAAATTGGGTGTGGGAGGCTCCAGGTGATGAAGCAGGAGAGACCTGTATAGGGGTGAGCTATGGGAAGGATTTTGGTATTTGTCTACGCCTCCAAGTTATGAATTATCTTTGACTGTAGTAACTTAACTGCTGCCATGAAGTCAGATTTAGGTACTTCAACAGTACAGGTTTTTGCTTTACATGAACTTGAAGCAGCAGTACAATGAAAAGTATTTTTTCAAAAAGCTAGTTTCAGTCAAAGTTAATAAAAATAAAAGCAAGCCACAAGCTAGTCAAATCTACTTGTCTAGGTACCTATGCTGTGCAAGATGTCTTTTATTTTCTTGAGCCTAACCCATGCCAGGTCTACAATGCTATTTCTAAGCCAAATGTGGTGATCATTTTCTTTTTTTGAGAAACAAAATTTAAAATATCATATTTATAAAATACTCAAATTTTGAGGGAACTCGAACATTTTACCACCAAATAAAACTGCTAGATGCCAGGAAAGTTTTACAGGAAAAAAGCTAGGGTCACATTTTTTGCCCAATTTAATTGCACTGCTGCCTTAAATATTGCTGTTAATACTGATCCTGCTACTGTACCATTGTTATAACTGGTCTGGCCACTTCAGCTATGACACAACAAAAGTAGCTAAATAGATATTAAAATTATACTTTTCCCATAGTAGTAGCAGTAGCTTTTATTTATATCTGGCACTCTTCACCAGAGTCTCAGTGTGCCATTTCAATAAGGAGCAATAATAGAATACGCAGAAAAATAATCAACAAACCAATAACATAAGACAACATTAATAAAATTAATAAATAATTTCCTATCAAAATTTTAGCAGCATCAATCACAGACTCAATCAATCAATAAATACACAGGTGGTACACTGATAGAAAAACAGGGGATTATTCTCCAGATGCTTGGCAAAACAAAAAGGTCTTTAGACCCCTTTAAAGGACTCCAGCAAGGGGACCTCTTTCAGGGCCCTTGGGAGCAAATTCAAAAAGGTCAGGTCAGCAGTCTCAAAGGCCCGGTCTCCCGAGGCTTTAGACTTGGCCCTGGGTATCATAAGGAGGCCCTCCTTCAGTGATGCAGAGAGGGTGCAAGGACAAGTAAGGATGCAGAAGATAAACCAGATAGCCCTCGCCCAACCCATGTAGGGTCTTCTAAGTTAGCAAGCCAACTTAAAAGGAGATATGCCACTTTACCAGCTCCTAGTGCAGATCACACAGTGCCAGGTAAGAATGACACCAATCTCAAAAGGCCAGCCAGCAACCTAGTAGCTCATTCTGCACCAGCTGCAGGTGCCGCAACATACCTTCACTGATCCCGAGGTACATAGCACTGCATTAGTTGAGTCTGTAAGCTGCAACCGTGTGTACTAGTGTCGCCAGGTCTCTACAGGGAGAATAAGGGACTAAAATCAGCTGATGTTTCGGAGATGATAAAAGCCACTCCAGACTACTACCAACACCTGAGCCTCAAGTGTCAGCCCCTCATCCAGAATGATGCCCAGATTTTTCATCTTCATGGCAGCCACAAGCCCAGGGGAACAGAGCTGAAGCCCTGTCCTCCACTCTGCAGCCACAACACTCCCGTTATGACCCAGCTAGATGAAGAGTACTTCAGTCTTGTCTGGGTTGAATCTTACCCAGCTCCATGATAGCCAGTCCTAAATCTCGACCAAGCATCTATTCAGCACACTGACTGCACCTGGAGTCCTGGTTGCAAAGGGGAGACAGAGCTGGGTCTCATCTGGATAATAGTGAAACCCAAGTCCAAACTGTCTAATGATCCTCCCCAGGGATAGCATATACACCATGAGCAACATGGACACGAGGACCGAACCGTGGAGTATGCCACATGGTAGTGACATAAGGGATGAAGAAAATCATCCCAACACCACACTCTGTATCCTGCCACTGAGATAGGACTCAAACCAGCAGATGACTTTACCGTGAGTCCCACAAACTCCCTGAGCCTGTCCAACAACAGCCCATGGTCCAAGGTGTCAAAGGCTGAGGAGAGATCAAGAAAAACAAGAATTGACCACTCTCCTCCATCTCTCACCCAGAGAAAGTAATTATGCATCCTGACAAAGTCATTATGCTGCATTCAGAAAGGTGCAGTCTTAAGATTCAGAAGCTGAGGGGCTGCAAATCAGAAGAGAAATGATTTAACAGAATGACAGCAAAGAAAGTAAACGGAGCAAAAAAGGGATGTTGCAAACTATTGGATAGTCTATTATCTGCAGCCTAAGGCCATTTCAGGAAGCAGAAGTACTTCATCCATGAAAGTAACACCACCAATAGAGACCCGACAAAAGACAGTCAAGCCTGATCACAGTGCTGTCTTACTGGCCAAAAGAGATAACAGAGTGGACTAGTACAATGGCAGTGCTGTTGAGGGCAGTGTAGTCCCTGCAAGGAGCAATAAATAACATTTTCTTTAGCCATCTGGAAGTGACCTACTTAGTAACCTGAAGCAGGAAGCCAGCTAGGTATTCTATGCTTAAAAAAAAAAAAATTGACCAAGATGACCTCAATAAACCTACCTGATATAAGCTGGACTCTGAACTCGAAAAGAATATGAAGATCAACTTTTGGAAGGGTTCATTCAGTGGTAGTCACACAAAAGGTGACTGGTAGCATGGTATAGCGTGTAGTGCGTTAGCGCAGTAGCCACTGGGTAACATGTATTGCACTACCGGTCAACTTTTGCGCGACTACCACTGTACATGTATGGTGGCAAAGAACTCTTAAGTTCTCTGATTAAATTATTGCTTTGCTATATGTACTTTTCTTAACTGTTCTGCATTAAACTATTTTATTTATAACATTTAACATGAGAACATTGTACGTATAAGTGCCTGACCAATGAGACTGCCTAATCATAAAATTGTATATATGTTAATTTAGTTATTTAACAGTATATGTTATGGTTTACTAGATTACATTAATTTTGTTTAATAAAACAAAAATATCCTTGTGTCTTTTACCTGTGGTCCAGAAATAAATTTATGCAATGGGTAAATACAAAACACCATCCCCCATGTAGCTCAAAATTAGATTAAACATTTTTAAAGTATGAATCCATTTGGTTTTTGCAACATTTAAAATGGCTTATAATCATATAAGGACACTTTTATGTTATTAAAATCATTTTGCTGAGTTGCAATAGCTTTCTCTACAATATGGCCTTCTTCATCAATAATGGTATCATCTGCATGTAAGTGTAAAAATAAATCAGTTACTGATAAAAGCAAATTGTTACCATAAATTGTGAATGAAAGTGGTCCCAGTAGAGATCCTTGCCAGATGCATCTAGATATTGTTTTTACATTACAGCACAATTCCTTGACCCTTACATGCTAGCTAACATTTGTGAGACTGCAGTTTGTGACTGGTGCACAGTATGACCTTATTCTCTTGAAAAACCATGTATGCAGGTTTGATCGAGAGCACTTGCAGCTCGCTGACCTGCAGGGTTGATATAACAATGACACGAAAAGGCCCTTTACAGAACAAACAACCAAGGATACAAGCCACTACAGACTAGAATGGCTTTCCCATGAGCTCAGCAAGGAAAAAGGTTTAGGTCCCAAATTAGAGGACATTTGCATAGGGGAGCATGTTGCTGAGGCCCTGGGTCCCAAACTGGAGGACATTCACATGGGGGGGCATGTTGTTGAGGACCTGAAAAGTGGGCAACTACTCGGATCCATGGCTGAGGAAAAAAAAATTACTTACCCCAGTAATGTTGTTTCTTCCAGGGGATTCCTCAGTATGCTTAACTGAAGCAGTTGGCCTCCTATGCTGAACTGCCCCGGAGAGATCGGAATGTATGTAAATGATAGAACCACTGCCACGTGCCAGTAATTTGAACTGCTGCCCCTAGGAGCTGCTGCATTCTAAACTGTTCAGATTAATTTTGCAACAGCCTAATGGGGTCTAACCCCTCCTATCTAAACTATCCTACAGAAAAAAATACCCTAAAGGTAGGAAAAAACACCCCTGCTTTGAGGAAACACACAGACTGGTTTCCAGCGTGGAACCTATCAACTATTAGAAGTACCCCAGAATTTTGCCCTAAGTGTCTAAGCAGAGAGCAACACTTGCAGGATGTAGAACCTTTTCTGGTTCTGGAAGGGGAGGGAGGGAGAGTTAAGCATACTGAGGGATCCCCTGGAAGAAACAACATTACTGTGGTAAGTAATTTTTTCTTCAAACCCCAGGAATCCCTCAGTATGCTTAATTAATGCAGACTACCAAACAGCATCTTGGGAGGTCGGGTACAGAACCTACTTAGGGAAAAGGTTCTGCGGTACTGCAGTGCCAAACCTGGGATCACTTCTGGACTGTATGTCCAGGCAGTAGTGCTTTGTGAAGGTGTGTACAGTTTTCCAGGTAGCTACTCCACAGATTTCCAATAAGGGAACATCCCTAGCTGCTGGCACCGATGCAGCTGTTCCATGAATGGAGTGAGCTCTGAGGCCTTGAGGGGGGCTGCTTGCCAGCTTTGCTATACCAGAACTGTATGCAAGAGACTATCCGGCATGCAGTTGTCCTCTCTGATGCTGGCCTACCCTTACCCACTTCACCATAAGTCAGAAACAGCTGTGAGTGGTTTGACCTGATAGCTTTGGTATGATCAAGGTAGTGACTAAGTGCCCTCTTGATATCCAGGCTATGTAACGTTAGCTCACCCGAGCTGGACTTGGCTCTGAAAAACACAGGGAAGGTGATGGACTGATTCAGGTGAAATTCAGAAACCACCTTAGGGAGAAATTGGTCCTGAGGATCACCTTGTCCCTGGGAATACAATATAGTTAGGGTCTGCGCAAAGGCCTTGTAGTTCACAGACCCTCCTAGCCAAAGAAATGGCTACCAGGAAGACTGTCTTCCAGGTAGCATACTTTAGGTATGCAGTAGCCAATGGCTCAAATGGGGGCTCCTTGAGCTTGGCTATACACAGGTTCAGATCCCGAAGGGGAACCGGCCCCCTGAGAGGTAGGTACAGGTGTAGGGAGCCCTTTGAAAAACTACTTGAAAATGGGGTGAGAGGCCACTGACCTCTCCTAACCTGCTGAAAGAAAGGCAGAAATTGCTGCTAGGTGGACCTTAAGGGTGGAAGGCCTGAGGCCTTATGCTCTGGAGGTGGACCAGATAATCGAGGAGCAAGGCAGGCCTGCTTGCAGGGAAGTGATGTACTTAGGTCTACACCAGAAGGAGAATCTCTTCCATTTGGAAGCACAGGTTTTCCTGGTTGCCGGTTTTCTGGATACCTTGAGGACATCCAGGACTTCTTTAGAGAACTGGAGGTTGGAAAACTCTAGGTTTTCAAGAGCCAAGCCTTGAGGTGAAGTGACCTGAGATTGGGGTGCAGAATCCTGCCCTGGGATGTGGTGAGAGATTGTGCCTCTGGGGAAAATGAATAGGCTATGCGACCGACAAGGCTAGCAGAAAGGTGTACCGTAGCTGTCTGGCCCAGTCTGGGACCTCCCTGTCCAATCCAGAGCCAGGGCATCTAGGGGTACTGTGCCCATTGCTGGGGTCCTGAAACAAAATTGAGGGAGCTGGTGATTCTCCCTGGAAGTGAAAAGATCTATTTCTGGGGTACCCTACCTCCTGAAGACAGTGCCCAGTACCTGTTTGTTCAGGGACCACTCATGGTGGTTCTGGCTGATTCTGCTGAGAGAGTTTGCCAGGATGTTGTCCTTTCCCCGAAGGTGGATTACAGACAGGGTGATCTGAATAGAGTAGGCAAGGCTCCAGATTTTCATAGTCCCTGTGCAAAGTTTGGTGGATCTGGTTCCACCCTGCTTGTTGATGTAGTACATTGTGGTGGTATTGTCTGTCCTGACCTGCAGAGATTTTTCTTGGATCTGGGGGACAAAGGAATGCAGAGCAAAAAAAATGCTCTGAGTTTCAGCAGGCTGATGTGCAAGCTTGACTCCTGGAGATTCCAGGTACTGCTTACCGTAAGGTCATCCAGATGTGCTCCATACCCCAAGAGGGAAGCATCTGTTGTGAGAATAACAGTGGAAGCCTGCTGCTGGAAGGGCAATCCCTCCTTGAGATTGTCTTTCTTTCCACCATTCAAAGAAAGGACTTTGTCACTGGAACCAGTCTGAAGAGTAAGTCCCTTTTCTGAGACCAAAGGGATCTCAAATGTAACTGTATGTCCCTCATTTGGAATCTGGCACCTGTGACCACCGTCGTGGTGGCAGCCATGTGGCCTAAGAGTTGCAAGAAGTGTCTTGCTGGTCTGGGTTACCCTGGGACAAATGAGCTTGCCAGGGCCAGTATACGGTCTACCCAGTCCTGTGGCATAAATGTCTTCCCCTGTAGGGTGTTTAACTCTGCTCCTATAAACTCCAGGACCTGTACAGGCTCTGTCTGAGATTTCTGGGGGTTTACAAGAAAACCCAAAGATTCTAGGGTGTATTGTGTCAAGCTGAGGGAGTCCTTGACTTGCTGGAAGCAGACTCTGATGACTAGCCAATCATCCAGGTAAGGGAACACTATGACCCCATATCTCCTGAAATGTGCCACTACCACTACCAGGCACTTTGTGAACACCCTGGGGGCCGAGGAGAGCCCAAAGGGGAAGGCTGAGAACTGATACTTACCCGAGGGTAACCTGAACATTAGGTACTTTCTGTGACTGGGCCTGATTGGGATGTGGAAATATGCATCCTTCAGGTCCAGAGAGGTCAACCAGTTTCCTTGCTGATGGGAAGGGATGACTATAGCCAAAAGAAAGGGTCATACAAGAGCTCGCTAAGCTCAGGGTGGACAAGGCAATGGGACCTGATGGCATACATCCCAGGGTACTAAAGGAGCTAAGGGTGGAACTAGCAGAACCATTAGCAGAACTGTTTAGTGAGCCTCTGAGCACAGGAGAGGTCGCAGAAGACTGAAGAAGGGCTCATGTGATCCTGCTCCACAAGAGTGGTAGCAGGGAGGAGGCAGGGAACTACAGACCAGTCAGTCTTACCTCAGTAGTGAGCAAGATTATGGAGGCACTCCTTAAGGAAAGGATAGTGCAACACCTGGAATCCACAGGAGCACAGGATCCAAGACAGCATGGGTTTACAACAGGAAGGTACTGTCAAACTAATCTCATAGATTTCTTTGACTGGATAACCAGAGTGGTGGACCAAGGGGGTGCAGTTGATGTTGCCTACCTTGACTTCAGCAAAGCTTTCGATACTGTTCTACACAGAAGATTGATTAATAAGCTGGGTAGACACGGGGTGGGTCAGAAGTTGGTCAACTGGGTGGCAAACTGGTTGGTGGGCAGAAAACAAAGAGCGGTGGTAAACAGTATACAGTCAGAAGAGATGCAAGTCATAAGTGGGGTACCTCAGGGATTAGTCCTGGGGCCAGTCCTCTTCAATATCTTCACCAGTGACATTGCGGATGGACTGGAGGGTAAGGTTTGTCTGTTTGCAGATAACACCAAGATCTGCAACAGAGTAGATGATCCAGATGGGGTGGGCAGAATGGTAAAAGAGATCTGGATAAACTAGCAAAATAGTCGGAAGAGTGGCAACTGGGGTTTAATGCAAAGAAGTGTGAGATCATGCACATGGGGAAGAGAAACCTTGAAGCCACCTATAGGTTAGGAGGGAGTTGCTGGCAATCACAAGGGAAGAAAGAGACTTGGGCATTATCATCATCTCAGATGACCCGAAATCATCCAAGCAGACCACTAAAGCAGTAGGTAATGCTAGAGGGTGTTGGGGTGTATTAGCAGGGGTATCGAAAGTCATAAGAGGGAGGTAATAATCCCTCTTTACAAGACATTGCTTAGGCCCCATCTGGAGTACTGCGTGCAGTACTGGAGGCCGCACCTGCGCAAGGACATTAACAAAATGGAGGTAGTCCAGAGAAGAGCAATCAAAATGGAGCAGGGACTGCATTAGAAAACATATGAGGACAGATTAACGGAGCTCAATATGTATACCCTACAGCAAAGGAGAGAGAGAGGTGATATGATCGAAACATTCAAACATCTTAAGGGCATTAACAAGGTGAGAGTCTAACATGTTTCAATATAAGAAAAATAGCAGGACAAGAAGACACAGCATGAGATTAGAGGGAGGCCGATTAAGTGGTAATGTGAGGAAGTTCTTTTTCACAGAAAGGGTGGTGGATGCATGGAACGGCCTACATCAGAAAGTGGTGGATATGAATACAGTGCATGGCTTCAAACAGGCATGGGATAGGCATAAGGGAGCAATACAGATGAATATGAATAGACAGACCATTGACAGAGTAAAGGCCTATGGCACATTCATAAGGTAGAAAAAATGGGCAGACTGGATGGGCCTTGCGGTCCTTATCTGCCGTCAACTTCTATGTTTCAAAGTGACCATCCTGAATTTGGGCTTTGTCAGGTGCCTGCTTAGGAGCCTGAAATCCAGAATAGGCCACCATTCCCCAATTTTCTTCTGGGTAAGAAAGTATCTTGAGTAGAAACCCTCTCCCCACTGTGGTATGGGAACCTTCTCCATTGCATTTACCTGCAGGAGCTTTTTGACCTCCAGTTCCATGAGGGTTTTTTCTGCTGTGTTTGCAGCTTTGAATCCTCTGTATCCCTGCAACCTGGGGAAAGATTTGAAGTTTAGTGAGAGACCTTGGTTCACTACCACCAGGACCCACTTGATGGTTGTGATGGTTTCCCATTCCTGGAAGAAGTGAGCGAACCTGCCTCCTACTGGAGGCAGGGTGGCCACCTGAACAAACACATCAGGGGGTTTGACTGGGCTGTGTCCTGACAGCTGGTGCTAGGTCAGACCATCTGGAGGGCCTCCTGCCCCAGAAATAACCTGTGGGCTGTTGGTAGTCAGGGGCTGCCTGGACTTGGAAAAAAGGCCCGGGATAGAGACCCCTACCTCCCCTTCCCTGCGCTCTGTAAGAAGTGGAGGGTTTGTCTCTAGAAGCATTATTCCTAAAGGTGGTTTTGTATTCCTCCACCTTCTTCATATAGGCCTCTGTTTTGTCACCAAAGAGTGAATTGTTCTCATAAGGGAAATCCATGGCCTTGGTCTGAGTGTCCTGAGAAAGATTAGTGGTTCTGAGCCATTCAGATCTCCTCAGGGAGATGGTTAGAGCCATAAACCTAGAGGCAGTATTACTGGCATCAACTGCCATGTGGAACTGATACTTAATTGCATCCAAAGCTGTCGTGATCAACGGCCACCTCACCTGTGACCTTGTCACTCATGGCAAGGACCGAGGACAGGAGGGCATTCTGGTACTAAGCTATGTAGGCCATGTAGGTAGCCTGTCTGAGAAGGAGAAAGGGGTCCAGGTATCCTTTTTTCCCATGCTATTGAATTTCTTGGAATCCTTGTCAGGGGGATGAGAGGATAGAGGGACCCTAGCCTTGTCACAATCCGTAGTCTGGACCTGGACCCCCCCACCCCGGGCTGGGTGGGTAACGAGATAGTCAGCACTGGACCTGTCCAGCAAGTACTTTTTGTCTATTTTCCTGTTAACCTCCGTTACAGAGTTGGGGTTTTGCAGGATCTTATTTATTTATTTATTTATTTCGTTTTTGATTACCGGGTAAGTGCTCTAGACAAAGAAATTGCCTATTTTCAGTCACGAACCAGGAGAGTTACAGACATAGGTAAAAGCACATCACATCACAGTGGTTACTATTACATAATACAGACTTGCATCAAACACATTACAGTATAGACAGGCACGGTGATACCTACTGTACAGGAGAAATTTCTTGAGGGACTTATGGACTGGCAGGAATAACTGCTTGGTAGGCACCAGCCCCATCATATCGAGGAACTTGGCCTCATCCATATCCTCCATTGCCTCTTGTGTAGAGAGGTTGAGGGTATCCACAATAGGTTTGACAAATGCATAATGGGACGAATAATCTTCATGGCCATGAGGAGGGGAACCAAAGTCCTGCTCTGGGAAAACCTCTTGTTTAATAGGCTCCCCTTCTTCCTCCTCATAAAAATATTCTAACACCTAGATAGGAGGAACTGGAGCCTGGGTTAGAACATGTGGAGGAACCAGGGTACCAAAAAAGGAACCGAAGGCCTGGAAAACCTGGAGGATTTGCAAGGCTTTAGCTATGTCCTCAGCGGACGGCATAGCAGGCTTGTCAGCTGACAGCTCCTTTAGTTTTTCAGCAGGAGGTGCAGCGACATGTTTTTCCTTATGTTTTTTCTTTGCAGGAACCGGGTTGGTAACCTGCTCTGTAGTATTATTTTGCCTTAGAAGAGTCCCCATTATCGGAGGGGTCGGGGCTCTGAGGACTCTTTAGGCTCTTTGGATTTAGAGTGGGAGGAGGAGGCCCCCTCAGAAGGTTTTGGTGACGAAGAGGTGGGGGAAGCCATCTCCTTCAACTTTTTGGCCCTCTAACTGACTTAGGGCAAAATTTGGAACACAAATCATAGTTTGAAAGAATGTGGCTAGGGCCGAGACACTTTAGACATAAATCGTGCCCATCGGCTTTAACCAAAATCTGGAAACACTTAGTACAATTTTTGAAACCAGTCAGTCCAGTTTTCTTTTAAGGCATCACTGACATGCCCAAAGGTCAGGAGGTATGAAAAACACGGTCCCAGATGGAAAAAAGGGGATTCGAGGTTAGTTCCTTTAATAAAAAAGGAACTGCAAATTTTACCACAAAAAATGAAGAAAATATGAATTTAGCGATCCGGTTCCCAGAAAAAGGAACCAGAGCGAATTATAGAAATAAGAATAAAAAATAGGTGAAAGGTGTAGCAAAAACTGTTACAGCAAGAGATTTCAGCGGTTTCCTGAAATAGCTGAGGAAACGGTAAGAACACCCGAAAATAAAATAAAAATCTATATAAACCTAACAAACCATACCTGAAAATAGGACTTGGGAGCAGAGAAAACAAAAATAAATTGAACGCTGTTTTTCACACAGAAAACAAAGTAACGCAAAGCACTGAAGAACTCTCCGAGGCGGCTTACTAGGCAGGCGGAGAAAATTAATCTGAACCGTATAGAACGCAGCAGCACCTAGGGGCAGCAGTTTGAATTACTGGCATGTGCCAATGATTCTGTCATTTACATACGTTCCAATCTCTCCGGGGCAGTTCAGCATAGGAGGCTAACTGCATCAGTTAAGCATACTGAGGTATTTCTACGGTTTGAATCTTGGACTTGGGTCCACCTCCCCTTCCCCAGTCTTCCTGCAGTATTTATGTGGTCCATCCCCCTTCCCTCCCACTGCAAAGACTAAACAGAAGTATCTGTTCAAGATATCTGCTTTTCCTGATTCTCCTCTGCAGTCTCACTCTGCTCTTCTACCTCACAGTTCCTCCCCTTGTCTTCTTCTTATCACTTACATACCTCAAAAAAAAGGTTTTGTCCTCCTTAGTTACCCTATTGGCTATCCTTTCCTAAGTTTGTGCCTCTCACCCTCTTTCCTGCCTCTCTCTGCTTTTCCTGGTAGACCTCCCTATTCTCTTCCCACTGCGTCTCTTTGTACCTCCTGAATGCTACCCTTTCAACCTTTAACCTTTGCAGCCAGTTTCCTCAAAGGAGATAGGAAATTATTTTTACATAGTTAACTGCCCTTCCATCTTCTTTTCCATGACAGTTATGTATTCTGATATGCTTTGATGATTTTTTGATAAATAAATAATCTAGCTTTGGGGTGCCCTCAGATCTACATCGAGTTCCACTCTCCTCACCAGCTACTGCACTTGATTTTCATATCTCTAAGACATTCTATGACATCAATAACTCCCACTCCATTCTATTCATCTGAATGGCCAGGAAGAAAAAATTACTCACCATAGTAATGTTGTTTCTTCTAATAGAGTCTTGCTGTATTCAGATATAACGCAGTTAGCCCCAGCACTTGAACTGCCCCGGAGAGGAAAGAGTTAACTCTATGCAGAAGCATAGAACGTTGAGCTCGAGCTCGGTTTTCAAACCTCTGTCTGTGGTACTTCCCAGTATAACCGTCAGATTCTTACAAGCAAACTAACTAACATACTATAGTATGGAAATTGTTCAACATATAGCCAAAGGGCAAAAAATTATTTTGGGGCCCAAAAGACTCAAGTCGAGAACCCAAGAAGGAAAGGTAGTGACAATATTTAAGTATAAAACGCCAGAAATAATAACAACAACATCCACCCCACCCAAGAGGGAGGGTACAAGGTACACCCCTGAGGTGCAACACAGTACCTGCCAGCCCACTTCCCAAAAAACAGGTTCTGAGAGGGGAGGCAGGGGGGGAGGTCTGAATACAGCAAGACTCCATTAGAAGAAACAACATTACTATGGTAAGTAATTTTTTCTTCAAACAACATGAAGTCTTGCTGTATTCAGACATAATTCAGACTACCAAGCAGTTCCCTATGGAGGAGGGAATGCAGAACCTACTTTGGGAAGAGACTCTGCAGTACTGCTGTGCCAAACCTAGCGTTGCTCCTAGCCTGGATGTCCAGGGAGTAATGATTGGTGAAAGTATGTACTGTTTTCCAGGTGGCTGCTTTACAAATCTCTAACAAAAGTATATCTCTGACTGCAGCTAGAGAAGCAGCTATACCCCTAGTCGAGTGAGCCCTCAGGCCTGAAGGGGTGTTCTGCCCAACTTGTCATAACAGAATTGAATACAAGAAACAATCCACCTGGCAATAGTTCTTTTAGTGGCAGGCTTACCTTTCCCCACTTCACCATAAGTGAGAAACAATTGAAGATAGTCATTTCTATGTGCCTTAGGATGCTCAATGTAGTAGCTAAGGGCCCTCTCAACATCCAGACTGTGTAACCTTCTTTCACCTGAAGAAGAATGGTCAGTGAAAAACACAGGGAGAGATATAGACTGGTTCAGATGAAAACTGATACCACTTTGGGCAAGAACCTCCTATTGGTTCTTAGGACCACTTTGTCCCTATGGAAGGAGATGAAGTCAGGTTCAACTGACAGAGCCTGTAACTCACTAATCCGTCTGGCAGAAGTAATAGCTACCAGGAACACCGCTTTCCAGGTCAAGTACTTCAATTCAGCCGAAGCCAGAGGTTCAAAGGGTGGCTGCATAAGCTGAGCTATGCAGACATTAAGATCCCAAGGCAGAGTGGGCTCCCTAAAGGAAGGGTTAATGTGAAACAGGCCCTTGAAAAACTTTCTGAAAACAGGGTGAGATGCCAGGGAAGAGCCCTTCCCTGCTGAGAGGAATGCAGAGACAGCTGCTAGATGAACCTTCAGAGTGGCAGGCCTAAGGCCTAGACTATTCAGATGAACTAGATAGTCTAAGGTTGTGGAAATGTCTGCAGAATCAGGCAGGATGCCTTTCTGAGAGCACCAAATACTGAACCTTTTCCATTTCGAATTGTAAGTTTTTCTAGTGGAAGGTTTCCTGGAGACCTTCAGAATATCCAGAACTCCCTGAGAGAGATGTAGTGCTGCATATTCTAACTCTTCAAGAGCCAGGTCTTGAAATTGAGAGACTGGAGACTGGGGTACCAGATCCGCCCCGGGAGGAGAACAGGAGATTGTATGTCCTAGGCAGAGACAGGGGACGTGACACTGACAAGGACAGCAGTACAGGATACCAAGGCTGTCTGGCCCAATCTGGAGCCACCAGTATCACTGTGCAGGGTTGAGTCCTGATCTTGATCAGAACTCTGAACAGTAGAGGGAAGGCATAGAGAAACCTGCCCTTCCAGTCCAAAATGAGAGCATCCTGGGGAACCGTCCCCAAGACTGGAGGTCTGCAACAAAACAGAGGAAGTTGATGACTGTCCGGTGCTGCAAAGAGATCCGTCTCTGGAGTGCCCCACCTGGAGAAGATGACCTTCAGGATGTGAGGATCCAGGGACCATTCGTGATGTCCCTGTGAAATTCTGCTCAGCGCATCTGCTAGTACATTGTCCTTCCCTGGAAGGTGAACTGCTACCAGAGAAGTTTGAAGAAAATAGGCCAGAAACCACAGCTTCGTGGCCTCTGTGCACAAGGCTGAGGACTGAGTGCCTCCCTGCTTGTTGATATACCACATTGCGGTGGTGTTGTCCGTTCTGACTTGGACCACCTTGCCCTTGACTGAATCCGAGAAGCTCTGCAGGGCTAGGAAAACTGCCCTGAGTTATAGGAGATTGATATGAAGGAGAGACTCTTGTGGAGACCAGACCCCTTGAGCTGTCAGGGCTCCCAGGTGGGCTCCCCACCCTAGGAGAGAAACATCCGTAGTTAGAACTATTGATGGGACTTGAGGGAGAAATGGAAACTCTTGTCTGAGGTTGTCCTGGTCCAGCCACCACTGCAGAGCTCGGACCAGAGTCTGAGTCACTTGAATCAGTTTGGTAAGTGAATCCTTCTTTCGAGACCAAAAAGACCTTAGATGAAACTGAATGTCCCTCATCTGGAACCTTGCTCCCTTCACCACTGCCGTGGAAGCTGCCATATGGCCCAGGAGCTGGAGGAACTGTCTTGCTGGGCAGGAGACCTGAGATCGAAAGGAGGAAGCGAGATCTACCAGGGCCTTCACCCTTGCTAGGGGAAGGAAGGCTTTTGCTTGTACATTGTCCAACTCTATGCCTATAAAGGTGAGAAGTTGAACTGGTTCGAGGACAGACTTTGGAAGATTAAGAAGAAACCCCAGGGAGCTGAGTAGATCCTGAGTAGTTTGAAGAGCTGACTTGACCTGTAAAGGTGGCTGACCCACTAAGAGCCAGTTGTCCAGATACAGGAAGATGGTGATACCCTGTCTTCTGAGGTAAGCCACCACCACTACTGCAAGGCATTTTGTGAACACCCTTGGAGCTGATGTTAGGCTGAATGGCATAGCTCTGAATTGGTAATGGCCTGAAGCCAACTCGAACCTGAGGTATTTTTTGTGGGAGCATCTGATAGGAATATGGAAGTAGGCATCCTTGAGGTCCGGAGATGCTAGCCAATCCCCTGGCCTGAGAGAGGGAAGGATTATTCCCAGAGTTACCATTTTGAATTTGGGCTTTGAAATTTGTTTGTTCAAATACCTTAGGTCTAGGATGGGTCACCACTCCCCTGTTTTCTTTGGAGTAAGGAAGTACCTGGAATACAGTTCTTTTCCCTTGTACTGAGTACCTTCTCGATAGCTCTGAGAGCTAGAAGAGAGGAAACCTCTGCCTCTAGGGTAAGGGTTTCTGAGAGTGATGCAGGTGGAAAACACATGGCCGTCTTTTTTGGACATTTTTTGAAGCTGTGGGCCAGTCCCTGGCTTACTACTTCCAGGACCCACTTGTCTGAGGTGACAGACTTCCAGGCCTGGAAGTAGTAAGTCAGCCTGCCTCCTACTGGAAATGGGGAGTCAACCCGGGCTGAGACATCAGGGTGTCTGCTTGGCAGGAGCCTTAGACTGAGAGGAGGAGGGAGCAGCTCTGCTCATCCCCCTCCTGCCCCTCCCTCCGAAGAACCCCCTCTGTGGGAAGGGAGAGGAGGCCTGGGCTTGGTAAAAAGGCCTTTGAAAGGTCCTGCCCCTGCCCCTAGACTGCTGCTTGTGCACAGTGGCCTGCCTTTCCTTGGCCTGTGCACTCCTGTACGTGGTCCTGTATTCATCCATTTTCTTCATGTAAGCCTCTGTCTGCTCCCCAAACAGAGAGTTACCTACTACAGGAAAAGCCATAGCCTTTATCTGGGTATCCTGTAAAAGGCTAGTACATCTGAGCCAAGCATGTCTTCTGAGAGACACAGATGTAGCCATGACTCTAGATGCCACATCATTGGAGTCCACAGCAGCATGAAATTGCATTTTGGATGCCTCAATTCCATCAGCAGCCACTTCCTCCAGCTCCTTGGCTAGCTGGGAAGAGGCCTGTTTAGCCAGTTCCAGAACTGTATCCCATCTGGATTTCTGGTATCTGGCTGTGTAGGCCACATAAGTAGCCTGCCTGAGTCCCAAAGAGGATGCCAAATACTGTTTTTTTGGCCATGGCATCCACTTTCCTAGGGTCCTTATCCAGGGGGTGTGAAGCCAAAGGAATGCTAGCCCTGTCACAGGCTGCAGCCTGTACTACCCCAACATGGCTGCAATAACTATAAAAGAACTCCGCAGCTAAGCCTGATAACAAATACCTCCTGTCCATTCTCTTATCCACAGGAGGTATTGAATTAGGAGTTTGCAAAATTCTGTGTGTCTGTTTCCCCAAGGATTTATGAAGAGAGACAGACAGCCATTTGGACTCTGGGATGTCCATCATTTCCACAAAATCAGGCTCTTCGTCCTCCTCTGCAGCTTCAACCAAGGGAAGCTGCAGGGTTTCTGCCACCTTTTTTTTAGAACAAAAAATGTGAAAGGGACTCAGAGAGCCTGGGAGGAGAGACACCTGAGGGCCTGTCTGGGGAGATGTCCGGTTCAATGGGCACATCCAGACCCCCCGGTCATCGTCATCATCATCACTGGGACAGTCTTCATCTCCCTCCCACTCCTCATAATAAGCGTCTGGATCATAATCCAGAGGAGACGGATCCGACCTAACCAGCGGTACCTTTTCGGACGGAACCGGTCTATGCAATTGAACAATGCTAATCGCTTTGGCTACTTCATCCGCGGTTGGAGAGTGCAATACCGGATCCGAACCGGCAGACTTACGCTTCTTTTTTGATGGAACAGACCACTTGGGGTTGTCTCTCCTTTTGCCCAAGGAGGTATCGCCTAGGTCAGTAGGCACCTCCTCAGGTTCGGCTGCAATCGAACCGAGCTGGCCATCCGGATCTACGGACTTCTCGGCCTCCCTTTCCTTGAGCCCTCTCAGTCTTTTGTCTAGAGTGGATTTAGGAAAGTTTTTACAGATTTGGCAGTCTGACTTGAGGTGGTCAAACCCCAGACAATAAACACAGATGAGGTGGGGGTCAGCCTTAGCAAAGGCCTCTCCACACTCAGTACAGTGCTGAAACCCAGTGGGACCGGTTTTCTTCTTGGGTTTCTCAGACATGGCCAACCTAACAAATTACCCTATTGCAGCTTTCAAGCCAGGTAATATAGTAACCAATCGGTTACAAACTGTGTCACAGGCTTTTTAAAAGAACCGGCCAAAGGTTTGGTTCTTTTGAAACCGATCGGTACCAGAACACCACTCTAATCCCAGAAATAAAATTAAAAATTAAACAGAATGTGACAAGGTCGGTTCCAAACCAGACCGACCGGAAAGAAACCCAGGAAAAGAACAATTTCCACTTTTTCACAAAATTAAAACATAGTCACTACCTATACCGTAGACAGAGGCTGGTAATCTAAAAATAAAAAAAAAATATACGGTTTCAACCGCTTTACTTTTACCGAACCGAGCAGAGGAAATCTCTGGAGCGACTTCACTGTTAGGCAGAGTAAAGAATCTGACGGTTACACTGGGAAGTACCACAGACAGAGGTTTGAAAATCGAGCTTGAGCTCAACGTTCTATGCTTCTGCATAGAGTTAACTCTTTCCTCTCCGGGGCAGTTCAAGTGCTGGGACTAACTGCATTATATCTGAATACAGCAAGACTTCATATTGTTTGAATAGGAGTTTCTGATATCATAGAGTGTTCAGGCAGTATTAAAAGAGACAGCTGCAACTGCTGTGGAGAGAGGTATTCTAGGTAGTTACAAAGGCAACAAAATTAGATATTAATTTTAACAAAAAATGTCAAAAACATGTCAAGATACTGGGTATCAAATAAAACAACAACTGGAGGGCATCTAGAGGTGTAAAAACTGCTTCCTATCACCTTTAAGAACTACAGTGATCTCTTTTTAACCCATTCTTGCTCATTTCTTTCATGTAGAAGTTTATTGTCTTTTCCATGCAATCTCTTACTGTGCCTCACTGGTCCTCCTCCCTGCTAGGTCATCCTGAGGTACTCGCCCATTTTTTTTTATAAATCTGCCTTCAAGTTCAGGACCCTCATCCTTGTGTGGTTTGCCTTTGCTGCCATCCTTATGTTAAACCACACTGTATGATGATCGCTGGTCCCCAGTTAGCATCCCACCTTCACATCTTCAAAACTGTCCCTTTTTGTGAGCACCAGTTCCAGTTTTGTCCCATCATGAGTAGGCTCCTTGACTAGTTGCCTGAGAAATGCCCCCTGCAAGGAGCCTAGAATGTTCCTGCTTCTAGATGAGTCCATGGATAGGAGGCTACAATCTATATCTGGAAGACTGATGTACCCCATCAGCAGCATCTCCCCTTTTTCTGCCACTGTGCTGATTGCTTCTCTCACTGCCTTATCCGGATCCTCCTGCCGTGTTGGACGTCTGTGTATAACCCCAGTGCGAGTGCTGGCTCCGGCTCCTGTCTCCAGGAAGACCCACAGTACCTACAGCCCCTCCTTCCCCCAGTTCCCTTGCATTTCTGTTACCTTGCATATAACACCTCCTTCCTTCCTTCCTCCCTCACTCACTTCCCTAGCCTTCCTGAACTGAGTGTAACCTGGTATGCCCATGTCCCAGCCGTGGATACCCGGGCACCAGTATTCAAGTAATGGCCACTATATCCAGGTCCGCCTCCGCCATGATGGCCTCTAGGTCTACACTGCACACAGGGAGCTGTGAAAGAGGAGACCTGGCTTTTCCAACAGAAAGGATGATCTGACGTCTCGGTGCGGAGTCGAGGAGGATATCACCTGAGTGGGTGGAAGCAGCTTAGCTTGAAGATGTTTGGCTGGAATTAAAGGGAAAGGAAGACTGCCTAAGTGTGGATACTGCACCATATCCACGTCCCTAGAATTTTATTTCCCAGACTCCTTGCATTTGCACACATGGCCTTCCACACCTTACTTCCACTCAGACTGCAACCCCCTTCCTCCCCATGTCCCCCACCTAATTTTTCCCTCTCTTTCTGCAACTTTTATTCCTGTCCCTGTTGTCCTCTACTTCATTACTGTGCCCATTAATCTGTTCCCTGGGGGATTTTCCTCCCCACAGGTCCTCTCTTCCTGCTGCTTCCATCTGTGGGGGAGGGCAGTCTATGCCTCCCTTTGTCTTTCTACCACCCTCTCAGCTAGTTTAAATGCTCATCAAAGTAATATTTAAGCCATCAACTGTGGACTGGGTTTCCCCTCCCACATGGATGTAGACCATCAACTCTGTATAAGCCCTCATCCCTCCGGGTTGGTCCCCAGTCCCCAATGTAACTAAACCCTCTTCTCTGCACCTTTCCTTCAACCACAAGTTGAAGCTCTTGGTGTGGTGTACACTATCCCCCCCTCAGTCATAGAAAAGTAGCACCTCAGTGAAAGACACGGTGAGTGATACTTGCCTTAGGCCCCTCCCCAGTTCCCTGAACTCTCCCTGCACAATCCCAGCCTCATCCCTTCCTAGGTCATTAGTCACCAGGTGGACAATGGCATCCAGCTACCACCCCCTGCCCTGCCACCCTAGCGATCCTTAGGATCCACTGCCCATCCCTCTGAGCCATGGTGCCTGGAAGGCACCTTAGCTCCCTCTCACCCCTCTTCCTGTTCCCAAATCACCCCCCCCAAAACTGAGTCCCCCACCAGAAGCCACTGCCTCCTCTGCTGTGGTCCTCTACCTCCCACCTTGGGGCCTCCCCTATGGAGGACCCCCACATCCTCCCTTGCCACTTCAGGTACCTCCTCCTGGCAGTCCTGTCCTGCCAGAACAGAGAAGGAATTTTGTACTGGCACAGGCTGAGGAATGATTTCAGCCTCATTTCAGTGAGACAGGTGGTGGTTTCCAGAGACTGATGACTCACTTGATGATGATGAGGAGGACAAAGGTAGTCTCGGTTTTGAGGGCTTCTTCAGTGTAACTTTCCTGGCCTGATCGTGGTGCATTGGGGGGGGGGGTTGATTGAGAGGTGTCGGAGCCTGACTGCCCAACTTTAGTCATTTGTCCATTCCTGAGGGGTTGAACTTGGGGTCTTGGTGTTCCTGAGAACCATCCTATGGTGATAGTCCTATCCTAGAAAACTAACCAACGATGAAGTGTTGTGCTTACTGGCAAACTTCCATTCAGACTTAGCCCAACCTTCAAACAGCTTTAGACACTACTCCAAGGGCAAATCAAAGTCCTGCGACAAGAACATCTGAAGATGACATCTGTAGGCAAGAGGTCTTGGAATTAACAAGGCACTTATCTAAGAGAGCATTGGTTAAGGCCCCTGGGCTAATCTGAGCTTGCTTAACCAGTCAAGAAGCATCCATTCTCGAGGTACTCAGGTGATCCACTTTGAAGAGGGCTTCAAATGTGATCATCCAAAGGTGCCCCACTTGTCCTCAGTGTCCTGGATGGCAGCTCAAATGTTGGGTTTGATGGCAGCCTCTCAGCCAGATGCCACAGGGGTTAATTGATGCATCATTAAAGTCGAGGCACAGGCAGCTGAGTGGAGGGTCCTTGTTTCCTTGTCAAGCTGCTACTGGTCTAGGATTTTGACTTAACCAGCTTCTCGAGACCTTCCAAGAATTGCTTGCTGCAGCTGGTAATGGAGTTAGATCATATAAACTGACAGAGCTCACAGTTCTTCATGTTGTGTTCTGGTCCCAGGCCATCCAACCACTCACCATGGGGAACTGTGAAGGACTTCTTAGCTAGATAGATATTTTATTTATAAAAGCGCCCATTTCCAGGGACTCTGGGTGCTGTACAATAAAAAAACAATGTAAAATACTGTACAGGAAAAAATGTACATAATTCAGCTGGGAGTGGATTTAAAATTTGTCTATCTAGCCGATTAAAATAAACAAAAAGTCAATAAAAGCTTGCTGGAACAAATACATTTTGGGCCCTTTTAAAGGCTTCTATTGAGGCAGCCTCCTTTTAATAAGCAGGAAAGGAGATCCACAGGGTAGGAGCAGCCACCGAGAATGCTCTGTCCCCAAAATGCCGCAACTTAACACTGGGAACTTCAACAAGGCCTCCCCCAGCAGAACAGAGTGCCTGGGGCGGATGGTAGGGGACAAGGAGATCTTGCAGATAGACAGGCCCCCTTTCATACTGGGTCTTGTAGGTCAGTAGCCCTACTTTGAAGATAATCCTCCACCTGAAGGGCAGCCAGTGCAGTCCACAGAAGACCAAGGTGATATACTCACATGGTCTCACCATAGTCAATAGCCCTGCCACTGCATTCTGCACCAGCTGTAGCCTGCAGAGGTTGCCTCCAGATAACGATAGGTACAGGGCATTACAGTAGTCCAGCCTGGTAGTAACGAAAGCATGCACCAGGCATGGTCAGGTCCTCAGGAAGAATCAGGGCTCGGATTCGGGCGATAGTCCGGAGATGTTAAAATCCACTCCTGACCACGGCTGACACCTGAACATCAAGCGTCAGACTGTCATCCAGGATCACGCCTAAATCCTTCACTTGTCTAGACAGGGCAAGGGGGACACCCCCTAACACTAGGCCAGGGGGTAACCTCTCAACCCCCACCCCGACGACCTGGATCCACAACCAGTACCTCTGTCTTGTCTGGGTTAAGCTTAAGCCAGTTTTGAGTCATCCATGACTGGATCTCCTCGAGGCAGCTATTAAATACAGAGGCCGGCACCTGGGTATTGGGCACAAAGGACAAGTACAGCTAGGTATCATCTGCGTAGCAGTGAAAACCCAGCCTGTACCGCCTGATAATGTCCCCCAAATGGCAGCACTTACACCATGAACAACAAAGGCGACAAGACCAAACCCTGCAGAACCCCACAGCACAGAGGCTTCAGGTTAGAGGAGGCTAAACCCATCATCACCCTTTGCACTCTATCTGTCAGGTATAACCTGAACCAGTTAATGACATTATTGGACAGGCCACACCAGAACCACAGGCACTCAAGTAGCACCTCATGGTCCATGGTGTCAAACGTGCAGAAAGGTCCAGGAGGACCAAGATGGTACGGTTTCTCCTGTCCCTCGTCATCAGGAGATCATTAAGCACCCTCACTAAGGCAATCTCTGTACTATGCCCCACGCGGAACCCAGACTGGAAAGGCTCATAGGTGGAAGAAGAGGCAAGATGTCTCTCGAGCTGAACGGCCAACACCTTCTCAATGACCTTCCTTAAAAATAAAATGTTCAAGACCGGCCTGTAGTTGCTGAGGCAATTCAGGTCCAGAGAGGGTTTCTTCAAAAGGGGTCTAACCGAGGCCTCTTTCAAGGCCAGTGGGAAGACCCCACTCCTCAAGGAACTCCAGACGACCTTAGCAGCCACAGGTCCAATCAGGTCCAGACATCCAACCAAAAGTCGAGTCAGACCTGGGTCCAGATCACATTGGACTGGCTGCAGCTTTGAGATTATCTCCGCCACCTCCTCCACCCCAGCCAGCTCAAACTCATCCCAGACAGGAGGAGTGTTTCGGCACATTTCAGGCTGGACCCTGCATCCCCTTCAAAAGATACTCGAAGAGACCTCATCCATGACAGAGGACACCTTGTCAGCAAAGAACAGACAGCTCCTCGCACCTAGCGCTAGAACCTGCTCCACTGACACAGAGACAGGCAGGATGTAAAAGCCTGTCTATCATGCGGAACAGCTGAGCTGGTCTGTTCCTCGCCGCAGCGATCTCCCTAGACAAATATTTCACCTTCTTACAGAAGACTGCCCCCTGACAGTCAACATAATGCAACTTCAGGGCCAATCTGTCCCCCAGCAGGTCAGATCTCCTCCAGCACCTCTCTAACGTCCGCCCCTTTGCCTTTAAACCCCAGACATCCTCATCATACCAAGGAGGTCTCCGGTGAGTAGACAAGGAGTGGACATGAATGGGTGCGATGGAATCGAAGGCCGCAGCAACAGCCCTATTATAGGCTGCAACTGCTTCCTCAGCTCCAGCCGTACAAGCTGTCCCAACACTGAATAGGTCCAGCACCACCAGCAGTCTCATAAAGTAAACTCCATTTAACGAGCGGTACTGTACCATCTCCACAGGGCGGGACCATCTAGGGGGGGTGCCCCTTAGCATGAATCCCACAGTGCTATGATCCAACCAAAACACAGGATCTATACTGAGGTCACTCACATCCAACCCTAAAGAAAAGACCAAATCCAGTGTGTGGTCACTCGAGTGCGTAGCTGTTGTGCTTACAGTATGAGCAAGCCCATTTATTTAGCTACAGTATCTTCCATCTTTGATCAAAACAGAGGAAGAAAGTTCCAAAAATGCTCTGAAAGCAACCACTATCAAAGGATCTGGACAGAAAACCTATAGCAGAGTGGACAGCACCAAAACACAAACTTTGAAAACTATAACCAAAGACAGGAGGTACCTAAGGTGTGATCTTACTTTTCCAGTGGAAAATAAAGAGAAGAAATTGAGCATGGAGGGTGACAGTGCAAGCAGTAGGGGAGGAGCTAAAGCTCCAGCCCATCAGCTTTCCAGTGGCTTTGTACATACCCTGATTAACTGAACTATTGTGGAATCCAGGAAGTGTGGTGCTGTGGCCAATAAACTTTAAGTGAAATCCTTGTGTCAGTGCGTTATACTGAAGTACTTTTCTGTAAAACATTGTTTCATAGTACTGAGCAGTGCAAACAGTGCAAGAAATGCTTAGCATTTACCTATATTCACCTGTATTATTAACTGTTTAAGATTTTCACTGCACTTATATTTTTGTACAGTCCCATTTTTCGAAATTCTAGTACTGTTATATGTTTCTGTTGCAATTGTCTGTAATTTATTTTCTACTGATGAAGAACCTTTGTAAACGAGCTTCCAGCACAAAGGTGTACTCTCCTAGGTCTCAATAAATAAATGCCAGTAACTACTGTAGCAAACTAGTATTGACTATCCACTTGGGCCAGCCAACCGTAAGTGAATCAGTCAAACTGAATAATTTCATATTTTCAGGGAAAAAGCTACCCTTCTGACAAAATTAGTATCCTATTTGGATAAACGCCTGCCTATTCACAGTCCTGTATCAGCCAAAGAGCACTTCGGAGAGACAGTTCCTACCAGCTTCCAACTTAATCATGCAGAGAGGCTGCGTGAATTAAACATGTACTCCCTGGAGCAGCAGAGGAACAAAGGAGACATGATCGAGACCTTCAAATTCCTAAAAGGAATAAACAAGGTACAGGTCCAGGACCTGTTCCACATCAAAAATCACTCAAGAACCAGAAGGCATAACATGAAGCTGGGGGGGCAGATTCAGAGGCAACACATGCAAGTTCTTCTTCACCGAGAGAGTGGCTGAACCATGGAACTGCTTTCCGCAGGAGGCAGTGGAGGCAAAAATGGTGGAAACTTTCAAGAAGGCGTGGTACAGATACAAGGGCACCACAACACTGAAAAGCAGTTAAGGGAAGGGGTAGGATTATGGGCAGACTAGATGGGTCGCATGGCCCCCTTCTGCCATCACTTTCTATGTTTCTATGCACAGCTATATGGCATGATGCAATCACATGGGCAAGCTGACAACACATCAACTGCTGACATTTCAGGGAAGGTTTAGAGAGCTAAAGCTGCCAAAATACACCCTATCAGCACCACCATGTCAGCCATGTAGTTGAGTGACAGTGCAACACTCTCATCTGCTCAACTCTAATTTTTCTTTTTGGCCCATAAAATTAGTATAAATTGACAGGAGCATTACGAGCAAGTGCATGCTGTTTGTATTCTTGAAAAAGTAACAGTTATTGGGACAGCTGGGTTCGATAAGCTTAATGCAGATTTAGGGCCCGATGTTCAGAAAATGGGGCGTGCAATGCCAATGTTTGTCCTGCACGTGCCCCGCCCCCGGCTGCTGCAATATTCAGACAAATAGCAAGGGGCACTATCAGACTGAATATCAGCCATATCCATGCAGCACTAAGTGAAACTGCGTGGCCCTGACATGGACCTGGGCTTCATGTAATCCACAGGGAATAGCGTGGTATGAAACAGATTATGAAATGGGTAGAAAGAATGATGTATTCTGATTGGCCGAGAGCTGCTTTCAGCTGTGCTGTTATCCCAGCACAACGGCCCAGCTGAAAGTATTATATTTAAAAATGTATAAAATGTACTAAAAATGATCCATTTCATAATTGCAATAAGGCACTCCAGGGGGTGTGTTATGGTGGGCTAACGGCCCTTCTTGGGTAGTGGAGGCCCCCTCGCCATGCTCAGCCAATCCCACTCCCGAGGTGGGCCATTATGCCACCATAACACCCCCATCATGCCTTATTGCTTAACTAGCACCAAGACCCCTGTGTAATATATTCAACCTGAACATGCAAATGAGCCCATTGGGCATGCAAAGCACTAAGGAGCCATTTGCATGCCCATTATGGGCTCATTTTCATGGGAAGCAGCAACTCCTTATCTCCACTTTCAATACAGGAATGTAAGCCCTGGTGGTCCAGTGAGTCCCCCACCCCCTGATCATCTGTTCACCCTAGTTACATGATTCCTTGGTGGTCCAGTGGTTTCCCCCACCTCCCGATCGTCTGTTCTGTTATTTGTTAACATTCTCTGGTGGACCACTGGTTCCCCCCAACCTGGCTCCCAAGTATACATAATTTCAGCACACCTGGTAGTCCAGGCCCTTACCCTACCCGCCCGCTGTCATCCCACTTCCACGTACCCCCCCCCATACCTGATGCCTGGATGCTCCTCCCAGATAGGTATGGTGACCAGCACAGCCCTCCTCTCACCTGCTTGGCCAGCTGCCGTATGAGCTGTCAGTGAGCATGTGTACTGTAGAAACAGCTATTTCTACAGCATGTGTGCTCACTAACAGCTCATGTGGGGAACATCCATGGAGGTTAGAAAAGGGCTGTGCAGGTTGCTGTATGTCGCTGGTAGAAATGCCAGGCACTGGGTAGGGGGGATGTGGGAAGGTGGGATATCAGCGGGCAGGTTGGGTTGGGGCTGTTGGGGGGGGCAAATGGACCACCAGAATTTACTACAATAATGTATACTAGGGATGTAGGGGAAGGGGAGGACCACTGTACCACCAGGGAAATATAATAGTATGAGTGAATGGGCAATCGAGGGGTGGGGAGGACACACACTAGACCACCATGGAAATATTACAGCATGAGGGAACAGGTGATCGAGGGGTTGGGGGACACACTGGACCATCACGGAATATTTAACATAACTCAAACTGGAGAACGTGGGTGGGAAGCTGCAGTACAGCTGCCCTTTGTTCGGAGTGGGTGGGGGCCACAGGCTTAGTGCCACATTAACAGGTGGTTTTCTGCTGCAGTAAACAGTGCCACTTAGGGGGCTGTTTACTGCCGTTGCAGACCTCTGAATATCTCACTGCACCGGTATGCATGAGGGCACCCCTTCATTTGCATAGGCACAATGGTATTTTGGTGCCTTGGCACTGCCAGGTTTGGTGGGCACTCCCAGGACCTCTGAGTATGGCTCCAGCTGGAGCACCCACGATAACCCAGGCCAACCATTCTAGTATGGGCGCTGATCTGTGACTATCCAGCCCTTATAGTTAAATACGTTAGAAGTACCTTCCTACTAAAAGAAGGTATTCAGATAAAAATGTCATTATAAGGGTTTGCACTCTTTGATCAGTTAACTGATACTATTTCTTTTTTTTAATTTATAATATTTATTATACTGTAGTTCAAAACTGATGCTATTTCTCAAGGGCAAGATTCAAGGTTTAGCAGAGAATAAACAAAGAAAATCTTGGGCACTTTGGAGTCAGCTTCATTGTTTTTAATTGACAGAATTTTACTGTCTTTGCCTTCTGGTTCCAACCTATTTCCCCAACTTCATTTTTAAACTAAATGCAGAAAATTAAGAAATTAAATAGGATCTACTGCAATCCATGGACCACAGATACTGTGCTTTAACCAGTGAGCAGTGATTGCAAGGAATGCACTATTTTATATTACTACAGCTAGATTTTTTTACTGTAATTCAAACAACGTTATGTTAAATTTGAAACTGTTCTCCTGACCAGACTACATTTGTCTTTAAATGAGGCACAATGGGGCTTCCCTCATCTCATGCACATGCAAATCAAGGGTGTACATGGTAGTGCATTTTATCCAACCCTTTTTTAAAGAGAGGTCTAGCCACTAGCAAAACAAACAAAATCACAGCTGGCATCAACAGGAAACAGAATTTGACAACAGATGAGAACCGCCTGCCCCATCTAGTCTGTTCATATACCCTACCCCCCCCCAAGCATCCCTTGTCTACCCTTTCCATGTTGTCACTAGGGTTCCCTTATGCTTATCCCATGTATGTTTTAATGCCTTCAATGTTTTGCACTCTTACCACTTCCTTGTGGTGGCTATTCCATGCATCCATCACCCTTTCAGTAAAGAAGTACTTCTTTACATTTCCCGAGTCTACTTCACTCCAGCCTCATTTCATGACTCCTTGTTTTTGAGCTTTCTTTTTCTGAAAGGGCCCCCCTCCTGGGCCCTATTAAAACCAGTGGGGTATTTAAAATTCTCTATCATATCCCCCACCCCTTTCTCATCTCCAGCTAATACATATCAAGGTCTACTAGCCTCTCCTCATATATCTTCTGGTGTAGCCTCTGCACCATCCTTGCAACTCCCCTTTGGACTGCCTCCAGTTTGTCTGTGTTCTTCCTGAGATACGGCTTCCAGAACCATACGAAGTATTCCAGATGAGGCCTCACCAGTGATATGTAAAGTGGCATCATCACTTCCCTTCATCTACTGGAGATGACCCTCCCTACGCACCCCAACATTCTGCTGGCCTTCCTTACCGCTTTCTCATACTGTCTGGCCCCTTTAGGTCATCTGTGATAATCATCCCCAAAACGCTTTCATGCTTGATGGGCGCCAGCAATTTCCCACCCTCTGAATACTGTTCTCCTGGGTTCCTGTGCCTCAAGTGCATAATTTTGCATTAAATTTCAGCTGCCACCCTTGACCATTACCCTAGCTTACATATGTCTCTTCTCATCCTTTCCACCCCTCCGGAGTATCGACTATTGCAGAATTTAATTGTACTGCATTTAAAATACTTATATTTCAAATAATTCCATTCCTTACTACTGAAGGTATTGACAGTACATGACAGTACATGAAAACAGGAGTTTTCTTCCTTAATCTATATCTGAGGCTTATTCAGGAGCAGAAATCATAATGCCCTGCTTGTGACATCACAAGTCAATGCCACATAACAGACTGTGAGGTCACAAACAATGCATCATGGCTTCAGCTCCAGACTCAGACTCAGTTTCATATGGGACAAAGGTACCGTTTTCGAGAATAGCTTCACATTTAAATGTATGTACTCTTCCTTAACGGAGTTCTGTTGATGCCAGTTGTAAATATTTTTTTGCTGGTGCCTGTAGGGCCAGGATTGTTGTTACTCATTTACAAAAACTAGTTATTTACACAGATGGGTTATAAGAGTCATATCTTTAAGCTAGAAGATATAAGGATCTTATATCTGGTCAGTCTGAAATGTTGCTATCCTGGAGTCCTGGGTTTGGGACCAAACCTTGACACCACGTACCTGGATGATGGACGAAGAGCAAGAAAGGCAGTAAGCTCACATTCTTTTCAGGAGAGGCAAGAGAAATATTACTTGGCCATATCCTTTCTTCTCACTGCACCTACCAGTTATACTGAATACTGCAGATGCAGAACAAAAAGAATCATCTAATTTCTAGTATAGCACTTACCTTCTGACAGAATGCAGCAGAACAGCTGTAAGTGCAAGTACTTGTACCACAAAGCTCAGCTCTTTCTTCATATGAACAATCTGAAAGCTAAGGCAGAAAATGCTATTATCATCAACATAGCAGGCTGAGATTCTACAGACTCAGATGAGCAGTGGAATGTTATCCACTGGAAATCCAAAGCCCGTACAAGAAAACCCTCAAACTCTACAAAGTTTGGGTCAAGTGCTGAGGGCTCTGGAGCTCCCAGAGCAGGCAAATTTATATAATGTGGTGTATTTACAAAGTTCTCTTTATCCATGTAGAACTGGGATACAGTACACAATAGGGCTTTATTGCAGATGGATTTCAGTCAGGCCAAGAAAGTTGTTATACGTCAGTTCAAAGGTGAAAAAAGTTGTTGTAGTATGCTAGCTACATTACTTCTATACTACATGTCCTACATCCTGCACTCTGTCAGGCAGCACTCTAACTAACACAGTTCACACACAATGCTACTACTGATTTACTGCCATGTCTGGAACATGTCCAGCAGCTTATTTCTTGGACCAGCTGTTCCTCCTCCATCACTGACTCTCCGGCAGCTCGGATTTCCCGAACTTCTCAATGCCACAGCATGACCTTTTTTTTTAGTCTTTGGTAACTAGGTAAGGCCCACTAGGAACAAGTACCTGTTTTCAGGGATGACCTGGGTGCACTAGGGAGGCTAAGTGACTTGCTCAGAGTCACACAGTATGCAAGTGGAGGTTGTGGGAATCAAACCCACGTCTGCTGGATGTACCATGCTCATTCACAGCTCGTTACTCTAACCTCTAGGCTATACTGGCAGCTTACTGTCACAGCTTAGGTATTTAAAACAAAACACATCAGAAGTTAAAAACAAAATCACGTACTACAATAAAAAGAATAGTGTGCACAGCCAAGCCAGTGTTTCCATCTTGGGGTGGGGGGGTGTTGATGACACTATAGGGACCTCTCAAAGTTTGCTCTTGAGCTCTATGACATCAACACCCCCTTGATGGAAACAGCCTTGTTGTGTACATGTACCTATTATTCCATATACAGTCCCTTAGAATGACATTATTAATGGCAGTATTTGACTCAAGCATTTCTGTGTTTGATACATCTTTCCCATTCACTTCAATCTCTGCCTTTGTTTTGATAACCAGGTATCAATGCCAAAGACCTTTTCAGTCACATCTTTTGAAGTCAGAGAAAAACTGTTCACTGTTATCATTTAAGCTGTTATAGATCAGTTTACTGCAGTCAAGGAAGAAATTTCAAGCAGCCACCTATCCTAAATGCCAACAATGTTAACACAGCACTGAGTAAATTTATACCCATCTTCAATGCAGCCTGCGACATATTTGTCCACTTAGCCAAAAGGAAAATCAGTGGCTCGCATAAAACATGGATAACCCCTCACCTCCTTGCCATGCTAAGCTCCAGGGACCGCTTATAGTATAAGTACATAAATACTCGCTCTGCCCATGATTTGCAGAACTACAAGGCTGCCCGGAACAAATGCACTGTCGCAATCCGGCAGGCAAAAGCCACTTTCCACCAACTCAAGCTTAACTCCACCTGGGGTGACAGCCGTTGTTTCTGGGATAACATTAACACTATCATAGGGAAACGTGATACCACAGCACCCATAATGCTGAGCCACAATGGATCCCTAACACAGGACCCCAGATCCATCACAGACATCTTCAATACAGCCTTTACGGTCCTCAGCTCGGTGCTCCCCCCAGCTTCCAATTCCAAGCGGTACTAACCAGCCCACCCCCAAAGCTAGTCTCCTCAACGCCCAAGCCTCATTCTACTCAAAGTTCTATCTAAAGGTGAGGTAAAAATATCTCTCCTAAGTCCTCGGAAGTCCAAGTACAGCTCCGAGGGTCTTGATCTAAAACTAATCTCTCTTACCCTCAACAAACTGCTAACCCCACTGATCTGTATCATAAATCTGTCCCTCACCTCAGGTACCTTCCCAGAACTCTGAAAAGCAGCAATTGTCACCCCATCCACAAAACCAGTAGTAAAACTGACCATACTATCGGCCAATTTCAATCCTCCCGCCTATCTCAAAAGCCCTCGAGCGGATAGTCTACGATCAGCTGGTGGAATACCTTGAAAAATACCAGCTACAATGCCAGCAGCAGCACCACAGCTTCTGGCAACCCCACAGTACCACCACCGCGCTTCTCGAGTTCACGGGCTACATTCACAGTGTCTTCAACCAGGGCCGCTTGGTGGGGGCAACCTTCATAGACCTCACCAAGGCCTTTGATACAGTCAACCATGACCTTCTGCTGGCCCAATTAGAGGTAATTGGGCTCTCCTCAGACTCACTGTGCTGGTTCCGGAGCTACCTCTCTGGTCACGTTCAGCAGGTAAAAATTTGCAATGTCCTCTCTGACCCCCTTCAAGTGTCCATTAGAGTCCCCTAAGGATCCATCCTGGGCCCCCTCCTCTTTAGTCTCTTCTTAAACAACCTTCTGCTCGCCTGCCACCAAAAAATTCTTCTCTACGCAGCTGATGCTGTGATCTACACCAGCCACTCTGACCCCATTGCACTGGAGCAGTGTCTCCAACAGGACTTCTACAATGTGGAAGACTGGTTTAACAAAGCTAGACTCCTAGTCAACCACAAAAAGATGAAATCCATGCTCTTTGCCCCAGCGCACAGCCGCCACAGGGCTGCAACTCTGAACATGTAGAACTTACAACAGATCCCCATTGAAACGGTCCCCAAATTCAAATATCTGGGCCTCACCCTTGATAGTTCCCTTTCATTCACCTCACATATCGATCATGTGGCCTCTACAGCTAACAGGAAGCTCAGCCTGCTCAACAAGCATTGTAACTGCCTTGCTGATAAAGCCCTCTAGCTTGCCATAACCAGTTCAGTCTTCTCAACCACTGATTATGGCCTTGCTATCTACAGCGCAGCCCCTGACAGCACCCTCAAGAGACTCGCCACCACGCTCAACAAAGCCTGCCGACTTGAGCTTGGAGCCCCGCAACTGACCCAAACCTGCCACCTCTACCAGCAAACCGGATGGCTAAACCTGGATGACAGGGCCCGTTATCAAACATGTCTCCTTGCCAAAAAAGCCACCTTGGGCCTTTTGCCACCGGGGCCCAGCTCCCTCATACACCAGGTTGCTCCAACAAGGACCACGAGGATATCCAAAAAGATCCCCATCAAAATACATTATTGTCGCACCACCCAAGGTCAGCGATCCTTCGAATACCAGGCCCTGCTATGGCTCACCTCACTCCCACAGGAACCTACCACCATTAGGAAAATCGGCTTGTTCAAATCCATGCTTAGATCCCACCTGACCCGCCACAGGAAATGCACCTGCCCTACCTGGCCAACCCTCCTGTTACAAATTGTTTGACTACCTCACCAAATGCACACTTATGCTACTCACCCATTCCGCCGCTTCCCCCAGCAACTCCCAACCCCCACCTTCCCTACTTACCTTTTCCCCTCCCCTGCCCCCTGTCCTAGACCCACTCTATCTCCTCTTTCCCTGGGGCCAACCCTTCCTGTTTTCTTCACCCTCTCCTTCCCCCCCATGCCCTCCTGACAAGGCGAGCCAGAGGTTCCCGCTTTAGTACACCAATTTCTACTCCACTTCCCCTTTTCACTCAATTACCTCCCCCCCATTCTTACCTCTGATTCAGCCATGACTCTGTCTGTGTGTCAAGTTACACATCTTATCCCCAGGTCCTCTGTTAAGTCCTAGTACTTTTGACTTCTGTCTTATGCTCTTTGTTAAACTGTGCTTTACGCTTGTACGTTTGTATTTTCTTCCTGACGTGGAACCTTTGTAAATGAGCTGGTAGCTCAAAAGGTTGTAATCCGAGAATCCAATAAATAAATAAAGCTACTGAATTGGTATCAAAGGAGTAATGTCTGAACTAAAATTGTCCTTCCCTCTCAAATGTGGTGGCATTTTGTACCATTGTGTAGCCTCTAGTTATCTGGAATGAGCTGCCTGAGCTGCTACTGGTCCATAGTTAGTGTCTGCAGTGCCCTGGCTGCCTCCCATGCCAGTGGCTACATTCTGAAAACACTGCCCATTGAATCTGGTGTCGGAGGACTCGAACTGGCTGCAGAGCTCATCTCCTTTCATTTCCAGGAAGACTGAGTCACCTGATATTCTTTGGAATGCTTTTTCTGTTTTTCATCCCATGCTTGGATCTGATTTCAATAGTACCAAAGCTCTCAGTATTCTCCCTTTGTGCCCATCATGAAGCCCTCAAACGAATGCCATGCAATAACAACCACAACTGTGACATGTGTGGGTTGTCTTTCACTACTTATTTAATGCTGCCTAGTGTGCCTTAGATTTACACACTTCACTGCTTATGTTTTGTTGCAGTGCTTCCTGGAAATTCTCTTACATCAGTTCTCACTACTACACACATATAATTAAAATAGAAACGTACCAGTGGTTTCATGAGATAACGGTGATCATGGAAAGGTGATCGCCGTTAGGGCGATATACATAGCTGAAAATCAATTTCGGTGATACCTCCCGGCCTTGCGGCAAAGAGGCAGGGACTTTTTTTTAAGCGAGGGAGCTGCCACCGCACCCCTCCCCCACTAAAAGTTCTCAACTCCAGGGGGTGCAAAACCAGGGGAAAAAAATTTACGGCCTGGCGCAACAAAATGTACACGCCCTGAACCCAGCACCCTCGCAAACCTAGCCTGCTACCCACCCACCACGGGGCCAGCTCGGCAGCCCACCACTGCACTATGCCTCACAAACTCTCCCTCACCTTCCGCCCATCGTTCGGCGTGCTCGCCCCCCCACAAGCATGTACATATAGCGACATCCTGTCGCTATATTCGCGGAATCCCCCAATCCAGTCGCCCTATTGACAGGTGCCACAATCCAGTTGCCCTTTTTGAAAGCGCTTAATCGTGGTCGCCATTATCACAGGCTATCGTAGCAATCAGCCGATAGTGTCTGCTCTAAACACTGAGGAATAGTGTAAAGTAATATCACAGAATATTCTAGAAACCTACAAACATACAACGTAAACACTGAAGAAGCAACATGCTGTTTTTATAGTTTACACGTATTTCCCAAACAAACTGGTATAATTTTCTACAATTTCTGTTTTTCACTCGATTTAAAATGTTGCAGTTTGGGAATTATTTTTAGGTCAAAAGCATCGTGGAAGGCTGGCCCAGTGGTGCTGAGGGTTGAGGCGCTGAACATCACACCTCGCGCCATGCCCATGACCCGGGTCTAGGAACAAGCCCGGGCCACCGGTGGTCGGCAGGGGCAAGAGAGGACTGAACGTCCGGAGGACTGCTCTCCACTCTCGGGGAGGGAGGGATAACTGTCCCGCTCGCTGATCGGCCCCCAGCGACAGATGGAGGGGGGATACGGATCAGGAAGCTCGGACGAGTTGACAGGAAGGGGCAGGTGCGTAGGGAGGAAAACCAGGAAAAATCGAGGCTGGTAGGCTCGACGATGACCTGCTGCCCCCAGGCGCAGATTCGGAGTCTGGACTGGGTCTCTGGAGGGGAAGGAGATGGGGAACTTCCGGGGCCGCCTAGCATGGGAGTGGCAGAGCTGGAGAGAGAGTCCCTCCATTCGGAGGGCCGAAGCCACCTGCCAGGGCTCAGAGGGGCCAAAACTGTATATAGAAAAAAAAAGCATTGTGGAACAGACTATGTTAGATCTGGTGACATTTTGGACTAGTTGGTTATGATCTGTCCATATTTGAAGGCTATAAAAACCATCCTTTACATTCATGGCAATGTTATTTTATGTTGTTAGGGGATTTCTCTGAAAATGTGGCCTCTGCTGTGTAGATATGCATTTGCACTATAGATCCCGCGCACTTGCTTAGATGTGCATATGTTTCGAGGGTCAGAGATGGTCTAGACAGGTGCCAGGGAGCTTTTGACAATCCAAAAGGGGTGAGGAATGAAGAAGAGGAGTTACTGTGCTTCCTTATGAAGTATGCACTCCTGATTCTGCAATACACTTTTTAAACTTTTTTTTTTAATCACTGCATTCATCCAGGACAGCTAAGCTGAGATGCAACAGCTTGTTTTCAAGTGGAGTCCTGCTTCCACCTACGTTACAGTTCAGCTGACAGAAGCACTTGGAGGTTACATGACTTACTCAAGTTCACACAGTGAGTGGCTAAGGTGCTGTATAAACCTGGATCTACTGTTTCACACTTCTCTGCTCCAACCATTAGGCTCCATAGCCTCTGCATTTTCATGTGGAAAGTCACACTGAAAAGCTCATTTAAAGTTACAGTGAACTCACTCCCATATGGAGAAACACATATAGAATCACCTGAAAAGTGTGCCAAGAGTCATATACGCAGTGGATCAATGATAACAGCGGCATTGTTTTATCTACTGTATTTAGGATGTCTGCACGCTGGGATAGCCACATTTATGCTACATGCTTAGTGTTCAAGAGGGTCCCAGATGGACCATTACAGCAGCAGGCACTGCTAACAAATGCAAAAGAAACAAAAGACAAGAAGTGATATTACAGTTGGAAACACAAATCAAATATATAGTTTATATATATATATATATATATACACACATATATATTATATATATACACACATATGTGTATATATATACACACACATATATACATACATACACACACACGTATACATACTTGGAGATTAGGTTAAATTGATCATATCATTATGGGCTATATAGCTAATGCCATTGGGGTATACTACAGTGGGAGTGGGAAGCTAGGTGGCTGGAGCAGTTAGAATGCTAGGGCTAAAGCAACTGCATGTGGTATTGAGGTAGCTTAATATGGTCTCTTGAAGGCACTGATGGTTGGGGTCTCTTTGGCACTAAAGGGGAGTGCATTCCAGGTGGTTGGTACAGCCACCACAAATTATTTTACTTCAGTGATCTTGCACGCTCTAGGTACAAGCAAGAGTTCCTTGCTGGGATCCGAGTGTGTATGATTGCTAGGTTTTGGACTGAGCACAATAACATAACATGTCAATTAATGTAGTGCATTGAGGACACTGCGGTAAGGGTAAATGCTAAAGTGGAAGTTTAGGACTGCTGCCACTGTAGGATTTGTAGATTTTCCCACTAGAGGTCATGACTTTTGTTTTCTTGTAATTCAAGCACAGTTTATGTGCATCCATCCCGGTCTGGGTAAGACGAACTGGAGCATCCTGCTGAGGTCACTGATGAAGTCTGATTTGTTGTAGATGGTGGTGGTGTCTGCATACAGATGTCTGTTAGAATCATGATAAGAGCATATTGAGGGAAGGTCTTTAATAATGAGACTTAAGATTAGGAGGTTAAGGATGGAGCCTTGTGGGACCCTGAGACAGAGGGAGTTTGGCAGGGTGGGGGAGTTCTTCACCATTAACCTATACCATCAGTGATCTACCAGTTAGGCGGAATGTGAGGATAGTGCATTTAGTGCATTCTGTGCCAGTTCAATATGCTGTAGTTTGCAGAGGAGGGTGTCACAGTCCACAGTGTCAAAAGGTGTCATAGTCCACACTGTCAAAAGCGTTAGTGAGGCTGATAAAAACTCCACCTGCATGGATGCCAGAGTCTAAGGCAGATGACAAATAGCTAATAACTTTTATTAGCACTGTGCAGAAGAGTGGTTTGGCCTGAAGCCTGATAGTGCTTTTGTGAGGAGGTTGTGGAGGAGAGATGGTCCATCAGCTGACTGCACCTGCTTTGCATATACAGGATGGGCTGGTAGTTATTTGGGTCCAATGGAGTGTGTGTGTTTGTGATGGGGGGGGTCACAAATGACACTCTTCCAGCCACTAGGATTTGCATGTGTTGAGGTAGAGATTAAACAGGGCTGCATTTGGTGGTACCAACTATAGTACTGTATTTTTCAGCAATTAGGGATTGATTCCTTTAAACCCAGCACTTTTGGAGATGTCAAGTTCCCTTATTAGCGGACTTTATACTGGATGGCAAGAGAAGGTCAGCAGTCAATGTCAGGTTGGGAGGCTGTATTGCCAAGGTGGGGGAGAGGAAACAGAGAGAGGCAATGAATATAAAACAGGGAGGCAGGGCACTGACTTATGCATCAGAAAACTTTGCTTTCATGATGCAAATAATTGTGAACAATGTATAAAAGAAAAGTAATAAATGTAATGTTGGTTTTATGTAGTGCCTTTCATAGAAACCTTATCCTAAAGTGCTTGACAAGCTAGAAGAGCTAAGGGAAGGGATGTTACTACTGTTTTCAGTGTACTTGGAAACTCAAAGAGCACAGAGACAAACAGAAACAAGCATTTGTCAATGCCGAATGTTTGCTTGCTGGCATTGGCAGTGGTAGTGTAGAAGTTACAGAGCTGCGTAATAGGAATGGCAGTGAAGTACTGAACCGAAGCCAAGCCCACCACCACCCTGCAGAGAGTGACAGGCATTGGGGTGTGCCTTTGGGTCATCAGGCATAACAGCCATGCCATTTCACCACACCCCACCCTGCAGACACTGACAAGTGTCACAGTGTTCCTTGGGGTCTTTGGCCTTTATGCGCACCCCATTCCATTAGGAAATACGGTGAGATGGGTGCGATACAGGAGAATGGGGTGAACTTTGGGGCCGAAGAGTCCAAGGCATACCTCGATGCCTCTCACTGGCTGCAGGGTGTGGAATGGTATGAGCATTACAGGCAAGAATCCCAAGTCACACCCCTGATGCCTCTACAGGGTTGGGTGTTATGGTTGGAAACCCTAATACCTCAGGCATTCATTGGTATTTTCACTCCAAATGTTCAACATGCTTTTTTGGTGACCCCACCTCATGAACAGGGGGAATATCAGTTTGTTAGCCGAAAGCTGCTTATGCACAGCGACTACAGCATTTAGCACCACAGGTGCAAAAACATTCCGAACAGGATGTAAAAAATGACAGCTGTACTGTTCATGGGGAGGTGTAAAAAATGGCAATCTTGCAAATCTGCAGTAAAAATATTTAAAAAATGATGAAGTCACGAGCGTACATAGAAACTGTGCAACACACCCGTAATAGAATTAGGTTGGGGAATTTTTTACAGCAGATTGTCAACTCAGGCATTTTGGTGCCTCCGATCATGAACAGTGTCACTGTGATTTTCTTTATCTGTCCCGAACAATGATTTCCCAAAGTGACCACGCATCTCTGCGCTGAAAGTGTGAAAACACACTTCAGCCATGTTGTGAAAAATTACAGCTGTACTGTACATAAGGAAGTGTGGAAAAATGCCACTGGTGAAAATCTGGACTTAAAATATTACAAAGTCATGGACTTACGAGGGTGCGTGGAAACTGCACAATGCTCACTCGTAACACAGTCATTTTATGGACTTTTGTCACCAAATTTTCAACATAGCCATTTTAAGACCTCTGCTCATGAACAGTGTGACTGTGATTTTCTTACTCTGTCCCAAACATTGCTTTCGCACACCAACAGCACCATTGTGCGCTACATGTGTGAAAACACATTTTGGGCAGCATATGAAAAATAGCAGCTGTATTGTTCATAAGGAAGTGTAATAAAATGGCAATGTTGAAAATCTGGAGTGAAAATATTAAATTCGCAAACTTATGAGCATGCGTAGGAAATGCGCAGCGCATGCTCGTAAAACAGTCATTTTTAGGAATTTTTTTAGCAAATTTTCAACATAGCCATTTTAAGACCTCTGCTCATGAACAGTGTCACTGTGACTTTCTTAATGCATCCCATACATTGATTTCGCACATCGACTGCGCAATTGCGCGCTACCTGGGCGGAAACACATTTTGGGCAAGATGTGAAAAATGACAGCTGTACTGCTCATAAGGAGGTGTGGTAAAATGGCAATGTTGAAAATCTGGAGTGAAAATATAGAAAATTTGTAACACATGCGTAGAACTGTACAAACATGCTATGCTCAAACAGTCATTTTGGAATTTTTTCACCAAATTTTCAACATAGCCATTTTAAGACCTCTGCTCAAGAACAGTGCCACTGTGATTTTCTTAATTTGTTCCGTACATTGATTTCGCACACCGACTGCGCCATTGTATGCGCTACATGGGCGGAAACACCTTCTGGGTGACATGTGAAAAATGACAGCTGTACTACTCATAAGAAGGTGTGGTAAAATGGCACTGTTGAAAATCTGGAGTGAAAATATTGAAAATTCGCGAACGTACGAGCATGCGTAAGAATTTCGCAACGCACGCTCGTAAAACGGTCATTTTTGGGAATTTTTTCACCAAATTTTCAACATAGCCATTTTAAGACCTCTGCTCATGAACAGTGCCACTGTGATTTTTCTAATTTGTCCCGTACATTGATTTCGCACACCGACTGCGCCATTGTGCGCTACATGGGCCGAAACACCTTCTGGGTGACATGTGAAAAAAGACAGCTGTACTACTCATAAGAAGGTGTGGTAAAATGACAATGTTGAAAATCTCGAGTGAAAATATTAAAAATTCACGAACATACGAGCGTGCGTAGGAACTGCGCAACGCACGCTCATAAAACAGTCATTTTTTGGAATTTTTCCACCAAATTTTCAAAATAGGCTTCTTGAGAGCCCGCCTTATGAATGCTGGCAGTGTCATTTCAATAATCAGGCCTGAAAGTTGATTTTGCGCAGTGACTGCTGTGCATCAACTCGAACCTTGACCTTATCAGGTCCATCTTGTAAATGAGCCTTGCTCAATGATGATCGCCTGAATAAATAAAGATTTGATTGATTGATTGATTGACTGCGAAATCACCCTTTGAGCCCGAATAATGCCATGACAGTGACAGCATTCATGAGAAGGGGTCCCAAAAACCCCATGTTGAAAATTTGGTGCAAAGATTCCAAAAAATGCCTGCGATATGCAACAAAGTTGAAAAACCCTATATATCCCATTATACAACTTACCGGCATTTCCTCAGTTCGCGGTCGGCTTTGAAGAGTGCAGACGTGTTCCCGTCCACTGAAGATCGTCGCTGAGCTCCAGGGGTAAGTATGGGGTGGGGGTGGGGAGGCAGGGTGCACAGTGGGTGGGTGCGGGTTGTGGGAGGGGCCGGAGACTCGTGGGACAGTTTTTAATTTACAGGTAAAAACAAAACAAAAAAAAGGCGACACGGGACGTTTGCCACGCTGGGGTGGGCTCTGGCGTGGCAGAAGGCAGCTGGGGGGTGGCGTGGAGCCGATGGGGGTGCCATGGCATTTTGCTGCACCGCTGGGGTGGGCTCCAGCGTGGCACCTTTGGGGGAGACAGTGAAGCCGGCGGGATTGGGCACCCCGTCGGCTATCTCATTGAGTTGCCCACGCTGGGGTGGGCACCCAGCGTGGCATCTGGAAAACTTTGGGGAGCGCAGCACAGCCGATGGGGGATTGGCACTCGGCCGCTATAGAGTGTGTGCATGGGGAGCATGCAGTATGCGCGATGACGCCGCAGGTGTGTAGGGGAGCTGCGCATGAGCAGGCGATATCTGATCGCTGCTCACTGAAACGTAGCTCCCCCCTTTCAACTGTATGCCACTGCATTTTGGAGCTTGTCATAGACAGCTCCAGCATGAATTGGCGGACTGGGGCCGTGCCTGCCAACACACTGACTGAATTGGAAGAGGGGGTGACACACCTCCGAAATCTCGGATGATGGCACTATGTTTCTTGCACATGCGTGCAAGCAAATGTATCCCTAGGGGCGCTACCCTTAGGCTACTACCTCTGTCTGCCCCTCTGAGGCAGGAAGGCCCAGATCCGGTGATCTGTGCTCTCCACCTAGAGAGTCGGGTTAGCCCAAGTAAGACTACCTCGGTTACAGCCTTCTGGGCTACTGCAACCCCCCTTTTGTCCCACTAGTGACTCCCACTGGGTACCAACAATTCTGTTCATCAGTAAACTTACCCCACGGAGAATGTAATCCAGCTCTCTTCGGGGACCCCCTGTAAAGTAAGGCACAGTTATGTTGCAATCACCAAGCAGCAGTTCACCATTAACGTACACAATAGCCAGGATGTAGCTGTACAAAACAATCTGATTTATTCAGGGGGAAAACAACAAGGACAGGGGGAATCAAGTTGATTAGCTTATCACTATACTCATCTACCTAGGGCTCTGTGCACAGGCCTATCCCTACCAGTTACTGTCCCTGGGTATCCAAGCCCTAGTGGCTAGTCCAAACCGTGGCAGCTGGTAGAGGCCCTTTCACACAGAGAAAAGAAAAAGTTAGTTAAACAGTCAGCAGTACAGTAATTTCATTTGGATCCAATGTGGCCATTCAACAGGGAGCTACCCTGAATTAGTACTCACGACCTCCAGACAAGATAGGGTCCTTCAACGTCAGCAGGGCTACTCCTGAGCTCCACGAGACTCTTCACACATTTGTATGGCAAACTGCAACAGGCAAAGTCCTTTAATGGCAGCAGGATTTAACTTGAGCTCCTCACACGTTTATATGGTAAACAGCAACAGGCAAAAGTCCTTTAATGGCAGCAGGATTTACTTGAGCTACACAAGCCTCCCCGCACATTTATATGGTAAACAGCAACAGAGGGGTACCACACCAGGCAGCTGCTTCCAATGCTCCCACACACACTCACCGTCACTGAGATACTGCAAACGGCAGCCTCCACTTGTCTTCGGACCGAGCGCGATTCAGCAGTTTTCTCCAGTCCTTCTTCAGGTCGAGCCTGGTGGGTAGCTGTACAGAGCACAGCCTCCTCTGACCGCCCGGCGACGGGTTTCATCCGCTGGAGCCAACAACACAAAACGGACGCTTCAGGCCTTCACGCGCTTCCCGTGCGAACACTCTTCAGCGCAGAAACACACAGCTCCTCACTCCTCACTAGCCACAATGCATCTGGCTCTCCACAGCTTGGGGCACTCCTCTCCACTCGGGCGCGACCCGATCCAATTGGCTGGTTGAGCCTGCCAGTCACTTCCTCTGCCTCTCACTGGTGCGAAAAAGCGCCATAGCCCATAATGCCTTTCCCAAATACAAACAGTTCCTCTATTGGTCAGCCGACTCTGTAGGGTCCCGAGGTACTGATTGGTCCAATTCAGCAGTTCTGGACCAAAATGGGGGAGACAGTCAAAACAGTCCTGGCTGCAAAGGAAGGCAGGTTAGAACAACTACAATATCATTACTACTTTAATAGATAGTCAGCAAACAAGCACATCTTCTAACGAAGCTCCCTCTGCGCAATTAGCGATGGCAGAAACGGAGCAATTATTCTGCAGCCCGGGCGGGAGTCGAGCATAGCAACACTCAACCCCCATTTCAAATAACTCTGACTGCAACAGGCAGCCCTTAAAGGGACAGAGTACGGAGGCCCTAAAAGAGCACTCACCAGGTCCTCATTTAGGCGGCTTTATGTCGATTACCAACCAGGCATAAGGCACATTAGGAACCCCCATTTGCAAGGGGGTTACACCCTCCCGGGCCTGGAAAAACTTGGCGTCCGCGTCAAGCCATTACCCCTGAGGCAATTTGGGCGAACATTTCAATTAACACTACATCACATTTTAAATCACATACAGAAATATTACATTTACAGTGCACTATAGTGTATATACATTATACATATAAAATCTTACACTTTTTAACCCAGGTCATAGGGTCCTACCCGTGACCCCGGGACTGAGGGTCCCTCTTCTGTTAGCTACTAACTGGTCCTCCAGGGCAGGGGCGCCACACTCAAAAGGCTTTACTAATAGTCTGGAGTTATCCCCCAAGGCTAACTTAGGCAAAGAACTTGGGGACACATATACCCCTTTGTGAACCACATTTAAAGGCAGGTCCACTGGCTGACCCAGGGATTCATAGCTCAACTTGATTACTGGCCGTATCTGTCGGCTGGATCGTCTAGGGGTCTCAGGGGATTCTGAACCAGGCCCTGACTCCACTTCCATGTCAGGGAAATTAGCAACGGGAATCCCTTCAAGGGGATCAGGCTCGATACTCATAGTACTATTAGGGGCTTGACCTTCTATCCCTGAACCCACCCCACTGGGCTCATCCAGGGGCTGTTTAGGTACAAAAGGGGAACCATCAGGGCATTCAAAATATCCTTCCGATTCTGGCATATCGCTGTCTTGTTCCCCCGTCTCACTCTCTTCTTCTGAAAAGTCAGATAACTCAGCCAGGCCAGACAGTTCAGCCAAGCCCAAGGACTCGGCCCCTTGAGTTTGTCTGCTACCCCATTCATCTTCTGGAGGCATCTCCTCCGGGGACAAAGTAGAGGACTCAATCAACACAGATGGGCCAGCTTCAGTTCCTGAGTTAATAAGGGGATTGCCCCGAAACAATTGACTTAGTTCATAAGAGGATAGTATTCAACATCATCTTCGCTGTCTTCTGACACTGAGTGTAGACCATCTCCTTCTGCAGGGGGTTGGACAAGGTCCGCCGGTGGACTTGTTGAAGGCTCCACGGGCTTGGTTCTTCTTAGTAATAGATCTAGTCATGGCCTGGAAGGAGTGGTAGAGGAAGGTTCAGCTTCAATCAAGATCTGCCCAATTGGCAGCAGATGATTTCTGTGTATGGTTTTCACATCTTTCAATTGTTTTCAGGCCGCACTTTATGCACAGGTAGGTCTGCCAGCTGTCCCCAACAATATGAGGAGGTGATGCCATCTGTCGGCAATTTTATGTTTGCCATGCAGTCCCAGATTTCTCAACAACACTCTATCCCTTCTCTCAACTCTACTGTTCACTTTTTGTCATATCTCTCCTTGTTAGCCAGATTTCGTTTAGCAGCCATGGTCTGGGCCAGTTGGTAGGCATGATTTATTGGGTCTTTAATTTCTGTACGTACTTAGATGGTTTCTGCTCGCACCCCATCAGGGAAACCCCAAAACACACGCCCACTAGCAATCTAGCCTCTCTTCCAAACATCAGTCGATGGGGAGAACCCTGTGGCATCACTTCCATTACAATTGTAGGCGTGAACTAGAGTGCTAATCTGTTGGCTCCATCTCTAGGTTATCTTTGGATTGTAAGGTGCAGCATGTCAAGCAATATACGATTGAACCTTTCAGGCTGAGGTCTCCTGCGGGTGGGTAGGGGTGGTTCGATTTCGTACCCCACAAAGATAGCATCTCTTTAATCAAGCGACTTTCAAAGTCCCTTCCCTGATCGGAATGAATCCGCTGCGGAGCCCCATAGTGGACGAAAAAATTCTCAACAAGTATCTTAGCCACTGTAGTTGCTTTCTGATCCTTGGTCGGGAAAGCCTGGGCATACCGGGTAAAATGATCAGTGACCACCAATATGTTGCTAACACTTTTCAGATCAAGCTCTAGACTCAGGAAATCAATACAGACCAGTTCCATAGGAGCACTAGTAGTAATGTTGACCAAGGGAGCAGCTCTCTGAGGTAACGCTTTCCTTTGCAAACAACGGCCACAGGTCTTGACATACTGTTCCACATCCGCACTCATCTTTGGCCAATAGAATCGAGTCCGTACCAAATCAAGTGTTCAATCTATGCCCAGGTGCCCCATCTGATTATGCAATGACCTTAGAACTAGTCTCTGAAAGCTGAGGCAGCACCAGTTGTTGTCGTTGCACGGGCCTCCTTACTCACAGTCTCTCTATATAGGAGTTGATTGATCAGCTTTAATTTGGGCCCTTCTTTGTACAACAAGGAAGTCCGCAAGTCAGTGGAACGCAGTTTGGACACATCCCTTCCAGCCCGCAAAACCTCTACGACCGTTCTTATCATAGGGTCACAGGATTGAGCCTGTTGGAGATCATCATTGTTGAGTTGCGACAGAGAGCTGGTGTCCAAGGCAGAGAAATGACAGTAGGCGGCAGGTATATAGTTCTCCGGCGGCCCCAAACAATCTACCATGCAGTCCACCGTGTCAGGAGACACCTGTTCTTCCTTATCAAATTTCTGGCACAGGGCTCTTATGTCAGGCTCAGACAACCGGACCCATTCAGTCTGGGACACAGGCCTCCGAGAGAGAGCATCCACATCTATATGGTATCAGTCCGCCCTGTATTCCACAGCGTAGTCGTAGGTGGCCAAGGCAGCGAGCCACCTATGCCCAGTGGCATCCAATTTGGCTGAGGTTTGTACATAGGTCAGAGGATTGTTATCAGTCTTTGCTAATATCTTGGCACCATACAAATAGTCATGGAACTGATCAACAATGGCCCACTTCAAAGCCAAAAACTCTAATTTGTGCATGGGGTAATTCTTCTCGGACGGTGTCAGACTTCTACTGGCAAATGCTACAGGTCTCAGACCATTCGCGTGCTCCTGGTACAATACAGCCCCCAGTCCTTGCAGACTGACATCAGTATGAAGAGTGTAAGGCTTGGCTGGGTCAGCATAGGCCAACACGAGTGCGTGGGTGAGTTGATATATGATGTCATGGAAGCTTCCTCACACTCAGCAGTCCATCGATCCCTAAACATATAATTTGGCCAAAATCTTTTTTCTATGTCAGTGTGCACCCTTTTATACTTTTGTGGTAGGCGGATACCCCTGGGTGAGATTAAGGAGGGGTGAATCATTCTGTGAATAGTCTCTGACAAACCGCCTACAGTAACCACAAAACCCCAAGAATTGTTGCAGCTCTTTTAAATTCCTAGGTTGAGGCCAAGTGGTCAACGCCTCCACCTTGCTAGGGTCAGTCTCTATGCCGTCAGTGGACACTATGTGGCCCGCATGTTTCACGGAAGTCTGGAAGAACTGACACTTGTCGATAGACAACTTAAGGCCGAAATCCTCCAACCGATCCAGAACTTTAAATAATCGTTGCTCATATTCTTCCAACAATCGGCCAAACACTATAATGTCATCTAAATAGACCAAACACTCGAGTAGGTTCATGTCCCTCACAGCTCGTTCCATCAAGCGCTGAAAAGTGGCTGGGGCACCCGAAATTCCTTGAGGCATCCGAATAAACTCATAGAAGCCTAAGGGGCAAATGAAAGCAGTCTTCTCCCGGTCGGCTGGGGCCATCGGGATCTGGTAGTATCCGCTCCGAAGATCCAATACAGAGAACCACTTACTACCATTCAGACAATCCAAGGCGTCTTGTATGCGTGGCATGGTATATTGATCCGAATGGTCCGCCTATTCAAAATACGATAGTCTACACACATCGAACTGCCCATTCTTTTCCTTACTACTACAATGGGGATGCATAGGGCTCCTAGACTCTTGAATTATACCAGCAGCCAACATTTCTTGCAGATGCCGCTGTACATCATCTATGTCAGCGGGAGCCAGACGTCGGGATCTCTCTCGGAAAGGTCTTTCGTCGTGCAATCGAATGTGATGCTCAGCCCCTTGTACACATCCTACATCCCACTCCTTCAGAGAAAAAACCTGGTTCCTCTTGGCAAGCCTCTCACTGACCCTGGCTTCCACTCAGTCGGCAGCGGAGAGTCACCAAAGTCAAACAGATCAGAGCAACTCTATCACCCGTCCGAGAACTCTTTCTATTTGGTAGTACAGCAGTATCCGCACAATGAGCGCTAGCCAGGGTGCACCTCTTCTTATCGAATCTCTTTATCAGACACATTGTGCACTTGAACCATCACCCTCTTAACGTAAGCATGGGCTCTAGCCGCAGAATGCTGGGTCTGAGCAACAACCCCTCAGGTAATCCTCCCTCCACAGGCGCATCCAACATCAACAACTTATTCCTGACATCTGATTTTAGTCGTATCTCTCCATGCAGAACACATTGCTCATTTGGGGCAAGTACCACGGGGGCCGGATCCTTTTTCCATACCACTCCCACAGGGCCTTCAGGTTCCTCCAAACTACCCTTCTCCTGGGCAGCCCTGACCTTTTGAATTACAGCCGGTATGCTCAAAGCTCGCCCAGTTTGAAATGCTCGCTTCTCTGAGCACAACTGGGCCAATCGTCCAAACATGTGGGCATTTGTCCCAATCAACAAGGGCACCCCATCGTAAAGTCCAGTGGGTGGGCAAACTAACACTAAGGTTTCCACTTGCTCATCTATTCCATTTACAGTTGCAGGGAACAATAACCAGACACAGATGTACCCCAAATACGGATAAGCCTTGTCGCTCAATCCCCATACATGTAGGCCAGTTGGAGGCTGCAGGGGCACTTCAGATAAGTGTGCTTGGTACCAGTCCTGAAACATGATGGTCACCTGGGAGCCACTGTCCAATACAGCTCTAGTGGGAATTCTGTTCACCTGCACCCGGGTCTCCACAGACGGCCCGACCACATCAGACCAGTTGGGGGTAGCAACATTGTTAGCCCGGCGGGCATGGGCCTGAGTCACACAACTTTTCTTGGGGGCCCGAGACTGGGTCTGGCGGTATCGAGCGATCAGTCTGCTGTTAACTTTCCTTAAATTTTCAGGCCTCTGGCAGTCAGGCTGGAAATGCCCATCTTCCCCACAGTGATAACAAAACTTAGGGTTCCAGGGGTCACTATTCTGAGGGGGGCCCTGAGGGGAGGGAGAAAGCTCTCTAGGGCTAGGGTTCGGGCCTCTACATGACTCAGGGGCCCCGGGCCGATTAGGGTACCCAGTAGACTGCTTTAAGTCCCTCACCAATTCTTGTAAATTCCTGATCTCAGCCCTCAACTCACCCTCCACGTAGGGGTCAGAGGAAACAACCCGCATCCCCACAGTACCTGGGAAATCTGGGGACCCCTCGGACCCTCCAGGCGAGCCAGTCTCCTCAGGGGTATTAGTATCGGGAGTCCCACTAGGGTTCACGGCCCCCACACAGGGTTCCCACCCCTCTTCATCAGTCTCCACTTCCTGAATTTCCCTCATCAATTGACAATATTCAGGCGGGGTGGCCCGCCGATCATGCAACTTGAGTTTCAGCAGTGTTACACTAGAGAATCTGGCAGACTTTAAAACATGTTCTAACCGAACCTGATTTAGGGCTGTAGCAGTGATTCCCCCTTTTCTATAGGCTTTCTGCAAGGCCCTCTCCACTCTAGTAACAAAAGCAGATAGTTTTTCATTTCTCCACTGCTTAGCAGACCTGAATTTCCATAATAAATCTTCACCAGTCTCTGTACTCCCAAAAACCCCTTCCAAAGCAGAGAGATGCTCTGCAGCGGTGGCTTCCGGATGGGTGGCCCGGAAGAATCTAATGGCTTCTAAGGCAGGACCCCGCAGACTCTCCATCAGCCTCTTCCGTTTTTCCCCCTCGGAGCACTGCCACTCCTGGACCAAAGGGGTGGCATAGTCCATCAGGCCTCAGGTCATCTTCCCGGAAGGCACTGGTACCGTGCCAGAGAAAGTTTTAATTTACGGTAGGAATCTAGCTGTATGGAGGGGACTGCCAAGGGCAGAGAAGCCAACACTGAACTCTTGGGTGGGCAAGGGGAGGTGCCAGGGAACCCGAGGGGTAGTATCACTGGACAGATCCAAGGCTTGTAGCAACTCCTGGGTAGTCCTCCCCTCCACAGCTAACAATTTAAGCAGTTTATCCTTAAAACTGTTCATTTGAGGAGACCCCCCAGGAGTGACTGACCCACTGGATATGGATTAACCTCCACCCTGAGGCGCACCCTCGGGTAAAGTACAGGAGGTACCTTCTCAGGGTCGATGGCCATACTGCATAGGAGTAGCACCTGCAATGTCTGGTCAAGCAAATCAGCCATCGCCCTTTCACTTCAACCTTACCCAAACACTTTACCGTTCTGCAACAGAGACAATATCAGCAGCTGGGGTATCCAGGGCACATCTAACAATACTACAATCTTCTGGGAATCCAGCTCTTGACTTCACCCCAGCCCATCAGTTTGTGGACCATGGTTTGATGGGTCCCAGCTTAATTTTTCCAACACATCCCTTCCATTTTTCCATCATTGGGATATCTCCTCACTGAGCCACTAGGGGACACTAATCCCAGCGGTGCCTCCAATTTGTAACCCCTAGGGGGCGCTACCCTTAGGGCTACTACCCCTGTCTGCCCCCTCTGAGGCAGGGTAAGGGGCCCAGATCCGTGGACGGCTGCCTCCACCCAGCGGTTGGGGTTAGCCCAAGTAAGACTACCTCGGTTACAGCCCTCTGGGCTACTGCAACCCCCCTTTTGTCCCACTAGTGACTCCCACTGGGTACCAACAATTCTGTTCACCAGTAAACTTACCCCACGGAGAATGTAATCCAGCTCCCTTCGGGGACCCCCTGTAAAGTAAGGCACAGTTATGTTGCAATCACCAAGCAGCAGTTCACCATTAATGTACACAATAGCTAGGATGTAGCTATACAAAACAATCTGATGTATTCAGGGGGAAAACAACAAGGACAGGGGGAATCAAGTTGATTAGCTTATCACTATACTCATCTACCTAGGGCTCTGTGCACAGGCCTATCCCTACCAGTTACTGTCCCTGGGTACCCAAGCCCTAGTGCTAGTCCAAACCGTGGCAGCTGGTAGGGGCCCTTTCACACATAGAAAAGAAAAAGTTAGTTAAACAGTCAGCAGTACAGTAATTTCATTTGGATCCAATGTGGCCATTCAACAGGGAGTTATCCTGAATTTGTACTCACGACCTCCAGACAAGATAGGGTCCTTCAACGTCAGCAGGGCTACTCCTGAGCTCCACGAGACTCCTCACACATTTGTATGGCAAACTGCAACAGGCAAAGTCCTTTAATGGCAGCAGGATTTAACTTGAGCTCCTCACACGTTTATATGGTAAACAGCAACAGGCAAAAGTCCTTTAATGGCAGCAGGATTTACTTGAGCTACACAAGCCTCCTCGCACATTTATATGGTAAACAGCAACAGGCAAAAGTCCTTTAATGACAGCAGGATTTACTTGAGCTACACAAGCCTCCCCGCACATTTATATGGTAAACAGCAACAGAGGGGTACCACACCAGGCAGCTGCTTCCAATGCTCCCACACACTCACCGTCACTGAGATACTACAAACGGCAGCCTCCACTTGTCTTTGGACAGAGCGCGATTCAGCAATTTTCTCCAGTCCTTCTTCAGGTCGAGCCTGGTGGGTAGCTGTGCAGAGCACAGCCTCCTCTGACTGCCCGGCGGCGGAGTTTACAAGTCGCTGGAGCTAACAACACCAACGGCCACTTCAGGCCTTCACGCGCTTCCAGCGAACACTCTTCAGCGCAGAAGCACACAGCTCCTCACTCCTCACTAGCCACAATGCATCTGGCCCTCCACAGCTTGGGGCACTCCTCTCCATACGGGCGCGACCCAATCCAATTGGCTGGCTGAGCCTGCCAGTCACTTCCTCTGCCTCTCACTGGTGCGAAAAAAGCGCCATAGCCCATAATGCCTTTCCCAAATACAAACAGTTCCTCTATTGGTCAGCCGACTAAGTAGGGTCCCGAGGTACTGATTGGTCCAATTCAGCAGTTCTGGACCAAAATGGGGGAGACAGTCAAAACAGTCCTGGCTGCAAAGGAAGGCAGGTTAGAACAACTACAATATCATTACTACTTTAATAGATAGTCAGCAAACAAGCACATCTTCTAATGAAGCTCCCTCTGCGCATTTAGCGATGGCAGAAAAGGAGTGATTATTCTGCAGCCTGGGCGGGAGTCGAGCATAGCAACACTCAACCCCCATTTCAACTAACTCTGACTGCAACAGGTAGCCCTTAAAGGGACAGAGTACGGAGGCCCTAAAAGAGCACTCACCAGGTCCCCATTTAGGCGGCTTTATGCTGATTACCAACCAGGCATAAGACACGTTAGGAACCCCCATTTGCAAGGGGGTTACACAAACATAATTAGAGAGGATAAGCAAAGGGAAGTTAACCCTTGCACAGAGTACAGCAAATTGTGGTTACAGGATTCAAGCTGGGACTCCATGTTCACAACTCTGCGCTTTAGCTGCTAAACAGTTTCCATGAAAGGAAAGGGAATTTGATTTTAAACAGTATCACAGTCTGTTATATACACTGTATCCAAAAGCAGTTTACAATCTGTGAATATTTGCCAATATGCCAAATGTCATTGCACTTGACTTGATCATATAATTTATGTATTTTTTACTTATGTCTAGTGCTGTATATGTATTACTGTTTATCTGTGTTCTCTGGTAGCCCATAACAACAGGCGTTTAGCTTCTGGATTCATCAGATTCTAAATAAACAAATAATCAAAACAAAATGTTTGCATCAGCCAAAGTAAAAGGAGCTTTTGAGAGATTGGGAGTGTTCAGGAATGTTTTGGAAGATTAAGTAATGTAGTGGTGGTGGTGGTGGGGGGGGAGCTAAGTACAAACGAGTTTAGTGACTTCTTTAAGTTCACAATTACTATCATAGACAGACATGCACAAACCATGACAAGCCATAGGGTTACACTGCACACTGTACAATATTTTGTAGCTGATTTTAGCCTAAGACTGTTTTTCTTTTCCAGATACATTTCAGGACATACAGTATCTAATTCTGATCCAAAAAGGTGGTCACCCTCCAAGCTGTGCAGCAACAACCATCAGCTAGCATAACCTAGGCACTTGAGCTACAATTCAATACTGTACTGGCAGTATCCACTGCAGGGGTGACTAGAATCCCCATTAGAATTAGTGGTAGGCAGGGAAGGCAGCTAGTGAAATGCCAGTTAAATGGATTTCACTCTGTCACCCTCTCTGCTGTCAGTCACAACTGAAAGCTGGGGAGGTGATGTCATTCGGTATTCTTGCAGCTGCATAAGGCACACTTCAGTAGCTGTGAGTGAGGGAGATAGAATGTTCGAAGAGTCTGAAGTAGTAGCCTGAAGGAGGAGACTGCAAAGTGCAGCTGCAGCTCCTCAAGCAGCTCTGAGATAGAGCTCCAGTTTTTCTTGTGTGCTTTAGTTCTCACCCTAGTGGAGGACGACCTTGCCAGCCTACTGAAGTGGTGGAAACAGTCTCCAGTTTGTGATTTTCCTGTGCTTCATCCCAGGAGGGATGGAGCAGGACTCTTGGATGCAGGGGCAATCCCCTGATCCTCCCAGGACTTTGGAAGCTGCCTTTGTATGACAACTTTCTGTGAGTACTTTGTTTGGAGTTTGCCCAGGAATACCTGCAATTTTTTAAAGGTGGATTCTCTGACAAAGGGACCCTGTCACCTTAGACTTTTCTTTAAAAGTTTTCTGCCTACAGTGGAGTCCAGTATGTGACCGTCCATGTGACTGAACCTTTACTTCTTGACACCCCTGTGGTGTCCTTTGTAGTATGTTAAGTGTGATATACATTTCAAGACAGCATCTACAGTTTCTACAGTGTGTGAGGTGTATTTATCAGATGAATGGCCGAGTATGAACTAGGAAACAAAAGGTGGGAGACCCCTCATCTGGAGTGACCAGTTTACTTCTCCAGGTTCTGAAGGGCACCTGTGTTTCCTCTCAGTGCATGTGGCCAATGCCTGAAGAAACAGTTTTACCCCAGAGAGTGGGATTTTCCTCCAGTTACCCCTAGTATGTGGGTCCTACAGTGTTGAGCCTCTAGGCTTTGTGTGGTTCTTGTACCACATCCATCCTATGCAATATGGGAAGGGTCCAAGTACTGGCCGGATGTGCCTAGTCGAGGGAGACTGTGTTCTACTGGTGGCTAGTCCACACATTCTACAGTTACCCTATGCTAAATGGGAATTCTTGGAGTTCTGTACCTTAGATGTCTGCATTTACAGTGTGTGTAACCCTTGGGGATCCATCTTCGCTTTGTGTAGTTCCTACTGTGTTTTGGAATAAAGCCACACTCTAGAATCCCAACCTGGTATGGACATTCTTGTTATTGCTTCCTGTGTAAAATTACTTTGGGTACCCCTGTCCAGAAGTACAAACCTAGCATAGCCCTGAGCAAATATTTTCTCCCCGGGGCCTGGGTTGTTGGCCATGCATTGGTCCCACCAAGTGTGTGGCGGGTATTTAGTGCCACACATGGTTGTGTTCTGCATTGATCCCATTTTGTCTATGGTAGGCAATGAGACACAGTTTTCTAGTTGTTGTATAACTGTTTAATTAGTATGCAACCCCCACCCTTCTCTGTTTCTACTGCTAGACTTGCCATGGTGGTGAGAGGAGTGCCCTTCTAGTTAATTAAGGGGGCTGATGGGGGGGTTACATGTGCAGCAACAACCATCAGCTAGCATAACCTGGGCACTTGAGCTAATGTCCAATACTGTACTGGCAGTATCCACTGCACTGCAGCGTAGGTGAGCTAATGTCTTCAAGAGAGAAATAAAGTGAAAGTGACAAGGCAGTACTATTATCAACCTAGCAGCCTCCTCTTGGAAGCAGATCACAACACATTGCCATTACAGTATGTGTCAAAGTGATCTGTCATCTGGGATCAGAAAGCAAGCTTCCACTACCAATATATTGAGATGAAAGCATGGCAAAATACAGCACCTACACATAATTGATGTTCAGTGTCATACGACCGAGCATTCCTTTGCAGTCAGCTGTCAAACTCAGTGTAAGAGACTTACAGTGCCATCCATCAGGATGAAGTGGGATATGGCATGTTTAACTACAGTTATTCTTTAATATCGATTTCTTTATATTTACTGGGAGGCATCCTGACTGGTGACTCTGTATTTATCTTGGTACATACATATACAGTATAGTATAATAGATAGATAACTGTAAAACAAGGCTGTATTTCCATCAAGGTGTCCTGATGACATCACAGACTTTGGCAGCGTAGCTCGAGAGGTCCCTATGGTGTCATCAAAACACAGAGATGGGAACACAGCCTTGTTTGTGAACAGTTACCTATATATTATTTTATACAGTATATGTTTTTTTATGGTATAAAAGCAAAAGCATGTGAAGTTTGTTCTCCTACTTGCTTAGGTACCAAGTGCTTTTCCGGCTGTGGTATGGTTTCTTCCTTGCCCCAGACTTAAATAATTCCCTCTTGCTTTGTCTCAGAAAATAAATCTGCCCTGCTGCCGCTTAGTACCCACCCAGTGCCCACAGTTCTAGCTCTTATTTTGTTTAAATGGCTTACTTTAATTTAGTTTATAGAAAACTGCTGCCCTGCTGTACAATCCTGAAATAGCAAGTGCTTCTATTTGAATGAGCATTATTTAAACAGAAGGACTTACTACGTCGGATCATTGAGCAGTGTGTAAGCTTATTGCAAACTAATTTAAAAAGTAAGTCATTTAAATTAAGATGCAAGATAGAATGCACTGGGAAGGCAGTAAGCAACTGAGTGTGGGGCACATCTGATTTTTAAAACAGACAGAAAATGGAATGTTTTAGGCTCCGGGGCAGGAGAGAAAAAATGCATAAATTAATGTGTAGACTTTAGGGGGTGAATACTTGGAATGCAAAGTTCATTCAGTGTCCTGGCTTAAAACTTGGTTACTCTTTTTTTTTTTATCATAAAAGAACGTTATTCCTCTTTTTATCAGGTACCACTGTCTACCATTGCAGTACAGGCCTAGAAATCTCCTGTTCTGATTCTGTTGCTACAAATATCAGGCCTGTTACATTATCTGAAGTGTCACTCAAGTCACATTAGTACATGGATAAGTGTTGTAGTACTTGGGTTTCTGTGCTGTCCAAAATGCTGTTGTAACACAGTAGTGACATAACTACTGGGGTACAATGACATTTCTGTGCACCACAGTAGTTACATCACAATAATAGGGAAGGCAATGCACAGCTCCTTGTCTCCCTAATCGCTGAAGCACCAAATGCTTCTGCTGCAGTCGGCCATTATGAAAGATCCAGAGGGCAATCAAACATAGTTTATGTACTACAGTACCAGTACCTGGTTTGGGATTTTTTATTGGACACAGTATTAAGAAATTTAGATATGCAGTTTCTTGGAAAACAAACACAGGCACATCAGATCCATCTGCTATAACAAAACATGAATTTATGACCCACCCACTTCTCATTCCAGTTTCAACATTATTCTCCCTCAATGTATTTAACAGTGACAAGACTGCATTGTTCAGGCAGGTAGACAGCAAAGAAGGAAGAAGGTACTTACAGGACTAGTGGAATATACAAATTTTTTACTACTGACACAAACTAAATAAGCGGTGCAGATCTAAACGTACAAAGCAACAAAGTAAACAAGCTGAGGTTTCAGAATAAGAAAGAATACTTTAAAATAACACACTGAGGATAAACTGTATTACTACTTACATAAACATTTGTGTCATCCCAGGACCCACCTCTGATTTAGCCTGGCAACAAAAATGCATTTTGTTATTATTATATATATATATATATATATATATTTTTTTTTTTAAAGAAACTTCTATTGCAAAATTTACCATCTGATAATCTTTCAGGGCCTTGAGCTCTTAGATACACCAACAAACACAAACTTCAAAATCAGTTTAGAAGCATTTTACTAGAAAGATACTCATGTCTTTAATTCAAGCTAATACAATGAAACCTTTTTTATTTTATGACTAGGTTTCCCCTTACCTGGCCCATTCCTGACACCGGTGCCTCCAAGCCATCTTCCTCCAGCCTACAAACCCCTATGGCTTGCACACCAGACCCAGGAGGAAGCTTAAGCCCAGCAGTGGCAGGGATAATATCCTGGGGTCAAGGTGGGGCACAACATACAAGAAGAGCTCTGTCCATGCATCACCCCCTCCATCTGTGCCAACAGTGGAAGATACAGCGTGACAGAACTTGCTCGCACTGCCATGAGGTATTGTGTCCCTTGGATCCACTCAGGATCCTGGGCTTTGGATATGGGAGGTTCACAAAAACATAGAATATGTTATCAGAAAAGGACAGGTAGGCCCATCTAGTCTGCCCTATTTTCCCTGCCTAACAGTACATCTTAGACTCTATTTTGTCACAGGTGTCCCTCCCTCCTTCCTTACCTTTATCTGTTATACCCTTGTGCCTATCCCAAACATGCTTAAAGCTCCCTACTGTTTTCACCCCCACGACCTCCTCTGGCAGATTGTTCCAGGCATCCAGCATCCTTTCTGTGAAGAAGTATTTCCTCATATTCCTCTTAAACTCCCCTTCCCCAAACTTCATGGCATGACCACATGTTCTGGTACTCCTATTTAAGTGACTCCCCTCCTGCACCTTGTTCACCCCCATGAAGTACTTACTGGTCTCAATCATGTCTCCTCTCACTCTCCTCTAGGGGGTACATACTGAGCTCCCACAGCCTCTCATCGTATGGTTTCTTGTGCAACCCCCGTACCATTTTAGTAGCCCTCCTCTGGATCACTTCCACTCTGTCAATGTACTTGCAGAGGTACAGTCTCCAGAACTGGATACAGTACTCCAGGTGGGTCTCACAAGTGAGCGATACAGGGCAACACCACCTCCCTTCTCCTGCTAGACAGCCCCCTCCCTATCAACCCAGCATCCTGCTCGGCCTTTCTGCTGCCCTTCCGCACTTCCCTGCCATCTTGAGATTATCCGATATGATCACCCCATGGTCCCTGTTCTTGTTTGGTTAACTGTAAGTACCACCCCCATCTTATACACAACCCCCAGCTTTCCCTGCTCTAGGTACATGACTTTTCATTTTCTGACACTGAAAACCAGCTGCCACTCCCTAGATCTCTCATCTAGTTTCCCTAGATCTCTTTGCATTCTCTCAACCCCCCTTCTGGGTGTCCACCCTGTTGCAGATTTATGTGTCATCCACAAAGAGCCACACCTTCCCCTTCCTTCATTTGTAATATCACTTATGAAGACACTGAAGAGGACAAGGCCCAGTACCAATCCTTGTGGTACTCCACTGGTCACTCTCTCAGCCTCCGAGTAAGTAAGTAAGCTGTATTTATTTAGCGCCCAATTCCAGAGGCTCTGGGCACTTTACATCGAGGTGGAAATTAAAACATAAACAATTCAACAATTAGCTGAATAGTAGCTGTAGCTGCCGGCTACCAGCACCCTCTGCCTCCCGTCTTTCAACCAATTTGATACCCAGCACACCACCTTCTTCTCCACCCCATGGTTACTGGGTTTCTTTATTAGGCTCCAGTGTGGAACAGTGTCAAAGGCTTTACTGAGGTCCATACAGGCCACATCCACTGCCCTCCCAATCCACCTCCCTTGTTACCCAGTCAAAGAAATCTACAAGATTTGTTTGACATGACATCCCCTCTGTGAAGCCATGCTGCTGGCGGTCCTGCAGCCCATGTGTCTCCAGGTACTCCATCAGTCTCTCCTTCAGCAGAGACTCCAATAACTTCCCCACCACTGATGTGAGACTGACTGGTCTGTACTTACTGGCCTCCTCCTTGCTGTCACTGCTCCATTCATGTGGAACCACCACCCCCTTCCAATGAGGTGCTAAATAGCACTGCCAGAGGAGCGGCTAACACCATGCTCAGTTTCTAAAGTACTCTTGGATGAATTCTGTCTCGCCCCATCGCCTTATTTTCTTTAAGGGATTCGAACCCCCGGTGAATTCTCTCTTCCGAAAATGGACTTGTGACCAGCCCCCATCCTCCAGTATCTGTTAGTGCATGATATCTCATTCTCCCCTTCCACTGTGAAGACCAGGCAGAAGTATTTGTTTAAAATTATAATGTTTTCTTGATCTTCGTCTGCACATTCCCCCCTCCTGGTCTCCTGATCTTCACTATACCACTCACTGCTTTCCTGCTTTCGCTCACATACCTGAAAAAAGTCTTATTCCCATTTTTATCCTCTTGGAAATAAGTATGGTGAGCAAATGTACTTACCATTAAGCCACTGGATTGGATGCAGTAGTTGCTATTGTTGCCATACTAGCCTCTGCTTGCCCCTGGTCCCACCCAGCCCCATTGCCCGAGGGGATGGAGATGGCCAAACTTACCTTCTTGAATTCCAGTTCTGCGATGGGAGGGAACAGGAAGCTGCACAAGACCCGAGTGTGTTGGGTTTTTCATCATATCGGTAAGGGTGTTGCAGCTCTGCCTGTCCTCTCTCCAGACATCTGCATGTACTGAGCTCAAGGGATCACTAGTACATAATAATGTGCACATCCCTAAGCCTGACTGATAACCACCAAATGACTCTGCCGGCACTGCACTAACATCAGTGGTCACCCAGCAGCACTGTGGCAGAGGCAGTGACTTTCCCTTCCTAGAAAAGTACAGCATCCACGGAATGCTCAATCCTCCTCCCTTCCTTGGCCATCCAATAGCCCAGGCTTATTCCCAAACCTGGGTCACCAGTATCACAAGCATTAACCCTGCCACTGTGCCGATGAGCTTGTCACCACACACAGTTTTAACAGCGGAGGACTAATAATATTGCAAACCATAAAAGGTAAATTAAAGTAATAAATGCCCAGCCTGTTGCTGCCAGCGTTTGTACTGCTATGCAAATGAAATGGACACAGATCCAATGATTGGTTCCTAGATAACCAGACTCCAGTGGGTGAACATTTTTGCTAGTGAGGCTGTTCTCTGAGGAATCTTACTGTGACAGCCCTTAAATGGAACTTCAAGGACCACTGGGAAAGATAACTCTGGGGAGACCAGATTTACTGTGTATGGCTATGTGGAACTGATGAATATGAACTTACCAAACAAATAAGCTTTCTCACTGACAAATCCCAAATAAAAATGTAACAACCTTTTCCTGCCAGTAGGGAAAGAAAGAATAGTTATGCACTTACCCTAAAACAGTAGAACTTTAAGAGAATCTCTCATCAGGCCACACCTTTGGAACTTATAGCTGCCAGGCACTAGGACCACATGGAAACTTTTACAAGCTGTCTACCAGGGGCCATCTACAATGATATCAGACACTGGCATGCATATATAAATGTGGGTGGACCCTCCTCTCCTCAGTTCCTCTCTGGAGATCATAATCAGTGGACTTCCTTGTAGGGAACAAGGACAGAACCCAGCATTCCACTAACCAGGCAAGGGAAAGGGCTGGAAAATGATTCAATGAAGATAATAGCAGCAACCCCAGAGCTGAAGGCCCACAAGGGGGAAGGAGGGTGGGGTGGGATGGCATGGCCTGATGAAAGAATTCTCTCAAAGACCAACTGTTATGGTAAATACGTAACTGCTCTATCTTCTTCGAGGACATCTCTTTCATCAGGCCATAGCTACGGAATGCGTACCAAGCAGTGATGATAGTGAATAGTCTGGGTGGCTCAAGCTGCAAGGGTTAAGAAAGTAAGCCTTGTAGTACAGCTAGGTCAAAGCCAGCTCTTCTATGAGAGACAATGTCCAGACTGTAATGCTTGGTAAATGTATGGACACATCTCTGGGTAGCAGCTGCAGAGATCTCAACAGCAGACACAGTTTTGAAACAAGCAACAGATGTTGTCATGCTTCTGGTGGAATGACAATGAATCATGCCAGGGAGTTCCTTGCCATACTTCTGGTAACAAAAAATAATACAGTGTGCAAGCCATCTGGATAGCCACTGTGCAGAAACTGGGGTGCCCTGTTTCCCAGGGATGAATGGCATAAAACACCTATTAATATCTTCTACATTCTTTGGTATGGTGTGTTTAGGACCTAGGTTTACTAGTTTTTTTTTGGAAAAAAGAAGGCCGTAGCTCATCTAGATTTCCCACACACAATGTGGGCAATTTTAAGACAAAGGCATCATAGTTAGCCAGGTGTCAAGCCCCTTTTGAAAACACCAACGCTAACTGAATCAACCAACGTTTGAGGTAATTGGTTCCATAGTCTGGGAGCCCCGACTGAATATACAGGTTACTCACCTGTGACAGGAGTTCTAGGAATGGTATATGTTGTTCATCCACACTGTCTGGCAGGTATCCTTGCCGCTTTAAATCTTGCCGGAAGGTATTCAAGCTGGCTCCTCCCACCCACCCGGGTGGTAAAACTCTCGGCTCCGCCCCATGACGCAGATCTGGCCGCTGGAAAGCTCAGGTTTGCGTCGAGCCAGGGGAGGTGGGATGTAGGGATGAACAACATATACCATTCCTAGAACTCCTGTTACAGGTGAGTAACCTGTATTTCTAGGGACATGGATATGTTGTTCATCCACACTGTCTGGCAGACTCCTAGCAGTTCTCCAGGAGGAGGGAGGCAAGGCGCACACCCCCTACTTAGGGAATAGAGACTGGAGAACCGAGGCCCCAAAACCAGCATCCCGGCGTGACTCAAGGTCGATGTGGTAATGGGTGATGAAGGTGTGTGTGACTTCAGGTAGCAGCCTGCAGATATCCTGGATAGGGACGTCCTGAAGCAGCCACCGATGCAGCAGTATGGGCGGGTAGAATGACTCTTATCCCTCTGGGAGGCTCCATGCCCGCCAACTACAGCAGAGATCTATGCAGGAGGTGACCCACCTGCTTATCGCCTGCTTGGCTGCAGGTCTGCCAGGTGCTGCTTCAGCGTGGGGACAAACAGCTGGCGAACCTCTCCCAATTTCAGCCATGCGCTCCTTATAATAAGCGGCGCCCTTCTAGGGTCAAAGTATGGAGCCTGTATTCGGCCTCCGAGGTGTGATTGGGGTAAAACACCGGAAGAGTCAACACCTGGTTAAGGTGAAACTCCGACACCACCTTCGGAAGGAATTTCGGGTGGGGGCGCAGGACAACCTTGTCCCTGTGGAAGACCAGGTAAGGAGACTCGATGCAGAGCACCTGGAGTTCTCCCATCCTTCTGGCTGACGTGATAGCCACCAAGAAGGCCGTCTTCCATGACAGGTGAGAGAGTTCACACCTGTGCATTGGTTCGAATGGCTTGCCCATGAGCTTTGCCAGTAAATCCCACGGAGGTGGAGGTTCTCGCACCGGAGGGGAAATGTGATCAAGGCCTTTGAAAAAGCACCAGACCACCTTCTCCTGCGCAACCTACTGCTCCCCGGCCCGCGCCCGGTAAGCAGAGATGGCTGCCAGGTGCACCCTTAGGGTCGTCGACCTAAGCCCTTGACTAGAAAGGGACCATAAATAGTCCAAGATGCTTGCCAAAGGACAGAAGGAAGAGTCCAAGCCCTTGCCCTGACACCAAATGGAAAATCTCTTCCATTTGAAGGCATAGCATTTCCTGGTCGACTCCTTACGGGAGGCCTCAACTACATTGAGGACCTCGTCGAAAAGACCCAAGGCCTGGAACTCTAGCCACTCAGGAACCAGGCCGTCAGGTGCAGGGATTGAAGGTCCGGATGGAACGCCTTCCCCTGACTGACTGAGAGCAGGTCCGGGCGAGCTGGAAGCTGCCTCGGGAGCCTGGAGCTGAGGCTGAGGAGATCTGGGTACCAGAACTGGCGGGGCCAGTCTGGGGCTATCAGAATCACCTGCGCCTTGTCCCTCCTTGCTGAGAAGCACCTTGTGAATCAAGGGAAACGGGGAAGGGCGAGAAGAGGCCCGGTCCATGGCCTCGGAAGGCATCCCCTGCAGCGAGCCCTGCTGAGGGGCGGGCATGAAACAGCCTCAGCTTCGCATTCTCCCTGGAGGCAAACAGGTCCACCTGAGGTGTGCCCCAATGGGAGAACAGATCTTGTACTACCACCGGCAGGAGAGACCACTCGTGAGATGCAGCCCCTATCCGGCTCAGGGCATCGGCCAAGGTGTTGGAGGCTCCTGCCACATGAATGGCTAGGAGATCCGCCTCCAGGCTGCGCACGAGTGACCAAATGCGGAGAGCTTCCCTGCATAGAAGCATGGAACGCGTCCCGCCCTGGCGGTTTAGGTAGTACATGGTCGTGGTATTGTCCGTCTGGACTCGGACCACTTGACCCCAGAGAAACGGAGCAAAGGCGGTGAAAGCTAGGTGGACCGCTCAGAGCTCCAGCAGGTTGATGTGGCATCGGGACTCCCACGGGGACCAGAGGCCGTGCGCTCGGTGTTCCCCCAGATGGGCACCCCAACCCATCAGAGAGGCATCGGTCGATAGAGAGACCGTCGGCTCGGGGCGGACAAACGGGATGCCCTCCTGCAGAAGAGATGGAACGGTCCACCACCAGAGAGTGTTCCACATCTCCTGGGTCACCATCATTAGCTGGTCCAATGGATCGCAGCGTTGTGACCACTGGCTGGCCAGTCCCCACTGAAGGGGGCGCATGTGCCAGCGTGCCCAACGGACCACGCTGGTACAGGCCGCCATGAGACCCAGGAGGCACAGGAAGTCCCGGGCAGGGCGCGATTGCCCAACCAGAAATGATTGGGCAAAGGGGGAAAGAACCTCGGCCCTGTCCTCCGGGAGCTGTGCTCTGGCTCGAAGAGAGTCGAGCTCTGCCCCGATAAACAGAATCACCTGCTTCAGCTTGAGTTCCGACTTGGCCTCGTTGATGAGAAGGCCGACTTGAGAGCAAACCTGAGGCCAGATCTCTGGACCGCTCCACCTCCTGTCTGGAGGGGCTGCTATCAGCCAGTCGTCCAGGTAAGGTACACCGGACCCCTCGGCGCCCCCGCAGAAAGCTGTCACCACTGCAATGCATTTGGTGAAGACCCTGGGAGCTGGAGACAGGCCGAAGGGCATGGCTCGGAACTCGAAGAGGGACCCCTCCGCTCGAAAGCGAAGGAATCTCCGATGTGACGGACAGATAGGGACGTGAAAGAACGTGTCCTGCAGGTCCAGAGAGCAGAACCACACGCCGTGTTCCAGGGATGGTATTATCTGAGCCAGAGTGACCATCCTGAAGGTTCGAGACCTTAGGAACTTGTTCAGGTCGTGAAGGTCGAGAATGGGGCGCCAGCCCCCCGTCCGTTTCGGAACCAGGAAGTACCTGGACACAAACCCCGGGTCTGAGGGAGGGTCCGCCACCTCCCTGATCACCTCCTTTTGGAGGAGGAGAGCGATGTCGGCCCGACGAGCCGACAGTGAGGCTGCAGACCCCGAGGCCCCCCGAGGTGCGACGGCTCTGAAGGGTGGGGCCTGCTCGAATTCTAGAGGCAGGCCTTTTCCCACCACCTCCAGTACTGACCTGTCCGTGGTAATAACGGACCTGGCGGAAAGGAAGTGCCGGAGCCGTCCCCCCACGGGGGGAACCTGGGGGTGAGGTGACGGGGTTGGGGGCGACACCCCTCAGCCCGTCACTGGGCAGGCTTGGAGTAGAAGGAACCGGCCGAGGGACCTCCTAGGCCTTTACCTCCCTGCTTCCTGTTGGAGGAGCTCCAGGCTTCAGGTTTGGGATGCCAAGCCGAGCCTGCTGGCCCTGACGTTGCTTGGGCCGGACTCGTGCGGGCTAGAAGGACAGGCTTAGGCTATGGTTTGGTGCCTTGTCCTTCTGAGCGAAGAGACCGAGTCCAAGGTAGCATTGGACTTCTCGATCCTCTGCAGGTGACCTTCCACCCCAGGGCCGAAGAGGTCAGTCCCCAAAAAGGGAACATCCGCCAACTTGTGCTGGGTATCCGAAGTAAAGGTGGATATCCTCAGCCAAGCCCGACGACGCATAGCCACTGCGGCCGCCACAGACCTGGCACATGAGTCCCCAATGTCTAAAGCAGTATGGAGCTGCTGCTTGGCCACTGCCCTGCCCTGGTCCCGCACCTGCCTGACCGTGGTCTGCAGATCCGCGGGAAGATGAGGGACGACCTCATCCAGGGAGCCCAACAGGGCATGAGAAAAATGTGCCATGAGGATGGACGAACTGGCCTGGCGAAGGCCGAGGGAGGACGCAGCATAGACTTTTCGCCCGGTATAGTCCAATTTCTTGGACTCCTTGTCGGGAGGTTTGTCCACATCCCTAGCGTTCCCGGCACGCCGGAAAACGCTGTCGGTAACCAACCCCTCCGCCGAGGGGTGTTCCAAAACCGACAGGGAACCGGTAGAGACGCCATACTTCCCGGCCATCCTGGCCGAAGGCGCAGGACAGGAAGCTAGCGCCAGAGCTCCAAGGCCGGACCCACTATGGCCTCAGCCACTGGAAGGCCTCCGTGGGGAATCCCTCGGTCCAGAATCTCCGTGAGGGATACCTGGCCCATTTGAAAGCAGGTTGAGCTTCATCCCGGTGGACTCGAGATGAGCCGAAGCAATCCTAGGAAGGACGGGGCTATCGTCCACCGACTGTCCTCCTGAGGACTCCCAAGTCCACTCGCTTGGAGAAAAGGGAGGAATCATCCTCGGACTCGGAAGAGTCCTCAAAGAGCTGCCTCGGGCCTGAGCCACCCTCCACCTGCCGAGGTCTATCGGGAGTGAGGGTGACAGACAGCCTATGGGGCAGTCCCGAGCCGACCGAGAATTTTTGGTCGGAGCCCCAACTAACGGCTGTGGAGGCGGAGGTTCCACCAGAATCGGTGGGGCAGCTGGAATTGGCCGAACAACCGGCCTGGGAACAGGCTCCTCAGCTAGAACGAGGGGTTGTTTGCCGCTCCGGTGACAGCCACTTAATGGCGGGGAAGGCAGCGGGTTGGCTTATTCCGGTCAGAAGGAACTGTTGCCACATGAGTTCCTCATACCTCCGACGCAACTTGCGCCGAAGCCTCTCCTCGTCCGAGGAGGAGGAAGAGGACGAGCGGCTGCACCACTTGCCGCAGTGCCGAGACCGAGACCGCCTATGATGGCGGGATCGGCTGGACCGTGAAGATGTCCGAGACCGAGACCGAGAACCTCGGCTAGGCCGAGGACGGTGCGGGGAGGTGTCGCGGGGAAGCGGCACTCCCCTCGGTTCGGACGATTCAACCGAAGGCTCTGGAACCGGAGGCACAGCCGAGCCGACGGGATCCTCAACTCCCACCGGGGGAAACGGGGAGAGGGGATTCTCGGCTTCTCCAGCCGACAACCCGTCCAACTGGTCGAGAAAAATCTCGACCGTGTCGTGAGTCTCGATCAACTGGCCTGGCGGGGGACACCCGTGAGACCAGTGGCGAAGCCGGTCGACCGAAGTCGATGGCGACAACTCGGGGAGAGATCTTTCCGCTCCCAGAGCGTCGACGGTGAGACTTACCTCTTGTCTCTCTTTTGGACCGAGAAAACGGTCCAGAAGAAGTTGGACCTCACCTTTTGTCGAGAGGGTCAGACAAAGCTCCTTAAAAGAAGCGAATAAGAGGCACCGAGAGATAAGCGGGACAAATGCGCCGGAGGTAGAAGCGGCGCCGCCTCCTCTTCGAGGCGATCATCTCTTGAGCTGATCCTCCGACCGCGCCATGACACCGCCGACCGGGCCTCTTTGACTTAACCGGAGGAAATCTCTTCTCGGGATGCCCCAGTTGTAAACGGGCAGCACGGTCTTCGAGGACATAGGCCGAAAAGGAAGAGCACAGGTCGCAGGCCTGCGGGTCGTGCTCAAGGCCCAAGCAGTAGACGCACGTGGAGTGCGGATCCGTCCGAGACATTTTCTGCCTGCAGGGGCATCTCCGGAAACCGGGAGTCGATTTGTCCATCGCAGCCGCGAGGCAGAGAAGACCGAGGTGTTTTTAGCAAAAACTTTTAATTTCGAAAATTCGAAGAATTAGGAACCAGTCTTATACGCAGAGCGTTAAGGAGGGAACCTGAGCTTCCAAGCGGTAAGAAAGATCTGGCGTCATGGGGCGGAGCTGAGAGTTTTACCACCCGGGTGGGTGGGAGGAGCCAGCTTGAAGACCTTCCGGCAAGATTTAAAGCGGCAAGGATACCTGCCAGACAGTGTGGATGAACAACATATCCATGTCCCTAGAAAAAAATGTTTTCTAAGGTTGATACGTGCATGTGGAACAAAAAGTTGTTTATTATGACTTCTCAGCATGATTTGCCGATTTGTAAAAATAAGACCACACTTATTCATAAGATCTGGATTTCTCATTAATTTATAAATTAGAATTTGGTCCCCCCTAATTCTTCTATTTTGCAGAGAGTACAAACCTGTTATCTGTAATCTATCAAATTAAGAACTTTTTGCTAGTCTTGGTACCATCCTTGTAGCCCGTCGTTGAATCTTCTCAAGTCGCTTTATGTCACCCTTTAAATGAGGGCTCCAAAATGGGGACCCATAGTCAATTAAGGGTCTAATACATGCCCTATAAAGAGGTATCAAGCATTGTTCTGTTTTTGTAATGAAGGAGCACTGAATTTGCTTGAGTAAGCCTTTTATTTTATTAGCTGTTTTTAAGCAATGATCCAAGAAGGTTAGTCTGGAACTAACCAAAATGCCTAAATCTCTTTATCAGTAGATTTAATCAACCTGTTGTTTATGTAGTAACTGTGTTTAGGATTTTGAGTTCCGTAATGCAAAACCGTGCATTTATCAGTATTAAATTCAATTTTGTTATTTATTGCCCATTTTTCAATATTTAGTAAATCTAATTTAAGTGAATCGTAATCATGAGTGTTCTCCACTACTCCCCCAAGCTTAGAATCATCAGCAAATTTGCACAGCCAATTTGTATTACTTATTTGCATATCACTAATATGTATGTTAAATAGAATAGGGCCAAGTACCAAGCCCTGTGGAACCCCACTGGAGACTACAACTAAATTGGAAATGCAATTATGTATAGAGACCCTCTGAGTTCTATTTGTCAGCCATGCATTGATCCATTTTATTAGTCCAATGGAAAATCCCAGTGATTTCATTTTTTTAATAAGGTTTCCATGGGGAACTTTATCAAATGCCTTGCTGTAATCCAGCAATATGATACTGATATGTTGTCTGTTTTCTAGATCCATGCTAATATTGTTATAGAAGGACAACAAGTTAGTTGTGCAAGAGTGACCAACTTTAAACCTATGCTGGGTGATGTCGTCTATGTTTAATTCCTTAATTTCTTTCACTAAGTATGATTTTATTATTTTTTCCATGGATTTGTAGATGATTGATGTAAGACTTATGGGTCGAAAGTTCTGAACAAATGATCTACTACCCTTCTTGTGAATTGGGGTTATAGCAGCTGTTAGCCAGTCTGCTGGAATTTTGACTGATTGTAGGGATCTATTAAATAGAATAGTTAATGGTACCGAAATTGCTTCTGCAGTTTCTATGAGAAATCTGGCACTGATTTGGTCAGGTCCTGGGCTGATAGATTTCTTTAAAGATTTAAGAAGGGGAATAATATCAGAAACAGTAATATTATAACTGTTTTTGAGATTTTTGCATGAGTTTGGATCCATGTTGGGGATACAATGATCTTTTTTAGAAAAATCTGAACAGAAATAGGAGTTTAAAAGGTTAGCTATATCAATGTCTTGCTGTTTTATATTGCCATTTTGTGTAAGAGGCCCTACCTTTCTAAAGTTCCCCTTTTTATTATTTAAGTATGAAAATAATGCCCTATAGCCATCTTTAGTGTGGGCCAATTTTAACTCAATTTTCATTTGTGCTTTTTTGATCATACTTTTTAAAGTTTGTAAAGATTTTTTATATTTGATATAGGTTGCATTCTTCTCTACCAATTTACTTGATTTGAGTTTTTTTAAATAACTTTTTTTCTTTTTAATCTGTAATTTGATAGATTTATTTAACCACTTGGGTATCCTACCTTTATTATTGTATTTATCTTTTCTTGATACATATTTTTCCTCTAATGTAAAAATTACGTCTTTTAATTTAGTCCAGGCCTCATTTACTGTAAGACCAAAACATTTTTTTGTCCATTTAATATTATTTAATTTATTAATGATGACTTAAAAATGGGCAGTGTCATAATTCCTATATATTGACTTCTGTTTTAATCTGTGGTGTTCGCCTATTAGTTCAAACATGATAGAATAATGATCACTATTTCCCAGAGGATCCAGTATTGTGATCTTGGTAAGTTTGTGACTTATGTTGGAAATAAGAAAATCAAGGATATTCCCTCCTCTAGTGGGTGAAGTAACTAATTGAGCAAACCATTTTCAGTTAACATGTTCAGAAAAACAGTATCTTGCTTGATATTATTTGTGTTTGTAAACCAATTAATATGGGGCATATTAAAGTCTCCCATGATTATTACATCTTTATGGTCTGAAAAAGTTGTGATGTCCTTTAATAGGGCTTCTCTGTAAATAAGATCTGAAGAAGGGGGGTTATAACAATTTCCCACAATGATTTGTGGGAGGCCTTTTATCTGGATAGTCACCCATATACTTTCTGTATTATACTGTAACTGTAATTCATGGGATGGAATATATTCTCTTACATAAAGCCCAACTCCCCCCACCTTTTTTATCAATTCTGTTTTTATGATAAAGCTTATAACCTGAAATTTGTTGATTCCATACGGAGTTTGAATCCTACCAGGTTTCTGTTATCCCTAAAATATCTAAATTTAATAATTTACTTTTAGCTTCTAGTTCCGTTAATTTTGAGATATTCAGTGATCGAGCATTTAGTGACATAAATTTATATCCTTTGAATGACTGACTTTCTGGATGTTTAAGAGACAAGGGTAATACCCCTTTATTCCCCCTTCCTAGTTAGTTTAAATAATTAATTATGATTTTTAATAAAGTTTCCCCCTTCATGGTACTGCCCCGTCTATTAAGATGCAGTCCATCCCAATTACACAAGAAAGGTTTGTTTACAAAGTTTTCCCAATGGGTTACACAAACTATATTTTGTGACATACACCATTTTCACAGCCATTCATCTGTTTGTTTAATCCTTGCGGTTACATAACGAGTAGCTCTAGGAACAGGTAAAATTTCAGAAAAACACACTGTGCATCCTTTCTCCACCACCATGTTGTTTAAAGTAATAATGTCTTGTTTCAATGAGTTATGATTTGTACTGTGAATATCATTTATACCTGCGTGTATAACTAAAGGATTTGGACCAGGATTTTGCAGAATGTTTGGGATCATATTAGTAATGTTAGATATCTTTGCCCCTCTGAAACTAGAGCAGGTACGTTTTATCTTGTCCTGATTGCAGATGGCCCTATCTATGTGTTTAATTATAGAATCCCCCAGCACAAATATTTGTTTTGGGTTAACAGTGGGATGTTGAAGTATAGCATCTGGGACATCATACTGTGAAGGGGAATTTGTAATACCAGAGTGTTCCTTGAATTTGGTATGTGATAAAGGAGAAGGCCCCTGTTTCAGTGTAGTACTTGTAGGTTCTAGCGATTTAGTTTTCAAGGATTTTACTAAATTTGGTGATTTCATATGAAGCAGAGGTTTCTGGTTCATTAGTCATATTATGGGCCTCCTGGTCTGATAATGACTGATATCTGTTTTGCACAGGAACCTGGAAGGAGCGATAAGTCTGACCTCCTCTGCGTTTTGTTTCGACGTTTTGAACCACAGCCCAGTACTCTATAGGAAAAAGAGAGGAATCTGCTGCTGTTTCAAAAGGGAAACTATCAAACATGGCAATTGCAGAGGATGGATGAGGGCTATTTAAGGTATACTGGATTACAGCATCATCTATAAAGTTCTCCAAGTTTTCAATGTCTGTGTTAATTGTCTGTCTATTTAGTAAACTAGCTACCTGTTCCTGGAGAACACCTATTAGCAGGCAGTTGTCACAAACAAATTCGCTGTCAGGTTCTCCCTGGCAAAACATTAAACAATTGCCACACCACTTAATGGGGTCTTCCATTTTTTCAGGAAGGAAAGACTGTCTTCTATATAAGCCAACTTACTGTTTGAACAGTTCTGGTATAAGTTTCAACTCAGATCCCCAGGGTCCCCAGTGGACACAGCAGACACACACAGATGCGCATGTCTCTGCGCGCATCTCCACGCGCCTTGCTGCGCTCGCCTGCTCACTACAGGGCGAGATTTAAGGCATCAAAGACCCGGAAGTGCAAGCTGGAGGTCACAGGTCTCTCACAACCGCATTGCAAAATATTAGTCTAAATAATTTAATTATAGCCTTATGCGTTGCCCACTCATTCGTGGGGAAGGCACAGACACTGAACAAATAGCAGCCAATATACTGTAAATGTTTAAAATGAAATGTAGTTGTAGTTTAGTTGTAGTTCAATCTGTATGTCATCCAGACTACAACTCTCTTCCGGCTTCCGTTTTAACATCGGAGGCAGGGCTCACAGTAAAAATGTTATACTAAATATTTATGTGCTTCCAAAACACTAAGCATACACACACTGCTGTCAGTGTCCGAGTCCCCCAGTAAGTGGTTCCACACTGATTGAGCTGTAGAGTTTAGCTCGCCTGCTCGCAACAGGGTGAGATTTAAGGCATCAAAGACCCGGAAGTGCAAGCTGGAGGTCACGGGTCTCTCGCAACCGTGTTGCGAAATATTAGTCTAAATAATTTGATTATAGCATTATGCGTTGCCCACTCATTCGTGGGGAAGGCACAGACACTGAACAAATAGCAGCCAATATAAAAGTTTAAAATGAAATGTAGTTGTAGTTCGGTCTGCATGTCATCCAGACTACAACTGTCTTCCTGCTTCCGTTTTAACATCAGAGGCAGGGCTCACAGTAAAAATGTTATACTAAATATTTCTGTGCTTCCAAAACACTAAGCATACACACGCTGCTGTCAGCATCTGAGTCCCCACAGTTACGAGGTTCCACACTGATAGAGCTGTAGAACCTGGGTATTGTATATACAGCTAGAGCATGGAGCAATGCTTCCCCTGAAGTGGCATGCTCTGGAAATTAACTAGCGGATGGATTGTTTGATGTAAAATAAAGTCAGATACCACCTTTGGTAAAGACTTAGGATGAGGACACAAAGACACCCTGTTTTTGTGGAAAGACAGATAACAAGCTCTGAGGAAGCCCAGTGAGGAAAGCGATACGTAAACCAGCAGTGGCAACACTGCCATCCTATTTCTGCTGGTTCCATGCTTGAAAAAGAAGAAAAAAAATTGGTTACTGAAGTTTTTTCAACTCCTTTCTTATTTAAGATTCCAGTGTGACTGCTGAGTGCAGCTGCCTCTTTATTGAACATTGGACATTCAACAGCAGCACCACCACTCCTGTGTCATACCCCACTTGTGTTCCAATGGCAGATAAGAAGGCTCACACAGGAGAGCTTCTAGCAGCTAAATCCTTCAAGCAGAACTGACTGCAATTAAAAGCAACACTTTCTGAAAAAGAAAGTGGAAGCCATAAGTCATGCTTGGCACACAATGAGTTAGTGGAAGCTTTTCCTCAAAGTAAAAGCCAGGTCTCAACCTGGGACTAGATTACAGAGGGGGATGCCAGATGTGGAATCCCCACCCCTCCCCCATCATGCATGGGTCACTTTCAACTGTGTAACCGTACTACCACTGGGATGCACAGGGAAAGCAAATATAGTTGACAGGTGCACTTTGCGAGATGAATATTACAGGCTGAATCCAATATGGACAAAAAGATACTCTAAAATGTACAGCTATGTAAGAACTTACCAGAACAATAAGATCTTCGAGAACAGCTCTTGCAGCAGGTTACACCATTAGGACTGAAGCAGTCAAGCAGCAGGACCAAACGAAAAACTTCTAGCTAGCTACAAACAGCAGGCCCCACCCCCGACGTTCCATACATCATAAAAAGGGGCAGTCCCCCAGCATCCCTCTGTTCTCCTGCCGGAGACTCCGGCATAGCGATGTGATTCTGATGGGAGACTGAGGATCCGCTTCCAAAGGAGGACCGATAAAATCAATTGCCTCAAATGCAGATGACCTCCTGAGCGGAAGGTGGATGGGAAAGTACCTGCTGTAAGTGCTGTTCTCGAAGATCTACTGTTACAGTAAGTTTTTACATAATTGCACTATCTTACTTCGAGAAACGTCTCTTGCAGAAAGTTACACCATTAGTGATAGAGATGACCCCTAAATTTGGGAGGTGGACATTCATGAAAGAAGCCTCTGCAGGACGGCAAGACCAAAGCCCACTCTGCGCCTGGAGGCAATGTCCAGACTGAAGTATATGATGAATGTGTGCACTATACTCCAAGTTGCTGCCCCACAAATGGTTGAAGCTGAAACATTAATCATTGAAACGAATGAGGCTGCCATCCCTCTGGCAGAGTGACCCTTTACCAGTCCCGGTAAGGGTTTATTCTGCTTCTGGTAGCAGAATACGATGCAGTTGACCAGCCATTTTGAGAGTCTCTGTTTAGACACCAATGACCCTAACATCCTGTGGACAAAGGTCAAAAATAACTGGTCAGACTGTTGGTGTGGTCTGGTCCTTTTCAGGTAGAACCTGAGTATCCTGTGCACATCCAATGTGTGCAGGAGAGCCTCTACCCTGTTGGAATACTCTGGATAACAAATCGGGAAATTGATATCCTGGTTGAGAGCTAGCTCTGACACTACCTTTGGTAGAAATTTAGGATTGGTTCGTAAGGACACACTGTTCTTATGGAAAATCAAATATGGCAATTATTGCATGAGTGCCTGGAGCTCGTAAATTCTTCTTGCAGAGGTAACTGCAACTAAAAATAACGCCTTCCAAGAAAGAACGCATAGCTCGCAATCTGTAGCTGGTTCAAAAGGTGATAATGTGAGCTGCTCTAAAATGAAAAGAAGGTCCCAAGGAGAGGTCAGATCCCTAATGGGTGGTTTCAAATGGAGCATGCCATGCAAGGAGGTGTGGGACAAGTCCAGTTGGCCAAGGGTTTTTCCCCAAAAGGTGCATGGTATGCAGATACTGCAGAAAGGTGCACCTTTATTGAGGAGTAACTCAGCCCCACTTCTGATAAGGAAAGAAGGTACTCAAGTTCCGATTTCACCAGGCAAGTTAGAGGGTCCAGGTAATGGGCCAAGGACCAAAGGCAAAACCTGTGCCATTTCATGACATATGTGGCTCGAGTAGAGGGTTTCCTTGCTGCCACCAGGATGTTAGCCACTCTGTCTGAGACTCTCTGGTGAGACATTGCTAGGTCCTAAGAAGCCAGATGTGCAGGTGCAAGGATCTCAGATTCAGATGAATCAGGGACCCATTGTCTTGCGACAGTAAGTGTGAGCTGAGCAGAAGAGGAGAGGGTGGCTCGCTCGCTAAGCACTGGAGAAGGGGAAACCATATCTGTCAGGGTCAATACGGGGCCACCAGAATCATAACTGCTCCATCGTCCTGCAGCTTGAGCAGGACTCTCTGGATCAAAGGAAAGGCATAAAGGAACCTGCCTGTCCAGGAGAGTGACAACGCGTCTCGCCAGAAAACAGCAAGCTGGCCCATCGGCGCAGTGGTTGGATTTCTGTTTGCGACATCAGCGACCCAGGTTCGGGAGCAGACTCGGGTCATTGGAGGGCTGATCGGGGGAGAGTAGCTTGAGCATCCCACGACAGCTCACCCTCTCGGAGGGAAGGGGGGGGCCCGCAACTTGTACGACCCCAAGCGGAGGCTCGGGGTAATACAAGCCCTACCCCCGCAGGGGAAGAGCGGCCAGATTACGTTGTGGATGTCGGCGCATGAGCCTTGACATCATGATCTGCACAGCATAGGGGAGAAAAAATGGAGGATAATGCCTGCCAGGACCGGGAAGACTGGCTGCCCCGAGCATGCCTCCGATGTGCCCCTGCTCTCCCAGCCACCTCCAGACTGACACAGTAAGTAGCTCGGGATGTTGGGGCCGCACCCTGTCCCTGCCCCAGGGGGTGCTCCGAGGTGCCATGGGGAATGGAGGTATGCTTGGGTAGAGCAGAGTGGCAGAAGGATGACTCCTTGACAGCCCCAAAGGATCGGGGCTGGCAGGACGAAAGGGGAGATAAACTGCAATTTAAAAAAAAAAGAAAAACACCAGGCCCTGGATCTAGTGAGCAGAAACTTGGCAATTTTGTATTATATGGGGAGGCGAATAGATCTAGTTCTGGCATTCCCCATTTTGCGAACAGAGTTTCTGCCACAGATTGTAGGAACTCCCATTCATGAGCACTGGAACGAGATCTGCTGAGTAGATCTGCTAGCGTGTTCTGTAACCCGGGAACATGAACTGCAGAGAAGGAGATATTGTGCTCTATTGCCCAGTACCCTACCCTCATCACTTCTCAACAGAGCCGAGATGAGTGGGTGCCCCCTTGTTTGTTGATATAGAACACTACTGACATGTTGTCTGTTTGCATCAGCACATAACCCTGGGGTAGGTCTGTTTGCATGGCCTGGAGGACGTAAAGGACCACTCTCATCTCAAGGACATTTATGCGAAGTGCTCCTTCCATTCCTGACCACAGACACTGAGTCTTTTTGCCACCCAGATGGGTGCCCCAGCTCGATCCTAACGCATGCATAGTCAGGATCCGTGAAGGAGTAGGTGACAGGAAGGAAACTCCTACCGTGAGGTGTTCCGGAACTAGCCACCATTGCAAGACTCGGAGAACAGAGTTGGGGACCAAGACCAGCTTGGTCTAGGTCATCCTGGCATTGATCTCACTGGACCCTGAGTGTCCACTGAATGGTTCTCATGTGTAAGCGTGATAGGGGAACCGTGGCTACTGCGGCTGCCACATGGCCTGGAAGATGCAATATGGTCCTTGCTGAGACCTGTTTTTGTCCCATGATGCACCTTGTCAGGCTTTGTAGACATTCTGCCGTCTTCTAGAAGAAAGGCCCTTCTCTCTGTAGTGTCCAGTACCGTGCCAATGAACTGCAGCCTTCGGCATGGTGTAAGGATCAATTTTAACAGGTTGATGGTAACACCTAGGGAGTCGAACATTAAATAGGAGTCTTATAGAGCCTGAACTCCCCCTGGGACGACACCATCAGGAGCCAGTCATCCAGATAGGGAAAGACATGGCCTCTTCTCCTGAGTGCCGCAGCTACTACTGCCAGGCATTTGGTGAATACCCTCGAAGTCAATGACAGGCCAAAGGGCAGGGCTCGGAACTGGTAGTGATGACTGTGGAATTAGAATCACAGAAATCTCCGGTGGTGTTTTGCAATTGGGATGTGGAGATAGGCATCCTTCATGTCCAATAATGCGAGCCAAGCATCTGGGCATAGCATTGGGATTAAGCCTGGCAAGGTGACCATCCTGAAGTATCTGTATGCCACGAAGGTGTTAAGATCACTGAGGTCCAGGATGGGGCGTAAGTCCCCTGTCTTTCTGAATACTCGGAAGAAATGGGAATAGTACCCTTTCCCTCTCTGGATCCATGGGACTTCTTCTATGGCCTCCTTTTCTAGAAGGGCCCAGATCTCTTCTTGGATCAGTGTGGCATATTGTCTCGAATACTGAGAGTGTAGTGGTGGTCTGGATGATGGTTGCCCGGTGAATTCTATAGAGTGCCCTCTTTAAATTAGTTGAAGCACCCATTGGTCTAAAGTGATTTGTTGCCATCCTGTCAGGTGCTTTGAGAAACGACCCCCGACCATCTGTTCCCTTTGAATCAGAGGGGGGCCTGCAATGAGTCAGGATGTGGAAGGGATGGGGAGGTTTGCCTGAGGAGTTTTTGCATTACTGGCTCCAGCGCCTCCTGCTGCTCGAGAGGGTCCTTGTGGTTAAACCCACCTCTCTGCTGTTGACCAAATCTAGGTTGCTGCCCTTGTTTCCCACAAAAACGATTCTGCCGTTTCCGAAAGGGTCTCAGTTTGGGCTTATACATAGCCTGCTTTGTTATGATTTTTTCACAGTCTCCCGACAAGGACTGACCCATTGAAAGGGAGGTCTAGGATGCCCTTCTGGATATCTGGAGTAAAGCCGGAGACCCTCAACCAACAGTATCTTCTTAAACATACCCCTGTTGCCACACTTCTGGCAGCTGAGTTCGCCGAACTGTAGGCCACCCTAAGAACCTGTGTGCCTACATCTGAGCCTGTCTGCAAGGGTTTGGTCAGCTCTTCCTTTTGACTTCCTTCTGGTAGGCCTTTAATGAGATCCAACCCTTGCTCTCACAGAATGTTCTGAAATTGAGTCATGTGGGTTAGAATGTTTAGAGAACGGATGGAACATGTAACCGAGGCATACATTTTCCCACCCAAGGAATCTAGCTGTTTTGATTCTCTATCTGGGGATTGGGTACTCAAATGTTTTGGTCTTTGGGATCTGTCATGTGTGGCGGTGATAACAACAGAGTCTGCCACTGGCTGTTCTCCCAAGTATGGGTCTTCTAGTAGGGCCCGATATAGGCGATCAGCCTTTTTTGGAACTGCCGGAGCCGTGTGTATCATATATCAGTCGCCCTGGTCATGTCCTAAAAGGTATCGACCAGTGGTGGGACTACCATTGGTTTGAGATCCTTTTGATGCAGGTACTTCGTCAGGTGTTGCCTCTCCAGAAATAAATCTTCTGTGTCCCACCCCATATTGTCTTGGATATGCCGCATTATATCCATGAATGTTGGGTCATCTGGGGGGACCTGGACATATCCTTTGGATCCGGAGAGAGTATATTGAAGGGTAAGCCAGATCAAGAGGAAGAGCTAGATGAGGGAGAATAAGAATCCTCTGAAGAAGAGGAGTCTGACCTCCTGTGGTGCTTCCTTCTTTTGTGCGCACATGGTCAGCAGGAAGGGGTCTTAGAGGGAGACCTTGGCCGCTTGTCATTTGAACAACCCTTAGGTGTAGGGCTTTTGTCATCCCAGGGGGGCCTGACCAGACTCTTCTCCCTTGGTGGGGGGCTAGGAGCTCTTAGCAGAGGTTGTTCCTCCAAAGGAGCTTTGCTGGGGACTACACCCTTCTGGATTATCTCCCACCAGTAGAAGAATAACTCCTTTACCTCTGCGAGCGGCAGACCTGAGGCCTGGCCCAACATCGACCAAGATGTCTGAGCTGACACCGGGTCCTGTCTGTAACTGAGAAGTCTGGTCGACTCCTGTGTCCACTGGGATGGAGCCCGATGCAACCGTTGTCTGGTCCTTGGGTGGTGTCGGTTCTCGGAAAAGGACAGCATCCTCAGGACCGACCGTCTGGTCATTACTTAAACAGTCAATCCGGACGTCAGTGTCTGCTTCGTGAGTCCATCTGGATGGGGTGATCTCCGGTACTGAAGAGGTGTCATCCCTTCTCTGGGAGTGTACCATAGGAGGGCATTGTTCCTTTGACTTTGTGGCGGATATTTTGTCCGAGGTCCACTTAACGGGTGTCTCCCTAGGTTTAGCAGTGGTCCCTGAATGAGAAGAGCTTATTGGGGGTTGGGAGGCCGATCTAGAGTGGCAAGAACACCAGCCCCTGCCCAGGGAGTCGGAGCCTGTAACAGAGGCCAACTTGGGGTGCACCTTAACTGGACAATCTACTGAAGCAGATCGGCCTGCGGAGCCCCAAGGCTGGCTGGTAGAGTGGACCTGAGGCAGGACTTTCAAAGGTTGAAGGGTGGATCCCGAACTGGAGCCACCTGACATCTAGACCTTAGCAGGCGGAGTCTGGGGTCTTAGGCCGAGATAGAGACCTGCTGGAGCAGAAGGTCGAATCTGAGCTCCCCCTGGAGTCAGACGTCCGAGTAGATGGGGAGTGCTCTATCTCCCTTACCCTCCTTTTCTCCTTGTGTTTCCCTGATCTGTGAGCAGATCCTTCCCTAGAGGAGGTACTGTTCTGCATGGCTGATAACTTCTTTTCTAGAAGAAAGGTCTCTCAAACTTTTGGCGGTGGATCCTGGTCCTGCTATTAAAGTTTTGGCAGATAGGACAGGCCTTGGTGTCATGTTCTTGAACTAGACACTGGACACAGGCTGTGTGTTTGTCCTTGAAAGGGATCTGCTTGCCGCAGGCACACTTAGATGAGTGCCTCTCTATGGATGACATTGGGGAAGACAATATACAGAAATTAAAAGAAAAGCGAACTTTCGAATAAAGAAAATAAAAGGTACTTATAGTAATGGCATTGTTCAGTAGCTGAAGAGTCCGTGGAGCCGATGCTTGCGAGTCAATGTTGGGAAAAGAACTGGGGATGCAGGGGGACTATCCCTTTTTATGATGTATGGAACGTCGGGGGCAGTCCCCCGCTGTATGTTGCTAGCTAGACGTTTTCGTGAGGCCCTGCTGCCTGATGGCTTCAGTCCTAATGGTGTAACCTGCTGCAAGAGCTGTTTCTCGAAGTAAGATCCTGATTTCCTGGATAGATGAATGGATCCAGATGATGAAAAGCAGGCCATAAAACAACCCCCTTCCACTTTATGAAACAAAGAGAGCTGGTGAAAGACTTGTTTAGTAGCCACCAGGACATCAGCCAGTTTCGATAAACCACAAAAACAAGCCTTGGCCAAATCTTCGGGAGCCGCATGTGTAAATGTCGAGGGCACAGGGGGGCACGTAAGTCTGGGCTGCGAACTCTGCAGCATGTCTGATAAGACATTGATGTACACCTGGAAGATGCACTGCTGATAGTTCTAGACTGTGTTCCAGAGGCCAGTACCAAACTCTAATTGCTGTCCTGCACCAGCGGATAGGAATGCGGTCCCCCTTGTGTGTTGATGTAGGACAGCATATCTACATTGACCATTAGCATTAGCACAGGACCTGGGGCAAGACATTCTGGAAGGCCTGGAGTCCATACAGATCAGTTTGCATTTACAGAACATATGTGCCCAGCCCACCTCCAAATCCACTGTATGAGGATCTACGGAGAGAAGAGTATCAGGAATGAAATCTCCTTTAACAGGTTGTGGGGTTTATCCCTCATTATAAAATGGGCATCCAAAATAATAATAAATAATAATAAAACATTATTTATATGGTGCCTTTCCATGACCAAGGCGACTAACAAACAGTTAGTTATAACAATAATAATAAAATCAGTCATTGTAAATACTTAAAACAAATATTACTGTTAAAACAAATTATAAATTAGTCACCGAATGCTTTCATCCACAAATAAGTTTTTAGCGCCTGTTTAAATCCCTCCACGGTTGCGCATAAAGAAAATAAAGAAGTCTCATTGGTCAAAACATATCATGTGACCATGCGTGAAATCTGTTCCATGCACAGTCATCCTGGTCCTAAACCACGCCACACAATGAGCAAATCAGACGACCTACAACCAGAACTATCTTCCATCCGTCTCCCTACAACCAGAATTGATCTTCCATCACAAACATGGCTTCTACCTTTACACTGCAAAAAACATTTAACTGGGCCCTAAAAATAAAACTACCTTAAATAAAAAATAAAACAAATTAACCAAATGTTCCCCAGATCATCACACTCTCCTTATATACATAAACAAATCAGAAGCATTAAGTAATGTTTTTAGTTTTCATTACAACTGTTTCTTTGCCGACAATGAAAAATCTCCCTTCTGTCTTTACCTCCTCATCAGGGAAATCTCTTCTGCGTGCCCTGACAGTGAGATTGAGTCTATGCTTGAAGAGGCATTTGGTGTGTGTGTGTGTGTGTGTGTGCGTGTGTATACAGTATGTTTGAAGAGTAACATTCTACCAGTAGAACTGAGCAGAATTTTGAATCCACTGATTCACTGCCTCTATCGGTTACGGTATGTATTTCAAATTGTGTATACAGTATTGTTCTTGGATTTATGTTTGTAGTTCTGAAATTTAAAAAAAGCATACTAAACTGCAAAAAAAAAAAAAAAAAAAACAGATTTTTGAATCCATGTATTCCATGGTAAACATTCCATATCTTGAATGTGGGAAAAACAGAGAAAGAAAACAGGAAGAAGAAAGTAGGCAATAATACAATTACATCATCAATCAGATCATTTGCAGTGGGCAGAAGGACTATTTTACCATAAATGCACACACGTAAATCTATTGTTTCTGCATATAAACATGCTTTTCCCAACTGTAAAAAGTTTTTAAACAAAAAGGGCCCATTTTATAAGCGTAATAAGACACTCCAGGGGTGTGTATGGAACAGAGTTTACCACAAGTCCAGGGGCTGAAGGTACTCGGCCTCTGGCCTTGTGCCTCACTATACCCTTGAGCGTGTGGTAACATTTGTTCCATGCACACCCCATCATGTCTCTTTGCTTATGTGGAGCTGTGTGTGTAAAGAGGGGCGGCTACAGCCATCTGTTCTAGGTCCCTAGACAGCTGATCCTACTGGACTGCTGAGGTCCACAGGGGAATCCATATGCAGCTTGACCAGGTGTACTGTGACAATGGTGACAGTCCTGCATTCCAGAAGATGCAGGAATGTCCAAGCTGATGCAGAACAGCGGTCAGGCACTAACTGTGCAGGCCTGTTCCAAAGGTAGAAAGGCTGTGCCCAAGATGTGGCCAGGACTGCTCCTACGTATGGCAGTCGCTGGCAAGGTGTCAACACTGTAGTTTAATATGTTGACAATCACCCCTCCAAGCATTGAACAACAGCCTGGTTCAGAATTGATCATCAGGATCTGGTCCCTGGAGTGGACTTTCAATAGGTAATCATCCAGCTAAGGGAAAAACCTAAAGGCCTTTCCTGGCGAAGGACCTCTGCCATCACATGCCAAGCATTTGGTAAAAGACTTCTGTCATAAAAGACAGGCCAAAGGGTAACACTGTGAACTGGGAAGGGTACCTCTGGACTAGACCCCGCAAGGAGACTAGATAGCAGATGCGCATCCTGCATATCCAAGACCATATGCAATTCCCTCCATTTACATCAGAGGGAGGAAACCTTACAGAGAAAGCAGCCACCCTAATGAAGTAAGGGACTCATAATGACAGGTCTAGGAGAGGCCAAAACAAAGCTTCCATCCTCTCAGGGATGAGGAAGCAGCCAGAAAAAAAATCCCTTAGGTCAAAGCCTGAGGGAAAAGGGGGATCAAGGTGCCTTCATAGTGCCTTAAGGCCCATATATTTGCATGGTAACAGTGAATATGACCTCTGCCCTCTGAGTAAAGAAAAGGGACAGACTGTGAGAGCAGCTTTAGGGCTCCTAAAACTGTCAACACAACATATCACAAGCCTAGTGGTTTGCATGGCACAGGGTAAAAACATTCTGCCCCCTTGGGATAAAAAAAAGAGATATGACCTTGGCTGTATAAGAGGAGCAAAGTGAGGTCTTGTCACCCCCATAAAGTATGGGTGAGTGCTTGCAGGGCCTATAGTAGCTCTACCCCTGGATTTAGTGCCAGGGGATAAGAGAAAGTGATGTGAGGTGCACCACTGACTTGTGTGCAATCCTAAAAGAACTAATATGATGGTCCAGCACAGCTCACCTCCTTGAGTTTCTGGTTGGACGGAGGAAACTCCAGAGCCCTAAGTTTGTGGAGGACAGCAAAGAGATCCATTGTACAGTATGTCTCAAACGGACAGCCTGACAAGAGCTGGGACAGAAAATATCTGACCATCTGGTCTGGGCACAGTGTGTCAAGGATCAAATGTAGAATGGAAATGGCAGTATCCAGTTAGATTACTGTGGTCGGCTATGGTCCGACCCAGTGCAGAACTGGCTTTGGGGGGGGGGTCTGCACCCTAAAGCTTAATAAGGTCTTTATAGTAGAACCTTATATCCTCAGAGCAAAGTCCATGGCAGCTGGCATGTTCTGCTGCATGCAACTAGAGGAGCTACAACCAATGTTTTTAACATCCCTTTTTATCACACCTCCCTGGTGCAAAACTCTATCACCTATGCTGGGACTAAGCTCTATAACCAAATCCCTCCCTAGTCACTACTGGCATGTACCTCTGCCAATGCCTTTCAATGCTCCCTCAAAAGCTTCCTTCTCTCTAAACTAACCTGCAACTGCTTTCCCTCCACTAGAGACAAGTGATGTCAACTCCTACTCTTCTCAACTTTGAACTACCTCCCCCCCCTGCTCCTCACACCCACTTATTCCCTCGTTCCCCCTCTAAGTAATGTTCCACTCCTCACATATACCTGTCCTTCTCCCTTGCCAGTGTTCTCCTTACCTACCCCTGGTGACAGGTTCTTCAGGTGTCACAGGAGGCCCTGCTCTACATGGAATGTGATATTACGGAATACTCCTGTTCTTTCTACTTGCAAGGTGTCTCAACCTTTTACATCCTTATGTTTATATTTAATTGTATCTGTATTTGTATTTGTACTAATTGTTGAACTAGCTTTCCATTTCAACTGTTAGTGATGTCTCCCTGTACATTATAATAAGGTTCTGTATTTGTACATGTACCTATTACTTAACGTTAACTGTTTGAAAACTGGACATTTGTGAAAACGGGCATCGATACTCACATGCCTTTCCAATATAAAATAAATAATCTTGGAACTATAAACTTGAAGTTCAGATTGCAGAAGTTAACTGACAGGAAAATACATTATATACTGCATAAAGAGCAGCAATATTTTGTTAAGAGACAAAAACTGAAATTTAGAATTAGAGATACCTCAGAAGAGCAGCTTTGTCTTGTTTGAACTGCTGATGTTAAAAAAACATTCTGCACAATTTTTAAAATGCTTTTTATTGTTATTGGATATAATAAAACAATACTTGCGAGTTTTATATAGTAACTGCTTCTGGTTTTCCTGTGCTTCCTGACCTATGCCTCTACGACACTATCAATGATAGGGATGAGCGACCCAGCCGGCGATAGCAGCAGTGACTGAAAAGGGCAGTTTCACAATATGACTAAGTGCAGCATCAATGGGGAGAAATAGAGACAAGTTCTGACGATGGTAAAAGTAGGCTGACAAAGAGAAGCCTTGCCTAAGCAGCGACGCTGCAGTTAATATAGTAGTCATGAACACACTAGTCGACGTCAGGGGAGAAAACCCCCAATGATGTGGGGATGCTTTCCAAGCTAGGCCCAACAGTGCCTAGATAATCCTTGACCATATTGTCTGACAATGGTCAGAGGGCTTGAAGTCGAAGCCGAGGAGGACCCGGTGGGGACAAGCAACAAACTGGCTGCATAGGGTCAGTAGTGCAAGGCCAAGCCCTGATCTGGGTGTCTAAGCGACGGTCAAGGGGGCTGCTAACCCTAACCCTTGCCTACACAAGCCTTGACCAGATTGTCTGACGAAAGTCAGAGGGCTTGAAGCTGATGGCGGGAAGTACCCTGTGATGACGAGCAACACACTGGCCATATGAGTCCAGTAGTGCAAAGCCAAGCCCTGACCTGTATGTCTGAGCGATGGTCGGGGGGGGTGCTATTAGTCGACAGTGGAGTTGACCTGGTGACAACCGTGACTGACTGAATGACGCTGCCACTGTAAGAGAGTGGTTGTGGTCACATAAGTCAATGTCGGGAGAAGCTCCGACGATGCAGCCACGTCTCACTGTGCTAGGTCAAACAGTGCCTAGACAAGTCGTGACTTTACTGTCTGACAGTCAGAGGGCTCCAAGTTGATGGCGGGAAGAACCCACTGACAACAAACAACATACTGCTGTACAGGTCCAGTAGTGCAAAGGCAAAGCCCGACCTTGGAGTCTGAGCAATGGTCAGAGGTGGGGCTACTAATCGACGGCAGGGTTGATCTGGTGATGACAGTGATGCACTGCCCCTATAGGCATGGTGTGTCAGGATCTAAGCCCCGACCATGATGTATAGTTAGAGAAGGTGTTAGCTGATGTTGGGTTAACAACCCGGCAACAGCAGCAGGATATCACCCTCAATGCTCGGTATTGCTGAAGCTAAGCCCCAACATTGGCATCCAAGAGATGGTCGGGGCGGCAGGCATCGTCACTGAAGCCAACACTGCTAAAAGGTACTACAGAGTTGACCAGGTCGACGACCGCAGTCCAACTGACAGTAAGGCAGTGCAGTGTTGACCGACACTAAGAAGGCAAGGCTGGCAACTCTCCCAGGCAATCCCTGTGCGAGCGACCTGGCAACACGGTGGTGAGAAAAGCTGGACTCTGCACCACTTCAGTGGCCGGAAAAAGGACAACATGGCTGCTAATGACACACAGCTTCTCTAAATACACTAAAACATTATAATTATAAAAATAATAAAGTGAAAATGTAGTTGCTAGAAGTGGCGTTTCCAATAGGTCTGACAAGTATGGTTGACACTGGGAAAAGAACTGAAATTGGGCGGGGCCACCCATGTTTATGTATGCATGTTGATGCCTGATATCGTCGTGGGTGGACCCTGGTAGACTGCTTGCAAAAGCTTCTGTGTGGCCATAGTGCCTCGTGGTTTTAAGTTCCATAGGTGTGGCCTGATGAAGTTGAAAAAGATAGCCTGTAGGCAGGACTCCCAGACCACAGAGCCAGCCGCTTGGTGGAGTCTCTGACAGCCAGTGGGTGGATCTACAGTGCCAGTTGTTGAATGTTGGCAGATGTATGCCAGGATGGCATAGTGACAGGAGGGTTTGAGTGTGCCTCGCGGGAATAGCTGCCTCAGGTAGCTTGCCAGGCCACCTGAGGTAGGAGCACCTCAATAGCAGCAGCTGTCTGTGAATCCACTGTATGTGAGAACAACAGAACTCATTGTCTGGTCAGCTGGTAGTCTCCAAGGATAGACGCCAGGACAGCAGTGAAGACTCTGAGGGATTTTGGAGTCTGTGGCCATTTACTGTAGATTGCCATTATTTCTGATAGGAGTGTACATGATCACTAGGATAGTGCGAGTATCCTAAGGGGCTGCCCTTTAAGGGAAGTTTCTGGTGATCTTGAGGCACAAGGGGATCTCACTGAAGCAGGTGTTACCCTTTGAGGGTGATATCGGTCTTGCTCTGGAAAGAAGAAAAGCTGTGAGAGATGTGGAATAAGGTGAGAGCTCTTGCGACAGATGCTGAGATGCAGATGCAGGTAAGAGATATCTCTACTACTTATCCAGGGAATCCCAAGCCAAAATGTAAATTAGAGAATCCGACCCTGGCAGAGGGCCTAAGGAGATTGTCAGCCACTATTAGAGGGCAGGCTGTGGAATGCACTAATGCCCAGCACACCATATTTATTTATTTGAAGAGTCGGATGATACCTTTGAGCACAAGCACTCTTTTTACAAAGGTTCCATGTTAGAACCAGAGGTGGCACTAGAATGTGTGAAAATGAGTGTAACCCAAAATGTTTAGCAAGATGGGAAATGTGGTACATTAAGAATGCAGAGTAGAGGCTCTGAGCCAAGGTATAATCTCAATGGTGAAATGCAAAGAATAACTGGAGTCATGGGCTGTGTGTGAAAAGGGTAAAACCTTTACCTACCGGACCCTGAGAATCTGACTTATGTCCGGAGTCAGAATCTAGCCTGTCTTAGTAGTGATAACAAGGAGAGCATTTTGGGGGTTGTACTCCATACTGTGTAACTGTAAACACATTAGTAAATGTGGCAACAACACTGACTGCATTCCGAGTGTTTATTCCTGAATCCATAGGACTGATCTAACTAAAGCTCACTTTGGAGTGAATGAAAAAGAGCCTGAAGATTTGTAAACAGTTGGAAACTGACAGAGACCACTGAGACTTGTACAGAGAGTAAGAAAGGAAGGGCAAAGAAGCCCAGTTGGTTGACTGGAGAGTTTATGGAGGGGTGAGAGCCAAGAGGAAGGCATTTCAGAAACTCAAGACATCGGGAAGAGGGGTGTACAAGAATGAGTATCTTGAAGAGAAGTCCAGGGAGGTTATGAGGGCTAAGTCAGAGTGGCCAGGGCTTCAAAGAGAGCTGAGACTGGCACAGGGTAATAGGAAGGAGAAAGGACTCTTCAGATTCATTAGAAAGAAGGAAGAACAAGGACCAGATTGTGAGGATAAGGAAGGATAGAGGGTGGGTTGAAAGGGGGTGGATCAGGCAGGGCATTAAATGATACTTCCGCTCTGAATTACGATGGAGAAAGGGTGCCAGGTACCCCAGGGAGAGGTGGAGTGGGTAACATAGGGGAAACGCCAAATTTGGCAGATAAGGCAGCTTGGCCCACCTGGTCTGCCCATTTCCCCACTAGCAGGATAAGCTACAGATACTAGTTAACCAACAGCCTACTTCCTCTTACCCCCCACTAGAATTGCCTTAAGGGGGGTAGTGGGGGGAGGGGGTGACTGACGTAGGCACTACAGAGGACTGGGCTCTGGAAGGATTAAGGGCACTGATGGTGGACTCGGTGCCAGGACTGAACGGCATTTACCGTAGGGTACTCAGGGAGATGGCGGAGATCCTGGCAGGACTACTGGCTGACCTGTTCAATACCTTCTTGGACACAGGATGCATACCACAAGACTGGAGGATGGCCCATGTGACGCCCATTCACAAAAGTGGTCTTAGGGATGAACCAGGCAACTACAGACCAGTGAGCCTCACATCAACTGTGGGGAAGCTCATGGAGGCAATTCTACAAAAGAAGCTAGTGACCTTTTTGGAGGACAGTGGTCTTCAGGGTGGCAAACAACATGGCTTTGTCTCGGGCAGATCCTGCCAGACAAATCTAACAGAGTATTATGACTGGGTGAACAGGGAGCTGGACTGGGGCCATGCGGTGGATGTCCTTTATTTGGACTTCAGCAAGGCCTTTGATTCCATGCTGCATGGGAGGCTGGGGGGGGGGAAGCTGGAATACAAGGGGGTGGGAACGAAGATGGTCAGATGGATCGTCAACTGGCTGAATGGAATGCAGCAGAGGGTGTTGGTGGTGGTGGTGGTGGGGGAACTCTCATCACCGAGGGAAGTGACGAGCGGGGTGCCACAGGGATCGGTACTGGGACCAGTGCTGTTTGGGATATACATAGCTGATATTTCACACGGGATCCAGAGTAGGATCAGTCTGTTCATTGACGATACGAAGATGGGAACTGTGGTAGATGACATGGAAGGGGCTGCAGGAGGAGCTGACCAAACTACAGGAGTGGTCGGAAACATGGAAGCTGGGGTTCAATGTCAAGAAGTGCAAGGTACTGCATTTCGGAGCTAGAAACCAGGGGAGGAGCCATCAGCTGGGAGGGGTGCAGCTGTAAAGCACCGTGGAGGAAAAGGATCTGGGGGTGCTTATAACGGGCAGCATGAACAACTCAGTTCAGTGCAGGAAGGTGGCAGCAAAAGCCAACAAGATGCTGGAGTGTATAGCGAGGGGAATCTCCTCCAGAAATAGGGAGGTGATCCTTCCCTTGTACAGAACTCTGGGCAGGCTACACCTGGAGTAATGCGTGCAATACTGGCGCCCATTCCCGAAGAAGGACATCAACTTGCTGGAGGGGTGCAATGTAGGGCGACCAAGATGATCCAGGCATTGGAGGGAAAGTCCTACGGGGATAGATTGGGTGAGCTGAACATGTACTCCCTGGAGGAGAGGAGGGATAGAAGGGATATGATTGAAATCTTTAAATACCTTAAGGGTATTAAGGCTAATACAGATGGGATTTTCCAGCTTCAAAGAGGGAGGGATACAAGAGGGCATCAGCTGAGTTTTGGGGGGGGGAGATTCAAGAGGGAAATCAGGAGACATTTGTTCACTGAATGGGTGGTGGACAGGTGGAATGCTCTGCCCGAAGAGGTGGTATCCTGTAGAATGGTGGGCAGCTTTAAAAAGGGTTGAGACAGGGTGAGGGTGAGGGTTGTGATGAAGAGGGGTGGAGAGGGTGGGGCAGCTGCAAGTTGAGGGGCTAGCTGCACAATCAAGCAGACTCATTAGACCATAAGACCTGCTTCTGCTGGCATTTTCGTATGTTTGTAGGTTCATATGGAGTGACTGTACAGCGCAGACCATCAGCAAGCATGTGACAGGGCTGAATAAGACCCTGTCCCATTTATTATACATAAAGAGTTAAAAGCAAGGATTTGTTCTATCCTCTCCCCTGTCAGATTGCGCAAATTTTCTTGTGAGACCTAGGAACTGATCACTCTGAAAGCTTTACGATCCTTCCCCTCTTGCTATCACCCTTGCCAGATTGCTGTACAGATTTTACTGGCCTGGAATTCATGTAACCAAAATAAGACAAGGTGCCCCTTGTGCTCCTACCCTTGATAGATGTACCTTTTGAAAGAATTGCAATGGATGTGGTTGGCCCTTAGACAAAAAGTTAAAAGGAATGTCGATTCATTCTGGTAGTATGTGACTAGGCTACTCGATACCCAGAGGCAGTTCCAATGCATACTGTCATAGCCCCAAAAGTGGCAGCAGAGTTTGCCAAAAATTTCAGCAGGGTGGGCATACCTAAAGAGTTTATTACTGATCAGGGTACTAATTTTGGTGCTGCACTGTTGAAGGAGCTGTACCTATTGCAAGGTATCACTGCCATAAGAACCTCCCTTATCATTCTCAGTCCGCTGGTCCTGTTGAGCATTTCATTCAAACCCTAAAATGCATGTTAAAAAGATTTGTAAAAGAGGAAGGGAAAGATTGGGATCAATACTTACCTTACCTGCTTTTTGCTTACAGAGAAATGTCACAAACCTCAACATGTTTTTCACCATTTAAAATGCTGTGTGGTAGACAACACGGAAAGCCACTAGATGTAATAAAAGAAACATGGGAAGATAACCCCATTCAAAAAAAACTCTAGTACATCTTATATGTGTGCCCTGAGAAAGAAACTGGCAAAATACGTTGAAATTGCCCATAGCAATCAGGAGGAAGCCCAAAGAACAGCTGAAGGTGTATTATGACCATTGGGTAAAATAAAATGTTTTTGAGCCAAGTGAAAAGGTCTTGCTACTGTCACCACTACAGAAAATAAACTGTTAATGAAGTGGCAAGGGCCTTATAAAGTACTTAGACGTACTGGCACAGTTAACTATGAGACTGAGACCCTGATAGGAAAAATCCTACCAAGATATACCATGCTAACCTCCTGAAGAAATGGGTTGAAAAAGCACAAAAGGCTGCTTTGTTAGTTTTACCAGAAACTTCTACAGAAGATATTGATATAGCTTATGACAGACTGGAACAAACTGTGACTGCTGATGCTGTAAAGGTGAATGTTTCCTTAACCTCCGAACAAACTGCAGAAATTCGTAACTTGGTAAAGACATTTAACAGTACTTCTACCACAGTGCCAAGCCGAGCAAAAGGGGTCGGGCATGTAATATTGACAGGGAATGCTCACCCTATTTGACAAAAGACATGCAGATTACCAGAGCAGTTAAGAGCAGATGTGGTTAAGGAAATATAAAAAATGAAAGAATTGGGCATCACACAAGAGTCAAGAAGTGCTTGGTCATCACCTATGGTGACTGCAAATAAAACAAGGCGGGGGGGGGTGTAAGAATCTGTCTTGATATTTGGAAACTTAATCAAGTGTCTGAATTTGACAGTTAACCTATGCCCATGATAGATGATTTGATGGACAGATTGGGAAGTGCCAAGTACATCAGTACCTTCAGTTCACATCAAGGGTTACTGGCAAATTCCCCATGCAAAATAATCCAGAGACAAAACTGAATTTGCCACTCCTACTGGATTCTATCAGTTCACCACCATGTTTATTTATTTATTTATTTATTGAAATGTTTCACCAGGAAGGTTACACTGAGCAACAAATGCTCGTCTCATGGTACATCCTGGCGGAAGGGGAGTAGGAACATTAAATAATACAACAGGATACATAAATTAGGAAATAGCTTAACTGCATATAGACAGTACAGGATTACGACCAACTGCTTAATAGCATTACTAGACTAGGATACATAGAGGGAGACTGACAGGAGGTATAGTAATTAGGTACTCAGGAAGGACTGCCGTTTGGTTTGCCCAGTTAGCTACCCCCCTCACTAAACTCACAAAGAAACGATGCCCAAAAAATGTGAAATGGACCCCAGAGAGTGATGAGGCTTTTCGGACCATCAAGGCTACATTATGTTCACCCTGTTTTAAGAAGCCCAGACTTTGAGAAACAATTTTTGTTACAAACAGATGCCTCAGAGGCAGGCCTAGGTGCAGTCTTGAGTCAAAATATAAATGGGAAGGAAGAAAAAATTACTTACCATAGTAATCTTGTTTCTTCTCAGTGATACTCAGGTACTCATAACTTTATGCAGTGTCCCCTTAAGACAGAATTGCCCAGAGAGAATTTGGAACATATGCAAATGATGGAATCTTTTGCATGAGCCACTTTTCAAATGCACCCTTCTACTAACTGCCTTAGTTCTAAACCCCTCAGATTTCCTGGAAGCCTGGAAAGACAGGCCCATAAGGACTAAGTGCATTAATAATAATAACAATATTAATCATAATAAAAATAATAATTATAGTGGGAACTCCCTTAACACACAAAAAAGGCCTCCAACTGGAGGGCATAACATATGAAAGAAAACCCCTGAATGTCTGAATCACCTGAAAAAGGGGAGGGGGACAACAATAGTGAACACAATCACAACATATGTGCCAGAAGTGGCATTTATACCCCTGAGAGCACAGTATTCAGGAGTGCAGAGGCTAAAGATTCCAGAAGAGGAGGCAGGGTGGGCAGTTATGAATACCTGAGTATCACTGGGAAGAAACAAGATTACTATGGTAAGTCATTTTTTCTTCTCATCCCAGTAATACTCAGGTATTCATAACTTTATGCTGACTACCAAACAGTACCTTTGGAGGTGGGCAAAGAACCTTATTTTGGGAACAGACTTTGCAGGACTGCTGTGTCGAACCTGGCATCACCTCTGGACAGAATATCCAGACTGTAATGCTTTGTAAAGGTGTGTACTGTTTTCCAGGTAGCCGCTTTACAGATGTCCACCAAGGGAACATCCCTAATAGCTGCTATGGTAGCAGCTGTGCCCCCTATGGAATGGGCCCTCAACCCTGTTGGGGGCTCCTTTCCAGCCTTAGAGTAACAAAAACTGGATATGCTGTACTATCCAGTAAGAACGGACCTTTTGATGCTGGGTTACCCTTTCCCACATTCTCATAGGTCAGGAACAGCTGTTTTCTGTCCTGCCAATGGACTTTAGTGACTGTCAGATAGTAGCTAAGAGCTCTTTTGACATCCAGACTATGAAGACTCCTTTCACCCAAACTAAAGTGTTCACTGAAAAAGACAGGTATGATAATGGTTTGGTTCAAATAGAAATCGGAAACCATTTTAGGAAGAAACTTCCTGTTTGTTCTCAGGACCACTTTGTCTCTGCGGAATGAACTGTAGTCCTGGTCAATGCAGAGAGACTGGAGCCCACTGATTCTTCTGGCAGAAGTCATTATCACAAGGAAAACAATTTTTCATGTGACATATTTCAAATAAGCTGAAGACATAGGCTCAAAAGGGGGACACACGAGACAAACTAAAAAAACATTTAGGTACCATGCTGGCACCAGTTCCTTGTGAGGGGGGATGCAAATGGGCTAGGCCTTTAAAGAACCTTTTGAAAATAGGGTCTGAGGCCAGAGAAACATTCTGTCCAACTGAAATGTAAGCAGATGCTTTTAAGGTACTGGACTGCAAGCCCAGTGCATGCAAATAGGTAAGGCAGTCCAGCACAGCTGGGACACCAGCCTGTGCTGACAGGGGCCAGGCCCTTAAAGAGCCTTTTGAAGATAGGATCTGGAGCCATTGAAACATTTTGTCCAGCTGATATGCAAGTAGGTACTGCAGCTAGGTGAACCTTGAGGGTACTGGACTGCAAGTCCAATGAATGTAAATAGGTAAGATATCAAGTACGGCTGGGACCCCAGCATGTGCTGATACCAGTTTCCTAGTTGAATACCAAATAGAAAATCTTTTCCATTTTGAAGCATAGATTTTCTTAGTGGAGGGCTTCCTGTAACCATTTAAAATGTCCAAGACACTTTCAGAAAAATGCAAGCCTGCATATTGTAGGCCCTCAAGAGCCATGCCTTGAGCCTGAGTGACCTGAGGTTTGGGTACAGGAGCCTCCCTTGGTTGGAGGTTAGCAGATTGTGCCTCCGAGGAAGCTATATTGGTTCGGACCCAGACATGGAGAGTAGCAGAGAGTACCATGGCTGCCTGGCCTAGTCTGGTGCTATCAAGATTATTGATGCTGATTGGGACCTGAGCTTGAGAAATGCTCTGTACACCAGAGGGAAGGAAGAAAAGCATGCAGGTGTTTCCCTGACCATTCCAGAGCCAGAGCATCCAGGGGGATTGTTCCTAGATCTGGTGGTCTGTCATAGGACTGTGGCAGGTGGTGGTTCTGGTGGGATGCGAAAAGTCTACCTCTGAGGTGCCCCACCTCCTGAACATTCGTGATGTGATTAGTTGATTTGAGTCAGGGTATCTGCCAAGGTATTGTCCTTGCCTGGCAGATGAATAGCCTGTAGGGGAACCCCCATGGAGCATCCTAGACTCCACATTATCATGAGTTCTGTGTAGGGAGGGCTTGACCTTATCCATCCCTGCTTGTTTGTGTAGTACATTGTGGTGGTGGTATTGTCTGTTCTGACCTGTACCACCTTCCCTATACTAGTTGTGTGAAAAGCCTTTAGTGCCAGTAACGCTACTCTTAGCTCCAGTAGGTTTATGAGCAGGAGTGACTCTGCACTTGACCATGTGCCTTGGGTGGTGTGAACCCCCAGATGGGAGTCCCACTCTAGTAGAGATGCATCAGTTGCCAGAACGACTGATGGGGACTCCTGCTGAAAAAAGGAACCCCTTCCTTAAGTTGGTTTCCTCTTTCTACCCTTGGAGGGCCTGTAACCATGTTTTTTGTTACTAGAATTAGTTTTGAAAGTGGTTTCTTCCTCCTAGTGAGCCCTGAGGTGAAACTGAATGTCCCTCATCTATAACCTGGATTCCAGGACTGTGCCAGTGGCAGGTGCCATGTGGCCAGTAGCTGAAGAAACTATCTTGCAGTTTTTGGTTTGTTCAGGCTGAATGAGCCCACTACCATTGGAATACTTCTTGCCCTGCCGAGAGGCAGGTAGGCCCTGCCTTGCAAGGTATTTAGCTCTGCTCCTATGAACTGTAGTGCCTGAGCAGGCTGAAGGACAGACTTTCTTTAGATTTATCAAGAACCCAAGAGACTCTAGGAGTGAGTTGCAGATGCTCCCAGCCAGTCATCTAGGTACGGGAAAACTGTGACAACTTGTCTTTGAAGGTGTGCTACACACCCTGCCAAGCACTTTGTGTACACTCTTGAATAGTGACCTGATGGGAGTCTGAACCTGAGGTACTTTCTGTGAGACTCCCTTATGGGGATGTGGAAATAAGCGACCTTTAAGTCCAGTGATGCTAACCATTCCCCTTTTTGGAATGTTGGCAGAATCAGTGACAAAGTTATCATTTTGAACTTTGGCCTTGTTAAGTGCCTGTTTAGTACCCTGAAGTCTTCAAGACAGGCCGCCACTCCCCATTTTCTTTGTGGTACCGTTTGTTGTACTAGGACAGGCTCCACTGTCTTTTACAGCAACAGGTTTGGAACCTCTTTTTGCAGGAATTTTCTCTCTACATCTGTAGACTGTTTGAAAACGTTGTTTTTTACTGCTGGAAGGAATTTGAACTCAAGAGACAATCCGTGATTCACTGTGGTGCCTGAAGTACCCATGCTGTAGGTACTGCTGATACTGAGGCACAGCCATGGCCTGATAAAAGAAAGGCTTGCTGTGAATGATCTGTCACTGCTTCCCCTTCCGTATGTTTTAGTAGATGGGGAAGCTTTCTTTTGCAGAATTGCTACTGTAGGTGGTTTTGTATTCATCCACCTTTTTCATGTAAGCCTTTATCTTTCTCTCAAGAGGGAATTATCCTTGACTGGGAAATCCATAGCCTTGGGTTTGGTATCCTGAGTGAGGTTTGTGACTTGCAGCCATGCAAACCTCCTCCGAAACACACTGTATTTGCCACCCAACTGGCAGCAGTGTCATTAGAGTCAGCAGCCATTTGAACTGGTATTTGACTGCTCCCAAACCAAACTTAGCTGTTTCAGCTAGATTATCCGACAGGAGAGTCTGAGCCTTGACTGCCATAGCACTGACAGACTGCCGTAGTGACTTTTGGTATTGAGCAGCATGGGCTTCAAAGCCATGTTGTCAATTTTCCTGGAATCCTTGTTTGGAGGATAGGATGCCAGGGGTATCTTTGCCTTGTCACAGGCTGTCACTTGAACTACTCCTTGGTGGACAGGGTGGGAAAATAAAATTTCAGCTCCCTCCCTGCCCAGCTGATATTTCTTATCCAGCCTCTTATCAAGAGGTTGATCAGAGCTTGGAGTTTGCAAAATCTTTGAAGTATCTTTGCTGAAGAATTTATCTACAGGAAGGAGAAGCTTTCTAGTGGGTGTCAGCCCATCATTTCTCACAAATGTGAAGAGTGAGGAATAATCCTCAGATGCTCTGTGGGGAGAGCCAAACTCCCGTTCAAGGGAAACCTCAGATTCAATAGGTTCCCCTTCCTCCATTTCATCATAATCACATATTCTTCCTCTTAAATAATAGGAAGACTGAGCCGAGGAGACAGACTGCTTTGCAGGGATCTGCTGCTGAGAGGCAGACAGCCCTTGTAAGCCTGACATTTTTTTCTTTAGCCATTCAAGGCATTTCTTCACACTTATTCCTGGGAAAGTTTTACACATATCACAATCTTCATTTAGGTGATCATAGCAAAGGCAAGCAACACACAAACTATGCTTATCTGCCTTGGCAAATACATCCCCACAATGCAATTTCTGCAGGAGTTGGCAGGCTTTATAGCAGGCACAGAAGTCCCCAAATGCTGTCCAGCATGGGTTTGTGTGTGCTTAGTTTTCTTTGATTTCTTTGAGGGAACCAGGGAGCCAGCCGGTTCAGCAAGCCTCTTAGGAACTGCTTATATGCCCGTCTCAGGGGTAGCAGTTACAGTAATTGTTGTAGATTCACCGACAGTAATTTAGGGTGTCAGCTGGTCAGAGCTCGAGGGACCCTTAGGTGGTGTTATTTTTTTTTTTAGCCTTATCCAGGTATTTTCCAATAGTTTTCTCAGGACATGTATTGCAGATTTCACTCTGCTTTTAAATGCTCATGTCCAGGTAGGCAAAACAAAAGAATGTTTGCCTTAACAAAATTGCACCACACTCAACACATGGTTTGAAACCTGGATCACCAGTTTTCTTCTATTTTTTTCTGACATTTTCAATGTAAAAGCAATAAAATGTTGCAACCGCTAAAAAAGGTTTTAATTTAAAGTTCATTTAGCAGTTGTGGTTGGTTTCGGAACCAAAAAGGAACCGGAAACCGAGGTAAAATGAGCTGAGGCTATTGGTTCAGGAATCGGTATTAGCGGTTTCTAAAACAAGCTAAATTTAATAAAATTAAACATAACTAATGGAGTTGTTTTAGTCAGAAAACTCCAATAAATATTAAATAAACCTCGGTTCACCTCCAGTTATACCGAACCGAGAGAAACCGAGAAACTTACAATTTAAACACTAAAACTATGGGTTTGCTTAAAATTACAAAAAGTAAAAGGCAGCAAATTAAATATAAAGAATACTTATAATATTTTATAAGGTTTCTCACATCAGAACAAGATGATGAGGAGAGGATCTCCGAGCGTCTAGTCTTGACAGGCGAAGAGAGAAATCTGAGGGGGTTAGAACTAAGGTAGTTAGTAGAAGGCAGCATTTGAAAAGTGTCTCATGCAAAAGATTCCATCATTTGTATATGTTCCAAATTCTCTCCGGGCAGTTCTGTCTTAAGGGGACACTTCATAAAAGTTATGAATACCTGAGTATTACTGGGGTGAGAAGATCCCGTTCTATATATCAGTAGGACATTGCACGCAACAGAGAAAAGGTACTTCACTACTGAAAAGGAATTTTGAAAAAATGTGTGGTTCTAAAATTAACTGTTTGCTGTACTGGTAGCTATGAAAGAAGGGATATTACACATGCAAAGAACTGTAAAGGTTATAAGGTAATGTTTGAAGAGAATTAAATGAAAGTTTTGGAAACCTGTTTTTTTTTTTTTAAAACAGGTTCCCTCTTAAAGAGGAGGGTATGTGACAGGGCTGAATAAGACCCTGTTCCATTTGTTATGCATAAATAGTTAAAAGCAAGGATCTGTTCTATCTTCTCCTCCTCTGTCTCTTGTCTGTCTGATTGCGTAATCAAATTTTCTTGGGAGACCTAGGACTGATCACTCTGACGGTCTCACAAATCTCCCCCAATCACTATCACCCTGTCTTCACTTGTTGTTTCTTGCTGTTTATGTCTCCCCCCCTGCTTATCTATGGTTATAAAAATATATGTGAATCTTTGTGGGAAACTGTTGGTGTGAACTGGGATACCTTGGTTTAAAAATATATATAGCCATAGTTACATTGTTGAAATGACTGCAAAAAGCTATTAGGAACTCAGGGAGTTAACTCTGAGATGCAGTCTGACCTCCACAGACTCTTTTGTAGAGCTGTCAACAGGAGATTAGTTCTGGGACACAACGTTCTAATTTCGTTGCACCTGCAAGGAAAGAAATTAACAAAGTTACGATACATTTTGTGAGAAACAGGATGTCTCTTAACAAGCCCAGGATGCAGAAATTAATTGCCAGGCAACGACTTCTTATAAAAAGAGAGCAATGTTTTATTGAAGAGAGAGTCTGAAATTTAGAATTAGAGATACCCTCAGAGGAAGGACTTTGCCTTGTACTGCTTTTGAAAAGAGCTATCCTGAAAACATTTATCTTTTTGTTTTATTGTTAGTGAAAATAATAAAATGCTATTTGTGAATTTTATAACTGTTCCTGGTCTTCCTGTGCTTCCTGACCTATGCCTCGACAACAAAGCAAAGCCAATAGTACATCCCTAGACACAGGTTCTGCCTGACTCTCAGAGAAGGTTATCATAGGGTGTCAGCCCTCAGCAAAGAGAAAAGGAGGCAGGGAATGATCAGCACTGCCACAGCAGAGAGGGCTCTCAGGCCTGCCTGCCATCTAGTCCAGGAATGGGGAACCAAGAGCAAAAAGGAAGGTGTTAGGGTATGTACAAACTGAGTGCTTATCGTCCAAGATTGTGATCGACGTGACCTCTCACAAATGAGATTCGTGTATAGTGATTTACAGAGACTACATTGACAAGAAACCTGCCAACTCAGCGATCAATTTTGAAATTCTAGTCAGAACTGAAGAAGGCTAATGGCTTGAGCTGAGATGTGAAAAGCATGCAAATGTTCTGAGCGACATGAGCAAAGCTAATTCTGAGTGACAAATATAGTAATAGTGTGCATTTGCATACAGCACATCAGAATTCTCATTTCTTAGGAAGAAGCATGCAAGGAGAGTGGATTTCTGCTATTGGCTAAACAAAACAAGGTTTTCATATGTAGCAGAGTGCAAAACGCATCAATAAAAGGCTGGAACCATGAGTTAGATGTTGTATTGAGACAGTACCTGAACCAAGTTTAGATCTCTCGATAGCACAGCAAACAAGGGGACTACTCTCTGTCAAAAGAGATAAATCATGAATGACAGTGACAGATCGGTTAAGAGCCAATAACTCAGTGGATAACAGTTATTAAATGTATTTTCTGCACAGCTACCTTGTTACCTTTCCCATAATCCGTCTTTCGGATGAGACGTTAAACCGAGGTTCCATCTGCCTTGATTGGTGGTAGTTCAGGTGGATGTTAAAGATCCCATGGCACTTATCGAAAAGAGTAGGGGAATCTCCCCAGTGTCCTGGCCAAATTTCCCTCATTCACTAAAAACCACCAACAGCTTAATCTGGTTCAAGGTCAGTTGGCATTCGTCTATATCTGTACCCCCCTCCCCCGGGTCGTGCCTGAAAATAGGCAGGATTTGTCTAGTGCACTTACCCGGTCAACAAAAACTAAATAAATAAAATAAATAAACTTCATCAACTGTTGGATTCATTCAGTACCCTCTACCTCCTGCCAGTCACATCAGTTCCATGACGTCTGGCTCTCACTGGCAACACTCCTTCTCTGTTCTGATGAGCAGCAGGGCAACATTCCCCCTTCTTCCCCATCCAGCTCCCCTGTAACACCAGCCTGGTTTCAAGAGCCTGTCAGTCTAACATGCCACCTTCTTGCATCTTGATTACACTGTGTCTCCGCCCTCCCAACCTTCCTTGCTCTCTTCCCCACATAACTGCAGTAACTGCATCATGCCATATGATCTCTTAGATTACCCCATTCCTACTTATAATCAGCAATAGCCACCCATTCCAGGCTCCCAGTATTATTTCAACTTGCCTTTAAATTACAGGCCCTACCCTCCGTCCCACAGCCCAGCCACTGACAGCTAACCCACAGAGCAAATGAAACAGAATAAATACAGGCCAATATGAACATACAAAAATTGCCAGCAGAAAAAGAACTTAGTGGTCTATCGAGTCTGCAGCTGTCTAACTGCAGTGGCCCCACCCTCCTCTTGCACCCAACAGCGAACCTTCCCCACCCTCTTCCCCCATTCTATTGCCACTGTCATGTTTACCCTGTCCCATCCCCTTTAAAACTACTCACTGTTTTCAGTGATATCACCTCCTCAGGCAGTTCATTCCACTTTGATTCCACCCTTTCTGTGAAAAAGTGCCTCTTCATTTCCTTTTTAAATCTACCCCTACTGGTCCACTCCCTTTTCAAATTGAAAATGTCCTCCACTCTAACCCTGTTTATACCTTTTATATACTTGAAGGTTTCGATCATATCCCCCCTTTCCCTTATGTCTTCCAAGGAATACATATTGAGCTCCCTTAACCTCACATCATATGGTTTGTCTCCCATGCCCTGGATCATCTTGGTCACCCTACGCTGGACCCCCTCAAGTAGTTTAATGTCCTTCTTCAAATACGGGCACCAGAACTGCACACAGTACTCCAAGTGTGGTCTAACCAATGACCCGTACAAGAGCTGAATGACTTCCTTCCTCTGGCGATGCATCCCAGCAATTTATTTGCTTTGGCTGCCGCTTTACAACGCTGCACAGAGTGTTTCATGTCACCCCTGACTATCACCTCTAGATCCTTTTCCTCCTTTGAGTTGAACACCTGTACACCCACCAGCCAGTAGCTGACCCCTTGATTCCTGGCTCCCAAGTGCATTTTCTTACACTTTTTGCCGCTGAACCCCAACTGCTAGATTCCAGACCATTTCTCTAGTCTGGCCAGATCCTCCCTGAGTTCCCGTCTTCCTTACTCTATGTCCACCCTCCCACAGATCTTAGTATCATCTGCGAAAAGACAGACCTTACTTTTGACCCCTACCGCTATGTCACCAATAAAGATGTTAAATAACACTGGACCAAGTACTGATCCCTGTGGTACCTTGCTGGTTACAAGTCTAGGCTTGGATAGTTCACCCTCTGCTGTCACTCTCTGTTTCCATTCCTGCAGCCAGCTCCTGACCCTCCTCAGGAGGTTGTTCCAGACTCCCAGGTTACTCAATTTGTTAAGCAACCGTCCATGTGGCATGGAATCAAAGGATTTACTGAAGTCCAGGTATAGTACATCCACTGCCTGGCCTCTGTCTAATGACCTTGTGACCCAGTCAAAAAAATTCTATCACGTTCATCTGACAGGATCTCCTCTTGACAAACCCATGTTGCCTATCGTCCTGGAGACTGTTAACCTCCAGATAGTTTGCCAGCCTTTCTTTCAGAATGGTCTCCATTAATTTGCCAATAACTGATGTTAGACTGACCAGTCTGTAGTTGACAGGTTCATCTCTAGGACCATTCTTGTGGAGTGGCACCACATGAGCCATTGTCCAGTCCTGAGGCACACACCCTGTCATTAGCAAGGTGTTAAACAGATCCGCCGGGGGGGGGGGGCTGCCAATACCTCCGCTAGTTCTCTCAGGACCCTTGAGTGTATGCCATCTGGGCCAGGTGCCTTGTCCACCCGAAGGGCCCTGAGACCTTCTAAGACCCTATCCACCATGATTTCCCCATCTGTTTTATCCCCCCATTCTTACCCCAATAATCCCCTGTGGCATAGGTCCGTCCTTTTCCCTAGTGAATACAGAGCTGACGTAATTGTTCAGTGCCTCAGCCTGTTCTTCACTGTTTTCTGCCCCATTCCCCCTCCTTCCTGATCCTAACAATCCACTCCTTAGTACTTCTTCCCTCCCTTATATATCTGAAGAAGTCCTTTTCCCCCTCCCTGATCCCTGAGCTAGCCTTAGTTCCTTTGCAGCTTTAGCTGCCTGGACTACTCTCCCTGCCTCTCGTGATTTCCCTGCGTAAACCTCCCTGTCCTCCTCACTCACAGTATGCCTTGTACTTCTGAAAGGTTGCCCTCTTCTACCTCACCTTCTCTGCCATGTCCTTGTTTAACCAGCTTGGTCTCTTTAGTCTTGGACTTTTTATTCTGGGACTCTGTGCAGTCTTTTGTGGCCTCATTCAGACCCAACTTAATGACGGACCATTTCTGCTCTGCATCCATCCCCAGCCTGATTTTTGCAAGATGCCCTACAAGTATATCCTCCATGCCTCTAACCTTTAGTAAAGTCCACTCTCTTGAAGTCCACCACCCTCATCTTGGTCTTAGCTATTTCTTTACCCATATTGAGGTAAAACCACACCGTACAGTGGTCGCTACCTGCAAGGGGTTCCTCCACGGCTATATCCACTTTATAGTCCTTACGGACTTTCATCCTGTTATTTACATACTGCTAGTGTTTTGTTCGGTTCATCCTTTGCTGATGCTGGGTTTTGAAAGCACTGAGGCAGAAACTCATTGGCTCCCTTCTGTGAGCTAACAGCTGCACAGCTGGGATATGCACATAATGATGCCCTGAAACTGCGATTGATACCACACTCCTTCCATTTGTTGCTCCACCTCGTGATGTTGAACAGTCTATGTTCATCAGCTATCTCCTTTGGTAGGTTGTTGAGTATGATGACTCGTAACCATTCACATTCAAGCATCTGGTTTCTCCATGCAGTACCCATAATGGCCTTTTTGCATGTGTATCGCAACAGTTACGTGATGATCATCCTTGGCAGCTCACCCTGCTTCGGTCTAGCACGTGCTGCAGGATGGTCCCTCTCAAATTCGATAGGGGTGTCCCAGAAATGGTTCAAAGAGCTTAGGCAGTTTTGATGGTCAGAAAGATTTTATATCTTTTCCTTCTAGGCCCTCGTGCACTCAGAGTATCCTGATAGTGTTCCTGCGCTGCGGGCTATCCATGTCCACCAGAATGCAGATTTCAGCCAAAGCTCACTCATTCCTCATCCCTGTAGCCCACACTCAGCCTGCACAGCCTTCCTCACATGATGTGGTAAAAACAAGCAAGCTGAGGGGAGCCAAAGCCAACTGTAACCCAATGGTAAATTCAAACCTCCAGTCCACCGGACATACCTAATATCTGCACTGCAGCACTGACCCCAGCTGAACTTTGGGGCTCCGTGGAGCAATGCACTTGCCACAACACACAGTACAGGCCGAATGTTACATGCTTCACTCTGAGCAACCAGCAACTTCAGCCAATAGGTCAAAAACTACCTAAAGGGTAAGTACAAGACTGGGCTTATTTAACAGCTCTTAACATTGCGCCAACCGGTCACATAAATTTGCACATCACTGGAATGTTAATACTGCATATCCTGGCAGACATCTTAGCGTGGTCAGCCAAATACATTGGTGCAGCTGCTATCTTGTAATTGACATCTTAACTAAGCGTTAATCAATATTGGACCAACAGAAGGCGGGGCAGTCTAGGATGAGGAAAGTTTGAATTTATGTTGATCCAACATATCTACAGACGAGGAAAGAAAACTCATCGTAGTGTCTGTCTTTCTTCGAAATATTTAGGACAGCTAGAGTAGCACAACTCTTGCATCATCTCCACCCTTGGAATGAACACTCAATCTCTCGCTCTCTGTGCTGGTCTCATGCTGCCAGCCTTTCCTGTCTAGCCTGAATATCCAGCATGCAGTGCACAATAAACGTGTGAGCCGAAGTCCAGGTTGCACACTTCAAATTTCATCCAGTAGCATGTTTCTTCTTGCAGCAGCAGAGGCTGCTGTTCCACTTGTGGAGTCTGCCCTGATTCCTTCAGGTAGCACTTAATCTGCTGTTACATGTCTGTTTGCTTGCAAGGTGTCCCTGTGACACCTCTCCATAAGTAACAAACAGTTGCTTTTTGTCACCTCTTATGGTTTCAGTTCTCTTCTTGTAAAAACTGACAGCCCTTTTAACAACTAGGTAGCATAATGCCCTCTCACCTTAATTTGTGTGATTTTTATAAAAAAAAAAACACGCAAAGTGATAGACTGGTTCAAATGAAACTGACATCACTTTAGAGAGAAAAGTGGTGTTTATTCTTAGTGTCACCTTCTCCTTGTGGAACATTAAACGTAAGTACTTTACTTGGTGCCTGAAGTTCACTGAACATTCTTACAGAAGTTACAGCCATCAGAAAGAATAGTTACTTACCAGTAACAGTAGATCTTCGAGAGAATTTCCTCTATTGGGCTATGATACTGTAAGCTATCTGCGTCAGGACCAATCAGAAACTTTTGCTAACTGGAGGCCACCCACATTGACTTGCAACATCAGCATATATAACTTATGGGCAGCCCTATCGTTTCTCAGTTCCCTGCTGGAGACAAGCTCAGAGGGCCTCTTACCATGAGGAACCAGGAGACCATACCAGCACCAGGCACATCAGGAGAGGCAGGGGACTGAGAAAGAAACATATGGCCCTTATGGACACCTCCAGATAAGGCAGCGAGCAACTGCCAGCAAATACCTCAGTCATAGAGACAGGGGGAAGGGGGTAGGTGCACTATGACCCAATGGGGGAGATTCTCTTGAAGATCTTCTGTTACTGGTAAGTAACTCCTCTATCTTTATCGAGGACGTATCCTACATTGGGTCACACCTTTGGAACAATTCCCAAGCAGTACAAAAGGTACCCAGGAAGGATGGCAAAGTCTAGATATGAAATCAGGACAGAAGGCCTTGCAGTACAGCAAGACTGAAGCCAGCACATCTGCGTGAGATGATGTCTAGACTAGAAAGCATGCACAGTGCTCCATGTGGCAGCAGCACATGCCCGCTACAGAAATATTCTGAAAACAGGCAACAGATGTGGCCACGCCATGTTTAGAGTGGCCAGGTGCAGCACTAGAAAGTTCCTTACAGTGCTTCTACAACAAAACTCAATACAGTGAGCCAGCCACTTGGACAGGCAGGGGGTAGGAGGAAGTAGGCTGCTGGTTAACTAGGATCTACAGTTTATCCGTTAGGTAGGGAAATGGGCAGACTAGGTGGGCCAAGCGGTTCTCATCTGCCATCAAATTCTATGTTTCTATGTTAGTAACAGGTGCGACCTCTTTCCCAAGGGCGAACAAGACAAAAGGCTGAGAGGACTTTCTGCAGTCCTTGGTGCCACTGAGATATAAGTATAGTGTTCTGTGTACATCAAGTGTATAGAGCAATGCCTCACCATTGTTAGCATTCTCACGATAATACATGGGAAGGCTTATGGTCTGATTCAATGCAAAATCAGAGACCATCTTGGGTAGAAAGCTTACCCTGTCCTTGTGGAAAAGAGGCTCATGCATGAATGCATGAAAGCATGAGGCACAGAAATCCTCCAAGTAGAAGTTATGGTGACAAAAACTGGAGTCTTCCATGAACAGAAGTACATCTAACAAGTCATTGCAGGCTCGAATGGAGCCAGAGTACATTTTTCAAGGATGAAACTGAGGTCCGAAGGTATAACCAGTTTATGAATTGAGGAAAATGTGCAGAATACCCTTAAGGAATGTACGGGATACTTCTAACTGTGCTTCCATCAATAGGGGCATGGAAAGCCAAAATGGCAGCCAAGTGCACCTTAAAGGATGAGTACCGGAGACCAGAGTCAGACAGAGACAGCAGGTAGGCCAGTACAGTATTCACAGGATGTATAAATGAGTCTTAAGAACGGGAAGCACACCACAGAGAAACGCTTCCACTTCAGCGAATATGGGTGTCTTCTGCATGGCTTTCTTGTCACCAGAAAGGCAACATCAACTTCAGGAGAAAACCCAAAATGGGCAACAGCTATGTCTACTGGAGCCATGTGTGCAGATGCAGGGACTGCGGGTCTGGATGAACCACAGATCTCCTGTCCTGATACAGTAGACCCTGACACAGGGATAGTTAAAGACTTCACTGCCTCATATCATAGTGGGGAAACCATATCTGGTGAGGCCAGAAGGGAGCCACAAGTATTAGAGTGGCCCACTCTGCCTGCAGCTTGAGTAGAACCCTCTAAATGAGAGGCACTGGAGGGAATGCATAAAGGAACCTCCCTTTCCGGGACAGAGACAACGCACCTGCCAAAAAATTCCAAGGCCCTGGAGTGAGTGAGCAAAAATGCAGCAGTTTGCATTGTGTTGGAATGCAATAAAGGTCCAATTCTGGATAACTCCTTCTTGCAAAAAGGTCGTTTACCACAGAAGTCAGCACTTCCCACTCATGTACTCATGACAGGGACTGACTTATCCTGTCTGTTAAGATGTTTTGACACCTGGGAGAAACATGGCTGACTGCTGCAGGCCATGAGACAGTGGCCAGTACCACACTCTCATCACGTCGCTGCAAAGGGGGTAAGAGAGTATCCCCTTGCTTGTTGATGTAGTGCATCACACTGACACTGTCTGTTCTTATCAACAGAGGATCGGGACTGAGATGTTCTGTTAAGGCCTGGAGGCTAAGGAGAACAGCCCTCATCTCCAGAACACTTACGTGGAGATCCGAGTCCAGGTAGGTCCACAAAACTGGGTCAAACAAGACCCCAGATGTGCACCCCATTCAGAGCCATAGCATTCATTGTGAGGATCTGCACCGATGTCATGAAGAATAATGGGTCAACCTGCAAAAGTGCTAGGATTCCATCCTTCAAATCACTGACTTGCAAAGACAAGCCATCACGAGAACCATTTGTTCCAGCTCATCCGTCAACTGATCCCAGTGTACCCGAAGTATCCATTGTGGAATCTGCATAAGTAGGCAGGCCTCAGGGACTGTCACAATGGCAGCCACCTTAAGGCCCAGGAGATGGAGTATTGTTCAGACACCTAATGACTCCCATGAGTCAGCCAGGCCTGGACAACCAAGGCCTGGGCCATGTCTGTAGGCAAAAATGCACTGCCCACTGCCGTATCCAGCACTGCACCAAAGTATTGGAGGCACTGACAGGGAAAGAGTATGATTTCTGTACACTGACTTTAACATCCAGGTCCTAGAACAACTGTTTTGTTCTGGACAATGTGTACTAAACTAGTTCCCTGGCCGGGCCCCTCAGAAGCCAGTCGTCCAAATAAGGGAAGACATAATTCCCGAGAGTTATGCCACAACTGCAAAGCATTTGGTAAATACCGTAGTGCCAAGGGATGAGCCAAAAGGCAAGACTTGAAAGTAAAAATGGCTGCCCTCCAGCATAAGGCAGAGGTACGGCCTGTGGCATTTTCAAATTTGACATGAAGGTAAGCATCCTTCATGTCCAGGGCACAAAGTCAATCCCCTTTTCATATAAGGGGGATGAAAGCCTGAAGAGACATCATTCAAAATGTTCTGTATTCAATGAATTTGCTCACGTTTCTGAGGTCCAGTAAAGAATGCAGGTCTCCTGTCCATTTGGGAACCAGGAAGTACATTAAATAGAATCCCTTGTTCCCTTCCTTGGGAGGGATGGGTTCAACAGCTCTCTTTTGAATCGGTGAATGCACTTCTTCTCTAACAGGGACAACTGCCACTGGCCCAGTGGCATGGTGGCAGCGACCTGCGTTCAGAAGCAAACATGGGTTGACTGGGGTTGACTGTCCACTGGACTGCTCTCCTCTCCCGGGTTGGTGAGGTATGTCTTCTCAGCTCTTGGCTGCCAACAGGTGGAGTCTAGGTTGCAGCACAAGCTCAAAAGGCATCAGTGGGAGGAGTCGTGTATCTGTAGTGCATGGATGCCTCCACATGCACACACCTGAATGATGCTGTGGCTGAGAGGCAGAAAAATGGATATGCAGGCTACATGAAACTCAGCACGCTGTCCCCGGCCCACACCACTGCTTGTACACCTGGAGCACATCTGGATAAGAGTCACTGGGTGACAGGAGGGAGCACCTCCACCACCTCGACCCACCATGGTGCGAGATCCAAGGGGGATCGTGGCTCTAGATAATTATGGGGAAGTGTCCACCAGCTGGGAAGAGGTGGCGACAGGGTTGAGGAGCCCACCTGCACATCTGTGGAGAAAAGGAGCAAGTGGCCTGCAGGATAATGATAAGGAAACAGAAGGTAAACTGGAGGGTTGGACTGCAACTCCAGTGCATGCCCCTTTTCTACTATTTCCAGGACTCATTCGTCCATGGTTATCTCCCTCCATTTTGACAGATGAAGGGAGATAATTCGCCCCACTTGCAATAGTGGAGGGGGAAGGAGTAGGGACTCTGAAGGTACTGAAGTGGGGGAGGCACCTGGACTGATACAGCTGGCTGCCTTAAAATAGGCACTAGGGATTAGGGGACCCAGAACAGGGGTTGGGGGACCCAGAACGGGGCTACTACTATGACCCCGGGACAGCTATCAGTAACTATAGGCGCCATGGCCTGCTAGTCTACAAAAAGATCCTCTACCACACCTTCTGGCAGGTTGAGCACTAATGGATTAAACAGAATGCATGGTCATTTTGGATGACTAAAGCTCCCTAAGGGTATTGTCAACATCCAGTCAAAACAGCTTGGAGCCCTTAAAAAAGGCATCCAGCTTTGCTGGCCCAGTGGCTCAGTGAGTTGAGGCATCTGTGCCTCTCTACTGCCACACCGGTGACCCAGGATCATGAATGGACTTGGATCACTCGGGGGCTCAGCCGGGGAGGGAACACTGAGCATCCATAGGACAGCTGTCTTCCCTCAGGGAGGTGGGTTCTTGTGACATGCTGTTCCACAGCCACCTGGCAGAAGCCAGGTAGTAGTGCGGGTGAGCCCCGTAACTATGGGAAAGCATACATGAAGAGTTTCCTTGGAGGAGGAGGAGGAGGGTGCACTTACGCTGCACTGCACTTAACTGTGCCTGCATGAGAGAAAACCAGAGGAAAAATAATGGACACTGAAACTACCATGAGCCCTACCCACCGACACAGAAATGAGCAAACACCAAAAAGGTGATTTCACTGCACTTTAATAAGGTATATGAAACAATTCAACATGAACATGCAGCAACAGGTGAACACTCCCTGATGATGCTATGAAGCGATACCGGTAGGAGGCTTGTGGGTCCTGCTGTGTGTCCCTGAATGAGGTCTTGGCACATTTTGGTATGCTCATGTTGAATTGTTTCATATGCCTTACTGAAGTATGGTGAAATCACCTTTTTGGTGTCTGATCCTTTCTGTGTCGGTGGGTAGTGCTGGAGTTTTTGGCTTTTTTGTTCTGGTTTCTCTCCTGTGCACACCCTGCCAGTAGGGCGGCTTTTTGCTTGCTTCATGAAGCCTGCCCCGCAAGCACTGGAGGCCCACCCATTCTAGGAGAGACAGCCAGAGACACAGGATGGCCGCAGTGCACTGGAACAGGGCTGATACAGCCGCCCAGCCAGCCACAAAAAGCTAGTAAGTGAAAAAATGAAGGAAAAAAAAAAGGTAATTCAGAATGGTCTGCTGTACAACGGTAGCACACCCCCCTGACAAAGCCTCCCATTTATGAGGAAAAGCGCTGTGGCTTTGTGCCATGCTCTCAATAAAACATTGGATTTCAGAGACGTTTACTGTTTACTTCTATTTTCCTGCAGAGTGCTTCCATGGTTGTGCCTTTTCTGTACAACAGTAGCCAAGTCAGCCACCCTGACCTAGGAATATCTCCTGAAGCATAAGCCAGAGGCAGCAGTCATGGCAAATGCATCAGAGGCATCATATGCAGAGCATAACAGATACTTTCCAGTATCAATATCAGCTGAAGCAACTTTAAGCAATTCAGCCTTGGCAAGGCCATCAAGCAAAGCCTGAATGGTAGTCAAGTCACATTTCCAAAGGCTATTCTGATATTTCACCATGTGAACCTGATAATTTGCAATCTGTAGGCCAAAGGCTGCAGCGGCATAAGTTCTTTTGCTCATAACATCCACCTCCTGGATTCCTTATCAGGAGGCAAACCACTAATGACTCTTGGGGCTCTAGAGGGATCATGAGCAGCCCTGATTACCACAGAATCAGTTTCAGGCTGGGAAGCATAAGGCTTAATATACAGGTCAGGGCACTGTTTATCAGCCTTTCTAAGGACTGCAGACATCTTGTTAGGCCTAAGCCAGCCATCAAGGGTAGCGTCCTCCAATGCAGGGTAACAGGATGCACCATAACAGTTGGTGCAGCTGTAACCTCCACAAACTCCATTAAATATCTTTTACTGGAGTCTTCCTCTTCACCCTCAAAGCCCATGACATCTTGAATTTATTTGCACAGATCCTGAAATGAAGATTCTTCAAGAGGAAAACTGGGAGTCTAAATCACAAAATCTTCACTGCAGGAGAAGAGGTCAGAGTTGGAAGGTGGCCCTCTTTCATTGGGCTCTTCCTCCCTTTCTTCATTCTCCAAATCCTCCTCCATGTTTATGAAATCAGGATTACATTCCACCTCGTCATCTCTAGAATGACAACAGGAGTAACTGAAGGAGCTGGTGGCAGCTGTGATTGAAGAATGGCAGGCATGTTTCTATGTCCCGTTGATGACGGTACCAACTGGGAAGGCTCAGTTGATGTGACTGTAGGCACTGTCATTGGTAGCAACAGGAAGAGGTGAAGTAACAGTTTTGAAAACGATGCCAGCACAGCCTGGAAGTCGCTGCCACCCATTAGAGGGTTTGTGACTACCGTTGTCATCAGAACAGAATCTGACAGTGGAGGTGGCATACCATCCATAGTACGTATAGCAGCACCAAAGCCCAACCACGACCTTGGTGTCTCAGTGATGGTTGGGGAGGGACTGTAGTCGACACCGACAGAGTGGTCAATGATGAGGACATACCCTCCTTCAACGGAGGTTTCAACCTCACCAGTGAAGCATTTTTTTCTCCCTATGCTTATGGTGATGGCTAGTAGAGGAGGGCTTCAATGACAATTTATCCTTGTCCTTCCCTCTACTTTTCTCTGATGGCCTCACCGATCATGGTGGCGACAGCATCACCAAATGCTAGGCAATATCCTTCCTGACAGCGGCCAGACACGAGGGAGAAGCTGGCTTGGAGTCTGCAGCCTTGATTTGAGACTCCATGGCCTTGATGGCAATAAAGGTTTCCAGAAACTTCCTTTGGTGTCAATAATCATAGAAATGACAGTGGTTTTTCTTCTGGGCGAATGAGCGGACAACAGTAGAAGGAAGAACTGAGGAGCAATGGGCTGCCCAAATTTTATAGGCTCCAATGTTGCACGTCATGTCATGTCATCCTGGGCAGCACCAGCTAGCAAAAGTTTCCTGAGTGGTCTCGATGCAGACAGCTTACAGCTACAAATGTATGGCCTAATGGAGATGTCCTCGATGAAGATATATTGTTTTACAAGTGACAGACTTCAGTTCTGCAGTGGCCACTAGTTTGAATGGGAAACATCAACTTGAGGTTACCAAGTTTATATCCCATGCAGGGACAGGTGCCCTGACAGGTGGGTCTATGTTGTGTTCAATCCCTAAAAAAACATAGGGAACACTGGGTGTGACAATGTTTTTTTTTTTGTCTTTTACCAATAAGTCAGTTGCTTTGCTCTGTAAGTCAAGGAAAGTCCAATGGTTCTCAACCAGACATACCTCCTGGTAGCCACTGTATTTGCTAAACCCCCTGTGGCAGTGTCATTAATGTTCACTGACATTTGGAGTTGATGCTTATCATCATCCAGACAATTTTAACCACCTGCAGTGCCTGTGACCTGTTATCAGAGGACTGGCTATCACAGAATGTCAGTATTTCTGTCCATAAGTCCTCTTGGCAATGATCAGTATAGCTCAGAAAGGTGACATGGCTCATAATTAGAGTTAGTAGGAATGTCTTTCTTAATGTATCAGTCTTTCTGAAGTCTTTATGAGAGGGGTGCCGTTGAAAAGGGTGTCTTTGCCTTTTCACAGGCAGCAACTTGGATAAGCCTCTCGGGGCTTGGGTGTTTGTAAAGCCAGTCAGATCCAGTCCTAGTTACCTGATATTTCTTCTCTTCTTTTTTGTCAACTGCCATTTTGGAGGATGGCAGCTGCAGAATTTAACCGCTCATTTTCTTAAAACAGTAGGTAAAGGTATACTAATTCTCTTTGTGAAGGTTAGTCATTGCATACCGAGGAATGCAGCCTCCCCTTGATTCTCACGGAGTCTCAGTGGGGATGTTTATAGTTTCAGCCATTCCTCCTAAGAAGGCAGAGTAGAATATGGGTGGGCAGCCAATATCCTCATCCCTATTCACATCAGGGGACATGGATTCCTCTTCTGCCTCCACTGGCATGTACTCTGCCAGACTGGGAGGTATAGAGGGAGGCAACATTTCTGCTTGCTGTTTCATGGTTTGGAAAATTACCACATTTGTTTGAATTCTTTTATGGATGGCACTGGGGACTGGGCAGGAGACACTGTTGTTTCCTCTGTTTCAGGTCAGTGTGCTTTCCCTTTCTCACATTTTTTAAGCTTGTGGATGATTCTTGAGAATCAGCGTGCCACTTTCAGTCTTTTTTATCCTTATCTGAATGTCCATCAGATGTCGATTTAGTGTCCCTTGAATGCTTCTTTGAGGATCCTGCCTTGTTAAAACAGATTCAGAAGACATTTTTGCCAAGGCCTTCACAGCCTTATGGAGGAACACTCTTTGGAGCTGGAAAGTGATGTGAGCCAAAAAGAAACAACCTTTTTACCTGTCTTCTTGTTTGTTTTTTGGACAAAACACTCTATACAGTTCACAGTTTTTCCAATCATGAGCACTGCCCAAACACCTGTAAAACTCTGTATGCCTATTTCCCTTAGGCATACTGGTGCCACACTTAGTACACGTTTTAAGAGCAGTGGACTGAGTCTTTTTCTTTGGCTTTCCTGATTCAGACATGGGACCAGGAAGCGCACCAGTGAAATATGTCCAGCCTCAGTCCTTGAAAGCTGGTTCAGATGTCGCCCAGTCTTTGTCAGTCGACTTGTAAATTTCACTTCGACAGTGAAACTGAGTGTTTTAAATATTGATAGAGCAGTCAGAAACTGACCATGGTTGTCATGAGCCAGTGACAGTTCCCACACTAGGCCTCAAGTTAAAAGGCTGAAGCACAGTAAAGGGGCAAAATGTTTTAACTGAGAACCCAGAAAAGAGAACCAGAATATTTTTTACCACTAAACTCTGGCACAATCTTTGTGAACAGCACAAAATTAGGTTATTTTTCTCGGTTCCAGGGAATGGGAAGGGACCAAGAAAATAGCGATTTAAACAGCAAATACCACTGAAACTCAGAAATGAGAGAGAAATAAATGTGATTAAATCAAATGAAAGCAGCAGTGCAATGAAACAGGGCAAAACATTTGTGACCTTACATTTTTTCACTATAAAAGATTATGGGCATCTTCCAGCTTACTTTTTTGGTACAATTTTCTAATTCCACTAACATTTTAGAATTTTATAAACATTTTGAGGTGTTTTTTTTTCTCAAGAAAAAAAAAAGGCGGCCACTATATTTTACACAGAAAAGAACTGTAGACCTGGCAAGTGTTAGGATCGAGAAAATGATAAAAGACTCATGGTGCACAGCACAGAAGGTACCTAGAAAAGTACATTTGACGGGTATGCTAATATTTTTCTTAACTGAGGCTGAAAAGTACAGTTACATAAGAACTTACTGTAACAGTAGATCTTCGAGAGAGGCTCTTGCAGTAGGTAATTACATGTAGGACTGACGTCAGCAGGTGGCAGGAACCCACGGAAAAATTTCTAGCTAGCAGTCTCTGGCGAGGAACTGCCCCCACGTCAGGTGACTGGCGTCAGGAGACGTCGGTATAAAGGGGTGGTCCCTCACGCACGCCTTCCAGTTCTTTCCCACCACAGGCTACAAGAGGCCGGACGAGAGAGAAGCGGATAGTTCCCTCACTGGAAAAGGAGCTGAAAAAGCTTATGGGGATGGAGGGTGGGAAGGTATTACCTACTGCAAGAGCCTCTCTCGAAGATCTACTGTTACGGTAAGTTCTTACATAACTGTACTATCTTACTTTGAGAGGGTTCTTTCAGTAGGTAATTACATATAGGACTGAGTCCCAAGCAGTCTGGAACAAGAAGCACACGGGAGGAGGGAAGCTACTCAAAGCAGATCCTCTAGATGTGAAGGCCTTAAGAAAGGAGGCCTTGCAGAACAGCGAGCCCGAAGCCTGCTCTACAGTGAGAGGCAATATCCAAACTGTAATGTTTTGTAAATGTATGGACAGAAGTTCAAGTGGCGGCAGCACAGATGTCTGCCACTGACACGTTCTTGAAACATGCTGCCGAGGCAGCGACCCCTCTGGAGGAGTGCCCTCTTACTTGACCCAGAAGGGTCTTGTTGTACTTGTCATAACAGAAGGTGATGCAATGAGCCAACCATTTAGACAGGCATTGCTTGGAAACAGCACTGCCTTCTCTTTTGGGGGCAAAAGAAACAAACAGTTGATCAGTTTTTCTGAGATCCTTTGTTCTGTTAGTGTAGTATCTTAGGATCCGGTGAACATCCATAGTGTGAAACAGATACTCCCCCATGATTGGAGTACTGCGTAAAGAAAGTGAGTAACTCTATGGACTGGTTCAATGTAGATTCCGCTACCACCTTGGGGAGAAACTTAGGATCGGTGCGCAGAGCCACACGTTTCTTGTGAAAAATCAAGCACAGGATTTTACACATCAGGACCTGGAGCTCGGAAATCCTCCGAGCAGAGGTAATGGCCACTAAGAAGAGCATCTTCCATGAAAGGAACTTCATGTCTGCTGAGGCCACCGGTTCAAAAGGAGGCAAAGTAAATTTCTCAAGAACGAAGTTCAAATCCCAAGGAGGGGTGGGAACTCAGATAGGGGGTCTCAAGTGAAGAACCCTTCTGAGGAAAGTCTTAGAGACTTCCAGTAGAGCAAACATCTTATCTGCGAAAGGAACATGGTAGGCAGAAATGGCCATGTGTACCTTCAGAGATGAGTGACTAAGACCCAGGTCAAAGAGATGGTGCAGGTACTCCAGCAGTCACCCAACCGAGCAGGAGAAAGGCTCGAAGCCTTTTGAAGCGGCCCAGATTGAGAATCGTTTCCACTTCATGGCATAAGTAGACCTAGTGGAGGGTTTCCTAGCCTCCACCAAGATCTCAGCCACCTGGGGAGAAACCCCAAAACGGGCTTGAGCTATGACTGCAGGAGCCACGCATGTAGTTGAAGGGACTTGAGACCAGGATGGACCAGGGTCCCCTGATCCTGGGTCAATAAAATTTGTGAAAGAGGAAGAGGAGGTTCCTCTGAGTATTGTTGCAGAAGAGAGAACCAAACTTGCCTGGGCCAGAAAGGAGCGATCAGAATCATTCGTGCTCCTTCTGAACCGAGTTTCTGCAAGACATGTGGGATCAGAGGAATCGGGGGGGGGAAGGCATAGACAAATCTGTCCTTCCAATCTAGAGAGAGAGCATCTCTCCAGAAAATGTCTCACTCTTGAACAAGCAAGCACAAGTCGGGAAGGTTTGCATTTAGAGGTGAAGCGAACAGGTCCACCCGAGGTGTTCCCCAACACAGGAAGATATCGTCTAGGACCCCCTGATCCAATTCCCACTCATGAGCTTTAGCAGACGAGAGACTTAGTTTGTCTGCTAAGGAATTCTCGACCCCCGGAACATGAATTGCCGTGAGGTAAAGGTTGTGCTGTGCTGCCCAATCCCAAACTCTCATCGCTTCCCTGCAAAGAGGGTAGGATCGAGTCCCGCCCTGTTTGTTGATGTACCATATCACACACATATTGTCCATCTGGACGGCTAGGTGGCCTGGAAGAAGATGCAGGAGGAGGGCCTGGAGAGCATAAAGCACCGCCCGAAGCTCAAGCACATTAATGTGCAGGGATTGTTCGAGCTTGGACCAAGAGCCCTGGGTCCGATGTGGACTGAGATGGGCTCCCCAACCTTCGCCCGACGCATCTGTGGTCAGAGTCTGGGAGGGAAAAGGAAGGAAGAATGGAACTTCCCGAAGAAGATTCTCTCGAACCATCCACCACTGCAAGTCTCGAACCATGGGAGAGGAGACTAGGACCAACTGGTCCAAGTCATCTATCAACTGATCCCACTGAGAGTGAGGCGTCCGCTGAGAGACCCTCATGTGGAGCCGAGCGCAAGGGACTGTTGGGGTAGCAGCCGCCATAAGCCCGTGGAGGCGAAGAACTGACCTTTCACTGACCCGCCTGCGGCCTGACAACAGGCTTACCTGAGTCTGGAGAGTGGCCGCCCTGTCTGGTGGCAGGAAGGCCCTGCCTAGGGTCGTGTCCAGTATCGCCCCAATAAACTGGAGCCCTCTGGGATGGGATCAAGTGAGACTTGGAATGGTTGATGGTAATACCCAGACAGGCAAAGACCTGCTGGGTGAGGGAGAGGCAGTGCAGGAGTTCCTCCCTGGACGAGGCCGCCAGGAGCCAATCATCCAGGTACGGGAAAACCTGTACCCCCCATGTACGCAGGTAGTCCACCACCACCGCAAGACATTTGGTAAATACTCGGGGAGCCGAGGAGAGGCCAAATGGAAGTGCCTTGAACTGGTAGTGGTCCCCCTGGAAAGCAAAATGGAGATATTTGCAGGTAAGCATCCTGCATATCCAGAGCACACAGCCACTGGCCCGAGCGGAGGAGGGGCAGAAGGCTCTGCAGTGAGAGCATCCTGAACCTCTTGTACTCCACGAATATGTTCAGGGAACTGAGATCTAGAATAGGTCTTACATCTCCTGTCTTCTTTGGGACCAGGAAGAAGTGGGAATAGCAACCCATCCCTTGCAGGGGAAGGGGGACAGGTTCTATCGCCTCTTTCAGCAAAAGTGCTGAAATTTCTTCCCGGGCCAGAAGATGATGTTCCCGAAAGTATGACGACCTTGGGGGAAGATGACAAGGTGGTTTCTGTAGAAACTCTTTTGAGTGTTCTTCTGAGATTGGCTGGAGCACCCATGAATCTGATGTTATCCTCTCCCAGCCCGGAAGGTGGAGGGAAAACCTCCCTCTTACTGGTTCCTCCGGGAAGCCCGGAGGCTGTGGGAGAGGGAAGGAGTCAGGTGGTGTGTGGCAGCGCCACAGCTGAAGCTCCCGCTGCTTTTTTGGGCGGGGGGGGCTTGGCAGCTGGGGGGGCCCGATGTTTAGTGGCCCTCTTTCCCTGTGGTCTTGCTTTGGGCCGATTCCGTCTGTGAAATGGACGGCGCTGCGACTGATGGGGATGATACATACAGTCCACAGACTTTAGTGCCGTCCCCTTCTCCTGCCGGTCGGTGATGATGTCCTTGACATCACCCCCGAACAGCACCAAACCCTGGAAGGGCGCTTCCTGGATGGCGGACTTCACTTCCGGGACCAACCCTGACATTCAGAACCTAGCGTGACACCGTAGGCCTACGGCGAAAGCTGAGTTCCTACCGGCAGTGTCCACTGCATCGTAGGTCGCACGAAGGATGTGCCGACTGGCCGAACGTGCAGAGCGGACAAGGTCGGCCACTTCCTGCTTGACCTGAAAGTCCAGAAGGGAGTCCAATTTAGATTCCACCTCACTGAGTATCGCCTTCTGGTAATCCCCCATGTGACCAACATAGTTCAGAGCCCTAATACCCAGAGTGGAAGAAGCAAAAATCTTCTTGCCATACTGGTCCAGAAGGCTGGATTCCTTGTCAGGTGGAGACGAGCTAAGGTGTTTGGGTTGAGCTGACTAGCCATGAGCGGCGCTAATCACAACCGAGTCAGCTCGAGGGTGGGAGTCTAAATAGTCAACACCCTCGGGAACCTGGAATAGCCTGTTCGACTTCCTAGGAAGTGGGGCCAAGGCCGACGGCTGTTTCCATATAGTGGTAATAAGGTCGGCAAGAGGCTCGATCCAGGGTGGTACCAAAGTGGGAGCTATCACAGGCAGATCCAGATGCTCAGCGAGTTTTTTACGCTGGGGGTCTGGCTCCAAGAATTGCCACTTATGTACTTCCTAGATCTTTTGTAGCAACTCTGTGAAGGAAAGATCCTCCGGAGCAGACTTCGGAGGAGTCCTTGGCCGGGGCTTGGACGGAGAGCGTGGCTCGTCGTCTTGCTCGGAACAACCGTCGGAAACATCCGAGGTGTCCCAGGAAGAAGAAGATGAGGAAGAGGTAGACTCCCTCTCCCGACGAGGGGGAGGAACAGACCCCTTGGGAAGCCCTCGGGGAAACATGTCCTGCTTCTCTCTGGACCCAGAGGGTTTAGCCTTGGTGTCCGGAGGTGGGAAGGGAGTTTGTTGTCGTGGACGTACAGGAATGGGCACCGGCATCGAAAGACGACTCTCCACCGCTCTGGTGAGCTGAGTCTTGACCTCAGCCCACCAGGAAGCCAAAGCCTCCTGCAGGTCCACCAGCAGCTGGGTGGGCGGTGGAGGAGGAGAAGGAGGGGGATACGGGTATGGACTATACCCATAAGGTGCGTATCCATAACCCGACGGCAGGAAGCATGGCGTTGGGTATTGAGGCAGCAGGTACTGCGGTGTCGGATAGATCGGCGCCGGGTACTGAGGCGCCAGATACTGCGGTCCTGGGTATGACTGTGTCGGATACGACGGGGTCGGGTACCCGGGAACCAGGGGGGCTGCCAGAGCAGAAGGCCCGGCCGGAGGTCCCACAGGTGGATCTGGAGCAGAAAGCCCGGGGGGCGGAGGGCCCGGCGTTGGGGTGGCATCCGGGAGCGGGATGTCGCCTGGAGTCGGCAACACCAGTGTCGGAGCTGGCGGCCGAGGAGCCAGCGTCGGAGCCGGCGTCCAGGGAGTCGACATCAGATCAGTCGGACCAGCAGGTGGACGGTCTGACGGAGATGGAACAGGAAACTCAGCGTCACCCGGGGATTTGGGGGGGGAGAAATCCTCGGGGTCAGGCTGAGGAGACTCAGGGTCCCCGGAGGGCAGCGAAGGCTGTGGGGATCCGGGAACAATGGACACGGGGGGGGCAGCGTCGGCTCATCTGCTGTGCGGACGTCGGGCGAACCAACATGCGGCTTAGCAGCGGGATCCAGGCGGCGTCCGACTTAACGGACCCATCACCGGAGACAGGCCGTCATGGAGGGGCAGCCTGGTCAGGCGGAATGGGGGACACGCGCCGCCCCGAAGGGTCGGGCGACTTACCGACCTTCTCCGTGCAGGCGTCAGAGGAGCTGACATCCAGCTTATCGGAGCCACTCACACCAGTAGGCCATGAAGCCACGGCTTTACCAGGAGCAGAGTCCTCAGTCCTGAGGTGCCGAAGGACCGAGCATGAGCTGGAAGCGCCGCCGCATACAGAAAACCTCTAAAGCGGCGTCATGGAGCGGTCCCTGGGGGACATTGCCTTTAGCACGGTGACTCCCAAGGATGTCGCGTGGGAGAGGAGCCCTTGTCCCGGTGCTTTTCTTTGTCCTTTTTCTTGCGATGGCCTTCAGGGAAGTTGGCGCCTGCTGAAGCTTTTCAATACTTTCTCCATGGAGCTCATTTTCTTTTTCAAAATATGGGCCTCCAGGGACTGCTGCCGCCTTCTCCGGGTGGCCGCATTAAAACTAAGGCAGTGCTGGCACTTCTCTACTGGACAGTTGGGGCCTAGGCAAAAAAGTCACAGGGAATGGGCGTCCTTTTCCGGGAGTTGGGCGCCGCACGTGTCGCACTTGTTTTTGTGCTTGGAGGGTGTAGGGGACGACATACACTGACAAATAACTGATGGATGATAGGAAAAAATTGAAAATACTCGATTAAAATAACGACAAAAGAGCCTGACAAGCAGGGAACTTTTCCGCAAGGCACTGGCATGAGCTAACAGCGGGAAAGAACTGGAAGGCGGGCATGAGGGACCGCCCCTTTATACCGACGTCTCTTGACGCCAGTCACCTGACGTGGGGGCGGTCCTTCGCCAGAGACTGTGAGCTAGAAAGTTTTCCATGGGGTCCTGCCGCCTGCCGACGTCAGTCCTATATGTAATTACCTACTGCAAGAGCCCTCTCGAAGTAAGATCTAGCTTTTGTGGAAAAAACATTTTTTGAAGCACTGCTGCTTTAAATAAAGAAACAAATAAGTTAAACTCTGTCACTTAACTGTCGAACAGTAGGAAAACTATCCAGGGTGACCACACTCTTCCATGGGAAACAAAGATCTGTTAGGGGAAAGCTTCAGCGCAAGACCAGGACAGATAGAGAGTGTTTTCATTAAAAATAAACCATGCCACAGGTGAAGATGATGAAAGAACCAGAATAGCTGTTCTAAACTACTGTTGTAAAAATATTCCTTTTTTTACTGGAAACCTAGAAAATTCATTGCAATTATATTCAAAGGGGATCAGCAGCAAACAGTAAGTGCTGCAGTCCAAGCTGATTTCTTCTGAGCAAACATGAGCTCCTGCTTTAAGTGATAAATCTCATAATGTGACAAAACTACAGTAGGTTAATGGCTATATCTGTTATTCACTTTATTTGTACCGTGTTTTAACCAGTTCTTTCTGTTGACCCTTGCCTTATTAGGCAACATACGTAACACAAAAAAAAATGAATAGACTGAGTAAAGTTCAAAGATAAAGATTTTGTGAAGTACACTTTAGTGAATTAAAGATATTCACACAACTAATCAATTCATAGCAAAAGAATGAAAAGTAATTTACCAGACTGAAGGTTCCATACTCCTCCCTGAAAAAATGGGTCAAAAAGGCCTTGAGTGTAGTTTGATCTCCCCAGGTCCAGTGGGCTTGATTTAAGTAGGATGAGGCAGGCAAATAGAGATAAGGCAGAAAGCCGACAAGGAAACTTAATCCCAACTTCAGCAAATGACTCACGGACACCTCCTGCGTGGAACAAATACAAAAGTCAGGTTCAAGCCATATTTGACCTACTATCTTGACATCTCAATTGAACATAATATGGAGAAACATAACTATTACTGATACTAAAAAAACAGAATGTTCATTTACATCTTCACTACCATATTCCTACAATGTCAAATGAAACTTCCCCTTCATAAAAATATAATAAACTACATGAAGATAGACTGCAATATTCATGCCCCAGTCAGATCAAGCTGATGTCACTCTTCCTGTCAATATATTTTTGCCAACAATCCCTGCAACATTCTAACAGTACTAGCAATGGCTCTGAGGTCAAACTGCTTATGCACTAATATATGGCTGAACCTAGGAAAGAGGCAAATTAGATTTTCATCATTTCATAGCAGTAGTTGCTAATCAAAACAGCAAAAATAACTGAAGTCACATTTTGATTAATGGCTGCTAAAAAAGGAAAGTGACTTACCCTAACTCTAGATCTTTAAGAATTCCTTCTCCACAGAGTCAGAAACAAATGATTTGATACTTTTTATTGGACCAACATGGATGTTACAGAAAAGGACCAATACGGCACCTATAACATTTTTTTTCTCCAGAGTAACACTAACCGGGTCAGCCACAAGCACTAGGACCCCACAGGGTTAAAAAGTGGTTGACCTTAGACATACAGCACCATGATGTAAACTACGCACATGGTACAGCACATAGGGCATCAACTGCTCCAACTGCCTCAGTTACCTTTTCTGCTGCACAGAGTAGGATGGAAGACTGATACCTGTAGAAGAAAATAAAGTACTACACCTTACGGGTGATAAAGAAAACTGGTGCTCCACACTTGGCAGAATAAGTCTTTGTTAGATATGTACACATAAGTATGCTTTTAGTTCAACATTATAACGTCTTACTATTATCTAGTTTTTACATATACAGATTCGTTTTTTTCAAAAATTTTCTTTGCAGTTCTGCCCAATTCTGTAGGAATGGGAGCAGTGCACCCATAAGAGGAAAACAAAGTACTTGAGGAAAAATCCACGTTGAGGGGGAGGGGGGCAACAACCACAGAAGAGACACATGAGCACCTTAACCTCCAGAAAGAATGGGAAATGTGAAAGGAAAATATAGCCCCTCTAGGGGAAAACAGTGAAACAAACAAAAAACAAGCATTTGTCAATGCCGAATGTTTGCATGTTGGTATTGGCATTAGTAGTGCAGGAGTTAGAGAGATGCATAGTAGGAATGGCAGTGAAGTAGTGAACTAACGCCAACGCCAACCCCCACCCCTACCCTGCAGAGACTGACAGGCATTGGGGTGTGCGTTTGGGCCGACCATAACGCTCACGCCATTCCACCTTGTCCCACCCTGCAGACAATGAGAGGTGTCACAGTGTGCCTTGGGGTCTTCAGCCCTTATGCTCACTTCATTCCATAAGGAAATAAGGTGAGATGGACACAGTACAGGAGAACAGGGTGAACGTTTGGGCCAAAGAATCCAAGGCACACCTCAATGCCGGTCAGTGGCTGCAGTGTGGGGGTGGAATGGCGTGAGCATTACTGCCGAGAACCCCAAGCCACACCCTCGATGCCTGTCAGTCTGTATAGGGTGGGGTGTTAACAGTTGGAAACATTAACACCCCAGGTGTTTGTTGGTATTTTCATTCAAAATTTTCAACACAGGCTTTTTGGGACCTCCCCCCAATTGAACAGTGGCACTGAGATTTCATTAATCTGTTCCAAAGCTTGAATTCGCACAGCGACTGCACCATTCTGCGCCACAGGTGCAAAAACACTTTTTGGGCAGGATGCCAAAAATGACAGCTGTACTGTTCATAAGAAGGTGTGCAAAATGGGCAAAGCTGAACATTTTGAGTGGGAATATTACAAATTTGTAAAGTTAAGAGTGTGCGTGGAAACTGCGCAATGCATGTTCGTAACAGTCATTTTATGGACTTTTGTCACCAAATTTTCAATATAGGCATTTTAGGACCTCTGCTCGTGAACAGTGTCACTGCGATTTTCTTAATCTGTCCCAAACACTGATTTCCCACAGCAACCGCGCTATTCTGTGACGAAGTGCGAAAACACATTTCGGCCAAGATGTAAAAATGACAGCTGTACTGTTCATAAGGAGGTGTGGAAAAATGGCAATGTTGAAAATCTGCAGTGAAAATATTACTAATTCGTAAAGTTACGAGGGTGCGTGGATACTGCGCAATGCACACTCGTAACACACTCATTTTATGGAATCGTTTCACCAAATTTGCAACATAGGCTTTTTGAGAATCCACCTCTTGAACAGTGGCACTGTCGTTTCGTTAATCCGTCACGAAAGATGTTTCTGCGCAGTGACCGTGAAATCACCTTTCGGGACCGAATAACGCCATGACAGTGACTGAATTCACAAGGAGGAGTCCCAAGAACCACATGTTGAACATTTGGTGCCAAAAGTAGAAAAAATGGGTGAGATATCCATATAAGTTGAAAAAAAAAAAAAAAAACATACAGCTTACTCGCATTTCTTCAGTTTGTGGTTGGCTTTGAAGAGTGCAGACATGTTCCCGGTCCACCAGAGATCGACGCACTGGGCTCTGGAAGTAAGTATGTAGTGAGTGGGGGTGTATGGGGAGGTGAGGTGCGCAGACGGTGCATGCGGGTTGGGGAGGGGGCAAGGAACTCAACGAGGGACCATTTTCTTTTTTAACAGGAACTTAAAAAAAAAAGACTGTGGGACGTTTTTGGCTCGCTGGGTGGGCTCCCAGTGTGCCACCTAAATGTTTGTTGGGAGTGGAGCTGGACAGGGACCGGGCGCCTGGCCGGATATACATTGTGCTTGGGAGAAGATGACATGATGGGAGGCTCCAGCATGCTACCTGGGCGCTTTGTTGGGGAGGGGATGGAGCTGACAGGGACTGGGCACCTCCATCGGCCATACAGTGTGCTGGGGAGGTGTGCATGAGCCACGGGAGATTGGGCACCCCCTCGGCACACAACAAATGGGGGGGGCCGCTTCATGCCGACAAGGACTAGGCTACCCTCTCGGCAAATGAACTGGGGAGGGTGCATGCTGACAGGGGGACTGGGCCCCCCTGTTGGCTTTAACATGGACTGGGAGAGGCGGCGGCTGTCTGTCGACTTCATGGGGACTGTGAGAGGCCGACAGAGAAGCCGCCACCATGTTTCTCTGAAATAGGGCACCAGACAATGCAGCTGTAATTGGCTGCTGCAGTCAGGGACCGCCCCGAAAACACAGCTGATTGTTTAATGACGGGGTGCTCCCTGATTGCAGAGGCAAGTTTCTTTCAAGGCTGTGGCACGCTACAGTACTGCTGTCATGGACAGCGTGATTTTCTATTGGTGCCACACAGACTAGCCCCAAAATGGTCTGCTGGCATTGGCAACAACACTGCCACGCCTCTACAACTCGCTACTGAAGCAAGCTGCCGCAATATGTTTCTTGCACATGCGCATAAGCAAACATAATAAGGGGATGGTGAGGAGAGTGTGTATCAAGAAAAAATTACTCACCTTAGTAACTGTGTTTCTTCTAATGGAGTATTGCTGTATTCTGACTTATTGCAGTTAGCCTCAGCACTTGAACTGCTCCGGAGAGGAAAGAGTTAAATTCTATGCAGCGCATAGAACGTTGAGCTCGAGCTCAGTTCAAACCTCTGTCTGCTGCACTTTGAAGTGTAACCGTCAGATTCTTATGAGCTAATACTAATTAATTAACCCACTATGTGGAAATTGTAAAACCTTTACTAGCCAAATGGCAACCAAATATTTCGGATCCTCCAAAAGACTCAAGTCGAGAAATCCAAAACAAAAAAACCAGGTAGTGAACAACTTACGACTATTGAAATAAAGAAACATAACCCACTCCCACTCTCTAAAAAGAGGGAGTGCCCAAATGCACCCCTGGGGTGCAACACTGCACCTGCCAGCCCACTTCCCAAAAACCAGGTTCTGAGAGGGGAGGCAGGGAGGGAGGTCCGAATACAGCAAGACTCCATTAGAAGAAACACAATTACTAAGGTTAGTAATTTTTTTCTTCAAACAACATGAAGTCTTGCTGTATTCTGACTTATTGCAGACTACCAAGCAGTACCTCCATGGTGGAAGGATTCAAACCTATTTTGGGAATAGGCTCTGCAGTACTGCTGTACCGAACCGAGCATCACTCCTAGCCTGGATATCCAGAGAGTAATGCTTGGTGAATGTAATGACTGTTTTCCAGGTGGCTGCTTTGCATATCTCTAGTAAAGAAATATCCCTGGTAGCAGCCAGAGAAGCAGCTGTACCTCTAGTCGAATGAACTCTCAGGCCAGAGGGTGGTATTTTGCCTAGCTTCTCATAGCAGAACTGTATACAAGAGACAATCCACCTGGCAATAGTTCCCTTAGTGGCAGGTTTGCCCTTACCCCACTTCTCCATAAGTGAGGAGCAACTGGAGGGAGTCAAACCTGTGTGCCTTAGTACGCTCAACGTAGTAACTAAGGGCCCTTTTAACATCCAAACTGTGTAATCTTCTCTCTCTCCTGAAGAAGAATGATCAGTGAAGAATACAGGGAGATACATGGATTGGTTCAAATGAAAATCTGAAACCACTTTAGGTAAGAACCTCCTGTTGGTTCTAAGGACCACCTTGTCTCTATGGAATGAGATAAAATCAGGCTCCATTGACAGAGCCTGTAATTCACTGATGTGTCTGGCAGAGATAATAGCTACCAGAAACACAGTTTTCCAAGTCAAGTACTTAAGTTCTGCTGAGGACAAAGGTTCAAAAGAGGGTTGCATAAGCTGGGCAATGCAAACATTAAGGCCCCAAGCAGGGGTAGGATCCCTAAAGGGAGTACTGGTATGAAGCAATCCCTTGAAAAATTTGCAGAAAACACGATGAGATGCCAGAGAGAAAGGCTTTCCTACTGACAGAAACACAGAAACAGCTGACAAATGTACTTTGAGGGTAGCTGGTCTGAGGCCTAGGCCATTGAGATGAACCACATAATCCAGAACTGTAGACAATTCAGCAGTGTCTGGGTATATATGCTTTTTGGAACACCAGATGCTGAATATTTTCCATTTGGAGTGATAAGTTTTTCTGGTGGCAGGTTTTCGAGAGGCTTTAAGAATGTCCAGAACCCCTTGAGACAGATGCAAATTTGCTTACTCTAACTCTTCAAGAGCCATGTCTTGAGACTGAGAGACCGAAGGCTGCAATACCAGATCCTCCCCTGAGAGGAGGTTAACAGATTGTGATTCCCGGGAAGAGATAGGGGAAGATGGACTGCTAGGGACAGCAACAGGGGATGCCAAGGCCCAATTTGGAGCTATCGGGATCACTTTGCAAGATTGCAACCTTATCTTGACCAGGACGTTGAACAGCAGAGCAAAAGGAGGGAAGGCATAAAGAAATTTAAACATAGAAACATAGAATTTGACGGCAGATAAGGACTGCTTGACCCACCCAGTCTGCCCATTTCCCTACCTAATGGATAAGCTGCAGATCCTAGTTAACCAGCAGCCTACTTCTTTCTACCCCCACCCCCTAGAATCACCTTATGACTGTCCCATGCATGCTTGAATTCAACCACTGTTTTTGACTCCACAACCTCCTCCAGAAGGCTGTTCCATGCATCCACAACCCTCTCTGTGAAAAAATACTTCCTTACATTAACTCTGAGCTGCCCTCCCATCTTCAAATTGTGCCCCCTTGTTCTTGCACACCTCTTTTTTTGAAAGATGCTACCCTCTTGGACTTTGTTGATTCCCTTGAGGAACTTGAAAGTTTCTATCATGTCCCCCCGCTCCCTCCTTTCCTAGAGGCTATACATATTAAGCTCCTTTAGTCTCTCTTCATATGTCTTCCAGTGCAGACCCTGCACCATTTTAGTTGCCCTCCTCTGGACAGCTTCTATCCTGTCTATGTCCTTGCGGAGACTGGGTCTACAGAACTGCACGCAGTACTCCAGATGGGGTCTCACCAGTTGTCTGTACAGAGGGACAACAACCTCCTGTTTTCTACTGGTGATGCCTCTCCCTATGCATCCCAGTATCCCCCCAGCCCTCCTTACTGCCCTCTCACATTGCTTGCCTACCTTTAAGTCATCTGATATGACTACCTCCAAGTCCCTTTCCACTTTTGTTGTTATTAGCATCTCACCCCCCCATTTTGTACTCTTCCCCTGGGTTTTTGTTTCCCAGGTGCATTACCTTGCACTTCTCAGCATTGAATCTAAGCTGCCATACATTTGACCATTCCTCTAACCTTGCCAAGTCCCTTCTCATCCTTTCCACCCCACCTTGTGCATCAACTCTGTTGCAGATCTTTGTGTCATCTGCAAAGAGACATACTTTTCCTTCCAGTCCCTCTGCAATGTCGCTTATAAAGCCATTGAAGAGGACTGGTCCTAATACTGAACCCTGCGGTACCCCACTAGTAACCCTCCTTTCTTCAGGGCGGACTCCATTTACTATTACCCTCTGTGTCCTATTCTCCAGCCAATTTTTTACCCAGGCTATCATCTTGGGACCCACTCCCAGGCTGGCTAACTTGTATATTAATCTTTTGTGTGGGACTGTGTCAAATGCCTTGCTAAAGTCTAGGTAGGCTATGTCTACAGCCCCTCCCTGATCTACTACTTTGGTCACCTAGTCAAATAAATCTATTAGATTCGTCTGGCATGACCTTCCCGCTGTGAATCCATGCTGCCTTGGGTCCTGTGCCCTCTGGCCTCTACGTACTCGACAATTCTTTCCTTCAAAGTGATTCCATCATTTTCCCTATCACTGAGGTTAAATTAACAGGTCTGTAGTTTCCTGCTTCTGCCCTGCTCCCACTTTTGTGAAGGGGAATCACATCTGCCCTCCTCCAGTCCTCAGGTACTACCCCATCCTCCCATGATTTGTTAAAGAGGGTAGTCAGTGGTGTCACTAGTTCTACCCTTAGTTCTTTTAGAATTCTGTGATGAATCCCATCAGGCCCCATTGCTTTGTCCACCTTCAGTTTTAAGAGTTCTTTCAGAACCCTTTCTTCTGTAAATGGGCTGGTATCAACTTCTGTATCCAGAGTGTTTCTGTTGTTTGTTTCAGATACCTCCCCCTCTTCATTTGCAAATACTGAGCAAAAATATTTGTTTAGTATCTCTGCCTTTTCAGTCGCCCTCTGCCCCCCTTTATTAAGCTTCACTATCCTCCCTTGGTCTTCCTTCGCTCCCTGATGTACCTAAAAAGGTTTTTATCCCTCTTAACTGAGTTGGCTATCTTTTCCTCGGTTCGGCCTTTGCTGTTCTGACTGCCTTCCCAGCTTCCTTGCTTTAACTGATACAATTTCTGTCCTGCTCCTTCTGTGATTCCTTGTTCTCCTGAATGCTTTCTTTTTCTCTTGAACCTTCACTGCCACCTCCTTTGAGAACCATAGTGGTTTCTTACATCGTTTTGTTTTATTTGCTTCACACAAAGGCTTGTTACCTCTGTGATGGCAGTTTTTATTATTCCCATTGTTCTTCCACCCCTCCTTCCTGCCCATTTGCTAGTGCATTCCTTAGGCACTCACCCATTTTGACAAAGTCAGCCCTCCTGAAGTCCAGTACTTTTGCCTTTGTATGGCTTGACTCTATTGCTGTGTTTATTGTGAACCATACTGTTCGAAAGTCGCTAGTTCCCAGATGGCTATCCACTTCTACATCTGTGATCCTCTCTCCATCTCCATTTCAGAGAACCACGTCTAAGATTGCTCCCTCTCGAGTGGGTTCCAATACTAGTTGTCTTAGGCATGCCCCCTGCAGGGCATCTAGAATAACCCCACTCTTAGAAGTGGCTGCTGCAACTGCACTCCAGTTAACATCTGGCATATTTGGATCAACCATCAGCAATATCTCCCCTTTTTCTGCCATTCTAAGTATACTTTCTATCATTTCCTTGTCCATTTCCTCCCCCCGAGAGGGGGGTCTGTATACAACCCCTGTGCAGACTGTGGTGCCATTGCCTGTCTCCAAATTGACCTGCAGTGCTTCTTCTCCTCCCTGTTTACCCATTTGTTCTGTTGCTTTGATTCCTTCCCTTATGTAGACAACTCCTCCTCCTCCTCTTTTACCTTCCCTGTCCCACCTGAAGATAGAAACATAGAAACAAAAACACTGACGGCAGATAAGGACCGCTTGGCCCACCTAGTCTGCCCATTTCCCTACCTAGAGGATAAGCTGCAGATCTTATTTAACCAACAGCCTATTTCTTCCTACCCTCCACAAAAATTGTCTTATGTCTGTCCCATGCATTCTTGAATTCTCCCTCAGTTTTAGACCCCACAACCTCCTCAGGAAGGCTGTTCCATGCGTCCACCACCTCTCTGTGAAAAAATAGCCTTACATTGCCCCTGAGCGTCCCCCTCTATCTTCAAATTGTGTCCCCTTGTTCTTGCATCTCTCTTTTCTGAAAGATGCTACCCTCTTGAACTGTTGATTCCACTGAGCTACTTAAATGTTTCTATCATGTCCCCTCTCCCTCCTTTCTCGTGTGCAGTTTTTGGCTCTTGTCTCTCCTCCTCGTATGTATTTCTTTTCTTGCAGACCCTCACTATTTTAGTTGTTCTCCCTGAACTGCCTCCATCCTGTCTACTCTGTGGAGATGGGCTCAGAATGGACATAGTATCTGTGTGTTCTCTGACAGTCTGTACAGGGGAACTTCCTGTTTCCACTGGTGATGCCTCTCTCTATACATCCCACTATCCCCCAGCCCTCCCTACGGCCTTCTCATATTGCTTGCCAACCTTAAGGTCATCTAATATGATTACCCCCAGGTCCCTCCCCATTTTTGTTGTTGTTACTACCTCCCCCCATTGTGTAATCTTCCCCTGGGTTTTTGTTTCCCAGGTGCATTATTTTGCACTTCTTTGCATTGAATCCAAGCTGCCATACTTCTGACCATTCCTCCAACCTTGCCAAGATCCTTCTCATCCTTTCCATGCCTCCTTGTGTATCAACCCTGTTGCAGATCTTTGTGTCATCTGCAAAGAGGCATACCATTCCTTCCAGTCCTTCAGCAATGTCACTTATAAAGACATTAAAAAGGACTGGAGCAAGGTATTGATACAGTCCCACACAAAATATTAATACACAAGTTAGCCAGCTTTGGAGTGGGTCCCAAGGTGGTAGCCTGGATAAAAAATTGGCTAGACAACAGGACGCTAAGGGTAGTAATAAATGGAGTCCACAGTGAAGAAAGAAGGGTTACTAGTGGGGTACCAAAGGATTCAGCACTGGGACTGGTCCTTTTTAACGTCTTTATAAGTGACATTGCAGAGGAACTGGAAGGAAAAGTATGTCTCTTTGCAGACGACACAAAGATCTGCAACAGGGTTGATACACAAGATGGAGTGGAAAGGATGAGAAGGGAATTGGCAAAGTTGGAGGAATGGTCAAATGTATGGCAGCTCAGATTCAATGAAAAGAAGTGCAACGTAATGCACCTGGGAAACAAAAACCCAGGGGAAGAGTACACAATGGGGGGTGAGATACTGACAACAGTAAAAATGGAAAGGGACCTGGGGGTAATTATATCAGATGACCTTAAGGTGGGCAAGCAATGTGAGAAAGCAGTAAGGAAGGCTGGGTGGATATTGGGATGCATAGGGAGAGGCATCAATAGTAGAAAACAGGAAGTTGTTATCCCTCTGTACAGACAGTTGGTGAGACCCTCATCTGAGTACTATGTGCAGTTCTGGAGACCCCATCTCCGCAAAGACATAGACAGAGTGGAGGCTGTCCAGAGGAGGGCAACCAAAATGGTGCAGGGTCTGCACCAGAAGACATACGAAGAAAGACTAAAGGAGCTTAATATGTATACCATTGAGGAAACGAGGGAGAGAGGGGACATGATAGAAACTTTTAAGTACCTCAAGGGAATCAACAAAGTCCAAGAGGGTGGCATCTTTCAGAAAAAGAGAAGTGCAAGAACAAGGGGGCACAATCTGAAGATAGAGGGGAACAGCTCAGAGGTAAAGTGAGGAAGTATTTTTTCACAGAAAGGGTTGTGGATGCATGGAACAGCCTCCCTGAGGAGGTTGTGGAGTCAAGAACAGTGGGGGAATTCAAGAATGCATGGGACAGACATAAGGCAGTCCTAGTGGGGGTAGGGGGAAGTAAGCTGTTGGTTAACTAGGATCTGCAGCTTATCTGTTAGGTAGGAAAATGGGCAGACTATGTGGGCCAAGCGGTCCTTATCTGCCGTCCAATTCTATGTTTCTATGGACCCAGTACTGAACCCTGCAGTGCCCCACTAGTAACCCCTCTTTCTTCAGAGTGGACTCCATTTACAATTACCTTCTGTGTCCTGTTGTCCAGCCAATGTTTTACCCAGGCCACCACCCTGGGACCCACCCCCAGGCTGGTTATTTTGACTATAAATCTTTCGTGGGACTGTGTCAAATCCTTGCTAAAGTCTAGGTAGGCCATGTCCACAGCCCCTCCCTGGTCTACTACTTTTGTCACCCAGTCAAATAAATCAATTAGATTTGTCTAACATGACTTTCCTGCTGTGAACCCATGCTGCCTTGGGCCCTGTGCCCCACTGGCCTCTAGGTATTCAACAATTTGTTCCTTCAGAAGTAATTCCATCACCTTCCCTACCACAGAGGTCAAACTGACAGGTCTGTAGTTTCCTGCCTCTGTCTTGATCCCACTTTTGTGAAGGGGAATCACATCTACCTTCCTCCAGTCCTCAGGTACCACACCATCCTCCCATGATTTGTTAAAAAAGGGTAGTCAGTGGTGTCACTAGTTCTCTGCTTAATTCTTTTAGAATTCTGGGGTGAATTCCATCTGGCCCCATTGCGTTGTCCACTTTCGGTTTTAGGAGTTCTTTCAGAATCCTTTCTTCTGTGAAAGGACTGAGATCGACCCCCCTATCCAGAGTGCTTCTGTTAACTGGATTAGGCACCTCCCCCACTTCCCTACTTTTATGAATACTGAACAGAAGTATTCATTCAGTATCCCTGCTTTTTTACTGTCCCTCTCTGCCCACCCACCATCCATTCTATTCAGCCTCACTATCCCTCCCTTTGTCTTTCTATGCTCCCTGATATACCTATAAAAGGTTTTATCCCCCCTTCTTAACTGTGTTGGCTATCTTTTCCTCAGTTTGGGCCTTTGCTATTCCGACTACCCTTCCTGCTTCCTTCTGCCTTAACTGGTACAGTTCTCTGTTCTGCTCCTTCTGTGTTTCATTATACTTCCTAAATGCTATCTTTTTCTCCCTAACCTTCACCGCCACCTCTTTTGAGAAACATAGTGGCTTTTTCTTTCATTTTGATTTATTTGTTTCACACAAGGCTTGTTGCCTCTGTGATGGCAGTTTTGATATTTCCCCACTGTTGCTCCACCCCTCCATCTAGCCTGTTTACTAGTGCTTTTCTAAGGCACTCTCCCATCTTGCCAAAGTCAGCCCTCCAGAAGTCCAGAACCCTCACTTTTGTATGGCTTGACTCTGTAGCTGAGTTTATCGTGAACCACACTGTTTGGTGGTCACTTGTTCCCAAATGGCTACCCACTTCTAGATCTGCGATCCTCTCACTGTCCCCATTTGAGAGTACGAGGTCTAAGATTGCTCCCTCATGAGTAGGTTCCAAAACTAGCTGTCTGAGGCATGCCACCTGAAAGGCATCAAGAATGGCCCTGCTTTTGGATGTGGCTGCAGCAAAGGTGCTCCAGTTAACATGTGGCATATTAAGGTCCCCCATCAACAGTATCTCCCCTTTCTCTGCCATGCTAAATATGCCTTCTATCATATCCTTGTCCATTCCCTCCCCCTGACATGAGGGTCTGTATACAACCCCTGTGCAGATTGTGGTGCCATTTCCAGTCTCTAAGGTGACCCACAGTGCCTCCTCTCCTCCCTGTTTACTCTTTTGTTCAGTTGCTTTTATGCCTTCCCTTACATAGGGAGCTACTCCGCCCCCTCTTCTCCCCTCCTTGTCACTCCTGTAGGTTGTGTAGCCTGGTATATTAACATCCCAGTCATGGTTCTCTGTGTACCATGTTTCTGTGACTGCTACGATATCCAGGCATCCCTCTTCCATCAAGGCCACCAGTTCAGGGAGCTTGTTGCCCAGACTACGGGCGTTGGTACTCATTACCCTCCATTTCTTGATGGCCTTACCCCTTTTTACCCCATCCCTGTCCTTATTGAGTTTGTCACTTTCTCCATTTACCCCTACGCTTCTCTCTATCAACATCTCTATGTTGGTGTCTACCTCACTTAGTACCCTGATTTTTTTGGTGGGGCTAGGATTTGCCTGCTCCTCTCTAGTGCCTCCCCCTTGGCTAGTTTAAATGCTTGCCAATGAAGCATTTAAACCTATCACTTAGGATCCTGGTTCCCCTCCTGGACAGATGCTGACCATCATGCCTGTATAGGCCTGTATCCCGCCAGGTGGACCCCCAGTCCCCAATGAAGCCAAATCCCTGAGCTCTGCACCAGTTTTTCAACCACTGATTGAATCCCATGGTGTGGAGCATGCTAGCCTTACCCGTGCCATAGACAGGCAGCACCTCAGAGAAGGTTACCCTTCCCAATTCAGAATCAGAGCATCCAGAGGACCTGAGCCCAAGACTGGGGGTCAGCAACAGAAGAGAGGAAGTTGGTGATAGTCTGGGGCTGCAAAGAGATCTATCTCTGGAGTGTCCCATCTTGAGAAAATCACTTTTAACACTAGGGGACCCAGGGAACATTCGTGATGACCCTGGTAAATCCTGCTCAATGCATCTGCTAGCACATTGTCCTTTCCTGGGAGGTGGCATGCTACCAGAGAGGTCTGTAGGGAGTAAGCCAGGGACCATATTTTCATGGCTTCTGTACCTGGCCGTAGACTGAGTGTCTCCCTGCTTGTTGATATACCACATGGTGGTGGTGTTGTCTGTCCTGACTTGAACCACCTTGTTCTTTACTGATTGTGAGAAGGCTTGCAGGGCCAGGTAAACAACCCTGAGCTCCAGAAGGTTGATGTGGAGAAGAGACTCCTGAGTGGACCACACTCCCTGGGCTGTGAGAGCCCTAAGTGAGCTCCCCAACCCAGGAGAGAGGCGTCTGTGGTTAGGACCACAGCATGAGACTGAGTAATGAATGGGACCCCTTGCCTGATATTGTCCTGATCCTGCCACCATTGAAGAGCCTGGATCAGAGTCTGAATCATTGGAATCAGTTTGGTCAGAGGATCTCTTTTCTGAGACCAAAAAGCCCTCAGACGAAACTGAATGTCTCCCATCTGAAATCTGGCCCTTTGGACCACTGCAGTGGAAGCTGCCATGTGGCCCAGCAGCCGAAGAAAGTGTCTTGCTGGTCAAGAAACCAGAAGGTGGAAGGAAGAAGCCAGCTCCATGATAGCCTTCACCCTTACCAAGGGGAGAAATACTCTTGCTTTGACAGTGTCTAGTTCTACACCTATGAAAGTCAACAGTTGCAACTGGCTCAAGAACTGACTTGGGAAGACTGAGAAGGAAACCTAGAGAAGTGAGCACTTGCTGGGTCACTTTTAGATCTGACATGACTTGGTCTGGAGACTGACCCACTATGAGCCAGCTGTCCAGGTACGGGAATATGGAGATATTTTTTCTCCTTAGGAAAGCCACTACTACTGCCAGGCATTTTGTTAATACTCTTGGAGCTGATGGTAGGCCAAAAGGCATTGCTTTGAACTGCTAATGGCCTGAAGGCAGTTCGAACCTGAGGTACTTTCTGTGGGAGCACCTAATGGGAATATGAAAGTAGGCATCCTTTAGGTCCAGGGAGGCTAGCCAATCCCCTGGCCTTACAGAGGGAAGAATTATTCCCAGAGTCACCATTTTGAACTTTGGCTTTAACAAATGTTTAAGTATCTTAAATCTAGGATGGGCCACCACTCCCCTGTTTTTTTCGGGGTAAGGAAGCACCTGGAGTACAGACCTTTTCCCCTGTGTATTGTAGGAACTCTCTCTATGGCTCTTAAGGCCAGAAGAGATGAAACCTCTGCCTCTAGGGCAATGGTTTCAGAGATGTTTGCAGGTGGAAAAGATCTGGCTCTCAGCTTTGGGAACTTGTGGAAGCTGAGAGCCAGTCCCTGGCCTACTACCTCCAGGACCCACTTGTCTGAGGTAACAGACTTCCACTTCTGGAAATAGTAGGCCAGCCTGCCTTCTACAGGAATGGAGGAGTTGACCCGGGCTAACACCTAAGGGTGTCTGCTTGGCAAGAGCCTTAGGCTGAGAGGTGGATGCAGCCTTTCTGCCTCTCCCTCTGAAGAACCCCCTCTGAGAAAAAGGAGAGGAGGCCTGTGCTTGGTAGAAAGGCATATGAAAAGGCCTGCCCCTAGCCTGCTGCCTTTGAGGAGTTGCCTGCCTTTCTTTGGCCTGTGCACTCCTATAGGTGGTCCTGTATTCATCCATTTTCTTCATATAATTCTCTGTCTGCTCCCCAAACAGAGAATTATTAACCACAGGAAAATCCAAGGCCTTAGCCTGGGTATCCTGAGAAAGGCAAGTACACCTGAGCCAAGCCAGTCCCCGAAGAGACACAGATGTAGCCATGACTCTAGAAGAAACATAGTTGGAGTCCACAGCAGCATGAAATTGAATCATTGATGCCTCAATCCCATCAACAGCCACCTTCTCCAGCTCCTTGGCAAGCTGGGGAAGGGTCTGCTTAGCCAGTGCCAGTGCAGTGTCCCACCTAGACTTCTGGTACCTGGCTGTATAGGTCATGTAATTCACCTGCCTGAGTCCCAAAGAGGATGCCATGTACTGCTTTTCTGCCATGGCATCCAATTTCCTGGAGTCGTTATCCAGGGGGGTGTGAAGCCAAGGGAATATTAGCCTTATCACAGGCTACAGCCTGAACGACCCCAGCATGGCTGCACTGCTGGTACAAGTACTCCGTACCTGAGCCTGACAGCATGTACCTCTTGACCATCCGTCCGTCCACAGGAGGTAATGAATTTGGAGTTTTTAACAGCCTTTGTGGCTGCTTCCCAAATGACTTGTGAAGGGGAATAGACAACCTTTAGGACTCTGGGATGCCCATCATCTCCACAAAGTCAGCTTTCTCCATAGGGAGTTGGAAGGTTTCTGCCACTTTCCTGTACAACATAAAGTGGGAAGGGGACTCAGAAAGCCTGGGAGGGGAAACACCAGAAGGCCTGCCTGGGGAGATGCCCAGTTCGACAGACTCATCCAGACCTTCAATTCCATCATCATCATCATAATCATCATCCCCCTCCAAGTCCAATTCATAAAAATCTTCAGGGGTATAATCTAGAACCGGAGGAACCGATCGAACCGAACACCTGCCAGAAGGTGCCTGATCAGTCAGAACCAAACTAAGCGATTCCACTATACGAATCGCTCAGGCAATTTCTTCTGCAGTCGGATGATGCGGTTCTAGATCTGAACTGGGCGATTTGTCTTTTCCTTTTGATGGACCCGATCCCTCAGAATTGGCTCTCCTTTTGCCCGGAGTCTCGCCCTGGTCAGAGAGCACTCCTTCTGGTTCGGTCGGAACCGAACCGGGCTCGCCGTCCGGGTCAGCGGATTTCTCAGCCTCCTTTTCCCTAAGCCTGCCCAACCTTTTATCCAGTGTGGCTTTAGGGAAATTCTTATAGGTTTGGCAGTCTGACTCTAGGTGACTAAAACCCAGACAGTAAACACAAGTGGTGTTGGAGTCAGCCTTAGCAAAGGCCTCCCCACACTCACTGCAGTGCTGAAACCCAGTGGACCCGTCTTTTTGTTCTTGGATTTCTCAGACAAAGCCATAACTAAACCCTTACCCTTCTTATAGCAACTGCCAGGCAAGACACCCTTATCGGTTTCTAACCATGTTACGGGTATTTGAAAAAACCGAAAACACGTGTTTTTTATTTATTTTTTTTTTAAACTGATAAGGACCGGCACCTCACACAAAAATTCCTGTAAAGAAAACAATCCAGAGACTGGTTCAGCCGAACCAGTCACACAAATTCAGTATACAATTTCCACACACTTTTTCTATCTAAGTCCACTACCTATGCACTTACTGTACCACAGACAGGGATCTGAACTGAAAAACAAATAAGAGAATATCGGTAAAAACAGCAATTTTTAAACTGAGAACCAAGAGCGAAGGAGAACTCTCCAGAGAGACTGTTCAGTTAGGTGGAGTAAAAAATATACAGGTTACTCACCTGTAACATGAGTTCTAGGAATGGTATATGTTGTTCATCCACACTTACTGGCAGGTTCCTTGCCGCTTTAAATCTTGCCGGAAGGTCTTCAAGCTGGCTCCTCCCACCCACCTAGGTGGTAAAACTCTCAGCTCCGACCATGATGCCAGATCTAGCCCACTGGAAGCTAGGTTCAAAGAGGAGTGACTGAGACCCAGGTCGAGAAGATGACACAGATAATCAAGCAGAACGGCCACAGGACAGGAGAAAGGCTCCACGTTCCTGGAGGCAGCCCAGATGGAAAATCTTTTCCATTTCATGGTGTAGGTGGACCTAGTGGAGGGTTTTCTAGCCTCCACCAGAATCTCAACCACCTTAGGAGAGATGCCAAAGTGAGATTGGGCTAGGTCTGCAGGAGCCATGCATGAAGTTGAAGAGACTTGAGTCCTGGATGGACCAGGGTCCCCCGATCCTGGGTCAGTAATCCTCGAGATAAAGGCAGAGGAAGAGGAGGAACCTCTGAGTATTGTTGTAGAAGACAGAACCAAATTTGCCTGGGCCAGAAAGGAGAGATCAGAATCATTCTCGCTCCTTCCAATGCCAGTTTCTGCAGCACACGAGGAACCAGAGGAATTGGGGGAAAAACATAGACGAATCTGTCCTTCCAGTTTAGAGACAGAGCGTCGCTCCAGAAAGCTCCTCGCTCTGGAACGAGCGAGCAAAACATAGGAAGCTTTGCGTTTTGGGAGGAGGCGAACAGGTCTATCTGTGGAGTCCCCCAAGTCTGGAAGACGCTTTTTAGAACTTTTTGGTCCAGTTTCCACTCATGTGACAGAGCCGAAGAACGACTTAGCTTGTCCGCCAGGACATTGTCGACTCCTGGAACATGGATCGCCATGAGGTGAAGGTAGTGAAGAGTTGCCCAGTCCCAAACCCTCATCGCTTCCCTGCACAGCGGGTAGAACCAAGTCCCTCCCTGCTTGTTGATGTACCACACCATGCACATGTTGTCTGTATGGACAGCGAGGTGACTGGGAAGGATGTATTGGTGAAGGGCCTGTAGAGCATACAGCACTGCTCGAAGCTCGAGCACACTGATATGGAGAGCTAGCTCCAATTTTGACCATAAGTCTCTGGGTTCGTGAGAACCCAGATAGGCTCCCCAAAGTTCACCCAAAGCGTCCGTGGTCAGAGTCTGAGCGGTGGAGGATGAAAAGGGGACCCTCGAATAGGTTCTCCTAAACCATCCACCATTGCAAGTCACTTATCACGACGAGGAGATCAATACCAGATGATCTAGGTCATTCATGTTGATCCCACTGAGAGCAGAGAGTCCACTGACAGATCCTCATGTGGAGGCGCGCACGTGGAACCATCGGGATGGCAGCTGCCATAAGCCCCAGGAGACAGAGCACCGACCTCACCGGAACCTTCTTGCATTCCGATAGAAGGGAAATCTGGGACTGGAAGGAGGCCCCTCTCGTCTGGAGGCAGGAAGGCCTTGCACATTGTCATATCAAGGATTGCCCCGATGAACTGGAGTCTCTGGGAAGGGTCCAGATGAGACTTGGAATGGTTGATGGTGATACCCAGACCAGTGAAAACCTGCTGGGTGAGGGAGAGGAAATGCAGGAGTTCCTGCCTGGACGGGGCCGCCAGGAGCCAGTCGTCCAGGTAGGGAAAAATCTGAACTCCCAAAGTACGGAGGTGGGCTGCTACCACCGCCAGGCATTTGGTAAAGACTCGCGGAGCTGAGGAAAGACCGAAAGGGAGCACCTGGAATTGGTAGTGGTCCCCCTGAAACGCAAACCTGAGGTACTTTCGGTGCGAAGGGCAAATGGGGATGTGCAGGTACGCATCCTGCATATCCAGAGCACAAAGCCATTGGCCTAGCCGAAGCAGGGGCAAGAGGGTTTGAAGGAAGAGCATCCTGAACCTGCTGCATTCCACATAAAGGTTCAGGGAGCTGAGATCGAGAATGGGTCTGAGATCTCCCGTCTTCTTTGGGACAAGGAAGAAAGGGAATGGAATAGTAACCCGTCCTGTGAAGGTGAGGGGACGGTTCTACGGCTCGCTTCATGAGGAGAGCAGAAATTTCTTCCTTGACCAAAGGAAGATGGTCCCTTGAGTAAGAGGGAGTTCGAGGGGTGACGTGAGGTTTCTGCAGAAACTCTATGGAGTGCCCCTCTGCTATGATCTGAAGCACCCATGAATTGACAAGTTATCCCTTCCAACCCGGAAGGTGAGGAGAATCTCCTCTCACTGTTCCTCCGGAGTGTCCGGAGGTGGTGAGAGAGGGAAGGAGTCAGGTGGTGGAGGCAGTCAGCTGGGGCACCCGCTGCTTTTTTGGCCATGGGAGCCTGGCAGCTGGGGCCCACGCTTGTGGCCCGCTTCCTGAGGTTTCTCTGAGGCCGGCTGCCATGTGAAAGGGACACGCCATGGGGATGGGGACGTACATTGAATCAACAGATTTAAGGGTCGGCCCTTCTCCTGCAAGTCAGTGATGATGTCCTGACATCACCACCAAAAGCACAGAACCCTGAAAGGTGCTTCTGATTGCTGACTGCACCTCCGGGACCAGACCTGACACACTGAGCCGTGTGACGTCAAGACTTACGGCAAATGTAGAGCCTGTCCCCATGGTGTCCACTGCATCGTAGGTCATCCTCAGAATGTGACGACTGGCCAAACAAGCAGAACAGACCAGGTCGGGTAACCCTGCTTGACCTGGGAGCCAGCAAGGACAATCTTGGATTCCGCTGGGTAAGGACAGCCTCTGGTAATCCCCCATATGCGCTGCATAATTAAGGCCCTGATCCCCAGTGTGGAAGAAGATCAGATCTTCCATACTGATCCAGAAGGCGGATTCTATCCGGGGAGACGAGCTAAATGTTTGGGGTGTGCTGACCGCCATGAGCGGCGCTAATCTCAACCGAGTCTGCACGGGGTGAGAGTTCAAAAGTCTACACCTCCGGAGCCTGGTATAGCCTATTGACTTCCGAGGAAGTGGGCTAAGCGATGGTTGTTTCAAATGATGGAAACAAGGTGACATGAGGCTCGATCCAGGGTGGCACTAGAGTAGGGGCGAAGGGCAAGTCCAGATGTTCCGCGAGCTTAACCCGCTGAGGATCTGGTTCTAAGGAACGCCACTGATGGACTTCCTGGATCTTCCTGAGCAACTCCGTGAAGGAAGGATCCTCCAGAAGAGACTTCGGAGGAGTCCTCGGCCGGGGCTTGACGGAGAGCTAGGCTCATTGCCTTTTCAGAACAACCATCGGAGGAATCGAGAGTCCAAGAGAAGAAGAAGAGGAATTGAGCACAGTACAACTCCCTAGCTCGCCTTGGGGAGGAACGGGTTCCTAGGGGGGGATCCCTGATCTGTGTCCTGCCCCCTCTGGATCCAGATGAAGAGCTCGGAACTGGAGGCGGAGAGGGAGTGTGCCATCTGGGCGTACGGGAGCCGGGGTGGCACCGCCGCCGAAGACAGCTCGACTTTCCTTGTGGGCTGAGTCTGCCCAGCCCACCAGAGGCCAGAGTCTCCTGGAGATCCACGCGGCCTAGGGGGCAGTGGAGGAGGAGGAGGGGATAGTTGTACGGATGAAACCGCGGAGTATCCGAACCCGCCGCGGAATACCGGAGCTGGGCATTGTGCATGCGCTAGTCGCGGCTATTGTTGAGTCGCGCCGGTACTGCGGGCGCAGAATACTGAGGACCGGAAACCGCGCCGGATAAGACGGCGGATACCAGGTACGGGAGGAGCTGCTGGAGCAGGATGCCCAGTAGGAGACTCCACGGGCGGATCGACCAGGATAGGCCTGGGTGGAGGCCCGGCGGGAGAGGAATATCCCCACCGCGCCGGGAGGCCAGCGCCAGAACCGCGCCGGGCGGGGCCGTGTCGGGGCCGCCAGGCTGGCAGCCTGGGGAGCCGGCGCCAGATCCGGCTCTAAAGGGGGACTGATGGGCGATCAAGCATCCTGAGCCTCGCCTGGAATGGAGGGAAAATCCTCAGGGTCAGTAGGGGGACTCTGGCTCTCGGACGGGCAGCTAAGGCTGCGGGAAGGGAATCTGGGCTGACAGACGCAGGGTCTGCTGTAGGTTCCGAGGTCTCAAGACGCCGGAGGAGCCGGCGTATGACTTATGGGCCAAGACCCGTGGACGCCAGAGGAGCGGGCGTCCGACTTCGGGGTCCTCGTCGGAGGCGGGCTTAGGATGAGAAGAGGTCTCGTCCGCGGGGACGCTGCTTTGCGCCGCCTCTGTGCGGTCAGGGCGCCTTAGCGGCTCTTCCCGGCGGACGGCGGAGGGCCGACGCCTGGCTTATGGGAGGTGCCGACCTGCAGGCCGCAGCCTCCTTTGCCCGGAGGCGCCCGCGGCCTCGAATGCGAACCCGACGGGCAGGCCGACGCCCTCCAAAGCCTTGAGGTTGCTGTCGGGCTTATCTCGGGAGAAGACTTGGCCGCTGCTCCAGCCGAGTCGCTGGAGGGAGGAGGCCTCTCCCGGTGCCTTTCTTTGTCCCGCCTTGTGTCCTTTCAGGGGAGGTTTATCGCCTGCCAAGCTTCTTCAACTCCTTCTCCAATGCAGACATCTTCTTTTGAGGAGATGGGCTTAGAGACTGCTGGCGTGCTGCTCATGGGTGGCCGTTGAAATGTAGGCAGAAGGACACTTGTCGACCGCTGTGGGTTGGGGCCTAAACAGAAAAGACAGAGGGAGGGACCGCTCTTTGTGAGGCAACTGGCGCCATGAGTCGCACTTATTTTTGAAGGACCATATATACCGACGTCACCTGACCAAGAAAATACAAAATACTGATACTTGAAAACCGACGAAGCAACAGGACTGAGCATTATGAACTTCACCACGAGAGCTGCACCGAGCTGACGGGCGGGAAAGAACTGGAAGGCGGTCGTCTCCGCCTTTATACCGACGCTGCCTGACGCCAGTCACCTGACGTGGGCTGTCCCCCGCCAGGGCCTGCCAGCTAGAACTTTTTCCTGGGGGTCCTGCCGCCTCGACGCCAGTCCTATTTGTCTCTATTTGTTGTTACCTACTGCAACAGCCCTCTCGAAGTAAGATCTCCTGTTACAGGTGAGTAACCTGTATTTCTAGGGACATGGATATGTTGTTCTATACACACTTACTGGCAGACTCCTAGCAGTTCTCCGGTAGGAGGGAGGCAAGGCGCACACCCCCTACTTGGGAAATAAGGACTGGAGAACCGAAGTCCCAAAACCAGCATCCCGGCATGACTCAAGGTCGATGTGGTAGTGGGTAATGAAGGTGTGTGCTGACTTTCAGGTAGCAGACCTGCAGATTTCCTGGATAGGGACGTCCCTGGAAGCAGCCACCAAAGCAGCGGTATGGCAGGTAGAATGAGCTCTTATCCCTCTGGGATGCTCCATGCCCGCCAACCTATATCAGAGATCTATGCAGGACATGACCCACCTGCCTATCGTCTGCTTGGCTGCAGGTCTGCCAGGTGCGGCTTCAGCGTAGGTGACAAACAGCTGGCGAACCTCTCCCCGAACTTTAGCCATTCACTCCTTATAATAAGAGAGCGCTCTTCTAGGGTCCAAAGTATGGAGCCTATATTCGGCCTCCGAGGTGTGACTGGGGTAGAACACCGGCAGAGTCAACACCTGGTTTAGGTGAAACTCCGACACCACCTTCAGAAGGAACTTCGGGTTGGGGCGCAGGACAACCTTGTCCCTGTGGAAGACCAGATAAGGAGACTCGATGGAAAGCATCTGGAGCTCTCCCATCCTTCTGGCTGACATGACAGCCACCAAGAAGGTGGTCTTCTACGACAGGTGAGAGATGTCACACCTGTGCATCGGTTTGAATGGCTTGCCCATGAGCTTAGCCAATACCAACAGTTGATCCCACGGAGGTGGAGGTTCTCGCACCGGAGGGGATATGTGATCAAGGCCTTTGAAAAAGCGCCCGACCACCTTCTCCTGCACCACCGACTGCTTTCCGGCCCGCGCCCGGTAAACAGAGATAGCTGCCAGGTGCACCTTTAGGGTCGTTGACCGAAGCCCTAGCTGAGAAAGGGACTACAGGTAGTCCAGAATGCTGGCCAAGGAGCAGGAGGAAGGGTCCAACCCCTTACCCTGACATCAAATGGAGACTCTCTTCCATTTGAAGGCATAGCATTTCCTGGTCGACTCCTTACGGGATGCCTCAACAACATTGAGGACCTCGACAGAAAGACCCAAGGCCTGGAACCTCAGCTCAGGATCCAGGCGCAGGTGCAGGGATTAAAGGTCCTAGGAGAACCTTCCCTGGTTGACTGAGATCAGGTCCGGGTGGGCTGGGAGCCGCCTTGGGAGCCTTAAGCTGACGCTGAGGAGATCTAGATACCAGAACTGGCAGGGCCAGTCTGGGACTACCAGAATCACCTGCGCCTTGTCCCTCCTCACCTTGAGAAGCACCTTGTGGATCAAGAGAAATGGGGGAAAGGCACAGAAGAGGCCCGGAGTCCATGACCTCGAGAAGGCATCCTCCTGCAGCGAGCCCTGCTGAGGGGGGTGGGCATGAAACAGCCTCAGCTTTGCATTCTCCCTGGAGGCAAACAGGACCACCTGAGGTGTGCCCCAGTGGGAGAACAGATCGTGTATCACTTCTGGCAGGAGAGACCACTCGTGAAACGCAGACCCTATCCAGCTTAGGGCATTGGGCAGAGTGTTGGAGGCTCCTGCCACATGGATGGCTAGGAGATCCGCCTCCAGGCTGCACACGAGGGACCAAGTGCGGAGAGCCTCCTTGCACAGGGGCATGGAGCGCATCCCGCCCTGGCGATTTAGGTAGTACATGGCCATGGTATTGTCCACCTGGACCTGGACCACTTGACCCCATACAAACATAGCGAAGGCGGTGAGGGCTAGACAGACCGCTCGAAGCTCCAGCAGGTTGATGTGGCATTGGGGACCAGAGACCATGTGCTCTGTGCTCCCCCAGATGGGCACCCCAACCCATCAGAGAGGCGTCGGTCAATAGAGTGACCGTCAGTTCGGGGAGGACAAATGGGATGCCCTCCTGCAGATGATCTGGAACGATCCACCACTGGAGAGCATTCCACATCTCCTGGGTCACTGCCACTGGCTGGTCCAAAGGACCGGAGCACTGTGACCACTGGCTGGCCAGTCCCCATTGTAGGGGACGCATGTGCCAATGGACCACGCTGGTGCAGGCCACCATGAGGCCCAGGAGGCGCAGGAAGTCCCAGGCAGGACGCAATTGTCCAACCTGAAATGACTGGACAAAGGAGGAAAGAATCTCGGCCCTGTCTGCTGGGAGCCGTGCTCTGGCTCGAAGAGAGTCGAGCTCTGCCCTCATGAACTGAATCACCTGGTTTGGCACGAGTTCCAATTTGGCCTCGATGATAAGGAGGCCAACTTAAGAGCAAACCTTAGCAAACCATCTCCAGTCTGGAGGAGGCCGCAATCAGCCAGTCGTCTAGGTAAGGGTACACCCGGACCCTTCGGCGCCGCAGGAATGCTGTCACTACTGCCATGCATTTGGTGAAGACCCTGGGAGCTAGAGAGAGGCCGAAGGGCATGGCCCAGAACTCATAAATGGACCCCTCTGCTCTGAAGCGGAGGAATCGCTGGTGGGACGGATGGATTGGGACGTGAAGGAACGCGTCCTGGAGGTCCAGAGAACAGAACCACATGCCTCGTTCCAAGAATGGAATGATCTGAGCCAGAGTGACCATCCTGAAGGTTCGAGACCTTAGGAACCTGTTCAGGTCATGCAGGTCTAGAATGGGGTGCCAGTCCCCCATCCGTTTCGGGACCAGGAAATACCTGGACACAAACCCTGGGTCTGGTGGAGGATCCACCATCTCCCATATCACCTCCTTCTGGGGGAGCAGGGCAATGTCGGCTCGACGGGCCGACAGAGAGGCCACGGACCCCATAGCCCCCCGTGAGGCGACAGCTCGGAAGGGCAGGGTCTGCTCGAATTCCAGAGGCAGACCCTTTCCTACCACTTCCAACACCCAACGGTCCGTGGTGATAGCGGACCAGGTGGAAAGAAAGTGGCGGAGCCATCCCACCATGGGGGGAACCCAAGGGGGGAGCGACGAGGCTGAGGGTGACACCCCTCAACCCGTCACTGGACAGGCTTGGAGGAGGGACCGTCCGAGGGACCTCTCGGGCCTTTCCTTCCTGGCTTCCTGCTGGAGGAAGCTACAGGCTTGGATTTGGGGTGCCAAGTGCAAGCCTGCTGGCCCGGATACTGGTGATGCTGGGCCGGACGTGCCGCAGAGGCAGAAGGCCGAAAGGGCTTACGCTGCTGCTGGCAGCCTTTGTAATTCTGGGCAGATGTGACGGAGTCCAAGGTGGCACTGGACTTCTTGATCCTCTGCAAATGGCCCTCCACCCCGGGACTGAACAAGTCGGTACCTAGGAAGGGGACATCTGCCAGCTTGTGCTGGGTATCCGCCATGAAGGTGGAGATCCGCAGCCAAGCTCTGCGGCGCATGGCCACTGTGGCCACTACTGACCGGGCACAAGAGTCTCCAATGTCAAGAGCAGTTTGGAGCTGCTGCTTTGCCACCACCCTTCCATGATCCCTCACCTGCTTGACCGTAGTCTGGAGGTCAGCCGGGAGATGAGGAATCACCTCATCCAGGGAGCCCATAAGAGCGCGGGAAAAGTGTGCCATCAGTACGGCCGAACTGGCCTGACGAAGGCCCAGGGAGGACGCAGCGTACACTTTATGCCCGGCGTAGTCCAGCTTCTTGGACTGTTTGTCGGGAGGCTTGTCCACGTCCCTGGTGTTCCCGGAATGCAGAAAAACACTATCGGTCACAAGCCCCTCCGCAGAGGGGTGCTCCGAAAAACTGGATAGTGAACCGGTGGGGACCGCGTACTTCCTGGCCACCCTGGCCGAAGGAGCAGGACAAGAAGCCAGCCACTGCCATAACTCCAAAGCTGGGCCGACAATGGCTTCAGCCACCTGAAAGGCCTCCGTGGGAGAATCCCCTCGGTCCAGTATCTCCGTGAGGGGATACTTAGCCCGCTTAGTTACGGGTTCGTGCTTCATCCCAGTAGATTCTGAGATGAGCCGAAGCAAACCCATGAACGAGGATGGGCCCTTGTCCACCGACTGTCCCCCAGTGGATTCCAGGTCAAGGGGCCTGGAGAACAGGGAAGAGTCATCATCATCAGACTCCGAGGAGTCTGTGAACAGCTGCCTAGGGCCTCAGCCACCCTCCACTTGCAGAGGACGATCGGGAGTGAGGGTGACTGACAACCGATGGGGCAACCCCTGACCCGACCGGGAATCCTTGGTCGGAGCCCCAGATTTAGGTTGTGGAGGCGGGGGTTCCACCACAATGGGTGGCGCAGCTGGTTTCGGCCGAACAACCGTTGCCGGTTTGGACTCCTCAATAACCACGAGGGGTTGTTGCGGCTGTTCCGGTGACAGCCACTTAATGGCTGGGGAAGGCGATGGGGTCAGCTTGTTCCCGGTAAGAAGGAGCTGCTGCCACATCAAGTCCTCGTAGCATCGACGCAATCTGCGTCGATGCCTTTCCTCCGAGGACGAAGAGGACAAGGACGAGCAGTGCCGCCGCTTTCCTCAGTGCCAAGACCGAGACCGCTGGTGTCGGCAGGATCGGCTGGACCGAGAAGAGGTCCGAGACCGAGACCGCTGGTATTTCGAGGGTGGGTCTGGGAGGGCAGGTAAACTGCCTCCTCGGCTCGTGGAACCTTAACCGACCCAACACAGGAGAAGGCGAGTCCTCGGTTTCCATCGGGGAACCGTGAAGAAGGGTTGTCGGCTTCTCCAGTCGACAGCTCTATCCGACGGGTCAAGAAAATCTTGACTCTCAGCGGGTGTCTCGGCCGGCTGACCTGGCACGGGACACCGTGAAGCCAGCGGCCTTAGCCACAACCTCGACCGAAGTCGAGTGTCAACTGTCCGGGGAAGGGGACCTCTCCCACTCCCACGAACGCCAAAGGTGGGACTTACCCTTCGAGTCCTTCTTCTTGGACCAAGAGGAATGTCCCGAAGGACCCTCACCTTTTGTAGAGAGGGATTGACAAAGCTCCTTAAAAGAAGCCGTGTAGGAGGAGCCCAAGGAGAGTGGGATAAATGCCAAGACCGAGGAGGACGAAGATGCGGCCTGGGCCGCCTCCTCTTCGAGGGCGATCATCTGCTCCAATTGCTCAGCCAAGCCCGCCGCCGGACACCACCCAATGGGCCTCCTTTGACTTCACCGGAGGAATACGTCTCTCGGGGCGCCCAACTTGGAGTCTGGCAGCACGGTCTTCGAGGACATTGGCCGAGAAGGACTTGCACAATTCGCAGGCCTGCAGATCGTGATAAATCCCAAGGCAATAAATGCACATGAAGTGCGGATCGGTCCGAGACATCTTCTGCCCGCATGGGCATCGCCGAAAACCGGGAGTCAACTTATCCATCGCAGCCGCGAAGGAAGAAACAGACCGAAGTCTATAAAATTTAAGAATAAGTTTTGGTTTAACCAATGAGTTTGAATCCAGGCCTAAAACGCAGAGCGCTAAGGAGGGAACCTGAGCTTCCAAGCGGTAAGGAAGATCTGGCATCATGGGGCGGAGCCGAGAGTTTTACCACCCGGGTGGGTGGGAGGAGCCAGCTTGAAGACCTTCTGGCAAGATTTAAAGTGGCAAGGAACCTGCCAGTAAGTGTGGATAGAACAACATATCCATGTCCCTAGAACTGATGGTTACACTTCGAAGTACAGCAGACAGAGGTTTGAACCGAGTTCGAGTTCAACGTTCTATGCTCTGCATAGAATTTAACTCTTTCCTCTCCGGAGCAGTTCAAGTGCAGGGGCTAACTGCAATAAGCCAGACTACAGCAAGACTTCATGTTGTTTGACTCAGTGGAGAAGATATTCTTGAAGATTTAGAGTTACGGTAAGTAACTTTCCGGTCTTTCAAGAATCAATATTCTCCACAGAGTGACATTTTTTGTTTGAGCAGCAAGTGGTACCAGATGACAGGAAGAGTACAACATATACACACTAACCTACCCCCTCCCTTCTCCTCACCTACAAGGTAAGAAGAAAAAAATACTCACCTTAGTAATGTTGTTTCTTCTAATGGAATCTTGCTGTATTCTGACATATGCAGTTAGGTCCTGCCTTTCAATTGCCCCAGAGAACAAAGAGTTAAACTTTCCATGGCCAGCATGGAATGTTCACCACAAGCTTGGCTGAAGCCCCTGTCTGCTGTTGTTTAAATTCCAACCGTCAGATCTTTACGAGCAATACCCACTAGAAGTTCTGTGTGGAAACTGTAAAACTCAAAACTAGCCAACTAGCAACTACATCTATATAAAAGGGTTTTTGGTTTCAAAAAGAAGACTCAAGTCAGGAAACCCAAAAACAAAACACATCCAAAACACAATCACTCACCCAAATTAAAAGAGGGTGAAAAAAGGACACCCTAGGGTGCCAACACTGCTCCTGCCCACCCACATCCCAAAAACGAGGTTCTGAGAGGGGAGGCAGGGGGGAAGTCAGAATACAGCAAGACTCCATTAGAAGAAACTACATTACTCAGGTGAGTAATTTTTTCTTCAAACAACATGAAGTCTTGCTGTATTCTGACATGTGCAGACTACCAAGCAGTACCTCCATGGAGGAGGGACAGAACCTACTTTGGAAACAGGCTCTGAAGTACTGCTGTGCCAAACCGAGCATCACTCCTAGCCTGGATATCCAGAGAGTAATGCTTGGTGAATGTATGGACTGTTTTCCAGGTGGCTGCTTGACAAATTTCTAAGAGAGGAATATCCCTGGCAGCAGCCAGGGAAGCAACTGTACCTCTAGTGGAATGAGCCCTCAGGCCTGAGGGTGGAGTTCTAACCAGTTTTTCATAGCAGAATTGTATACAAGAAACAATCCACCTGGCAATATATCTCTTAGTAGCAGGTTTGCCCTTACCAACCTCTCCATACATGAGGAACAACTAGAGGGATTCAAACCTGTGATCCTTGGTACGCTCTATGTAGTAGCTCAGGGCCCTTTTAACATCTAAGCTGTGTAGCCTCCTCTCTCCAGAGGAGGAATGGTCAGTGAAGAAAACAGGGGGAGATATAGACTGGTTGAGGTGGAAATCTGAAACCACTTTAGGCAAAAACTTTCTTGTTCTTAGGACCACTTTATCTCTATGGAAAGAGATGAAATCAGGTTCCACTGACAGGGCTTGCAATTCACTGATACGCCTGGCAGAAGTCATGGCCACCAAAAACACAGTTCTCCAAGTCAAGTACTTAAGCTCTGCAGAGGACAAAGGCTCAAAGAGGGGTTGCATAAGCTGAGCAATGCAAACACTAAGGTCCCAAGTAGGAGCAGGATCCCTAAAGGGGGGATTGGTGTGAAGCAATCCCTTGAAAAACTTACAAAACACAGGATGGGATGATAGAGAGGAAGGCTTGCCTACTGACAAGAAAGCAGAAACAGCTGCCAAATGTACTTTAAGGGTAGCTGGCCTGAGGCATAGGCCATTAAGATGGACCATATAGTCCAGAACTGTAGGCAACTCAGCAGAGTCTGGAGAAATATTTTTCTTAGAACATCAAATGCTGAATCGTTTCCATTTGGAGTTGTAAATCTTTCTGGTGGAAGGCTTTCGAGAAGCCTTAAGGATATCCAGAAGCCCCTAGGAAAGATGCAGATCTACAAACTCTAACTCTTCAAGAGCCATGCCTTGAGATTGAGAGACCGAAGATTCGAGTACCAAATCCTCCCCTGAGAGGATGTCAACAGGTTGTAATTCCTGGGAAGAGACAGGGGAAGGTAGACAGCAACAGGGGATACCAGGGCTGTCTGGCCCAGTCTGGAGCAATCGGAATCACTTTGCATGGTTGTGACCTTATCTTGACTAACACTTTGAACAGGAGAGGGAAGGGGGGAAAAGCATACAGAAATTTCCCTTCCCAATTCAGAATCAGAGCATCCAGGGGGACTGAGCCCAAGATTGGGGGTCTGTAACAAAAGAGAGGAAGTTGGTGATTGTCTGGGGCTGCAAAAAGATCTATCTCTGGAGTGCCCCATCTCGATAAAATGACTTTCAAAACTAGAGGATCTAGGGTCCATTCATGATGACCCTGGGATATTCTGCTCAGAGCATCTGCTAGGACATTGTCCTTCCCTGGTAGGTGAGCTGCTGTCAGAGAGGTTTGCAGGGAATAGGTCAGGGACCACAACTTCATTGCTTCTGTGCACATCGCCATAGACCGAGTGCCTCCCTGCTTGTTGATGCACCACATGGTGGTGGTGGTGGTGTCTGTTCTGACCTGGACCACCTTGTTCTGTACAAATTTGGAAAAAGCTTGCAGTGCCAGAAACACTGCTCTGAGTTCCAAGAGACTGATGTGAAGCAGAGATTCCTGAGGTGACCACAGTCCTTGAGTGGTAAGATCCCCCAAATGGTCTCCCCAGCCCAGCAGGGAAGCATCTGTGGTGAGTATCACTGAATGAGACTGAGGACATAAGGAACCCTTTGTCTCAAATTGTCCTGATCCTGCCACCATTGCAAGGCCTGGATCAGGGTTCGAGTCACTGGGACTAGTTTGGTAACGGAATCCTTTCTTTGGGACCGGAAGGTTCTTAAGTGGAACTGAATGTCCCTCATCTGGAATCTTGCTCCTTGGACCACTGCTGTGGAAGCTGCTATGTGGCCTAGAAGCTGAAGGAAATGCCTTGCTGGTCGAGACACCTGAAGGGTGAATGAAGAGGCAAGTTCCATGAGGGTCCTTGCCCTTTCCAGGGGAAGGAAGGCTCTTGCCTTTACTGTATCCAGCTCTGCCCCACATGAAGGTGAGGAGCTGTACTGGTTCGAGAACCGACTTTGGAAGGTTGAGAAGGAATCCTAAGGAAGTGAGCACTTGCTGGGTCACTTGCAAATGTGATTTGACTTGGTTTGGAGACTGACCTACTATGAGCCAGTCATCCAAGTATGGGAAGATGGAGATTTCTTTTCTCCTTAGGAAAGCAACCACTACTGCCAGGCACTTTGTGAAAACCCTTGGGGCTGATGTTAGGCCAAAGGGCATTGCCCTGAATTGATAGTGGCCTGAGGGCAACTCGAACCTGAGGTACTTCCTGTGGGAGCACCTGATGGGAATGTGAAAATAGGCATCTTTGAGGCCCAGGGAGGCTAGCCAGTCCCCTGGCCTTAGAGAGGGAAGGATTATTCCCAGAGTCACCATTCTGAACTTTGGATTTAAAAGGTGTTTGTTCAGATAGCTTAGGTTCAGGATGGGCCGCCATTCTCCTGTCTTTTTGGTGGTTAGGAAGTACCTGGAGTACAATCCTTTGTCCTTGTATAGGGTGGGAACCATGAGAGCTAGGAGAGAACAAACCTCTGCCTCTAAGGCAAGGGTCTCTGATAGACTCACAGGTGGAAAGGATCTGGTTCTCATCGTGGGAAATTTTTTGAAGCCGAGAACCAGCCCCTGGCTTACTACTTCCAGGACCCACTTGTCTGTTGTTAGAGACTTCCAGTCCTGGGCAAAGTAAGCCAGCCTGTCCCCTACTGGTATGGGAGAATTGGCCCGGGCAGACCCATCAGGGTGTCTGCTTGGCAGGGGCTTTAGGCTGAGGGGTGGATGCAGGTCAGCTCATCCCCCGTCTGCCTCTCCCTCTAAAGAACCCCCTCTGAGAGAAAGAAGAGGAGGCCTGAGCTTGGTAAAAAGGCCTTTGGAAAGGCCTGCCATTGCCCCTGGACTGCTGCCTTTGAGGAGCTGCTTGCCTTTCTATGGTCTGAGCACTCCTGTAAGTGGTCCTGTACTCGTCCATCTTTTTCATATAGTTCTCTGTCTGCTCCCCAAACAAAGAATTACCAATAACAGGGAAATCCATGGCCTTAGCCTGGGTATCCTGTGAGAGGCTAGTACATCTGAGCCAAGCCATCCTCCGAAGAGCCACAGATGTAGCCATGACCCTTGATGAAACATCATTAGAGTCCACAGCAGCAAGAAATTGTATTTTAGATGCCTCAATCCCATCTGCAGCCACCTGCTCCAGCTTCTTGGCAAGCTGGTCAGGGGCCTGTTTAGCCAGAGCCAGCAAAGTGTCCCACCTGGACTTCTGGTATCTAGCTGTGTAGGCCATATAATTAGCCTGCCTGAGTCCTAAAGATGCTGCCATGTGCTGTTTCTTTGCCATGGCATTAATCTTCCTGGAATCCTTGTCTGGGGGGTGTGATGCCAAGGGGATATTTGTCTTATCACAGACAGCAGCCTGCACTACCCCAACATGGCTGCATTCCTGGAAAAGGAAGTCCATGTCTGAGCCTGAAAGAGTATACCTCTTGTCCATTCGTCTGTCCACAGGAGGTATGGAATTAGGAGACTTAAGAATTTTATGTGTCTGTTTCTCAAAGGATTTGTGGAGGAGAATAGACAGTCTCCTGGACTCTGGGATGTCCATCATCTCAACAAAATCAGACTCCTCCTGATCCTCTACTGCTTCCTCCACAGGAAGCTGGAGGGTCTCAGCCACTTTTTTGTAAAACATATAGTGAGAAGGGAACTCAGAAAGCCTAGGAGGAGAAACACCTGAAATTCTGTCTAGGGAGATGTCCGGGTCAATAGGCACAACCAGACTTTCATAATCACCATAATCAACCTCATACTCTCCTTCCTCCTCCTCCTCCGGTTCATAAAATTCTTCCAAAGTGTAATCCGGAACCAGGGGAACCGACCGAACCGAACCCCTGCCAGATGGTGCCGGTTCAGTCGGAACCGAAGTAAGGCGACTGCACTATCCTTATCGCCTTGGCTATCTCATCGGCGATCAGAGTATGAATTTCTGGGTCCGAACCGGACGATTTATCTTTTCTTTTCTTTTACCAGAACCGGCTCCTCAGAATCGGCTCTCCTTTTGCCTGAAGAAGTATCGCCCTGGTCAGAGGGCACTCCTTCTGGTTCGGTCGCAACCGAACCGGGCTGGCCATCTGGATCAGCAGACTTCTCGGCCTCCCTTTCCCTCAGTCTACCTAATCTCTTTTCCAGGGTAGATTTGGGAAAATTCTTACAAATCTGGCAGTCTGAATCGAGGTGGTCAAACCCCAGACAATAAACAGAGGTGGTGTGGGGATCAGCCTTGGCAAAGACTTCCCCACACACACTGCAGTGTTGAAGCCCAGTGGGCCTTTTTTCTTGGGTTTCTCAGACATGACCAATCCTAACCAAAACTTACCCTTTTTTCGGCAATCCGCCAGGCAAGACTTCCTATCAGTTCCTGACCGTGTCACGGGTCTTGGAAAAAAACGTAATGAAATCCGTTTTTTTTTTTTTTAGAACCGATACGGACCGGTTACCACACTCTAAATAAATCACAAACTTTTTTTTTACTGAAACTGATCGGTTCAGCCGAACCAATCCACAATTTACAAGTTCCACACAGAAACTACATAAAAAACCTATCTAGTACTCATGGTACCACAGACAGAGACTTGAACCAACTGAACAGTAACAGCAATTCGGTAGAAACAGAGTGAAAAAACGACACTTCAACAGACTTTTTTGAACCGAGCAAAGGAGAAATCTCCAGAGCGACTGTTCAGTGAGGCGGAGTAAGGAATCTGATGGTTGGAGTTTAAACAACAGCAGACAGGGGTTTCAATCGAGCTCATGGTGAACATTCCAAACTGGCCATGGAAAGTTTAACTCTTTGTTCTCCGGGGCAGTTGAAAGGCAGGACCTAACTGCATATGTCAGAATACAGCAAGACTTCATGTTGTTTGAACAAACAAAAGTTATCATGCGAGAAAAACAGAGAGGACTCATCCCAGGTAATAAGGGATGAAGCACTACACAGGAACGTGGTCCCTAGGTTTCAGGGGATGAAAGGCAAGCTCTATGAGCAACACTCCTATCTATACTGGCTTTGTTACCAATGCCCTTTTTGGGTATCTTTTGCCTTACTGATTTTGTGATGTGGTTCTTTGTCTTCTTATTTTGGGCCCACCATAACACAAACCCAAAAAACCACATTAGGGTTGGTCCATTTCCACCTGGGGTGAGATACAGATAAGGCATATTAATGAGTCCTGTTTAGGGCAATAGAAACAATTACTCACTATAGTAATGTTGTTTCTTCTAATGGAGTCTTGCTGTATTCATTCATAATGCAGTTAGTCCCAGCACTTGAACTGCCCCGGAGAGGAAAGAGTTAACTCTATGCAAAAGCATAGAACGTTGAGCTCGAACTCGGTTTTCAAACCTCTGTCTGTGGTACTTCCCAGTGTAACCGTCAGATTCTTACGAGCTAACTAGTAACTAAAGTATGGAAATTGTTCAAATATAGCCAAAGGGCAAAATATATCTTCTTGGGCCCCAAAAGACTCAAGTCAAGAACCCAAGAAGGAAAGGTAGTGACAATATTTAGTAAAACACCAGAAAAATAATAATAATGTCTACCCCACCCAAGAGGGAGGGTACAAGGTACACCCCTGAGGTGCAACACTGTACCTGCTAGCCCACTTCCCAAAACCAGGTTCTGAGAGTGGAGGCGGGGGACTCCATTACAAGAAACAACATTGCTATGGTGAGTAATTTTTTTCTTCAAACAACATGAATTCTTGCTGTATTCAGACATAATGCAGACTACCAAGCAGTTCCCTATGGAGGAGGGAATGCAGAACCTACTTTGGGAAGAGGCTCTGCAGTATTGCTGTACCAAACCTAGCATCACTCCTAGCCTGGATGTCCAGGGAGTAATGATTGGTGAAAGTATGTACTGTTTTCCAGGTGGCTGCTTTACAGATCTCTAACAAAGATATATCTCTGGCTGCAGCTAGAGAAGCAGCTGTAACCCTGGTCGAATGAGCCCTCAGGCCTGAAGGGGGCGACCTACCCAATTTGTCATAACAAAATTGTATACAAGAAACAATCCACCTGCTAATAGTTCTCTTAATGACAGGCTTACCATTTCCCACTTCACCATAAGTGAGAAACAGTTGAAGACAGTCGTTTCTATGTGCCTTAGTACGCTCAATGCAGTAGCTAAGGGCGCTCTTAACATCCAGACTGTGTAACCTTCTTTCACTTGAAGAAGAATGGTCAGTGAAAAACACAGGGAGAGACATAGACTGGTTCAAATGAAAATCTGAAACCACTTTGGGCAAGAACCTCCTATTGGTTCTGAGGACTACTTTGTCCCTATGGAAGGAGATGAAGTCAGGTTCCACTGACAGGGCCTGTAGCTCACTAATCCACCTGGCAGAAGTAGTAGCTACCAGGAACACAGTTTTCCAGGTCAAGTACTTCAATTCGGCCGAAGCCAGAGGTTCAAAAGATGGCTGCATAAGCTGAGCTATGCAGACATTAAGATCCCAAAGTGGAGTGGGCTCCCTAAAGGGAGGGTTAATGTGAACCAGACCTTTGGAAAACTTTTGGAAAAACAGGATGAGATGCCAGGGAAGAGCCCTTCCCTGCTGAGAGAAATGCAGAGACAGCTGCCAGATGAACCTTCAGAGTGGCAGGCCTAAGGCCTAAATCATTCAGATACACTACATAGTCTAAGGTTGTGAAAATGTCTGCAGAATCGGGCAGGATACCTTTCTGAGAGCACCAAATACTGAACCTTTTCCATTTGGAGTTGTAAGTTTTTCTAGTGGAAGGTTTCCTAGAGACCTTCAGAATATCCAGAACTCCCTGAGAAAGATGTAGAGCTGCATATTCTAACTCTTCAAGAGCCAGACCTTGAAATGGAGAGAGTGGAGATTGGGGTACCAGAGCCGCCCCTGGGAGGAGGGACAGGAGATTGTATGTCCTGGGCAGAGACAGGGGATGTGACACTGACAAAGACAGCAGTAGAGGATACCAATGCTGTCTGGCCCAGTCTAGAGCCACCAGTATCACTGTGCAGGGTTGAGTCCTGATCTTGATCAGAACTCTGAACAGCAGAGGGAAGGGAGGGAAGGCATAGAGAAACCTGCCCTTCCAGTCCAAAAGGAGAGCATCCTGGGGGACCGTCCCCAGGACTGGAGGTCTGCAACAAAACAGTGGAAGTTGATGATTGTCCGGTGCCGCAAAGAGATCCATCTCTGGAGTGCCCTACCTGGAGAAGATGACCTCCAGTATGTGAGGATCCAGGGACCATTCGTTGTGACCCTGAGAAATTCTGCACAGAGAATCTGCTAGTATGTTGTCCTTCCCTGGAAGGTGAACTGCTACCAGAGAAGTCTGAAAAGAATAGGCCAGAGACCACAGCTTCATGGCCTCTGTGCACAAGGCCGAGGACCGAGTGCCTCCCTGCTTGTTGATGTACCACATTGTGGTGGTGTTGTCCATTCTGACTTGGACCACCTTGCCCTTGACTGAATCCAAGAAGCTCTGCAGGGCTAAGAAAATTGCCCTGAGTTCCAGGAGATTGATATGAAGGAGAGACTCCTGTGGAGACCAGAGCCCTTGAGCTGTCAGGGCTCCCAAGTGGGCTCCCCACCCTAGGAGAGAGAAGCATCCGTAGTTAAAACTACTGATGGGACTTGAGGGAGAAATGTAAACCCTTGTCTGAGGTTGTCCTGGCCCAGCCACCACTGGATAGCTTGGACCAATGTCTGAGTCACTGGAATCAGTTTGGTAAGTGAATCCTTCTTCTGAGACCAAAAAGACCTCAGATGAAACTGAATGTCCTTCATCTGGAACCTTGCTCCCTGCTCATCTGGAACCTTGCTCCCTGCACCACTGCCGTGGAAGCTGCCATGTGTCCCAGGAGCTGGAGGAACTGTCTTGCTGGGTGGGAGACCTGAGGTTGAAAGAAGGAAGCGAGATCCACTAGGGCCTTTACCCTTGCTAGGGGAAGGAAGGCTTTTGCTTGTACAGTGTCCAACTCTATGCCTATAAAGGTGAGAAGTTGAACTGGTTCGAGCACAGACTTTGGAAGATTGAGAAGAAAGCTCAAGGAGCTGAGTAGGCCCTGGGTAGTTTGAAGAGCTGACTTGATCTGTAAAGGAGACTGCCCCACTAACAGCCAGTCGTCTAGATAAGGAAAAATGGTGATACCCAGTCTTTTGAGGTAAGCCACCACTACTGCAAGGCACTTTGTGAACACCCTTGGAGCTGATGTTAGACCGAATGGCATGGCTCTGAATTGGTAATGGCCTAAAGGCAACTCGAACCTGAGGTGTTTTCTGTGGGAGCACCTGATAGGAATAAGAAGTAGGCATCCTTGAGGTCCAGAGGTGCTAGCCAATCCCCTGGCCTTAGAGAGGGAAGGATTATTCCCAGAGATACCATTTTGAATTTTGGCTTTACAATGTGTTTGTTCACATATCTTAGGTCTAGGCTGGGTCGCCACTCCCCTGTTTTCTTTGGGGTAAGGAAGTACCTGGAGTACCGTCATTTTCCTTGTGTTGAGTAGGAACCTTCTCTATAGCTCTGAGAACTAGAAGAGAGGAAACCTCTGCCTCTAGAGCAAGGGTTTCTGAGATTGATGCAGGTGGAAAAGACTTGGTCCTCTTTTTTGGAAATTTTCTGAAGCGGAGGGCCAGTCCCTGGCTTACTACTTCTAGGACCCACTTGTCTGAGGTCACAGACTTCCAGGCCTGGAAGTAGTAACCAGCCTTCCTCCTACTGGAAATGGGGAGTCTACCCGGGCTGACACATCAGGGTGTCTGCTTGGCAGAAGCCTTGGACTGAGAGGAGGGAAGCAGCCCTGCTCATCCTCCTCCTACCCCTCCATCTGAAGAACCCCCTCTGTGGGAAGGGAGAGGAGACCTGGGCTTGGTAAAAAGGCCTTTGAAAGGGCCTGCCCCGCCTCTAGACTGCTGCTTGTGCGGAGTGGCTTGCCTTTCCTTGGCCTGTGCACTCCTGTACGTGGTCCTGTATTCATCCATTTTCTTCATGTAAGCCTCTGTCTGCGCCCCAAACAGAGAGTTACCTACTACAGGAAAATCCATAGCCTTAGTCTGGGTATCCTGCGATAGGCTAGTACATCTGAGCCAAGCATGTCTCCTGAGAGATACAGATGTAGCCATGACTCTAGATGCCACATCACTGGAGTCCACAGCAGCATGAAATTGCATTTTGGATGCCTCAATTCCATCAGCAGCCACCTCCTCCAGCTCCTTGGCTAGCTGGGGAGAGGCCTGTTTGGCCAGTCCCAGAACTTGTCCCATCTGGATTTCTGGTACCTAGCGTGTAGGCCATATAAGTAGCCTGCCTGAGTCCCAAAGAGGATGCCAAATACTGTTTTTTTGGCCATGGCATCCACTTTCCTGGAGTCCTTATCCAGGGGTGTGAAGCCAAAGGAATGTTAGCTCTGTCACAGGCTGCAGCCTGCACTACCTCAACATGGCTGCAATGACCATTATGAACTCCGCAGCTGAGTCTCGATATCACTACCTCCTGTCCATTCTCTTGTCCACAGGAGGTATTGAATTAAGGGTTTGTAAAATTTTGTGTGTCTGTTTCCCCAAAGATTTATGAAGAGGGATAGACAGCTTTTTGAACTCTGGGATGTCCATCATCTCCACAAAATCAGGCTCTTTCTCCTCCTCTGCTGCTTCAACCAAGGGAAGCTGCAGGGTTTGTGCCGCCTTTTTGTAGAACAAAAAGTGTGAAGGGGACTCAGAGAGCCTAGAAGGAGAGACACGTGACGGCCTGTCTGGGGAGATGTCCGGTTCAGTGGGCACATCCAGACCCCCTTCATTGTAATCATCATTGTCATCACCGGGATAGTCTTCATCTCCCTTCCATTCCTCATAATAAACATCTGGGTCATAATCCGGAGGAGACAGATCCGGCCGAACCGACCGCAGAACCGGCAGTGTCGGTTCAGACAGAACCGGTCTAAAGGACTGGACAACACTAATCGCTTTGGCTATTTCGTCCGCGGTTGGAGAGAGGGATACAGGATCCGAACCGGCAGACTTGCACTTTTTCTTTGATGGAACCGAACCTCAGGGTCGGCTCTCCTTTGGCCCGAGGAGGCACGCCCAGGCCGCAGGCACTTCCTCAGGTTCGCCGCAACTCGAACCGGGCTGACCATCCAGATCTACGGACTTCTCAGCCTCCCTTTCCTTCAACCTACTCAGTCTTTTATCTAGAGTGGTTTTAGAAAAGTTCTTACAGATTTGGCAGTCTGACTTGAGGTGGTCAAACCCCCAGACAATAAACACAGATGAGGTGGGGGTCAGGCTTAGCAAAGGCCTCCCCACACTCAGTACAGTGTTGAAACCCAGTGGGACTGGTTTTCTTCTTGGGTTTCTCAGACATGGCCAACCTAACAATTACCCTATAGCAGCTTTCAAGCCAGGTAATGAGCAACCGATCAGTTACAAACCGTGTCGTGGGCTTTTTAAAAGAACCAGCAAAAGTCTGGTTCTTTTGAAACCGATCAGTACCAGAACACCACACTAATCCCAGAAAAATAGAAAAAATTCAACAAAGTCAGTTCCAAATTGGACCGACCGGAAAGAAACCGAAGAAAGACAATTTCCACCTGTAGTGTAGACAGAGGCTGGAAATCTGAAAATAATAAACAAATGCGGTTAAAACCGAACGCTTTTATTTTTCTTTTACCGAACCGAGCAGAGGAAATCTCTGGAGCGACTTCACGGTTAGGTGGAGTAAAGAATCTGACGGTTACACTGGGAACTACCACAGACAGAGGTTTGAAAACCGAGCTCAAGCTCAAAGTTCTATGCTTTTGCATAGAGTTAACTCTTTCCTCTCCAGGGCAGTTCAAGTGCAGGGGCTAACTGCATTATGTCTGAATACAGCAAGACTTCATGTTGTTTGAACATGTGTCTGCGTCTCCTGTACTTAACCATTTGCAGATTGTGTGAGAGGCATTTTGGCATCATGCATTTTTGCTTTAAGCAGAACCAGCCTAAATTTTCATGGTGATCTGAAAATATGTACCATGATGCTCTGAATTATTGGGATGTGTGATTTTTGTATGACTAGCAGCTGACAAGCAGAGAGTAAACAGCCATAGTGGAAGCCTGTGAGTGCTTGGATGCTGACCTACAGAGCAGGGAAAATACAGATGTGCAAAACCACCAGTCTCAGCTGTAAGCAGCATTCAGGAGTTTTTTGCAAGACAAGGGTCCAAGCTTCTCGAACCTGAGCCATGCCAGAGGCATACTTCGGTGGCATAGAATCTGACTGCCAGTTTCAGTGTGTAATAAACCACTCAAACCTAGTGCCACTGTTCTGGACCCCTTTGGGGATCCTCTCTCCCATACTCTGCCTCCTGTATGGAGATGTCAAAAGTAGGGATCTTAATTTTGTATTGTTTTCATTATTGTACAATGCCCTGAACCTCTGTGGAAGTGAGCCATATTATATAAAATCGACTACTACTTAACCTACCAGTGCTTAAACGTCTCTGTTGTTCTCCCATTTGGCTTAAACTCTGTGCTTCAGTTTCTCAGGTGCTCCCCTCTGTGCTCGATGTCCATGTGCTTTCCCGAACCTCACTCAGCCTCACTTCCTCCCTTTGTACACCTAATAGCTGCTGCCACTTATTATGGCTTGCAATGCATTCTAAAATACAGTGCACATAAAAGGCACTATATAAAATCAAAGACCTTTAATTTCATCACTGTAGTTAGTTTTGTTCTCTTCCTCACTACTGCTGCGGAGGTGAGTTCCACCAATACATTTTATAAAATGTGTGACAAAAATACTATAGTGTGATAGGAGATATCTAATCCATGCCTTAATTTCACAAACTCGCCCAGTAATACAGATCTACTTTCACATTCAATAAAATGTTTTCATTCAATAATGTTTTTATTCCTGTTCTTTACTTCTACATAGTAATCATTTTATAAGCTCAATAACTCACTTAAGAGCACATTTTTTCGCTGAAGTAATACACTTTCAAGATGCAATGTCTTGAGCCTCTAAACGCAGCCGGGCATGGATTAATTCAACATAACACACACCCTGTTGTGGGTTACTGGCTACCTAGTAAAATGTTACTGGCGTAAGTATTAATACTTTCTACAAAACCTTTCTTTTTGTCAAGGGCTAGTCATCTGACTCATATTTTGTTAACTCTCAAATTCCTGGCCTGCTACTCAATGCACAGCAACACACCAAAGAAAAGGCCATTTCCAAGTTTGCAACTGTTCACAGAAAATGCCTTTCTGTTGTTAGCAGCTCTGAACCATAGAAACACAGAAACACAGAAACGTAGAAGCTGACAACAGATAAGGACCGCAAGGCCCATCCAGTCTGTCCATTTTTTCTACCTTATGAATGTGCCATAGGCCTTTAACTCTGTCAATGGCCTATCTATTCATACTCATCTGTATTGCTCCCTTATGCCTATCCCATGCCTGTTTGAAGCCCTGCACTCTATTCATATCCACCACTTCCTGAGGTAGGCTGTTCCATATATCCACCACCCTTTCTGTGAAAAAGAATTTCCTCACATTACCCCTTAATCGGCCTCCCTCTAATCCCATGCCGAGTCCTCTTGTCCTGATATTTTTCTTATATTGAAACATGTTAGACTCTTTCACCTTGTTAATGCCCTTAAGATGTTTGTGTTTGAATGTTTCAATCATATGACCTCTCTCCCTCCTTTGCTCTAGGGTATATATAGAGAGCTCCGTTAATCTGTCCTTTTATGTTTTCTGATGCAATCCCTGCATCATTTTGGTTGCCCTTCTCTGGACTGCCTCCATTCTGTTAATGTCCTTGTGCAGGTGCGACCTCCAGTACTGCATGCAGTACTCCAGATGGGGCCTAACTAGTGTCTTGTAAAGAAGGAGTGTTACATCCCTCTAGCCTTACCTACTGCTTCAGTGGTCTGCTTGGATGATCTCAGGTCATCTGTGATGATGATGATGATGCTGTTCAAGTCTCTTTTTTCCCTTGTGATTGCCAGCAACTCACCTCCCAACCTATAGGCAGCTTCAGGGTTTTTCTTTCCTATGTGCATGATCTTGCACTTCTTTGCGTTAAACCCCAGTTGCCACTCTCCTGACCATTTTGCCAGTTTATCCATATCTCTTCTCATTCTGGTCACCCCATCTGGATTATCTACTCTGTTGCAGATCTTGGCGTCATCTGCAAACAGACAAACCTTACCCTCCAGTCCATCTGTAATGTCACTGATGAAGATGCTGAAGAGGACTGGCCCCAGGACTGATCCATGAGGTACCCCATTTGAGACTTGCATCTCTTCTGACTGTATACCTTTTACCACCACTCTCTGTTTTTTATCCGCCAACCAGTTTGCCACCCAGCTGACCAACCTCTGACCCACCCTGACCCTACCCAACTTATTAATCAATCTTCTATGTGGAACAGTATGGAAAGCTTTGCTGAAGTCAAGTTAGGTGACATCAACTGCACCCCCTTGGTCCACCACTCTGGTTACCTAGTCAAAGAAATCTATGAGATTAGATTGACAGGACCTTCCTGTTGTAAACACATGCTGTCTTGGATCCTGTGCTCCTACGGATTCCAGGTGTTGCATTATCCTTTCCTTAAGGAGTGCCTCCAAAATCTTGCTGACTACTGGGTAAGACTGACTGGTCTGTAGTTCTCTGCCTCCTCCCTGCTGCCACTCTTGTGGAGCGGAATCACACGAGCCCTTCTCTCGTCTTCTGGGACCTCTCTTGTGCTCAGAGACTCGCTAAACAGTTCTGATAATGGCTCTGCTAGTTCCACCCTTAGCTCCTTTAGTACCCTGGGATGTATGCCATCAGGCCCTATTGCCTTGTCCACCCTGAGCTTAGTGAGCTCTTGTAGGACCCTTTCTTTTGTGAAGGGACTTGTGCACACCTCCCTCCCCGCCTTTGTCCATGGTGCTGAGCTGTGGGCCCTGCCCTACCTTCTCCTCAGTAAATACTGAGCAGAAGTATCTATTTAGGATAGATGCTTTTCCTTGGTCCTCTTTCTCCACACACTCCCCTTTATCCCCTTTGATCTTAGCAATACCCCCTCTGGACTGTCTCCTTTCACTAATGTATCTATAGAAAGTTTCATCTCCTTCTTTTACTGTTTGTGCTAGTGTTTCCTCAGTTTGGGCCTTTGCCTGCCTTACTGCCTTCCCTTAGGGAAGTGTGGTATGCCTCCCTATCTTCGTTCTGCTGTGTTCCCTTATAGTTCCTGAAGGCCAGCCTTTTGGCTCTGATCTTTTCTGTTGTTTTTGATAACCAAAGTGGTTTCCTCCTTCTTTTGCTCTTGCTTTTCTCCCTAACACAATGGGAAGTTGCTTCAAGTGCTGCTTCTTAATGCTTGCCCACTTTGCCTGTACCCCCTCACCTGTATTTCTTCTTGCCAGGGCTAGCTTAACTCTGTTGGCCATCTTATCAAAGTCAGCTCCTCTGAGGTCCCACATGTTTGCCTTGGAATGGGATGATTTAGTTCTAGTAGCCAAATTGAACCATATCATGCGATGGTCACTGGCACCCAGGTGACCCTCTACCTGGAGATCTGTGATCCTTTTCGCGTTAGTCAGTACTAGATCCAGGATAGCCCTGTCGCTTCTGGGTTGTTGTACCAGTTGTTTGAGGCCCTCCTCCTGCAGGGAATCCACTATGTGTCTAGTTCTGGTGGATGTTCCTGCTGGTATTGATCAATCTATATCTGGCATGTTGAAGTCTCCCATTATCAGAACCTCCCCTTTTGTATATCTTCTAACAGTAATGTGTTTATGCCCTCCTCCTGGTCTGGAGGCCCATAGACAACCCCAGTTTGTATGGCTGTTCCATTTCCTGTTTCCAGGGTGACCCACAGTTTTTCTGGCTCCTTATGTATATTCTGAATTTCTGGAGCTATATTTCCGTTGACATAAAGGGCCACCCCCCTTTTGCCTCGGTCTTCTGAAAGTACATAGCTGGGTACTGAAGTCTCCAGAGTGTGCTTACTGGTGAACCATGTCTCACTAATGTCTACTATGTCCAGTTTAGCCTCTGTCATTGTTGCCTCCAGGTCTGCAATCTTGTTTCCCAGATTGCGGGCATTTGTGTACATGATTTTCCACTGGCCAAATTTCGGTGTGTTGCTTGATGGGCGAGGTCCGGCATTTTCCCTGCGTGTCGTATGTGGAGCCAGACCTTTTTCCTTATCTGGTGATGCAAATGAACTACAAACATGCTGAATTCCTGTTTGATCCCTAGCTGAGGGGGGGAGGGGTGTTCTTCCCATTCGATGTATGGGTGCTGTACCCCTCTCCCCATTTGCTAGTTTAAATATTCTGCAAAGACATCAAACTTCTGCCCCAATGCACCGACTCTCTCCTTAGTTCGATGCAGTCCATCAAATTTAAAGAACTTTCGTTCCCAAAACTGTTGCCAGTTACCTACAAATTTGTGTCCTTTTTCCTAGCACCAGCCCTTGAGCCACATGTTTAGCTCCCCTATCTCCCCTTCTCTGACCTTCCATCTGTCTGCCCCCCCTCTCCCAGACCAGTAGGATCTCGAAGAAGGAGATGCCGGATGAAATGGATGACAGTTTGTCTCTAGGGCTACCACCTGTCCCTATTTTCGCAGGACAGTCCTGATTTGGGCAGCTGTGTCCTGCAGAAAAACATAAAAAATACTACATGTCTTGACATTATACTAGAAAAAAAATATTTCTGATTTTCCTCTAAATGTTGCAAAGAACACCTTAAAATAATAAGAAACAGTAGAAACGACCAAAAAACTACAACACTTACTCTTAATTCCGATTATTTAGAGAAAACAAGTCTGCTGTATTGGTCAAGTTTACATACTGTCCTGCGAAAAATCACATTTCAGTAAGAAATGTCCCACTTTGAGCTTCTTAAAAGGTGGTAACCCTATTTGTCTCCCAGCCTGGTCAGGTGTTTCTTGGTCTCCACAACTGACCGGCTGGCGAGACTGTTAGTCTCTATCTGTACCAGGACACTGATGTTTTCTCCAGCTTCCTGCACGATTTTAGCAATGCAGTTAGTGTCTCTCCATGCTGATGTACCTGGGAGACATCTGACCATTACCCCCGGCCAGAGGTAAGTACTGACTCCCCGAATCATGGAGTCTCCTATGATCAGAAGTGTTCTGGATTTCCTTTATTTTTTTGTTTTTGTCCCCTTTTTAGGTGAGTTTTGTAGCGCTAGCTCCTGTGATGCAATGTCCTGCTCTGCAGAGTCCTCTGCTCCTTTGTTTGATTTTGGAGATAGAGGCAAATACCTGTTTGTATTTTTTATATGGTTTGTGGAGATGATACGTTGGTGAGCATTGAGTGATGGGGCACCCGATTTGTCCTCCTAACCACCTGCCAACCTCATGGATGAACTACCCTCTGCAGTTGAGGTGCTTCAGTTGGATGTTGGGGAAATGGAGGGCAGTTCTTGTAATATATTTTCTTCTGAATATGCAATTTGAGGTGTGTTATCTCTGCCCATGCTGCCTGAAGCTGAGCCCTTAGATCTCCGATGGTCCAGCATGTAGGACAGCATCCTAAATCCTGTATAACTGCCCTTTTGAAAAGTGTCTGGCAGTACCTGCAGTTAATAATATCCATTCCAGTTGAGTTGCTGAATTTATAACCTGGTCCGAGTAATTAGAAGGAAAATGAAATCAAGCTTTTTTTTTTTTAATATATATTTGTTTTGTTTGTTTTTGTGTAACTTTTTATAACAAGTTAAATTAATTGTGCCCCTGTAAGTGAGGTCACTGTGCGGATACCCCTCTGATACTCCCCTTCCTGCTTTGCTACAGGAAATGTCACGATTGTGCTAATCTATAAAAGGAGTGTAGTATGGGGTGGTAGGGGATGGGAGTGGATGGTCGGGCCCTTCCCCTGCCAAAACAGAAGAACCACGGATGAAAGAAACAAGGAGGTAGTAAGAGCAGAAACAATCAACCAACAACAAATGCAGAAGCCCTGAAAGCTTAGCCTAATGATAGATAAAACTGTAAAACCTGTAAGTACCACCTGTAACAATTTCACAGAAGATATACCCTGCAAAAAACACTTTGCTACAGAGAAAAATAAAGCAGTAACAGAAGATATACCTTGCAAAAAACAATCAGAATCAGAGAAGATTACAGCAGTAATCTGTAAGCACAAAACAGTAACAAACCTACAGGCACACCCTATAATAATGCAGCAGAAAATACACCATGCAACAACAAGCTGAATCAGAGAACAATAAAACAATAAAATGTAAGCAAAAAACAGTAACAAAACCTGTGAGCACAAAAGAAAATAGTAACACACAGTAAATCTGCCTAGCCAAAAGCAGCCTTAATCTTTTTCCTTGCTCTGATAATGTTGTTCCTTGCTCTGTCCTTACAAGCAAAACTAGAAGAAAAGAGCTCAGGTGAAGCTTTTACTTCGAGGAAGATCCTGCCATAACAATCTGATAATTTTTTTTTAACCTACCAGTGACGCTTTAGACGTTGGGCTACCAGATGATGTTATTTTTCTACACTATGAGAAGGCCTTTGATTCAGTAGCTCACAAAGTTTTAATTGAACAATTAATTAACATAAATCTTCATCCCAACATCATTCTGTGGATTGCTTCCTGGTTAACTGACAGGAAGCAACAGGTTGGCATCAGCGGTTATAAATCTACCTGGAGTTTGGTGACCAGTAGGGTGCCTCAGGGCTCTGCGCTGGGACCAGTATTATTTAACATAGTTATTACCAGCATGCAAGTCACAAAAGGAGTGTGGTTAAATAAGTATGCTGATGACAGCAAGTTGGGATGTATTGTGAATGACCTCACATCTGATCATTTACTACAGGTTAACCTAGACAATTTGACAAACTGGGCACTAGAAAATAAATTTATATTCAATGTTGCCAAATGCAAGGTAATGCACCTTAGAAAACCACAGGTTAACTGACTACTATATGAGTAATATTGTATTACATGTAGTTAACTCTGAGAAAGATTTGGGTGTATATATCTTGAATGATCTGAAATTCACTTGAGCATAATAACAAACCAGCAAAAAAATGCCATAGACTGATTAGCTGTATATTGAAAAATATTAAAAGTAGAGAACCTGAGGTACTTTTGCCTATTTATTTCAGTGTAGTAAGATCACATTTGGATTTTTGCTCATCCTTCTGTGCACCTACATCAGCACAAGAACGAATAACTGTAGAGAGATTACAAAAAAGGTTTACTAAGAACATCACAAACTTGGAAACAATTCTGTATGGTAGCAGATTGAGAGCACTGAGTCTTTACTCCTTGGAATATCACTCCATAAGAGGAGATCTATGTTTGATTTATAGAGCCTCCAGAGATGCTGCCCTGTTTGAGACCATCTGCTTGGACTGACATCCTTCCAAAAGTAATACTAGGTCACGTAAGTTAAGACTGAGGACTAATATCAATAAAACTGTAAAAAGGAATCTTTTTTTACCCAGAGAGCAGCTCCAATATGGAATAATCTTCCTACTGAATTAGTGTTAAGCACCAGCCTACAGCAATTCAAGATAAATCTGGATACATATATGGGAGATAACAAATATCACTTCCACCTTGGTTAAGGGTGGCAAGTTCATTATGGGCTAGTCCCTCGAACTTGTACTTACCTATGAACCTATGAAGCTAGGCGCCTTTGCCAGCAAACCTAGTCTTCTACCTCAAAAACACCAACTAACCTGACCGCCGTTTAACTCTTCCCTCTGTTGTAAGTTTTTAAGACTTTGTCAGCCCCACCCCCCAGTTACACTCCTAATCCCCTGCAACAGCTGTGGGAGGAAAGCAATTATCTCCTTGAATGTGAGAAGGGGAATGCAACACCTTTGAGACCAAAACAAAAACCTCTCAGCAAAAAATAATATAAAATAGAAGCAAACAGTAATTTTGCTTAGCCTAGTGATAGATAAAAAAAGTCACAAAACCTGCAAGCACCACCTTCAACAATTTCACAGAAGACATACCCTGCAAAAAACACTTTGCTACAGAGAAAAATAAAGCAGTAACAGAAGCTATACCTTGCAAAAAACAATCTGAGTCATCGAAGATTACAGCAGTAACCTGTAAGCACAAAACAATAACAAACCTGTAAGCACACCCTGTAATAATGCAACAGAAAATATACCCTTCAATAGCAATTTGAATTAAAGAACAATAAAGCAGTAAAATGTAAGCAAAAAACAGTAACAAAACCTGTGAGCACAAAAGAAAATAGTAACACACAGTAAATTTGCCTAGCCAAAAGAAGCCTCAGTATTATTCCTTGCTCTGATAATGTTGTTCCTTGCTCTGTAGAAAAGCGCTCAGGTGAAGCTAGATGGCTTTGCCAGCAAACACTCTGTACAGACTTGGACCCAGCAAAGGGAAAGGGTGGGAGGAGCTAGGCAGTATATGTAGGGTGCCCTATTGCCCCAGGGGATGTTGGAAGGTGGGACGTCAGACATAGAAGAGAGGGGGTGGGGGGTGGAGGGAGCATCACAACCCAGGTGCCCTTGCCTGGTTATTAACTGCAGTGCAAGGCAAGGGACTGGTCCACTGCATCAGGATAGGGTGCTGGCCAGAGAAAGTGTGCATGCATTTCCAGCTTCACCGCTGGGTGCTAAGAACTTTGGTTACACCCGGAGGGATGGGCACACAATGTGTACTATTATAGGACTGGCCATACAACACAGGCCAAGGGCCCAGTTTCTTGATGAAAAATTTGCACCTGGAGAAGTGAATGCCAAGCCACCCTGCGTGAGGTCAGAGGCGCCTTGCATGATGAGGGAGTCACACAGTACACCAACAGGCTTGGTGCATGTCAGGCTGGATCTCAGGCACTCCAGTTGTTCCTCCACCCAGAAAGGAGGAGGGGTGTGAACGAGCCATGCATAGTTGGAACAATAAGAGGGAGTCCTTGGAAAGATAAGGGAATTCCAGGAGGTATCCCCTCGAGGGATACTTCCCAATGACCTTCAAGCCTGACGGAGATTCCCCCTGAAGACTGCATGGCGTACTGGACTACTGTGGGTGGGGGAGGGGGGCTACATTGGAATCTGCACAGAAGGCCATCTGAGCCCCAGGAGGATGGAAGGAACAGATATTGGAAATGTATGCTGGTGACAGGTAGAAGAGTGTCTCCAAGAATGTGAATTGGAGTTCCCAAAGTTAAGCTCAACAACTATGGAGGAGGCAGGCTATAAAGTGCTGTAGCACTTGCAGTTCTGGCTGATGCTTGTCTTGCAACATGTGAGCAACACTTTACCCTGAGCATTTGGGTGCCCTATTGGTGTACCATTTAAGCTCAAGGCAAGAGAAAGATGCAGAGGATAGTGAAAGGGAAGAATATGGATTTCCAAGGCACAGACATGCTGAACAGAATAGTAATGGGAACTCCATGAAAAGTTACAGGTTACAAAACGACTATGGTAAGGGGTACAAGCTGTCAGGATTTTGCTGTGAGAGACCTTAAGGAACTGTCCAGAAACTGTATGGTTTGGGCCACAGTGGGCCAGAATGAGTTAACTGTACAGCCCATGAATTGCACTTCAGTAAAAGGGAATTAAGTGATTTGGAATCCATGCATTAGTGATATTTTCCACCATTTAAAGGTGTCCCTGTACCAGCAGCTTCTGAAGGAGCTAAAGTTGAACAGGTTTCTACAATTGCTTGCAAGGGGCCCCCAGAGAGCTTAACAACTTGTACCCCTAGACAGGTGAGTAACCTGGGCCATGTCCACCCTATGCAGTACACAGTTTTAGTCAGTGCACAGGTAGGTGGAGGTGCACTGGCATACTGACATAAAAAAAGAAAATGGAGGGCTACCATCCCATTGTGATCTGCTTAGCAGTGGGAGTGAGAAGAAAACAGAAGCAACTTCAAAACAGTGGGTGTATGCATTGCATTTTTTGATGCAGACTGGGATGCATCAGGCATACTTGATGGTGCTAGTCTTTTCAAATTATAGATATTTTAATATTAGAAACAGAAGACACAGTAGGTCAACTTTGGTAATAACAGAAAGAAGGCTTGTTGTAAGCCCAGCTGAGATGCAAAGTGTATCTTTTTTTTAATTTTGTTCATCTCCCCAAGCCACTGGTCGAGACCCATTTCCACCTCTGTCAATATTCTACTGTCGTCCATCAAGGATTCACTGACCAGACCCCTAGGACCCCACAGCTCACCAGAGACTCAGTGCTGCACTGCCCTCTGCCCAGCATACCCCCGAGGGCTGCATACACCTTCAGTGCCTTCTGCACTTCTTTTCAGCAGACATATGACCACCTTCATTGGAGGTGAAGACCAGAGGTATCCCCCAGGAGTTGCAGAAGGAGCCTTATACAGGCAAGGGGAGCTGGAAAATTATGGAATCACTTCTGAAAGAAAGAACTGTTGAGTACCTAGAGGTCAGCGGGGCATAGGACCCAAGGCAGCATGGATTCACAGTGGGAAGGTCATGTCAGACAAATCTAATGCATTTCTTTGACTGGGTGACCAATGTAGTAGACCAGGGAGGGGCTGTGGATGTGGCCTACCTAGACTTTAGCAAGGTATTTGACACAGTCCCACACAAAAGATTAATAAACAAATTAGCCAGCCTGGGAGTGGGTCCCAGGGTGGTAGCCTGGGTTAAAAATTGGCTGGACAACAGGACGCAAAGAGTAATAGTAAATGGAGTCCACTCCAAGGAAAGGAGGGTTACTAGCGGGGTACAGCAGGGTTTAGTACTGGGAACGGTCCTCTTTAATGTCTTTATAGGTGACATTACAGAGGGGCTGGATGGATAAGTATGCCTCTTTGCAGATGACACAAAGATCTGCAACAGGGTTGATACACAAGGTGGGGGTGGAAAGGATGAGAAGGGACTTGTCAAGGTTGGAGGAATGGTCAAAAGTAAAGTATGGCAGCTTAGATTCAATGCAAAGAAGTGCAAGGTAATGCACCTGGGAAACAGAAACCCAGGGGAAGAGATACATAATTGGGGGGTAATAACAACAATAAAAATGGAACGGGACCTGGGGGTAGTCATATCAGATGACCTAAAGTTAGGCAAGCAATGTGAAAAGTTAGTTAGGAGGGCTGGGGGGACACTGGGATGCATACAGACAGGCATCACCAGTAGAAAACAGGAAGTTGTTATCTCAATGTACAGACAGTTGGTGAGACCCCATCTGGAGTACTGCGTGCAGTTCTGGGGACCCCATCTCCGCAAGGACATAGACAGGATGGAGGCAGTCCAGAGAATGGCAACTAAAATGACACCAGAAACCATATGAAGAGAGAGACTAAGGAAGCTTAATATGTATACCCTCGAGGAAAGGAAGGAGAGGGGGGACATGATAGAAACATTCAAGTACTTCAAAGGAATCAACAAAGTCCAAGAGGGTAGCATCTTTCAGAAAAATGGATCTGCAAGAACAAGGGGGCATAATTTGAAGACAGAGGGGGGATGGCTAAGGGGCAACGTGAGGAAGTCTTTTTTCACAGAGAGGGTGGTGGACACATGGAACAGCCTTCCAGAGGAGGCAGTGGGGCAAAAAACAGTGGGGAAATTCAGGAATGCATGGGACAGACATAAGGCAATTCTAGTGGGGGGTAGGAGGAAGTAGGCTGTTGGTTAACTAGGATCTGCAGCTAATCTGAAAGGTTAGGAAATGGGCAGATTGGGTGGGCCAAGTGGTCCTTATCTGCCGTCAAAGTCTATCCTTCTATGGCAGGGCTTCATCCTACCAACCAGTGCCATTTATCCCATTTACAGGTCCACCTGTCGGAGCACATCTACATCACTAGTAGCTGGCACACCTGAAGCACCACACGAAAAAATTACTCCCCTTAGTAATTGCGTTTGTTCTAATGGAATCTTACTGTATTCTGACATATTGCAGTGATCCCCAACCTTTAAACTGCCCCAGAGAACAAAGATTTAACTTTCTATGCAGAGCATAGAATGCCGAGCTCGAGCTCAGTTGAAGTCTCTGGAGTGTTTCAAACTCAAACCATCAGATTCTTACAAGCCCAACTAACTAAAAATACTATGTGGAAATTGTAAAAATTCCTACTAGCCAACTGGCAGAAAAAAGTTTTGGATTCCCAAGGAAGACTCAAGTCAGGAAACCCAAAAACCCAAAACTAATCTAATACAAACAACAGTAATAAATCAGCACCCAAACAAAAAAGGAGAAGGGGGTAAACAAAAAATATCCCTGGAGTGCAACACTGCACCTGCCCACCCACTTCCCAAAAACAGGTTCTGAGAGGGGAGGCAGGGAGGGAGGTCAGAATACAGCAAGACTCCATTAGAAGAAACACAATTACTAAGGTGAGTAATTTTTTCTTCAAACAACATGAAGTTTTGCTGTATTCTGACATATTGCAGGCTACCAAGCAGTACCTCCATGGAGGAGGGACAGCACCTACTTTGGGAATAGGCTCTGAAGTACTGCTGTGCCAAACCAAGCATCACTCCTAGCCTGGATATCCAGAGAGTAATGCTTGGTAAAGGTATGGACTGTTTTCCAGGTGGCTGCTTGACAAATTTCTAAGAGAGGGATATCCCTGGCAGCAGCCAGGGAAGCAGCTGTACCTCTTGTAGAATGAGCCCTCAGGCCTGAGGGTGGAGTTTTTCCCAGTTTTTCATAGTAGACTTGTATAAAAGACACAATCCACCTGGCAATAGATCTCTTGGTGGCAGGTTTGCCCTTTCCCACTTCTCCATAAGTGAGGAACAACTGGAAGGAGTCAAACCTGTGACCCTTGGTATGCTCTATGCAGTAACTAAGGGCTCTTTTAACATCTAAACTGTGTAGCATCCTCTCGTCTGAGGAAGAATGATCAGTGAGGAAAACAGGAAGAGACAAAGACTGGTTTAAATGGAAGTCTGAAACCACTTTGGGCAAGAACCTTCTATTGGTTCTAAGGACCACTTTATCCCTGTGAAATGAGATAAAATCAGGTTCCACTGACAGGGCTTGCATCACTGATACGCCTGGCAGAGGTAATGGCTACCAAAAACACAGTTTTCCAAGTCAAGTACTTAAGCTCTGCTGAAGACATAGGCTCAAAAGGTGGTTGCATAAGTTGAGCAATGCAAACATTCAAATCCCAGGCAGGGGCATGGTCTCTAAAAGAGGACTGGTGTGAAGCAATCCTTTAAAAAATTTACAGAACATAGGATGGGAAGATAGGGAGAAAGGCTTCCCCACAGACATAAACGCAGAAACAGCTGACAAGTGTACCTTGGGAGTAGCTCGTCTGAGGCCTAGGCCATTAAGATGGACCATATAATCCAGAACCGTAGGCAATTCAGCAGTGTCTGGAGAAATATGCTTCTTAGAACACCAAATGCTGAATCTTTTCCATTTGCAGTTGTAAGTCTTTCTGGTGGAGGGCTTCCGAGAAGCCTTGAGGATATCCAGAACCCCTTGGGAAAGATGCAGATCTGCAAAATCTAACTCTTCAAGAGCCATGCCTTGAGATTGAGAAACTGTAGATTGGGGTACCAAATCCTCCTCTGAGAGGATGTTAACAGGTTGTAATTCCTGGGAAGAGACAGGGGAAGATGACTGCTAGGGACAGCAACAGGGGGTACCAGGGCTGTCTGGCCCAATCTGGAGCAATCAGAATCACTTTGCAAGGTTCAGACCTTATTTTGACTAAAAAATGTGAACAAGAGTGGGAAAGGAGGGAAGGCATACAGAAACCTCCCTTCCCAATTCAGAATCAGGGCATCCAGGGGGAATGAGCCCAAGACTGGAGGTCTGCAACAAAAGAGAGGGAGTTGGTGATTGTCTGGGGCTGCAAAGAGATCTATCTCTGGAGTGCCCCACCTTGAAAAAAATCACTTTCAGCACCTGAGGGTCCAGGGACCATTCGTGATGGCCCCGAGAGATCCTGCCCAGTGCAGCTGCTAGCACACTGTCCTTCCCTGGAAGGTGAACTGCTACCAGAGAGGTTTGCAGGGGAATAAGCCAGAGACCACAACTTCATGGCTTCTGTGCACAAGGCCATGGACCGAGTGCCTCCCTGCTTGTTGATGTACCACATGGTGGTGGTGGTGTCTGTTCTGACCTGAACCACCTTGTTCTGTACTGACAGAGAAAGCTTTTAAGGCCAGCAAAACTGCCCTGAGCTCTAGGAGCTTGATATGGAGAAGGGATTCTTGGGGGGACCACAGCCCCATGGCAGTGAAGGACCCCAGATGGGCTCCCCAGCCCAGAAGAGAAGCATCCATGGTAAGGACCACTGAACAATGCTGAGTAGCAAAAGGAACACCTTGTCTTAAATTATCCTGATCCTGCTGCCATTGGAGGGCTTGGATCAAGGCCAGAGTCACTGGGATCAGTTTCATAAGGGAATCCTTCCTCTGAGACCAAAAAGGTCTCAGGTAGAACTGAATATCCCTCATCTGGAATCTTGCCCCTTGGACCACTGCTGTTGAAGCTGCCATGTGGCCCAAGAGCTGGAGGAAATGCCTTGCTGGTCGAGATACCCGAAGGCTGAAGGAAGAGGCAAGTTCCATAAGAACCCTTGCCCTTTCTAGAGGACAAAAGGCTCTTGCTCTGAGTGTGTCCAGTTCTGCCCCTATAAAAGTAAGAAGCTGGACTGGTTTGAGAACTGACTTGGGAAGGTTGAGAAGAAATCCTGGAGAAGTGAGCACTTGTTGGGTCTCTTGCAGGTGAGACTTGACTTGATCTGGAGACTGACCCACTATTAGCCAATCATCCAGATATGGAAAAATTGAAATTTTTTGCTGTCTTAGAAAGGCAACTACTACTGCCAGGCACTTTGTGAAGACCCTTGGGGCTGAGGTTAGGCCAAAGGGTATTGCTCTGAACAGATAGTGGCCTGAGGGCAACTCGAACCTGAGGTACTTTCTGTGGGAGCACCTGATGGGAATGTGAAAGTAGGCATCTTTGAGGTCCAGGGAGGCTAGCCAGTCCCCTGGCCTTACACAGGGAAGGATTATTCCCAGATTTACCATCTTGAACTTTGGTTTTAAAAGATGTCTGTTTAGATATCTTAGGTCTACGATGGGTCGCCACTCCCCTGTCTTTTTTTGGGGCAGGAAGTACCTGGAGTACAGTCCTTTGCCCCAGTGTAAGGTAGGTACTCTTTCTATGGCTCTTAAGGCTAGAAGAGAAGAAACCTCTGCCTCTAGGGCAAGGGTTTCCGAGAGATTTGCAGATGAAAAAGATCTGGCTCTCATCTTTGGAAATTTTCTGAAGCTGAGAACCAGTCCCTGGCTTACTACTTCCAGGACCCACTTGTCTGATGCAATAGACATCCAGTCCTGGACAAAGTAAGCCAACCTGCCCCCTACTGGAATAGGACAGTCGACCCGGGGCAGGCCCATCAGGGTGTCTGCTTGGCAGGGGCTTTAGGCTGAGGAGTGGATGCAGCCCTGCTCATCCCCCCTTCTGCCTCTCCCTCTGAAGAATACCCTCTGAGAAAAGGAAGAAGAGGCCTCTGCTTGGTAAAGAGGCATTTGAAAAGGCCTGCCCCTGCCCCTAGACTGCTGCCTTTGAGGAGTTGCCTGCCTCTCCTTAGCCTGAGCACTCCTGTAAGTGGTCCTGTACTAATCCATTTTCTTCATGTAATTCTCCGTCTGCTCCCCAAACAGAAAAGTTCCCACTACAGGAAAATCCATGGCCTTAGCCTGGGTGTCCTGCAAGAGGCTAGTACATCTGAGCCAAGCCATCCTCTGAAAAGCCACAGATGTAGCCATGACTCTTGATGACACATCATTAGAGTCCACAGCAGCATGAAACTGAACCTTAGATGCCTCAATTCCATCTGCAGCCACCGCCTCCAGCTCCTTGGCTACCTGGGGGGAGGGCTGTTTAGCCAGTGCCAATACAGTGTCCCACCTGGACTTCTGATACCTGGCTGTATAGGCCATGTAATTCGCCTGCCTGAGTCCCAAGGAAGATGCCATGTACTGTTTCTTTGCCATGGCATCAATCTTCCTGGAGTCCTTGTCTGGGGGGTGTGAAGCCAAGGGAATATTTGCCTTGTCACAGGCAGCAGCCTGCACTACCCCAACATGGCTGCATTGCTGGTATAAGAACTCCGTGTCTAAGCCTGAAAGTGTATACCTTGTGTTCATTCTTCTAGCCACAGGAGGTATAGTATTAGGAGACTTTAGGATTTTTTGTGTCTGTTTCCCAAAGGATTTGTGGAGGGGAATAGACAGTCTCCTGGACTCTGGGATGTCCATCATTTCTACATAATCAGGCTCCTACTGATCTTCCACAGCCTCCTCTATAGGAAGCTGGAGGGTTTCAGCCACCTTTCTGTAGAACATAAAGTGAAAAGAGGACTCGGAAAGCCTAGGAGGGGAAACACCAAAGGTCTGTCTGGGAGATGTCCGGTTCCACAAGCACACCTAGACCCTCACTCTCACCATCATCATCCTCAAATTCCCCTTCCTCTTCAAATTCCAGTTCATAAAAATCTTCGAGGGTATAATCTTGAACCGGGGGAACCAACCGAACCGAACACCTGCCAGAAGGAGCCGGATTGGTAGGAACCAGGCGGAGTGATTCCACAACCCGAATCACTCTGGCTATCTCTTTGGAGGTCGGAACATGAACCTCTGGATCTGAACCGGACAATTTGTCTTTGCATTTTCTTTTTGTCGGAATCAGCTCTCCTTTTGCCCGAAGAAGTATCGCCCTGGTCAGAGGGCACTCCTTCTGGTTTGGTCGGAACCGAACCGGACTGGACATCCGGGTCAGCGGACTTCTCGGCCTCCTTTTCCCTCAGTCTACCTAATCTCTTCTCAAGGGTAGATTTGGGAAAGTCTTTAGATATTTGGCAGTCTGAATAGAGGTGGTCAAACCCCAGACAATAAACACAGGTGGTGTGGGGATCGGCCTTAGCAAAGACCTCCTCACACTCACTGCAGTGTTGAAACCCAGTGGGCCCGTTTTTTTTCTTGGATTTCTCAGACATAGCCAACCTAACCAACTTACCCATTTTTATGGCAACCGCTAGGCAAGACTCCCTTATCTGTTCCTAACCGTGTCACGGGTATTGGAAAATAACATACTAAAACACGTTTTTTTTAGAACCGATAAGAATCGGTAACCACACACTAAGTAAAAACACAAAACACAAGATTTCACTATCAAATTGCCGGTTCAGCCGACCCGAGCCACACTTTTACAAGTTCCACACAGAAAAACAGAGCAATTCCTATCTAGTACTCATGGCACCACAGACAGAGACTGAACCGACTATGCGGATAACTTTTTCGGTTTAAAAAAACGACGGAAACTGAAACTTTAACCGACTTTCGAACCAAGCTGAAGCAGAAATCTCCAGAGCGACCGTTCAGTGAAGCGGAGTAAAGAATCTGACGGTTTGAGTTTGAAACACTCCAGACAGAGACTTCAACCAAGCTCGAGCTCAGCATTCTATGCTCTGCATAGAAAGTTAACTCTTTGTTCTCCGGGGCAGTTTAAAGGTTGGGGATCACTGCAATATGTCACAATACAGCAAGACTTCATATTGTTTGAAAGATGAACATGCTCTAACACCCCGCACATACCGCTCCCCTGTAACTCCACCTAGCTTCTGATGGGACACTCAATTCTCCTCCTCCCTGCCAGCCCGCCTTCCAACACCCCTGGCTCATTCCCATACCCGGCTTGTTGCTGTCGTGACTGATAGCACTACCACTATACTAGTGGCCAGCACCTTATTCCTTTTTAATTATTATTTGCTGTTTTTTACATGGGGGTCCTGCTTCTACCCATTTTTACAGCTAGGAGGACTGAAGACTTCCTCACAGTCACTAAGTAGATCTGATGGGATCTGAATCTGGGTCTACAGGTCTCAAGACCTGTGATCTTACCATTACACCACACTGCTTTATACACTAAAAGCCATGATTTTTTTTTGTTTGTTTTTTTAACTCTACTTTCCTCCGATCGCGGCTCATGAGAACTCTCTCAGGCATCCTATCTTTATTCCTGCCCGCCTGTGGATCTCTCAGTCTGTGGCTCCCCCCCCCCCACAGCCAGTACCCCCAGTTTCCCACCCACTGGAGGGTAGCCCATCTCTCTCTTGGGCTCACCTGTAAGTCAGACTGCGGCTGCAGGCGGGCCCGGTGGAGGAACTGAAGGTCATTGAGGAGAACTCATGGACGGCATGGGAGATAGGTGCCATCGCCTATCTCACTGAGACAGTGTTTTCTCTGTTCTGCGCTCGTAGGAAACCCCCCCCGCGTGTGGGCATGCCCAGAGACTCTAGCACATGTCAACCCTGCCTACGTCTGCCACGCTGTTCTCGTGCTGCCTGGCTTGCTACAATGACCCCTAGTCTCCACCGGGGGTTGCTGGCATGCCGGGACAACCCATCCCCTGCTCCCTGGGGAGGAGAGCACCACAAGGGCACTCACTCCTCAACCTGCCCCTGCCAACCCACTGGTGACCAGGCTCGCTTCTGAACCCGGGTCGCCAGTGTAGTGCGAGATGTGGCGTCCAGCACCTCAGCGTCACCAGGCTGGCACTAAAAGCCATGTTTACAATAACTTTCTGTTCTAGGGTCAAAATACTGAGCACCTGGGTTGGTGCAGTGGGCAGCTACTGCGATGCCACCAGGGCAACATGGTGTCACACTGAAAGCCCTGAAATCCCACAGTGGGGCCAGCTGGGCTGAGCATATCATGGAGGTAAACTGCTCAGCTCCCGGGAAGGGAGTACACGGGCTAGTCTATACTCACACACCTCTGCTGGCTGACCAAGGAGTGCAAATGGCACTGGGCTCAGAAGGCAGCAGCTTGCCCACAATAGAACTATGTCTTTGAAAACATCCCCAAATTTTCAACTCCTCCATACCCTTAGTGTGCCATTCAAGTCTGGAAGGGTTAAGTGTGTGTATACACACACACACACACACACACACACACACACACACACACACACACTCCACACCTGGATATGCAGAAACATGATTGTAACTCTGCATCTCCAGAGAGATACCATGGCTACTTTTCTGTGAAAAACCCCGTGGCATAAACAGCCAAAGTGGACAAAATAGCCATTTTCATTCAGTGGATAAAGTAAAATTTGAAAAAAAGAAATGGGGCTTGAGCTTCTTTATCCACCCCACAGTCTATCATTCTATATGTACAAATGACAGATTAGGATAAATGAGATTACAGTGTTTATTACAGTTTTTGGCTTAAGCAAATCAAAATATTTAAGGCAGTGGGTCTCATGGATTTAGAAGCCAACAAAAGTGTGTGACTGTATCAAAGGCACTGGTATAACAAAATCATGTGGTGAAGGTGGACTGCATGTGGTAAGCAGTAAACAATATCTAAGTTATACAGTTAGTAATCCAGTGTGAAATGTGAATGACTTGAACGATGTCACACAGGTTCTGACTTGAGACTGTGATGTCAACAGCATCATTTATGTTTGATCTCTTGACACTCATCAGGAATTTAAGTGCTGCAAAGCTAAGATAACCCGCTTTGCAATATTTAAAGGTTGGCAGTTATGCAACTGGCAAGATGATACAGCAGTCATACCTGCCCACACTAACAGTGACATGTACATATTTAGACATCTCCAACGCATCATGAAGTTAGGGCTTTACACTGACGTTTTGTTTACAGGGAGAATCCATCCGCCTCAAGTGTTTAAAACAAAGGGGATCCAAATAAGCAGGAAAGAGAGGATTACTCCTTTAGACGCAATATCTGAATATGTACATAGGAGAATGATATTTCTGGCTTCAACATTATGCCCTGTGAAATTACAGTATATGGTAAGATGCTTTCAAATTTGGAGTTGCTAGGATAAAACGCTGTGTACATTCCATTTTATGAAACAAAGCCATGCATTATGCACGTTTATTACAAAACAAAAGGAGTAATGCTGTCTGCCTTTAACTGCGTAAAATCAACAGCTGATCCATGCTTTGCAGCTATTGACAACTATAGTGGCATAAATCTTCAGAAAAGCACAAAAAGCTGCAGCTAATTTCAAAATATTTCTGGGCCTGTGGAAACGTACCGAAAGTCTGAAAAGTTGGAAGAGAACCCATGGGATAATGCACAGCACATAAAGAATGATAGTGTGTTGATTGCAGAGACTAAGACCACAGCAAAAAGCTCCCACTTTAGAAATCTGAAAAGAAAAAACAAGCCATTTATTTGTAGTGATGGTCAAAGACAGGCCCTACATTATCGTAAGGAAAAAGAATACAAATAACCTTAAAACCTTTCAGGCTTAAGAAGTCTTTTGTTAAACAGAATAAAGATTTGAACAACGGTTACACATGCAGTAGCATGTTTTGTTTGCCCTTAGAAAATCTGCTTGCAAGGGAACACATTTAAGAAATAATGATCTAGCAATGTTTTGATCCCAGTTGTGACTCTTAATGAGGAAGCTCAAAAACGCTGGGTTGCTATTTTCTCCTCTGCAAATCTTTAGATAAAAACTTAACCTTCAGGAAAACAACAGACAGAAGCTCTGTGTTCAATGGAAATCCACGTCAATATGTTAAAGCTGCAGTGCATATTAAGTGCATTTCACACAAATGCCCCAACTAAGTAGAAAGTTTGATATGTATTTGTGAAAAATTAAGCAAAGTACCTTTTTTGGCACTATGCATCCCAGTGTAGCGTCATTAAGTTGCTTTCCTCAGAGGTTGACATGGACCTCCGCCAAGATCGCCATTTTTGAAAATGCCGCCACAGCTAATGTTGACACGTGCACATTGGAATGCACTCATGAAAAACCAGTCAGCTCACCTTTCAATGTTTAACTGGTGTGCCTGCTAGCAACCAAGAAAGAATGTGAGCACGCCACGTCCCTGCAGTGATCGGAGCACTATTAAAAGACGTGTGTCTTTTATTTTATTTTGTACAACATTTAAATTTAGGCATCAAACAAAGCACAATAAAATAATAGAGAGGCAAGCTAGTAAGCCCACAGTTTTATCTTCAATCATGTAATGAATATGGGAAATTTTTCTACAATCCTTGCACTGCTGCTTTAATTATGAAATGTTTTCCAGGCTCTGAAGGGTTAACAGGTGCCTCTTTAACAGCCTTTAAATGCAGTATCATTCTTTTTAGGATATATCGGGAATACATAATAGATTATATAGTGGACTAACACATTTCTATCCACTAGCGAGTCATAGATCTATAACTCACATGTAGCACAGTGGCAAAACCCATAACTTACATATAGCAAATCCAGAAGTTAAATATGAAGATCTTACCACTTACGTGTGGAGATAAATGTGTTATTCCACTGCAACTTATTACGTATAGTACTTGGTATATACCACATAATTCTAAATAGTTGTATTAGTGTTCTACTTCGTTTTAGCTTAAAACTGCCTTTCATTCCATTGTAAACCATCTGGCAAGTTGTTCTCTGTGTTCTATCAACACACCCTAAGTGGAAATAGCATGTTCTAAGTGAAGTAACGTATTCTAAGTGAAATAATGTTTGTTCGAAGTGAAAATAAATAATTTTCCCAAAATAACTGAATAATTTACCCAATTTATTCATCAATGGTTATTACTGGTTTAGTATTTTTATACTCTAGAAAAAAATTATTTTTGTTTAAGACAGAATTTGACCTTCAACTTCTTAACTCTATAAATACAAGAAAAAGCAGGGGGAGGTAAAATGGGAGGATTATTTACAGAAAAATAGGGAGGCAAAGAGGGCTGTTAGGGAGGCTAAAGCAGACACTGAGCTGTGTATCGCGGAAGGGGTCAGGAACAGAGAAAAACAGTTTTTCAGCTATATTAGTGAAAAAAAGAAAAAGGGTGGGGGAATCGTAAGGCTAGTTGGGGGGGTAGGGTGATAGAGGAGGGTAGGTAAAAGGCTGCCACTCTAAATGACTACTTTTGTTCAGTTTTCACGAAGGAGGACAGCGGGTCCACACCAGAGTGGCATCAAAGCGGCCACTAAGGGAATCCTGGAACTGAGACATTCATTGTTTACTAGTGAAAGGGTTCTGAAAGGGCTGGCTGCCCTTAAGATAAATATGGCCCCAGGACCAGATGGGCTGCATCCGAGGATACTCAGGGAATTAGCAGCAGAGTAGGCTGAACCACTGGTATGTCTGTTCAACAGCTAACTTAGGTCTGAAGAAGTTCCAAGGGATTGGAAGTTGGCAGACGTACTGCTTCATAAAAGGGGGGATAAGGAGCAACCAGGGAACTACAGGTCTGTCAGTCTAACCTCTATAGTAGAGAAGCTGATGGAGTCGCTGATCAAAGAGGATCTCATAGACTAACTGGAGAGCAACAGGCTCCAGGATAGTAAACAGCATGGTTTTGTGGCAGGGAGATATTGTCAGACTAACCTGATAAGTTTTCTTTAACTGGGTGTCAAAGGAATTAGACAACGGCCACACTGTGGATCTGCTCTACTTTGACTTCAGCAAGGCTTTTGACTCAGTACCTCACAAACAATTGCTCAAGAAGATGGTAGAGCTAAACCCATAGTGAACTAGGTGGGTAACTGGCTAGAGGGAAGGCAGCAGAGGGTGGTGGTCAATGGGGTTAAATCAGAGGAGAGAGAGAGGTTATTAGTGGGGTTCCACGGGAATCGATCCTGGGTCTGATCCTCTTCAACATGTTCATTAGTGACATTGGAGGAGGAATCCAGGGCAGGTTGTGTCTCTTCACAGATGACACAAAACTGTGTAGGAGAGTGCACAGTGATGAGAGAATAAGGGAAATTCAGAGAGACCTACAAAAGCTAGAGGGGTGGTCAAAGGTCTGGCAGTTAACATTCAGTTCTAGAAAGTGCAAGGTAATGCACTTAGAGAAAAAGAAGCCCAAGACAGAGTACTGGATGGGAGGAAGAGACTTAGCACTACAGCTGAAGAACGGGATCTGGGAGTTATCATTAGCTACTCACTTAAGCAATCAAGTCAGTGTAACAAGGCCTATAGCAAGGCTAACAGGATGCTGGGATGTATCAGGAGGGGGTACTGATAGCAGAAGAAAAGAGGTAATACTTCCCCTCTACAGATCCCTGGTGAGGCCCCACCTAGAGTACTGGGCCCAGTTCTGGAGTCCTCACCTCAGAACTGGGCCCTCAGAGGCAGTATAACGCAGTGGTTTAAGGCTCTGATCTGCAAATCTGGAGACCTGGGTTTGAATCCCACAGCCCCAACTTGCATACTGTGTGACCCTGAGCAAGTCACTTAACTTCCCTGTGCTCCCAGGTTGCACCTGTAAACAAGCTTTCAGCTTAGTGTGTCTCACCTGGTTAAAACAATTGTAAAAAAAAAAAAAAGAAAGGATAAGGATAGGCTGGAGACAGTGCAGCACAGAGTAACAACGATTCAGGGCCAGCAGGGCAGATCCTATGAGGAGCACCTCACAGCACTAAATATGTACTGTCTGGAGACCAGAAGGGAGAGGGGAGATATGATAGAGACCTTCAAGTTCCTTAAAGGAATTAACAAAGTGAACTGCGGGTAACTATTTGGCCTGAATATCAATTCGCGGTCACGTGGACATGAATGGAAATTAACCGGCGGTATGTTCGGGAGAGATGTGAGGAAGTACTACATTAAGGAAAAGGTGGTGGAACCTTGGAACAGTCTGTCAGCTGAAGTTGTGGGTGCGAAAACAGTCAGGGGATTCAAGCAGAGCTGGGACATAATGAAGGGAATAGTGGTTACAGGGGCGACAGGACCAAGGAGGAGACTAGAGAGACGATGGGGAGGGTTAGTACCCTGGAGGAACAGTATGTTCCAGGGATTACAGGGAACTTGGGCAGACTGGACTAACCTCTGGTCTTTTTCTATCGTCATTGTCTATGTTGCTGTGTAACTCATGGATTCCTGGCCTGCTGCTCTTGAGGAACCACACACCACAGAAATATCAAGTTTATAATATAGGTCACTTGAGTTGCCAGGAGTTGAGAAGGAGCATTAGCAGCAAAATAGCAGAAGGACTACAGAGAATGTCCAGCCTGAGGGATTATCTACCTTTACTGCTTTAACCTCCTTTTTACCCTTTCTTTAGTAAACACCAACGGCCTAATTTCAGGAATGCTCCTGGCAGCCACCTTGACGCCACTTTCAGGCAGGGGTCCACTGCCTTCCCTAGTGAAGACTGAGCAGAAATATTAAGTACGGCTGCTTTTTGTTCATCTTCCTCTAGTACCTTGCCCCCTCTTGTAGCCAAAGAATACTCTACTACCTTCTTGCTTCCTTTTTTCCCCTAATATATCTGAAAAACTGTTCACCTCCTTGACCCCCACTGCAATACGGAGCTCCGTGTCTGCCTTTGCCTCTATGACTGTCCTCTTTGCTTCCTTAGTTTTTATTTGTGACTCTCCCCATTCCTCCTCTCCTCCTGCTTTTCCAGGTACCTATGAAAACCTTTTTCTTGGCCCTCACAATTTCTCTGATCCTTTCTCATGCATGACTTTGTTGCCTTGAGAATGATCCCCTTGACTGTCCTTTATCTTTCCTCTACATCTCTGATGCTGTCTGCCCTGGTCAATTCATCTCTGACCAGCTCCCTCATTCAGCTGAAGTCTGCTCTTCTGAAATCTAGGACTTCAGTTTTTGACAGGATCATTCTGGTACCAAGGGCCTGCCTGAACCAAATGGAGTTATGGTCACTGGACCCCAGTGGCTCCCCTACCCTCACGCCATCTGCCATTTCAGAGTTGATAAGCACCAAATCAAGAATGGCCATCTATCTAGTGGATTCCTTAACCAGCTGCACCAGCAGGCAGTCCTGCAATGTATCCAACAGTGCCTGACTTTTGAAGCATCTGGCCATTGGAATGTCCCAGTCAAATCCGGCAGATTCCAATCACCCACTACCACCACTTCCCCCTTCTTCACTCCCCTTGCCCACTCTTCCCCTTGTCCTGGTGGTCTATAAATCACCTGAGGGTGCCAAGAGGTGAGCCCACAGCAACCATGTTTCCCCTTTGCTTCCCCTGATGTGTCCATCCTCCACAGCCTCTATGCCCTACCTGACATATAGCGCTATGCCACCCCCTCCACCTTGCCTTTCCCTCTATCCTGTCTAAACAGTGTTACTTGGGACTGAAAAGTCCGTCATTAATTTCTGTGGCCCAAGTTTCTGTGATGGCTGCAAGGTCTACCTCAGTGTCTGCCACCAATGTCTGGAGCTCACTGATTTTATTACCCAGACTCCTGGCATTAAGGCATACCCCCTTCAGACTAGTTCCAGACTAGTTAGAGGTTATTTCTTTAAGGTTATTCTGGAGGTCTGAGTCAAAATACTTTGATTTGGCTGTCCTTATGGTCCCTGTGCAGAGATTCTGTGAGCAGTTAGGAAGGGAATACGGAGGAGGAGGAAGCATAGTGTTAGGTCTGTGGCAGGCAAGAGAATGGAGCACATTAGAAAAATATGACAAACAACAAAGCAACTGGAGGAAAGTTTGGTAACCGAGTAGAACTGCAACACACAGACTAGATGTTAAAACAAATAAGTAGGGGCTACCTAGAAAGAAAGAAAGCACATACAGGTTATTAATATCAATTTGTAATAAAGCAGACAAATAGGGGTACTTAGATAGGGAATACAATCAGGTTATAATTACAGAGCAAGAAGCACATTATAACCATGGAAGTAGTTACTATGCTGCTATACAGGGGCTACCTAGATAGGGAGTACCAAAAATAGTTACCATGCAGCTGTGTTGGAGCTACCTAAAACGGGAGAATACACAGGTTAAAGTTACAGAAATTATTACAATGCAGCTATACAAGAGAAATCCAGATAGGGAGTAAAAAGCAGGCAATTATAGTCTGAGCATTGGTAATACTACATCTAAGTAAGATGTACACTAAATGGTATAAAAGCTAAAGCTTATTTCCCTATTTTAAATCGGGTTTTCGTACAGATTGATGCCATAGTTCAACTAAAAAGAGCCTTATTTGTTGAACCCTAACATCGATCTGTATCAGAACCTCATTAAAAATCAGGAAATAGGCTTTAGAAATGATAAAGAACCTCTTTGTGCAAGCACTGAGGCAAAGGTTACCCCAAAGGGCATTTGGCTGGGAAGCCAAGTTTCAAAGAAATACAAAATCACACATGCCCCTACAATGCAAAGCATCATGGGCTGCATATGCAAATCACCACAGAACACTATGCTCATTCAACTTTAAGCAGAAATGCATGGTGCTAAAAGGCCACTCACACAGTTGTCTTCTGTTGGCACCCTTTGCAAACTGTGTGAGTGGCCTTTCGGCACCATGCATTTCTGCTTAAAGTTGAACCAGCATAGTATGCTGTGGTGATTTGCATATGCAGCCCATGATGCTTTGCATTGTGGGGGCATGTGTGATTTTGTATTTCTTTGAAACTTGACTTCCCAGCCAAATGCCCTTTGGGGTAACCATTGCCTCAGTGCTTGCACAAAGAGGTTCTTTGTCTTTTAAATAGTTTTTTTGTTTTAATTGGGTTCACCACAATATAACCCAGATAGACCATCCTAGGATAGCTGGTTCATTACACTGGCGTGTCAAACAGATGAGGCATACTGTTGAGTCCTGGTAGGACGAACACGTGTCTATGTTTTCTATTGACACTCTGTGCAAACTGTGTGAGTGGCCTTTCGGCACCATGCATGTCTGCTTAAAGGTAAACCAGCAAAGTATTCTGTGGTGATTTGCATATGCAGCCCATGATGCTTTGCATTGTGGGGGCATGTGCGATTTTGTATTTCTTTGAAACTTGGCTTCCCAGCCAAATGCCCTTTGGGGTAACCATTGCCTCAGTGCTTGCACAAAGAGGTTATTTGTCTTTTAAATAGTTTTTGTTTTAATTGGGTTCGCCACAATATAATTTGCATATACAGCCCATGATGCTTTGCATTGTGGGGGCATGTGTGATTTTGTATTTCTTTACAAATGATGCTCCATACAAGTGAACAGAGCGAGCCTCTGCACTCTCTCTATACAAATATCACAAAATGTCTGAGCGCAGGGGCCAAGCATGATGTCAGGAAGGGATTGTATAGCCAGCTATTCAGGGGCAAATCACAATCCCTTCCCTTCCTTGGGGGCGGCAGAGAAAAATTATTAAATACCACAGAGGCGCTCCCTTTCAGGTGAGGGAAGGCCCTGCTTTTTCTTGAAAGCACCAATAAATGTCAGGAAAGGTGCTCTTTAATCATAACCCTAAAAATCATCTGACTGGTTGGGTCCACAAGAGAGCAACTGGTGATTCTTCTCTTTTTCAGCAAATCTTTTGTGGTGTCCCTCAGGGATCAATACTTGGCTCCTTAGTATTTTTCATTTTTCTAAATTCTTTGCCAAATGCCTGCCCAACAACTGAAACCATCTTATATAGAGATGACACTGTCATCTTTTGTATGGTCATGGCCTTGGCAATGCAGAATAAATAAATCAGCAATATTTTTATGCATTGAAACCATCGCTTTTAAATAGCAAACTGGTACTTAATACCACCTCCCCCTTGCAAAAAAAAATCTGTGTTATTTCCTGGGTTCTATAATGTAACCCTGGGGTTCCACCTTGGGTTATTAGAACCCTGTTAGTGGGTTTTCAGGTAGGCATGCTGGGCAGCAAAGAGTTAAACTTCTAGGGCTCCCTTGTGTCAGTCATTCTGGCAGAGGTCCCAAGTGGGCATGGCTTTTGCAGCAGTGTGACCAGGAGCTCCTGCCACTCTTGAGGACCAACCTTTTCTTAAATCTGCTGCAACAGTTCTTCTATTTCTAAGCCTAATCTATCCTTTACAATTTCTAGTCCACAAGGTTGGCCACCTGTGGGCACCCCCTGCTCCCTCACTTGACTATGCTATGGTGTCCTCTTTGGTTTTCCTTTTCCCTCTCGGGTTCTCGTACAGGGAGGTTATTGTGGTGACCTCCAAGTGTACGTAAAATAGATTGTGTTTATTGTTGTTGGATTTAGTATGTAATAGCACTATGTTATAAAATACCTTAATGTATATACCTTATGTTTATGAAACCTGTAAATGTTGAAAATACCATGGCACTTGGTGTTTTGATAATGGTAAAAAGTACTAGGTGACTATTATAGAAATTAAGCTAGTTGTGTTATTTAAAAATGCATGTATATTGTTGTAAACTTAAGTAAGAAATGTCATGATTATTTGCATATATCCCATGATGCAATGCATTATGGAAGTATGTATGATGTTGTATTTCTTTGAAACTTGATTTGTTGCCATTGCCCTTTGGGGTAGACCTTCTTTCAGTGATTCTGCATTGAAATTCTTTATCTATAGCTTGTTTTTTTGTTTTTTTCTTTTTGGGCCCCACTACCCAAGCAAATGGGGCTTGCACAGGGGAGGTAGCTACATCTCCAGACTTGGTGTCAGTAGTGGGATAACTTGCTGGAAGCATCTAGACTGGCCGAAGAGAGACATTTTCTAGTGGATATTGCCCAGATATCCCAGGTGGACTGATGCACCAGGATTTGCCAGAGAAGAGCCCGGAGAAGAAGATCCGTGGAGTTCTGACCAGAACCATGGCTGACAGACTGTGAGAGAAGCTGCTGCCTGGACAGGACCTGGGAGCTCAGAGGAAGGCCAAGCCTGAAGCCGATGAAGAGATGCAAGAGAATGTGGAAGAATAGAGGGAACTGCCTCCTCTTGAAGATGCTGCACCTGAGGACATAGGGGAATTGTTGAAATAGCTCTGCATAAAACGGGTGCAGATGGAAAGAGAGCAAGATGCCGAGAGAAGAGATAGAGACAACGAGCAGAGAAAGCAAGATGTCAAATGGGCTGATACTATGAGGGTCTTTCATGCCATCAATGCTAGGCAAACAGAAAGAGCCAGCAGCCCAAAAGACGTTAAATTGTCTAAACTTTCAGACAGTGATGACATTGAGGCCTACCTCACAACGTTTGAGAGGACCGCTCAAACATGCGCATGGCCAAGGGAACAGTGGGTTGTTCATCTGGTACCGCACCTGACAGGCAGTGCCCAGTTGGTTTATAGCCACATTTACTCCAGAGAGGCTGAGGACTATGACCATGTGAAGCAGGAGATCCTCAAGCGCTACGACATAAACACTGAAACCTATCACCAGAAGTTTAGGTATCTTAAAATGCAGTCACTGGATAACCCCCAAAAGATTTATGCCTGTCTCAAGAAGCTCTGCTACAAATGGTTGCAACCAGAGAACAAGAGCAAGGACCAACTTCTGGAGGCAGTGATTACTGAACAGTTTATTAAAGTGTTAACCCAGGATGTACAACTTTGGGTTCGGGAGAATAAGCCAGATTCCGCTGATAAAACCATCACATTGGCAGAAGACTTCCTGGCAGCCCGACCATCCAGATTTAGAGGGTTCCAAGAGACCTCAGCAGCTGCGACCACCAGCAATCCAGTAAGGAACCCGAGGGGGCCACTGGATGTGGTTAAAGAACACTGGGAAGAAGGGAAGGAGGCGAGACATCTTAATGTCGTAGAGTACATGACTCAGTTATGCAAATGCCTGGTGAGGTATATTAACTTGGTACACCAGAGCTTAGAACGGAAGCAAGTCTTGCAGAAAGATAGATACGTCCACGGTTTGACGACTAAAACATTTCAGCCCAGGGATCAAGTGTTGTTACTCTTTCCCTCCACAGAGAACAAACTACTCATGAAATGGCAGGGCCCCTTCACCATTTTGAGGCAAACAGAAGCAGTGAACTATGAGTTTAGTATGCCCGAAAGAGAGACCTGCCCAGAAAATTTACCATCCAAACCTCTTTAGAAAATGGCGTGAGAAGCCTAATCCCTCCCTTTATATCCATCCTGCAGTTAGGGAGTCAGAGCTGGAGGTTGCCTATAAAAGGCTAGAGCAGTCAGGACCATTGCAGAAGATGCAAATAAACCCTGAATTGGAGCCTCAGCAACAGAAAGATTTGCAGGGGGTTTTACAAGAGTTTGTGCCCATATTCACAAACATCCCGGGTTGGGCCAAAGGAATTGTGCACATCATAACTGCCACGCAAGACAAGCCCATGCACCAAAAGCCCTACAAACTACCTATGAAGGTGAGGGATGAGGTGGTTCAGGAAGGCAAAAAAATGGAGCAGTTAGATATAACTGTACCCTCAAAGAGTGCATGGTCTTCGTCCATGGTCATAGTGGACAAGAAAGAGGGTGGGATACATCTATGCCTAGATTTTAGAAAGCTTAACAATGTCTCACTATTTGATGGCTACCCAATGCCCTGAATAGGTGACATAATTGACAGGCTAGGCGATGCGCAGTATATCTCTACCCTGGACCTTACTAAGGGATATTGGCAAATCCCCTTGTCACCTGATTCGCAAGATAAAACCGCATTTAGCACCCCAGTCGGTTTATACTAGTTTGTAACAATGCATTTTGGACTACATGGGGCCCCAGCCACTTTTCAGCATTTTATGGACCACATTCTAAGACCACACACTGAGTACTGTGAGGCTTATTTGGACGATGTGGTCATATTCAGTCCTGACTGGGAAACTCATGTTAGACACTTGTCCCAGGTATTGCAAGCAATAAAGGAGTCAGGAGTGACCATTAGCCCTGCTAAGTGTGCCCTAGCAAAGACCGAGACAAGATACCTAGGGTTCATTTTAGGAAATGGAAAAGTGAAGCCCGAGGTAGAGAAGGTTACAGCAGTAGCAAACAGCCCAATACCTACCACAAAAAAGCACGCAAGATCTGTCCTAGGCTTGGCTGGCTATTAAAGGAGATTTATTCCTAATTTCTCAGCCATTGCTAGTCCTTTGACTGATCTCACTAAAAAGAAGTGCCCAAATAAGGTACAGTGGACCTCTATTTGTGATGAGGCATTTAGGAAGATCAAGGCAATTCTATGTACAACTCCTGTATTGAAAAGCCCTGACTTCAACCAAGTGTTTGAGGTTCAAACTGATGCTTCAGAGAATGGTATTGGGGCAGTCTTATCTCAAAAAATAGATGGGGAAGAACATCCAATCATATATATCAGTAGGAAGCTACATGAGAGGGAAAGAAGATATGCTACCATAGAGAAAGAATACTTAGCTCTGAAGTGGGCTATTGAGTCCCTGAAATACTACTTGTGGGGGGCCGAATTTAAAGTTGTAACTGATCACAACCCCTCTGCTGGTTGCACCAAATGAGAGAAAAAAATTCCTGTATAATACGGTGGTACTTGACTCTTCAGTCTCATCGATCTGCGGTGTCCCACAGGGCAGGAACGAAACATATAAATGCTGATTTCATGTCTAGATATGGTGCAGGAATTGATATCAGTAAAATATGACAGACTTTCCCCTAAAAGAAGATGGGAAGGTACCATTAGTCTCTGTTGAGAAATGTGTTTACGTCTTAGGGTAAAGAATGATGATGTCCACTATGTTTATGATGAAATATTAATTGTTAATAGGGACCCTGAGACGCAGCTTCTGAAGATGGATGGGTAGAAGCTCCATCCCTTCCTGGGACGGAAGGTGGTAAGCAGTCTGCAATAACTGCTTCCCTCTTAAGGTGGGGGATATGTGACCGGAAGCTCCTGCCACTCTGAGGACCAACCTTTTCTTAAATCTGATGCAACAGTTCTTCTATTTCTAAGCCTAATCTATCCTTTACAATTTCTAGTCCACAAGGTTGGCCACCTGTGGGCACCCCCTGCTCCCTCCCTTGACTGTGCTATGGTGTCCTCTCTGGTTTTCCTTTTCCCTCTCAGGTTCTCGTACAGGGAGGTTATTGTGGTGACCTCCAAGTGTACGTAAAATAGATTGTGTTTACTGTTGTTGGATTTAGCATGTAATAGCACTATGTTATAAAATACCTTAATGTATATACCTTATGTTTATGAAACCTGTAAATGTTGAAAATACCATGGCACTTGGTGTTTTGATAATGATAAAGAGTACTAGGTGACTACTATAGAAATTAAGCTAGTTGTGTTATTTAAAATGCATGTATATTGTTGTAAACTTAAGTAAGAAATGTCATGATGATTTGCATATATCAGATGATGCATTGCATTATGGAAGTATGTATGATGTTGTATTTCTTTGAAACTTGATTTGTTGCCAGTGCCCTTTGGGGTAGACCTTTCAGTGATTCTGCATTAAGATTCTTTGTCTATAGCGTTGTTTTTTTTTTCTTTTTGGGCCCCACTACCCAAGCAAATGGGGCTTGCATGGGGTGGTGGCTACATCTCAACTGGTGAATTGGATCAGAGATCAGTGTCAGTAGGTGCTGGCCAAGTGCAGAGAAAGGACATACATAGTCTGTTGCTGCAAACTGATGTACTGAAGAAGGAATATGGCATTGCAGAAGCTTATTTCTTGTATTTTGAATAAACGTCACACAGAGATTGTATGTTGAACCTGAAGTTTGGTGTTTGGTCCATCTGTTATCCCACACCCCTCCACAAGCAGCATAAGCCACGGCAGAATGTTGTATCAGTCAGTTTTCTGCCTCAGAAAAGTACACTTAGCTTAGGGTGCTGTCTGAGGAGAGCCTCGGGAGAGGTGCCATCTCTCTCCTGACCCTTTTCAGCCCCTAGTCAGTTCAGAAAGAGAGCGGTGTCGAATCGTGGTGGCAACTTTCTCCTGTGCGGAGCCCCTGAGGGAGTGAGCAAATCCTGAAAAACAATGGGTCCTATAACCATGAGTAACACCTGGGGTTCTTAACCATTTCTGAGAGACTTTGGACTGGAAAATTACTGTCCACCTTCTAGAATGGCAAGGTTTTGCCCTCCCCGGAGGGAATTCTTGCCTACTGGGAAAGTTTACTTCATGAACTGTTGCAGGACTGTTTTAATACTCAAATGGTGCCTTCACTGTTATGAATTCACTTTGGAAAAGTGTTGCTTCCCCTCTGCCTAGAATTTGGAGCTACACACTCACTTTATTTTTTTTATTTTATTTTAGTCTTTGGTAACCGGGTAAGGCCCACTAGGCACAATTGCCTGTTTTCAGGGGCGACCTGGGAGCACTGGGCGGTTAAATGACGTGCTCAGAGTCATACTGTATGCAAGTGGAGGTTGTGAGAATCAAACTCAGGTCTGGTCTGTTGGATGTACCAAGCTCATTCACACCTCATTCCTCTAACCTCTAGGCTATACTGCCAGCCCAGCTTCTGTCTGGGATATGAGGAGAAGACCTTTTCTCAGTTGGGAATGTTTTCTGGAACAGTTTCTCCCATATTTGTGGACATGCCCTGTCCTGTAAAAGACTCTGTGGAGATGGGACATTGGTAATGGGGGGAGCCCGGTGTTGCCCACCCCTGGGACATGTGAACCCGGCATTGTTCACTTTCTGGAAAAGAATGGAATCTGGTCAATTGTGAGCCTAGCATTGTTCACACTTATTTCGACAAGCTCTGTTCTGTGTCCATAGCCCGGAAGAGGGATGGATGGAAATTCCGTTTATTGAACCTTCTAAGGCAGGTGGTGGACCTGAACAAATGGACTTGTAGTAAATCACTACTGTGGATTTTTGTGGACTTTGTGTACCTATTCTGCATCTGCAGCCCTGGGGGCAGTTTGTTCTGTCAGTCCATCGTGTCAGACTAAAACGCACTACTTAGCTCCAGTTCTGCTTGTGGACATAGATCTATGTGTGAACTGTGTGATGTAATGGTGCCCCCCAGTACTATGGCCCACCCCGGTTCCCGTAAAATGCAATGTTTTCTGTGTGCCCCCAACAGCCAAGCAAGGTAAACACCCTACCAGGGGGAGTATGTGGACTGTCTGCTGCCTAAGTACAGAGAAAAGGGTCAAAATAAGAAACCAGCTATTTCTGATTCTTATATGCATGACAAAGATGGTATGGAAGTGGATCATGTGCCCCAGTTCAAATATCTGGGTGTGTTCTTGGACAGCAACTTTTCCTTTTACACTAATCTCAACCATACGGTTAAAACTCCACATCAGAGATGTGGTTTATATTGAGTCAAAAGATTTTCAGTCCTAGAAACTAGGAGGATTCTAGTCATTTGCCACTTGTTCCTTATTTTTGACTATAATTCCCTTGTGTATGCAGCTGCTCCAGGCAGTGTCCTGTCCAAGGTGCAGACTGCCTACAACAGTGTTGCTGTTTGGGTCTAGTTCTGCTTGTGGGCATAAATCTCTGTGTGAAGTGTGTGATTTAAGGCACCCCAAGTGCTATGGGCCACCCCATTTCCAAGTAAAAATGCAAATGTTTTCTGTGTGCCCCCCCCTTGCCCCCGAGAGCCCAGCCAGGTAAACACCCTACCAGGGGAAGTATGTGGACTGTCTGTTGCCTAAGTACAGAGAAAGAGGTCACACAAAATGGGGTCTCGTACGCGATTTCAGGGGTTAGGTTGCCTAAAGGAAAGGCCTGGGGTGGTGAATTTGGTGGCGATGTACAAAAAAGAGGAAGATCTAGTTGTAAAAGCAAGTGGTTTCAAACCGCGGTTCGAGCAGCAAAGAAAAAATATGTGTGTTCAACTGCAGTTTAAAATCCTTCCCAGAGAGGCTTGGAATGCGCTTGAAAGGAAAGAAAGTGCACTTCCCTGCCCTAATTTGCTTGGCGACGAGTGACTGGCTGAATCGGTAAGCTACGACCCTTGGACTGTGTACTGTGCAAGAAGTGAGGACGGACAGACCTCTGTGGGAAGATGGGAGCTTGTGAAGCAGCAGTACTTGTAAGGACTTAAGGCCTAGTTGGAAATTTATTTTTGAATATAGACGGTGTAGAGTTCACCTGGTTCACACGGCAGGCGTAACCCCATTCTGCAGGAAGTCGTCAGTCCTGTTTTGTGGGTGCAACAAACCCCGGTGTCGGTCACTGCAATTAGGACCGTCCCATGTATCAAAGTGTGCTCGGTGTCGAGCGATCGTGTCTGTTCAAGCTGGACAGAGGAAAAGTTTAGGAGCAGCTGACTGTGAGTATTTCTAAAGCAAATATACTTCAGATATGGCTATTACAGCTAAAGTGAGTAAATGTAGCAGTCGCTAACGAGAGCAACTGTTTTGAAGACAATTTGATGACTTGGTGAAATGGGCTGTAGGGCAGGGGACGAACAGCAGTTAAGATTTTAAATGCAGGTGCAGTGGTACAGTACACAGAAATGGAGTAGGAATTTTGGAAAGTCAAATGGCAGGCAGTGGAAGGCAGAGACTCTGGAAACAGAGATTGTGAGGCCTAGGTGTGGCACAATGAATTGAAGCTTAGCATACAAAGGCTCCGATGCGCAGTTAAGCACTGAGAGCAAAATTTTGAAATCACAATCCACCTGTTGAAGCCTTTAGGAATCTGGACTGTAAAAATGAAATTCAGTGCACAGTTACACTGTAAAGAATGGCGCGGGGACTGGTAACAAAGCGCACTCCCCTATAACTGGCCAGGTGAGGAAGAGCCTGGGAGAACCCAGACAGGGGAAAAATCACCGGTCTGCATGGGAACCCAGCAGGATCAAGACACACAGCTGAGGATCGTCGTGAAGCAGGATTCACCAACACTGTCTCCGGTGGGAGAAGCAGGATGCTAGAGGCAGAGCCCAGTGTTCATGAACTAAGCAAACCAATGGAAGAACTCTTAGTATGGGGTCCAAAAGATGAGTCGCCAAAAGGCTCCCGAGGAACCCAGATGGATGATTTGGATCCATTGAGCAGGACACCTTCCACAGTCCTGGAGCAACTGGAAGAGCTAGCAGAAGATCCTAGACTGGGAGAACAACCCTGAGGTACTGCCCTGCCCACTGCCACTACTGAAACACAGAAACTGATGGCAGTCTGACCATTTTCCCTACCTGCTGCAAAAACCACAGACCCTACTTGATCGCCAGCTTTATTCTCTTTCCTATTGCTAGGGTTCCCCTATGCCTATCCCATGTATTTTTGAATTCCCCTACCAAGTTAGCCCCCACCACCTCCACTGGGAGGCTATTACATGCATGCACCACCCTTTCAGTGAAGAAATATTCCCTCATGTTAACCCTTAGTCTATCCTCTCCCAGACTCATGTCATGACCCCTTGTTCTAGAACATCTCTTTTTCTAAAGATGCTACCCTCCTGTACTTTATTTATGTCCTTGAGATATTTGAAGGCCTCTATCATATCCCCCATCTCTTTCCTCTCCTCCAGGGTACACATACTGAAGTACTCCAGTCTTCCCTCATATGACTTTTGGTGCAGACACTACACCATTTTTGTTGCCCTTCTCTGAGCCGCCTCTACCCTCCCTATGTCCTTACAGAGATGTGGCCTCCAGGACTTGACACAGTATTCCAGATGGGGTCGCACCAATGATTTGTACAGTGGCATCACCACCTCCTTTCTTCTGCTGGTGATACCTCTCCCTGTGCCCCCCAGTACCCCACTGGCTCTCCCCACAGCTCTGGCACATTGTTTGGCCACCTTTAGGTCATCTGACATAATTACCCAGATCCCTTTCTTGTTTGGTGACTGTCAGTCTCCCCAAATCATGCAAGACTCCACTGTGTTCCTGTGCCCCAAATGCATGATTTTGCACTTCCCTGCATGGAGTCTTAGCTGCCACGCTTTGGACCATTCCTCTAGTTTGCCTAGGTCCCTCCTCATTTTTTCCACCCCTTCCTGAGTGTCTACCCTGTTGCAGATCTTAGTGTAATCTGCAAAGAGGCATACCTTACCTTCTAGCCCCTTCGTAATGTTACTTATGATGACATTAAATAGGACTGGCCCCAGCACTGATCCCTGTGGCACCTCGCTAGTCACTGTCCTTTCCTCAGATTGAGCTCCATTTACCACCACCTTCTGTATTCTATCCTGCAACCAATTTCTAGCCCAATTTACCACCTTGGCACCCATTCCCAGGCTGCCTAGCTTGTTTACAAGCCTCTTATGTGGAACGGTGTTGAAGGCCTTGCTAAGCCTCTCATGTGGAATGGTGTTGAAGGCCTTGCTGAAGTCCAGGTAGGTGACATCCACCACTCCCCTCAATCCACTTCCCTGGTCACCCTGTCATTGCCTTTCCCATGGAATCATTGACAGCTGAGGAAGAGGTGGAAGATGTACAGTAAGTGCCCTGCCAATGTGGAACCGGGACGCCTGGGATGACCAGACTTTGCCACCAACCGGTCAGGCTGGGGAGTGTTTTCTGCCCAAGAGCAGTAAGGAGGAGAGAGTAATCTGAAGAAAGGTGGAACAAATCTCCAGAGAAGTGTATCCATACCTGCCATGGTGGGCCTGCTACAAAACAAAGAACTGCTGCAAAGCATGGCTCATGGAACAGGCCATGACAATGTCTGTGGGATGAATATACCTGTGGACTCCCACAGTAGTGGCTGAGTTACAAAGGAGATGTGAAGAATGCATCAAAATGTGGAGGACTGGCCACATTCTACACATGGAAGTGGAGATTTGCACAGATAAAGAGGAGAAGCAGGCAGTTTACATTTTGCCTATGTGACAACCAGATGGCACTATTGTGTATCAGACTCATCTTTGTTGGTATGCCTGAAGAAACTTACTGGACTATCCAGATTGGCACCTTAACAATGCCTAATGTAAAAAGTTGTCATGTTGGAGAAGAATGCAGAAGACTGTAAGTCATGGTCAGTGAGCCAAATTCTGTAGGGCATCGGCCAAAGAGGAAGATGACTTGCCGCTGCATCCTCATCACTCAAGGGAGAAGAGGGACGAGGTCCATCTGGGTCCTATTCCAGCTCCAGTTCCAGAGATCATGGGGATGTCAGAGTTACAAGGTCTGGAGGCAGCAGTTCCGGCCACAGGAGGAGGTACTCGCTGGTAGCAATCGTGAGTTCCAGTGTCATCCTGCATGTCAGAAATGGTAGGGCCAAGTTTTTGTTATTTCTTATCATACCTGTTCTTGTAGACTGTTCACATCTCCAAGGGATAATGTGGACAGTGTGCCATCTTGGTCCTTCTGAAAACTGTACCTGGGCATTTTCCAGCAGGTGTTGTGCCTTGTTTCACAGAGCTCTGGAACTGTTCACCATCTGATTGCCAGAGACATTTTGTCTGGGAAGTCCCAAGCCCCAAGGACATTTCTCTTTAGATGGTTTAATAAGGTTCCCCTTTCCCAGTTGTTAATGTTTTATACTGTTTTGCATAAAATAGCAAAGAGAAAACATAATTATAAAATTTTTTATAAAAAAAAAACAAAAAACCTTTTTACTAACATTTTAGAGCCATTTTATGCTCTTTGTCAGGTGTAGCTGGAGAAGAAGAACCTGAGGCCTCAACCAAAGCATCTGTGGGTGCTTCAGGGATTGTTTTAGAATTGTTCTACCAAGGGTTTTAAGTGTTTTAACATGTACTGTTATGAATTGTTTTTACAGGTGCAAAGTTAGTAGTTGTTAGTGTTAGGAAATGCATAGCAGTCCATTATGCATATCCTTAATGGGTGCTAAAGTCTTTTTACTTTCCAGGTTTGGGAAAGGGCATGTTTTGGGCACCCCTGTGAAGTAGTATAATGGGTAGTGCCTAGCTAGATGGTTCACTAATAAGTGCTTGGTGGTGGAACGGGTGAGTGGCTGATGGGGAACAGGCTGGTGGCCCGACCGATGGTGGTAGGTGGTCAGTCCCATACCATCAGGAAGTCACCTCCTGTATGCATACATGCTACTAAGGAGGGATCCCATAGTTAGCTAGAAATTGATGGCAGATAAGGACTGCTTGGCCCATTTAGTCTGCCCATTTTCCCTACCTACTGCAATACCGCAGGTCCTACTTGATCTCTGGCTTGTACCCTTTCTTATTGCTCGGGTTCCCTTTTGCTTAACCTGTGCATTCTTGAATTCCCCTACAATTTTTGACCCCACCACCTCAGCTGAGAGGATGTTCCATGCATTTACCACCCTTTCTGTGAAACACTACTTCCTCATGTTACCCGAGTCTACCCCCCTCCAGCCTCAGATCATGACCCTTTGTTCTTGAACAACCCTCTTGTACTGTACCTTATTTATGCTCCTGAGGTATTTGAAGGTCCTTATCATATACTAAGGATCATACTAAGGAATATAGGAGCAAAAAAGGAGATAATGCCCATAAGAAGCTCCTGTCATTCACCCGTAGTAAGTGAAATTATTTCTGGAAAGCAGAAATTTGTCAAGTCTGTTTTTAAAGGTAATTTTATTTTCACTAATTATAACAGAAGTTAGAAGTGAGTTCCACAGATTAACAATTCTCTGTGAATAGAAGTAAGACCTCTTTTTAGTATTAAACTTATCCCTTGCTAGCTGTAACGGGTGACCCCCCCCCCTTCCCTCCTTTGAGCCTTATTTATGGTATCTTTTTGTGCACTGCTATTTTAAATGGAGGCAGTATAAATGTATGGTATGTACTCACTAGCCACACCTTGAAAAAACGTGAGTGCCATATGAAACGTTGCTCAAGTGGTGGGATTTGGGGGTGCTGCTGAGCTATGTGGAGTGTTTTAAACTATCTGATTAAAGTTTTTTCTAACCAGACCTAGCGTGGGGTCTTTTGTGGTAAGCCGTGTAGCCCGACTTCCAGTAAGCCCCGACCTCTTGTATTAACCGTGACCTACTTGAACTCCAGTCCATGGTCCTGCATAAGGGAAGGGTCATTTATTATATCCCATGTAAACAATAAGTCACCTCTCATGTGACAGTGTTCAAGTGACATAAAATTAAATTTAGTTAATCTTTCTTCATATGACATGTTTTTGTCCAGGCATTTACGTTTTGTGACTTTACCCTGAAATGTTTCAATTTGTTGTATGTCCTTAGCTTTATAGGAACACCAGAGCTGCGATGCAAGGTCAAAATTAGGTCTGATATAGGCACCATAAAGAGGCAAAAGGCTTTGATAGTCTTTTGAATTAATATTATGCCTAACCACCCACCATATTTTATTAACCTTACTCAGAGTAGTTGATATATGTCAATCATAGTCTAAACTAGCGTCAGATGTAACATCTAGATCTTTTTCAATGGTCTTACTGCTCAGAATTTCACTATACAATGTGCAATTATATCTCTGGTTTTTCTTTCCGAAGTGAAGAACACAACATTTAGAAGTATTAAAGCACATGCCCCATTTAACAGACCAAGCGCCTTATTTGCCCAAATCATTTTGTAAGCGTGTAATATCTTCAGTTCTTTTGCAGACATTATTGATTTTACAATCATCAGCATACGTAATTATTTTACAATACAGATTTAATGATAAATCAGAAATAAAATCTGAAAAATCAATGGTGCTAAAACAGATTCCTGTGGGACACCACTAGTAACTGGAAGCCATGTAGATATGTGATCATCTATAATCACTCTCTGGTCTCTGTTTTTTAACCAATTTGCAATCCATTTAACAAGGCCAGTTTGTATTCCAAATAGTTGTAATTTTTGTAAAGGGCCCAATGTAGGACAGAATCAAACGCCTTTTTAAAGTCAAGATATATTACATCATATGTTCTTTTTTTGTCCAGATTGAAACTTACTGTATTATGGAAACTAATCAAATTTGTGGTACAAGATCAACCTCTGATGAAACCATGCTATGTGTCACAAAAATTTTCCAGTTTTGAAGTTATACCTTTAATTATTCTCTCATACCCCCTCTCTCTCTCCTCTCTTCCAGGGTATACATATTGAGGTCCTCTAGTCTCTCCTTATATGACTTTTGGTGCAGACCATGCACCATTTCTACTGCCCTTCTCTTAACTGCCTCTACTCTATCTATGTCCTTCCAGAGCTCGGCCTCCAGAACTGGACACAATACTCCAGATGGGGTCTTACCAATGATTTGTACAGTGGTATCACCACCTCCTTTTTTCTGCTGGTGATACCTCTCCTTATGCACCCCGGCATCCCACTGGCTCTCTCCACAGCCTTTTCACAATGCTTGGTCACCTTTAGGTCATCAGATATGATTACCACAGGTCCCTTTCCTGTTTGGTGGTCGTCAGTACCTCCCCCCATCATGTACTCCTCCATCCCCTGGGTTTCTGCACCCCAAATGCATGTTTTTACACTTCTTTGCACTGAATCTTAGCCACACTCTCGAACACTCCTCAAGCATGCTTAGGTTCTTCCTCATTTTCTTCCACCTCCCGGAGTGTCAACCCTGCTGCAGATCTTAGTGTCATCTGCAAAGAGGCACACAGTCCCTTCCAGCCCCTCTGCAATGTTGCTTATGAAGATATTAAAGAGGACTGTCCCAATAACTGATCCATGTGGCACCCCGCTGGTTTCCCTCCTCTCCTCGGAATGAACTCCTTTTACCACCACCCTCTGTGTTCTATCCCTTAACCAATTTCTGACCTAGTTTACCACCATGGGACCCACTCCCAGGCTGCCCAGCTTGTTTACAAGCCTCCTACGTGGAACACTGCTGAAGGCCTTGCTGAAATCCAGGTAGGCCACATCCACCGCCCCTCCCTGATCTAATTCTCCGGTCACCCAGTCAAAGAAATCTATCAAATTTGTTTGACATGAGCTTCCCGCTGTGAATCCATGCTGCCTAGGATCCTGTGATCTGCTGGATTCAAGATATATCACAATCCTTTCCTTTAGCAGTGATTCAATTAATTTCCCCACCACCGAGGTCAGGCTGACTGGTCTGTAATTGCCAGCCTCCTCCCTGCTCCTACTTTTGTGGAGAGAGACTACATCTGCCCTCCTCCAGTCCTCCAGAACCACTCCTGTTTCCAGCGATTTGTTAAACAGTACTGTCTGTGGTGCTGCAAGCACCTTTCTAAGCTCCCTTATGTTGTTCGTAAGTAGCTATTGCTTGACATGACCTCTGTGGTGCCCGCCTATGCTGATCATAGGTAGAGGAGAGGGTGTACAATGCTCTTCGTAGGGTGCCCAGGGGGAGGGAAGTCCTGTTGTAGTCCAAAGCCCTTACTGTGGACAGCAAGGTTTTCTGGTGTCAGTGAGTGTAATCCCCGGGTTCCCCCTTGGGTTACTAGAACCCAGCAAGTGGGTTTTTATGTAGGCATGCTGGGCAGCAAAGAGTTAAACTTCTTGGGCTCCCTTGGCAGTTTCGGTCAGTCATGCTGGTAGAGGTTCCAACCGCGAGTGGCCTTTGCAGCAGCATAGGCCATGATAGAATGTTGCTGTATCAGTCAGTTTTCTGCCTCAGTGCAGTACAGTCAGCTTGGGGTGCTGACTGAGGAGAGCCTCAGGAGAGGTGCCACTTTTCTCCTGACCCTTTTCAGCCCCATGTCAGTTCACAGAGAGCCTTGCGTTGAGTTGTAGCAGCAGCCGTCTCCTATGCAAAGCCCCTGTGTGGGTGAACAAATTCTGAAAGACAATGGATTCTGTAACCATGAGTAACACTTTGGGTGCGCCCCCATTTCTGAGAGACATTTGACTGGAAAAGTGCTGTCCATCTTCTAGAATGGCCAGGTTCTGTTCTCCCCTGAGGAAATTCCTGCATACTGGGGCAAGTTTACTTCATGAACTGTTGCAGGACTGTTTTAATATGCAAATGGTGCCTTCACAGTTATGAATTCACTTTGGAAAAGAGTTGCCTCCCCTCTGCATAGAATTTGGAGCTACACACTCGCTTCTGTCTGGGATATAAGAAGAAGACCTTTTCTTAGTTGGGAATGTTTTCTGGAATGGTTTCTCCCATATTTGAGGACATGCCCTGTCCTGTAAAAGACTCTGTGGAGATGGGACTTTGGATATGGGGGGAGCCTGGCATTGCCCACCCCGGGACGTGTGAACACAGTTGTTCACTTTCTGGAAAAGAATGGAATCTGGTAAATTATGAGCCCAGTGCTGTTCACACTTATTTGGACAAACTCTGTTCTGTGTCCACAGCCTAGAAGAGGGATGGATGGAAATCTTGTTTATTGTACCTTCTAAGGCAGGGGGGTTGGGGTGGACCTGAACGAATGAACTTGTAGTAAATCACTACTGTGGATTTTTGTGGACTTTGTGTACCTGTTCTGCATCTGCAGCCCTGGGGCCAGTTTGTTCTGTCAATCCATCATGTCACAATAAAATGCACTACTTAGCTCCAGTTCTGCTTGTGGACATAAATCTATGTGTGAACTGTGTGATTTAATGGTGCCCCCAGTACTATGGCCTACCGGTAAAATGCAAATATTTTCTGTGTGCCCCTCACCCCCCCACCCCGACAGCCAAGCAAGGTAAACACCCTACCCAACTTTTCCTTTTACACTAATCTCAACCATACGGTTAAAATTCTACATCAGAGATGTGGTTTATATTGAGTCAAAAGATTTTCAATCCTAGAAACTAGGAGGATTCTAGTCATTTGCCACTTGTTCCTTATGTTTGACTATAATTCCCTTGTGTATGCAGCTGCTCCAGGCAGTGTCCTGTCCAAGGTGCAGACTGCCTACAACAGTGTTGCTGTTTTTTTTTTTTTTTAACTGGCTTATCCTACCATAACCATATCTGCCAATTATACAACTCTGCTTCTTGTCTTTCCCTGTAGGATCGTCTGACTCATAGGTTGGCACTATTTCTTCATAAAGTGGCACTTGGCAAAGACAATGATTGTATTATAGAGTTATTCCAATGCATTTCTTATATTCCAAGACCAAAAACACATTTAAACTCCTTTAGAAATACTACTGCTGGGAGTCACATGATGTCTGGCTAGAGAAAGCAGTGCTCCTGTCTTTCTCCTGCTCTCCCGGTCCTTATTTGGATTAAAATATACATTTATACTGCCTTGGACACTTTTCAATCTGCTGAAGCAACGCCTATGGAACTTATCTGGGTGCCGATTGTAGGAGAACGCTTCAATTCCAAGCTATGGAGGTCATCATGAAGCCGGAGCTTCCGAGCCACACTCCTCCGTCTTCCCCACACAAGACTGCAAAGAAAGCTAGGCAGCAGCCTGCTAAACCTACCTCTACGCTCCCAAGTAAAACCACTGCCATGCCACTAATGGAGGAGTGCTTCCTGATAGAGATGAAGCCGCTCCAGGAAGCACTTTCATTACTCACCTCAGATGTAGCTTCATTAAAAAAGGACCTGGTGGATGTCTCCCAGCAAGCTAGGGATACTGAAGCGCGGGCCATTTTGCTGGAAAAGTGGAAGGCGACTATGGACCCTGAAATCACAGCCCTCAAAAGACACATGAACAAAATGGAGCTGAACCTGGAGGACCTCAAGGGCCATAGTCACCGTAATAATTTAGTGGTAATCAATCTCCCGTAGGAGGAAGACAGGTCCTCCCCCATTATATTTGCACAAAAACTGTTAGAGAAGGTGGCAGGATCCTCTCCTAATGGACCTTCATACATCATGGAGCGTGCCCACCGGGGGCGTTGCGCCCCAAGCCAGCCCCAGGATCACCCCCTCGGCCATTCATACTGAGATTATTGAACTTCTTGGATAAGCAACACATTCTTTCCAAGCAAAGAGCTATACAAGCAGTGATATGGGAAGGCCATAAAATTCGAATTTCACAGGATTTACCAGCATCTGTGAGACAAAAACGGGGCTCATTTCCCTCTACTGTCTCTCGCCTTATCCCTGCCGGGGTGCGTTTTCGCATGCTGTACCTTTCCCAGCTACAAGTCAGGATGCAGGAAAAATGGCACTCATTGGAATTGAAAAAACAGGCTGTGCAAGAGCTTTAGCGTTTGCTGCCAGAATTGTTTAAGAAGTGATCTCTTTCCTTATGGGGGCGAGTCTGCTTGTGTAACACCTTGAATCATGGTGATTGTAACTGGGCAGAAATGGGGGACAGCTGAGGTCCAGACTGAATCAATATTGGACGAAATTCAGTTCCCCCGGACATGGCCTGTGCATGTGTCCGTGGAGGGGCTGTCTGTGGCCCATTGTTATCTGATTTAACTTTGGTCTGTGGGTTGTTATCTGCTGCCTAGCTGTGATGGGACTGGGTCTCTGTTTACTGCATAAGGCCATTTGTTACAGTGACATGGACATGGGTTTTGGCTGGGAAATTCAGTCATACACGTGGAATCAGTGGCCATACACCAGTTGCGTTAACACAGGCTGTAGACATCCCGAGACTGCATTTCATCGTGTTGCTCTGCAGCAGCTAAATCAGTTTGTAGGCATCCTTGCTGCTTGAAAGTGCACACAACCGCTCTGCTGCAGCTAAGATACTTTGCAGGCATTCTTGCTGCTTGAATGTGCACACAATTGCTCTGCTGCAGCCAAGACATTTTGCAGGCATCCTTGCTGCATGAACGTACGCACAATTGCAAAGACAATTACAGTACCTAAGAGCATATTGTACACGAGATCCACCTCATGGACTTATGCAGCAAACAATTCTAATTTCCTGAACCGGGGGTGGGGGGGGTTGTATTTTTTCTGGTTTTACTTTCCCACGTATTACACAGTTAAAGCTCCTCTCTCCCTAATAATTTGGCGGGGCTAAGTTAAGAGTTATTAGTATTTTTAAAGAGTTGGGCTGGATTAACAAGCCTTACCACAGTGTAACATCATGTGGGGGGGGTCCCAGCTATTTTCTCAGCAGCAACAGTGAGACCAAATGCTCATATTCTAGCTCTGGGATGGATCTGCTAATTAGATAATACAGCAGGCATTTTAAGCTGCACAAGCTTTGGGGTCTGGGGTTACAGCCCCCACACTTCGTTTCCCGATTGGGTTGTCTTCAGTTAAGCCTAGCTGTGCTAATTACAACAGCAGGAGTCTTCCTTAGCATTCTAGGGTGTTCGGATGATTATGATATATGTTTTTCAAGTTTTCTTGTTAATGGAGGGGTGGGAGGCTGGGACCTTAAATGCCATACCTGGCAGCATCATGCACCACATAAACAGGAGTGGGGTTTACCACCACTCAGACTAGTGTGGGGTTTAAAGCCAGCTGGTTTTCTTCTGGTGATTTGACATGGGCATTTATATGTATTACGGGTAGTTGTATTAAGTTGGGGGGGGGGAGGAGGTGGAGTGGGGGTTAAATAGCAGTGTGTTGTGTTTTGAGTATGGCAACGGGGGGAAGGGGGATTTATGGTATCAGCCAGGGGACTTTTTTCCTTTTCTTAACATCAGGATCTCTACTAATAGTCATGTTAAAGATACATAGCTAATTGTTTAAGAGTTAATTCTTGGAATGTTAAGGGGGTGAGCAATAAAAAACAAGAGATACAGAATACTTAAACAATTGCAAGTGGTCAAGCGGCAAATATCTTTCTTGCAGGAGACCCATCTACTTAAAATGGAAGCAAATCTACTAAGGAAACTAAATATAGGGCAAGTTTATGCAGCAGGTAAAAGCATGCAGAGTAAGGGGGTTGCAACCTTGTTAACCAGGGCCTTGGGGTTTAAGTGCAGCCAATGTATCCGTGACCCGTTGGGCAGATACGTCTTTGTGACAGGCACTCTGGAGAGGTCTGACATAGTCCTAGGGTCCATTTATGGCCCCAATACGGACACCCCCTCTGTTTTCATGGAATTGCTTAACCTCCTGTTGCCTTTCCTGCCTGCACCACTTTTGATTGGAGGGGACTAGAACCTACCCTTTTCTCCAGATGCAGACAGGACAGGCAAGGTAAAGGCGGGTCTGTCCCCAGCTCAAAGGGCCATCAGGGATCCGATGGATAAACTAGGTTTAGGGGATCCTTGGAGGGTATTGCATCCCGACCAATGGGAGTACACATTTCGGTCTCCTGTGCATGGGATCTCCTCCCGTATAGATTATTTTTTAGTAAGCAAACAGCTCCTTCCAGGACTCATGGAATGTCAGATCTCTCCAGAGGTCATCTCAGACCATTCTTTAGTGAGCTATACCCTTTCATTATCACCCACTCACCAGGTGGTTCGGGTGCTCAATGATCTCCTGATGGCAAGAGATCGGAGAAACCGTTCCATTCTGCTGCTCCTTGATCTCTCTTCAGACTTTGACACTGTGGACCATGGGGTATTGCTTGGGTGCCTGAGGTCCATCCGTGGCCTTACACATACGGTACTCAGGTGGTTTTCATCTTTCCTCACTGGCAGAACTCAGAGAGTGGTGTCTGGGTTTTTTTCCTCTGACCCATTTTCACTGTCATGTGGGTTACCTCAGGGTTCAGTGCTTTCCCCCATGTTGTTTGCAGTGTATATACTGCCCTTCAGAGACTTTGTAAGATGGTATGTGCTGAGGTTTCACTGCTATGCTGATGATTCCCAGCTCTAACTGTCTTTCTCACCCAACCAGGATAGTGCTTTATCGGTATTTAATAACTGCCTTGTTGAAATCCAGGACTGGATGAATTCCAGCTAGCTAAAGTTGAACGCGGGAAAGACTGAGGTGATGGTTGTGGAACCGGGTCACTCGGATAGAGGGTTATGACTGGCCAGCCCTCTAGAATATATCTAAGGGCACCAGTGCCTCATCTCCCGAACGGGTGCGACCTGGGGGTGGTGCTTGACGATGGGTTGACCTTACGATCTCAAGTGTCGGCTGTCATCAAGTCCTCCTTTTACCATCTTAGGAACATCACCAGGATTAAGCACCTTGTTCCGTCCGGAGACCTTCCTACACTTGTCTACACTTTTGTGACCTTGCACCTCAATTACTGCAACTCCCTACACTTCGGGCTTTCTGAGGTTGATATACACCGCTTGCAGCTAGTGCAGAACGTGGCAGCTCGATCACTGACGGCGGTCTCTCGAACATCTCATATTACCCCTGTTCTGCGCAGTCTGCACTGGCTGTCGATTCAGTGGCAGATCACCTTTAAAGTCGGCTTACTTACTTATACAGCCCTACATGGACTTGGCCCCGACTACTTGAAAAAGCTTCTGGTTCCCTATCGCCCAGAACGACAGCTCCGTTCAGCCGACGAGGGATTGCTAGAGATCCTGAGGGTGTCCTTGAAATCTTTCAGGGCCCGTGCTTTTATGTACATTGCCCCTACCCTCTGGAATTCTCTACCCCGTTGGCTTCAGGAGTGCACGATGGTGGGAGGCTTTAAACAAGCATTAAAAACTTTTCTCTGGTCCCAGGCTTTTAATGGTATTTAGTGAATTGAACCCTGTGGATTATTGTTTTGTTTTTATACTGTATTTATTGGTTTTATTATTCTCACGTTAATTTTTTTTGTAAAGCACCCTGATAATTTGAAAGGCGCGTTTGAGTAATAAAGATATTATTTATTATTATTATTATAATCAATAAAAACAAATGCATACTTGGGGAGGAAAACAGGTAGGACCTACATATTGTGTGGGGCTCCTATAACTGCAGTTCAGGAAGAAAAAGACCTTGGGGTCATATATGGTAATGGCAGACAGTAGCATGATGTAGAATATCCATATATATCACGATATAGCACAGGAAATCCCCATTCATTTTAACTAGTTATGTGACATTTTCAGATCTACCCAGATATACCCATATATACAGTGCATGTTGCCACTTGCTACAACTGTAATAGACAAGGGATTTAAGGAGGACATGCAGTGTGTGGCCACTGTCAAGAGGGAAAATAAAATGCTAGGGTGCATTAAATTGGGGTGGGGGGCTGACCAGCAGAGCAGCGGAAGTAATCTTCTTTACGAGGTCCTTTTCAGGCCCCACCTGTGATACTGCCTGCAGTTTTGGTCTCCACAGTACAAAAAAAAAAAAAAAGACACTGAGGCAGTTGAAAGGGGTTCTGCATAGGGCAGCCAAAATTATCAGAAGTATGAATGACAAAAACTATGAGGAAAGACTGGAGGCCCTCAACATGTTCACCCTAGAGAAAAGGAGGCCAACAGGGGACATGATCTCAGTCTTTTGAATACTCCAGTGTATCAACAAGATCAAACAGTCATAGATGTTGGATCGGGTGCCCTGCACCAGGACATGGGAACACACCCTGAAGTTCAGGAGTGGTAAATTTAGGGGTCATGTTACATAGAAACATAAGAATGTGATGGCAGAAAAGGACCACCAGGCCCACCTAGTCTGCCCAGTTTGTCTATATATCCATTAGGCCTGTTCTATCATCCCTCTCCCCTGTGCCTTTCTCCTACAATGTGGTGAACCTATGGAACAGCCTACCAGCAGAGACACAGAAACATAGACGATGATGGCAGAAAAAGCCCAGAGGTGTATCGAATCTGCCCAAGTTCGCTATGATCCCTGGAACCTACTGTTCCAGTAGACGTAACGTGAGTAATTACACATAGTAGTTCCATGAGACGGAGGCTATGAAGACAGTACAAGCCAGTAAGTTAAGTTTGGACAAATTTCTGCTTATCAAGGGAATCAGTCGGTACCCTGCGTAGTATAGCTGGTAGGGAATCCCTATAAATTGGTAACTGTTAGCACAGCATACTTATTTCCTCCTTGGTTATAAAGCAGTGGGGAGCAAGATCGACTTGGAGTCTCTTTCTACCTTAAATTACTACGCTGCTATCATTCTCTTTATGGATTAGAACAGCCAATCAAACTTGTGCATAATCTCCGAAAGATGGTCTCGAGCCTCCCAGCATTCCAAGGAGAGATTTTTGAGCTGAAGAGACTAAGACTCAAGACCTAATTTGAAAAAATATTCCAATGACAGACAAACAAGAACAATCATTAGAAGTTCAAGCCTTTCCAACAATAAATGACTGTAAAGAGCCTAATTACCATATCTTAAAGGGTAGGCAGGAAAGGGTTGTCTGACTTGAAGTTCTAATCCATTAAAATAAAAACATGTTACTACATACAGTGAGCAACTTTTCCTTCTAAAAGCAGTACCCTAGGTGAATGGTTTTTGGATTATTTAGGGAATAAGTCCAAAGTACAGATGTTCCAGACCAAGCACTATGTCTCTTGCCTGTGTGCTCAGGCAACAGTAAGACATGAATGTGTGGACTGTGGACCTTGCAGCAGCATTATAAACTGCTGCCTGTGGCACATTCCTTTGCTGCTTAATGCAGCTAAGGGTACTTTCCCTGCCTTGTGACAGCAGTAATTAATTATGGCTACTATCCACCTCAATATGGTCTGCCTAGAAGCTGGATGTCCCAATGACACTTTGCCATATGTAACAAAAGAACAAATACATACTCACTGTAACAGTAGATCTTTGAGAGAATCTTTCATCAGGCCACATCTAAGCTAAGGAACTATAAGACACCAGGCACTAGGACCACAGGGGAAACTTTTGCAAGCAGTCCACTGGGGCCTCCCATGACAACGTCAGATGTCGGCTCTCCCATATAAACATGGGCAGCCCCTTCCCTCCTCAGTTCCCAGCCAGACATCATGCTGGAAGGACTTCCCATTAGGGAACCAGGAGAGAACCCAAGGTTCTGCCAACTGGGTGAGGCAGAGGGCAGCAGAAAGCACCTTACAGAGGAGGAGACGGCACTCAAGAGAGTCTCAGGATCTAATGGGGGAAGGAGGGTAGGATGGCATGGTCTGATGAAAGAGATTCTCTCGAAGATCTATTTTTAATGGAGAGTACGTAACTGTTCTATCTTCTTCAAGGATATCTCTTTAATCAGACTACACCTATGGAACGAGTCCTAAACAGTACTGACCATAAAGAGTTTGGGTGACTGGAGCCTACAGGCCTAAGAGAGTAGGCCTTGGAGCACAGCTAGGCTGAAGTCAATCCTTTTTCGAGAGGCAATTCCAGACTATAGTGTTTACTGAAGGTGTGGACGGTATTCCAGGTGGCAGGCGGCACAGATTTCTGCAGCAAATTCATTTCTGAAACATGCAACAGACATTGCCATACCTTTAAAGGAATGACCACAAACAACCCCACGAAGTTTCTTACTGTACATCCTGTAACAAAACGTAAGATAGTTTGCTAACCATTTGGATTGGTACTATTTAGAAACTAGAGTGCCCTCTTTCCCAGGGGTGAATGAAACAAAAAGCTGAGGACTTCTTGCAGTCATTCGTGCGGTATATACAGTATCTGAGCATTCTATGTACATCTAGAGTATGGAGCAATGCTTCCCCTGGATTGGCATGCTCAGGAAAATAAATAGGCAGGTGTATGGTTTGATTTAAAGTAAACTCGGACACCCTTTGGTAAAAACTTAGGATTAGTCCGCAAAGACACCCTGTCTTTGTGAAAAGTCAAGTAAGGAGGCTCACACATGTAGGTCTGAAATCCTTCGAGTAGAAGTAATGACAACCAAAAACAACACTTTTTAAGAAAGAAAGAATAAGCCACAAGTCACGGCTGGCTCAAAAGGAGCCAACGTAATCTTTTCCAAAACAAAATTCAGGTCCCAAGACAGGACTGGATTGCAGTCAGGAGGCTTCAAGTCTAGAATGCCTCTCAAGAACGTACGGGGCCACCTGCAGCTGGGCAACTGTGCAACCCTCAATAGGCATATGAAATGCTGAAATGGCAGCCAAGTGCACTTTATTAGATGAATACTGTGAGCCTGCATCTGACAAGGACAGCAGGTACTCTAGAACCTAATTTATTGGACAGGTAAATGGATGTAAGTGATGAGAAGCAGCCCAAAAGGCAAACTGCTTCCACTTCATAGAATAAATGGCCCTGGTGGAAGGCTTCGTGGCAGCCAACAAGACATCAGTCACCTTTTGGGAAATCCCAGATCTAGCAATGGCTATGTTTTCAGGAGCCATGCATGGAGGTGAAGCAACCTGAGGGTCCAGGTTTGTCTACTCTTGTGACGGTAGGCCCTGGCATGAAGGCAGGGGTACTGGGGGGTTCAGTGCCAGTTGCTGCAGTAGGGGGAACCAAATCTGTCTAGGGCCCCATAGGGAAGCAATGAGGATTAAACCTGCTCCCTCCATCCGAAGTTTGAGTAGTACCCTCTGAATGAGAGGGAAAGGAGGGAACGTGTTCAGGAACCTTCCCTTCCAAGAGAGGGACAATGCGTCTCACCAGCAAACTCCAGGCCTTGGAACGAGTGAGCAGAAAAGCGGTAGTTTTGCGTTGTGTGGGAATGCAAAAAGGTCCAACACTCGATGACCCCATCTGTCAAACAGATCTTCCACCACTGAGGTTAGCAGTTCCCATTCGTGCATTCTGGACTGTGATCTGCTTAGCTTGCCTGCCAAGACATTTTGGCCACCTGTAACATGGACTGCTGACAGTTCTAGGCCATATTTCAAAGCCCAATACCAGACATTCATTGCTTCCCTGCACAGAGGGTAAGAATGAGTTCCCCCCTTGATTGTTGATATAATGCATCATACTGGCGCTGTCTGTCCGTATTAACAGAGAACCTGGGAACAGGCGAGCATGGAAGGCCTGTAGGCCATACAGAACAGCTTGCATTTCTAGAAAATTGATGTGCAGGGTGCTCTCCACTGTGGTCCATGTCCTCTGCATCTGATGGGGCCCCAATTGTGCCCCCAGGCCATCTCTGAGGCATCTGTGGTTAAAAGCTGGTGAGGGAAGGGGATCAGGAAAGGAACCCCCTTTAGCAGGTTACTGGGTTCCATCCACCACTTGAGCACCATGCATACAGGAGAGGTTACTAGAACCCTCTATTCTAGACCGTCTGTGAGTTGGTCCCACTGGACTCTTAGGATCCACTGAGGGATCCTCATGCGTAGTCTGGCCAGAGGTACCATGACAACGGCGGCTACCATCAGGCCTAAGAGCCGCAGGAATATTCTGGCTGTGACATACTGGCTATCGAGGACCATCTGGGACTGTGCAATCAGATGTTTATCCCTCTCCAGAGACAGGAAGGCTGAGCCTTGGGCTATGCCCAAAATCGCCCCTATATACTGTAGATGCTGGCACGGGATCAAGACAGACTTTGGTATATTATCAGTAACTACTAGGGCATCAAACAGTTGTCTTGTTTGGACTAGGGTGTACAGTAGTTGCTCCATGGAGTGAGCTATCAGTAGCCATTCATCCAGGTAGGGAAATACATAGAGGCCTTCCCTCCAAAGGGCTGCTGCTACTACTGCCAAGCATTTGGTAAAGACCTGTGACACAGATGATAAGCCAAAGGGCAATACTCTAAACTGGTAGTGTTCCCCTTGAAACAGGAACCTCAAGTATTTCCTGTGAGGTTTACAAATTTTGAAACAATGGTAGACATCCTTCATGTTGAGGAAACAGATCCAATCCCTTACCTTCAGCAGTGGGAGTAGGCCTTGTAGAGTGACCATTCTGAACTTTTTGTACAGTACTCTATAAAAACTTTCAGATCCTGAGATCCAGAATAGGGCTCAGATTTCCTGACCATTTTGGAACTAGGAAATATTGAGCATAGAACCATGTGTTTCTCTGTTTCACAAGTACTGGTTCTATTGCCCTCTTCTGAAGGAAAGTGTGGACATACTCCAAGAGCAAAGGAATATGATCTGAAAAATAATGTGTTGGCATTGGTGGATGGTCTGGAGGTAGTTCTAGAATTTGCAGAGCATCACATTGGCTACTATTTCCAGGACCCAGGCATCTGAGGTCATCTCCTTCCACTAGTCCAGGTGGAGGGAGAGATGACCCCCCAACAACCACTGCTGAAGACAATGGTGGTTGGGGGATGTGAAAGGAGTCAGGCAGATCCAGTTGTCACAGCTCCTGCCGCACTGCCACCTCTAGGGGCTTTTGAGTGGGCACCTGGGGTGGTTCCTGGAGTAGGCAGGGCTCCTGCTCCTTTGCCCTTGACTTGTTGTCTGGTAGTTGTATAGTGTCTAGTACTGGCTGGACGAAAAGGCACGCTCTGCCTACTCCTTGGTTGGGTATGACAGAGGGAGTATACTGATTTCAGGTCCTGCCTGAGGCTTGAAGATTAGAGAGAATATCTTGAACAATTGCACCAAACAGCTTGTATCCTCTAAAGGGGGGCATTGAGAATGGACTGCTGGATGCCATTCGCAAAGCCTGCCACCCTGAGCCAGAAGTACCTCCTGAGGCATATTCCCGAGGCAGCTGCTCTAGGTGAAGCAGCAGACATATCATAGGCCATACGTAGTAGGTGTTCTCCTACAGTAGCCCCAGCTGTTAGACCTTTGAGAAGCTCATGTTTAGCTGCACCATCTGGGAAAGCTTGAGCAACTGCTCTAACTTTTGTCTGGAGTGCATTCTGGTATTTGACCATATGGGCCTAGTAATCTGCAATTCTGAGGCCCAGAGAGACTAAGGCATAGGTTATTTTACCCAGCACATCTAACCTCCCGGATTCTTAACAGAAGGAAGAGAACTAAGGTGTTTTGGTGCCCTGGATCTATCATGAGCAGCATTTATTACTACAGAGTTTTGCCTCAGGTTGGCCTGCAAAAAAAGGTTTTACTGAGGGGGCCATGTACATCTAATCTGCCTTTCTAGGTATGGAAGGAATCATGTTGGGCCTGTGCTAGGCAGCAAAAAGTGGCATCCTCTAGGGCAGGGAGAAGGGGTGGAATTACTTTTTTCGGTCGCCACACCAGCCCTGTGGAATTCGCTATTTGTTTGAGGGAGGCACCCTCGGTTGAAACCTTTAAAAAGAGCCTAAAAACCTTTCTGTTTGGTCAGGCTTTGACCTTCACAGCTAAAATGTTCTGCTATTTATTGTACTGATAGATAGATCTGTGAAGTACTAGTGTTTTATTTTATTTTGATTTTATTGTGGTAATTTATCTACTCTGCAATGTGTCTGCTGATATTTTTCTAATCTTTTGTTATGAATTTGTGCAGCGCTCTGAGCCTCTGGGAAGGAAAGCTATAAAAATAAACTGTCTGTCTGTCTGTCTGTCTGTCTATCTATCTATCTGTTTATCTATCTATCTATCTATCTATCTATCTATCTATCTATCTATCTATCTATCTATCTATCTATCTGTTTATCTGTTTATCTATCTATCTAATTGAGAGGAACATCAGGCAATTCCAAGAAATCAATAAGGTTTTTCTTGGTTGTGTCCTGTCACTCCAAACTGAATCCCATGGCAGCCTGTAATTACTGCATCATAGTTATAAAAGATGAGTTCTTGAGGGGGACTGTACGTGGACACAGTGAAACTAGTCCCGTCATAAGAACTTTCCACATAATCTTCAACCTCCTCCTCATCATCCTGCATTATAAGGTCAGGACTGTACTCTAGGTTGTTGTCAGTCTGGTCGACAGGATGGAGGGAGCATGCTGGCAAGGCCACTGGCAATCAAGAAGGGGGCTGAGGCACAGCCCTAGTATGCGTCGGCACAGGGGGTTGGCTTACAGACCCCATCGATGGCACTCCTGGTGCAGGAGAAGAAGGTAATAGTCATTTCAGAATGTCCATAAAGGACGACAGTACCACCTGTATGTCAGCACCCACACAGTTGACGGGAATGCCGGTAGAGGTTGACAGAGGACGCAAGGCCTCGTGTGTTGATGACGACGCACCAGCTGTGCTAGGCATGGTGGCACCTACAGCCTGCCCCGACTGAGAAGTAAGGTCGACGGCCAGGGTGGCGGATGGCATCAGAGCATGTTGATGGCGCTGAAATGGCCGTACCTATATGAGGGGGTGACCTACAGAGGACAGGGGAGATTTTGTCCTTTTCTCACTACCTCTGCCGGTGTTTGTGCTTGTGTGACTCAGATGTCTTCTCTCGGGCTTTGGAAGTTTAGAACCCTAAGGAATGAGACGGCGATGCAGCGGAGCTCTTTTGCTGGAGCTCCTTCTCCATTTGGGTTATGAGCTCCTTCTCCATTCGGGCTACCAGCTGCTTCAGGAGGTTCTTTACCAGAGCGTCCTTTCAGCATTACCAGGTAGCTGTGCTGAGCCCTCTGGAAATCAGGCATGCCTGAACATTGTGGTCCAGGCCAAGGCAACACACACAGACATTGTGTGAATCTCCGAAGCACATCTTTTCACCACATTCGCAATAACAGAAGTTTTGATGGCTCCTTAACCGACATACATGCTGTCAAAAATCACTTATGAAAGTGACTGCTAACTATGGTGAGAGAAAAAAAGAAAAGCAGTGACTGTAACAGCATCGTTTCTATGCACAGTCTGACGAGTATGGTCAATAGTGGGAAAGGAACTGAGGAGGGGAGAGGCCGCCCACGTTTATATGGGAGAGCCAACATCTGACGTTGTCATGGGTGACACCTAGTAGACCGCTTGCAAGTTTCCACGTGGTTCTAGTGCCTGGTGGCTTACAGTTCCATAGGTGTGGCCTGATGAAAGAGATATTCTCCAAGATCAGTTATTACTGTTCTTAATATCCTCTATTGATGATTTACAAAAATAAACTGCTCCTCTTGTTTCAAATGTATGGAGTTTTTTCTCATCTCTATTGGCATGTAGCCATGGAAAATACATTCGCAAACCTGCAAGGTATTAATCAGATTCCAACAGAACTCTGGCACTGTTTTTAGGAGGAACTGCCCATTTGTTCTAGACAGCACTTTCTCCTCATGGAAAATAAAGTATGAAGAATCAATGCTGAGTGTCTGTAGTTCACGGACCTTCCTTACTAAAGTAACAGAAATAAGGTATTCCAGGTGATATACTTTAGCTTAGTAGTGACCATATGTTTAAATAGGTAGGTCATTAATTAAGTGAGAACTAGGATTAGGTTCCAAGCCGATATAGTTTTTTTTTTGGTTGTTTTTTGTTTTGCTTTTTTTGTATCGGGGGGGACATGTGAGAGGCCTATAAAATCTCCTTAACATTGGATGTGCAAATAAAGACCCTGCTGAGGTCTTACACCTACATGCAGAAATAACAGACAATTTCACCTTTAAAAACACTTTACATTGTCCTTGGAATATGTGTTAAATTTAATGTCTTTATTCTCAACTGCAAGGGAATTGTTCCCATACCAGGCTGAGAATCTTTTTCATTTTGAATTTTAAGTTTTCGTTGTGGATGGCTTTCTGGCAATGCTAAGGGCCTCCATGACCTGCATTACCTGCACTGAGAGATTTACGTCAGAAAACCCATTCCTACAGGAAAAATGCTTTCAGGTGAAGGGACTCCCGGTTTGGATGGTTCAACTGGCCTTTTGAGATCATCAATAGATCTTGACACAGAAGTAGAGAGCAAGTCTTTTGGGACATCTGAATCAACAGAGAATACCATGTCTGCTTTGGCCAGTTTGGTGCTATCAGGTTCATGGTTACGTGTTCCACTTTCACTTTCAGATGTACTTTGTGATTCAGAGAAAAATGCAGGAAAGCATAAAGGAACTTCTTGCCCCCAATACATGCTGAGAATATCTTCTGGGACTATTCCCTGACATGGTCTCTGAAGTTGAACAGTTGCAGCTTTTTCATCTCACACAAAGCAAAACAACCCAACTTAGAACACCCCATTTTCTGACAGCTGAACACAGTTTGGTCTATTTTACAGACCACTCATGGGTGTGATGACCCATCCTGCTGAGTGAGTCAGTCAGTACATTGTCTTTCCCTGCAATACGGACTGTAGAGATATGAACCCTGAGAGTAGTCAGACCACAGACTTGCGGTGCCTTCCTTTTACAGTTTGGAAGATCCTGCACCACCCAGTTTGTTTATGTAATAATTAGTGACACTGTCCTTCCTTATCTGCAGAGCTTGGTTCCTGACAAATGCTGAGAAGGACTTCAGGGACAGATGCACTGCTCTGAGCTCCAGCAGACTGATGTGCTCCTTTCTCTGCTGGATTCCAGACTCCCTTTACTAGCTGGTCTGAGATCTGCCCTCCCCAGCCTAAGAGGGAGGCGTCAGTAATAAGCAATAAAATATGCAGTGCTGGTTGAAAGGAATGCCATTTTTAGGTGCCGCACCTTCTGCCATCACTAGAGGGAGCCTACAGGCCTGTTGTTTACTGGGATGAGGGCAGTCAGGGGATCCTGAGTCGAGACTAGTGTTCTTTCAGATATCACAGTAAACTTCTCTTGTAACACGGCATACCAGACTACAGTGAAATGGAGCAGCCGGATTGGCCAAAGTGGCACAGGTGACACAAACCGAGCGGGTATTAACCCACAGGTAACGCCCACTCGGTTAGTACCACCTGTGGCCACCGCGGCAGTAGAAGGGAGCCGCCCGCCTCCATCACCCCCACGCCACCCGGGCGCGCCGAGAGCCGCCGCCACCTCCGAGGCACCGTTTCTGAGAAGTCAGTCTCTTTCAGAAGAAGAAAAAATAAAAAAAGGCAAAGAAAAGAACGTTACCACCAGCAGTATGTGTCCGAGACTGCACTGCTCCAGTCCGTGATCGGCAGCCAGCATTCAAAGGGACAGCACAGAAACGTCCACTCGGAATGCACAAAGTACTATAGTCAGATATGTGTGTGGCACGAATCTTCTCCTCGTCTCAAGTAATATTGAATAGTATATAAAAATGTGTGGCGTGCGCCGTGACCACGCACATCCTCACACTAGCGGAGTCAGCTCAAATCAGCCAAAGATAGCACAGTTAACCTCCCAACATTTTCACTGTCTCGAACCGCTGCTCATTACCATCTCACCCACTATCCTGAGACTACTCCCGTCGCGCTTGCCGTGTTACAAGCACATTAATCACCTCCAGAGTCGGGCTCTACCGGTGATTAATGCCTGCTGGGGGGGTTGGAACCCTCGGGCTTCGCCCTCATGCACCAATCCCCCCCAGCGGGCATTAATCCATCGTAGAGCCCTCCTCTGTCGGTGATTAATGCTTACTTGTAACATGGCATAAATGTAATACCAAAATAACTGTCTGACATTGGTCAAAGAGCATCAGGTGACTACAAAGCAACCATGGATTAATGCCACAGTAGAACCATGGTTGCTTGTGTAGTACTGTAACCATCCACAGTAAATGAAACAGAAGACATCAGTTTTTCCCACCCAGCAGACACCATTCTATGGTGAAATGTGGAAGAAGAGCATTGAATCCTCAATGAAACAGCTCACTACCAGCCCATTCAACAAGCAAAAGTTTACAACAAATGGCCCTTTTAATTTTAATTATTATAGAAGTCATTAAGTATTCTGGATGCTTCTGTTTGCATTAAATGTTTTTTCTTATATGCAAGCAGCATATGTTAACGCTAATGTTGTTGTATGACAATGTTTTCATTGCATACCTCAGAAATGGCAAGTTTCTCGGAGCCGTGTTTAGTCTCCCAATATTTTTTCAAATGTAAAAAGTTGTCAAATGTACAAAAATATTTGCTAAAATTATTAAGAAGCAGTGTCGAATGACTATAGGCCACGCTGTTGTTGATGATGACGGCACGTAACATATGCGCATAGTAGTGACATGATGTATTATGGTCGATAGTTGTGGTACTTGAAGTCAAAAACCGGACGCATACAACCATGTTAACGATAAAATAGAAGTTAAGTAAATTAACTGTTAAAAGTTTAAATAATGACTTAACATATTAAAGGCATGTTGAAAGTTATATCGGGAAACATTTCCCAGAATCCATAGTGGGCAATCTCTGTATAATTTTCACAGCAAACCGAAGGTGTACAACCGTGTTAGAGCTGTAAGTAAAGCAAACTGAAAGTATTTTTGTAAGTTACAGTTGCAAAGAAATGTATTTCAAGTATGTTTTTCTTCTTTTAAAAAAGTCACTATGTAAAAGTGATAGAAATGTGAAACAGAAATTGTTCCAATAAAAGAAAGTACTTTCAAATTTAGAATGCAAAAATCTGAATATAATTTTAATGTATCACATGTCACACTTTCTATTTACCAAGCCATAGGAACCATTCCTGCGCTTGCCATTTTACAAGCACATTAAACCAGTCCAGAGTCTGGTTCTACTGTGGCATTAATCCATGGTTGGGGTGGTTGGACGCACTCGGCCTGCAGCCTCATGCCCAAACCATTCCAACCATGGATTAATGCCACAAGAAGAACCATGCTCTGTCGTGGTTTAATGATTACATGTGTGGCCTTGCCCATGGTACCTCAGAGGGTGTGGCTGACATGAAACCCATGTCGTAAGAAATTCCTGTGCAGTCACTCTTGCCCCAGTGCGGAGAAAGGGAGAAAGACCCCAACATGCACTGTGTTCCACTCTGGTCCAATGAAATGCAATTTGTGTGCATGTTCCAGGTAGATTTCTCTAAATTCAGGATGAAGCCCAACGTTTTCATCAGGGACAGAGTTTGTTCTATTGATTACAGGGCCTGACCCTTGGTTCTCCTACACACTAACCAGCCATATACATATTATCTACGTATGGGTAGACTTTTACTTCATTTCTTCGATGTACTGCTGCTACTACAGCTAGTCACTTTGTGAGTACTGCTGGGGCAGAGGTCAGTCTGGAAAGAATTATCCAGTCCTAGTACTGACTCATACCTACTCTAGAGCGTATAGTATGTACTTTCTGAGGCTTGCTCTTATTTGGATGTGGAAGAAAGCATCCTTCAGATTCAATGGGCATAGCCAGTTTCCTTGCTGCAGAGATGGAATTACAGTGTTGGGAGGGTGCCTGGGGAAGGTAACAAACTCGGTGACATTTTCGGAGGTGCTGCCAGTCCATGACCGGGGGGGGGGGAGGAATCTCTGCGTATGGCTTCACTGGGGACTAGGGACCCACCTGGAGTGATGTAGCCCTGTACAGTGGGGACAGACTTCATCTGTCCAACAAGGGGAAGGCAGCCCTCAATGGAAGGTTTAAATGCTTTGCTGACGAGTGTTTAAACTAGCCCGGGGGGGCAACTGGAGCAGAGATACTCAGGCAGCCCACCCCCACATGGTAGAGAAAGCAGAACAATGGAGCAGGAAGCAGAGTTGACATCAAGGTCATTGGGGTCAGGCAGAAAGGGAGTAGGAAAGGAATTGGGAACACAAGAGAAAAATATCAGGAAATGGGGAAGATGCAGGGGACCAAAAACAGGAAGAGAAAGAGCGGTCAGGCAGTAAACCTTGGGAGGTAATGGTGACAAATGCACGCAGCCTAGGTAATAGAGTCCCGGACACGGAGGCCTTAATAACTGAAGGAGACCTGGACATAGTAGCAATAACTGAACCTGGTACATAGCTAATCATGAGTGGGAAACAAATGTACCAGGTTATGTTCTATTCAGGAGGGGATAGAGAAGGCAAAAAGGGAGGGGCAGTAGCCCTGTATGTCATAGAGGGTATAATGGCAACACAGGTACAGGGTAGGAAGGGGGAGGCCGAGGCACTGTGGGTCACTCTTCAACCTGGAAATGGTACAACAATACACACAGGGGTGATATACAGGTCTCCAGGACAGGGCAAGGAACTGGACAGGGAGCTACAGGAGGAAATACATGAGGTGGAAATGAAAGGTGAAATTCTACTGATGGGAGATTTCAATATGCCAGACGTGGACTGGAACACCAGTGTGGCTGCTTCAGCCAGAAGCAGAGGCATCCTTGATTCATTCCAGGAGACTGGACTCAGGCAGCTTGTGCTTGATCCCACCAGAGAATGGGCAATTCTAGATCTAGTAGTGACCAAACGGGATTGAATCACAGATATCCAGGTAGAAGGGCAACTGGATCCAGCGATCACAACACTGTGTAGTTCAGCATAGGGACAGAGACTCACTCAAGTTATACTAGGACAAAGGTTTTGGATTTCACAAATGTTAACTCCGCTGAAATGGGGAGGGATATCAGAAGAGCCCTGGAGAGAATACGGGCAGGAGGGGAAGTGGAAGAACAGTGGAAGCATCTAAAGGAAACCTTACTGGAAGTAACAAATCAATGCATCAGATTGGTATCCAAAGGCAAGAGAAGGAGAAAGCCACTGTGGTTCTCAAGAGAGGTGGCAGTAAAGGTCAGGGCAAAAAGGAAAGGGTTCAGGAAATATAAGGAGATCCAAAGGGAGGAGGACAGGGAGGAGTACCTAGAGTGTCTAAGGGAAGCAGGAAAGTCAGTAAGGAGAGCAAAGGCAAGGACTGAGGAAGGTTTAACACAGTCAGTTAAGAAAGGGGACAAGACATTCTTCAGGTACATCAGCAAAATGAGGAAAAACAAGGGTGGGATTGCAAGGCTCAAGGGAGAGGGAAGGGAATGCAAGGAGAGCGACATGGAAAAGGCAGATATACTGAATAAATACTTATGTTCATTATTCACTGAAAAAGGGGAGGGGCAAGGGCCACAGCAGTACAGCAGTCGCCAAGGGGGTGAAGAGGTGGATAATAGTTCATTCACAGGGCAGAAGAGTCCTGCAGGAGCTCACTAAATTGAAGGTGGACAAAGCGATGGGACCAGCTGGCATACACCCAAAGATATTAAGAGAACTGCGAAGGGAGATAGCAGAACCTCTGGCAGCCATGTTCACGGAGTCATTCAACACAGGGGTGGTACCAGAGGATTGGAGGAGGGGCACATGTGGTCCCTCTACACAAATACGGCAGCAAGCAGGAGGCGGAGAACTATAGGCCGGTCAGCCTCACCTCATGGAGACATTGCTTAAAGAAAGGACAGTGGGGCATCTAGAAGCCGTCAGAGTCCAGGACCATAGGCAACATGGACTCACAGTGGGGAGGTCATGTCAGTCAAATCTGGTTGACTTCTTTGACTGGGTGACAAAGGAAGTAAATCAGGGTGGGGCAGTGGACATCGCTTACCTTGATTTCAGCAAAGCCTCTGACACCGTCCCACATAGGAGTCTGATAAACAAGCTGGGTAGGCTGGGCATGGGGGGACAGAGTGGTAAACTGGTTTAGAAACTGGCTAACAGACAGGAGGCAGAGGGTGGTAGTAAATGGGGTGCAGTCTGCTGAGAGGAGGGTGAACAGTGGGGTGTCTCAGGGATCGGTCCTGTGGCCAGGCCTGTTCAAAATGTCTTCATTAGCGACATTGCAGAAGGGCTGGAGTGAAAGGTCTGCCTGTTTGCAGATGACACCAAGATCTGTAACAGAGTGGATACCCCAGAGGGGGTGGAGAAAATAAGGAGGGACCTGGGGAAGCTTGAAAAATGGTCTGAGGACTGGCAACTGAAGTTTAATTCAAAAAAGTGCAAAATGATGCACCTAGGACACAGAAACCCTGAGGAAAGCTACAGGATGGGGGGGGATGCTGACAGTCATAAAGGAGGAAAGGGACCTGGCAGTTTATTATTTCAGATGACCTGAAAATGTCAAAGCAGAGTGCTAAAGCAGCTGGGAGGGCCAGTGGCATGCTGGTGTGCATAGGCAGGGGTATCACCAGCAGGAGGAGGGAGGCAGTGATGCCATTATATAAAACCATGGTCAGGCCTCACATGGAGTACTGTGTGCAGTTCTGGAGGCTGCACCTTCATAAGGATATTAACAGGCTGGAGAGGGTCCAGAGAAGGGCGACTAAGATGGTACAGGGCTTGCAACACAAGACTTATGAGGAGTGATTAAGGGACCTTAATATGTACTCGCTGGAAGAGCAGAAAGACAGGACATGACAGAAACATTCAAGTACCTCAAGGGTATAAACAAGGCGCAGGGGGGAGACATTTTCCAATACAGGAGGAGCACAAGAACAAGGGGGCATGACATGAATTTGGAAGGTGGGAGGTTAAGAGGGAATGTGAGGAAGTTCTTCTTCACAGAGAGGGTGGCGGACGCATGGAATGGTCTGCCTCAGGAGGTGGTGGGAGCAAGCACTGTGGATGGATTCACGCATACTTGGGACAGGCATAGGGGAACCACAGAGGTACAGCAGCGGGTGGTTCGGAAGCAGTAATTCAGTACAAGGGTTTACAGGCAGACTAAATGAGCCAGGTGGTCCTTATCTGCCGACAATTTCTATGTTTCTTAACATGCAATTACAATTTGCTAGGTAACCACGAAATTCTCCTTCTTTAGGTGTCTGTGCAGATATCTGAGGTCAAGGATTGGGCAACACTCTTCAGGTTTTTTTTGTTAGGAAGTACCTTGAGAAAAATCCTGTTCCCATTCTTTTGTTGGTGGTTTCATCACAGAATTGAGAGACTGCCATTTTTAAATTTCCAATTTTAATTGCTGCATCTCTTCTGATGAATTTGGTTTTTAATGTTATGAACCTCATTTGTTATGGAATGGTAACAAAAGAGAGGCTAAAGTCTTCCCTCACAATCTCCAGCACCCATAGGATGTTTTTTTGTGAGACTGGGAATGGACCGATTTAGCAAACCAAAGTACAGAGTTTTTATCCAAGTATTGGTCCATCAACGTATTCCAAGGAAAATAAACTGTGAAGATAGTCTGAGTTGCTGCTAGCTCAGAAACCCATTCAAAACATAGTACTGTACCAAAATGCTGTTAACAACCATGACATTAAATTATTCTTTCATGATGGTATATGGCACTGATAAAACTATGAACTGTCAGCTTAAACAGTACATATATAAGAATCCAAGCTCTAGACAACAGTAGACTGCAGTCCTTTTCTCTGATGACAGGAATACATGTATGAGTGGTTAAAGACGTGCTGTTCAACTTTGTACTCTACTCCATGCAGATTACCATTTTGATTAAATTCTCATGAAAGATACCCAACATTGCGAATAAACTGGGAATCCTGTGGGGAATGAGAATTAACATACAGCTCTGCATTCTGTTGCATACTGTTATGTAAGTAACACACATAACATTTCTTGTGTCTGCATAGCACTGATGGCCATGCAGGACTTTGAAGAAACTTTGCACTACTTATAGCTCTGTCAGAATTAGCACTAAATAACTCTTAAATTGAGAATGGCATGCAGCTTTAAGAGTGAGTTCTCACCTTAGTCCCTCTTTCTAGAGAGTAGTTCCCTCAGCACATCTGGGTAGCATACTCATCTCATCGAGAGAAAAGCTTCTTGACTGGTCTCCACGGCAAACTATAACATCACTCATAATCCCCTTAGATTATTATGAAATGGCTGAAATTTCTCTGATTTCTGAGAAAGGGAACAAGAAGACAAAAACTGAATGCAGAGGGGGGAGAGGAGGAGGGAGTGGTGTGCTGAGGGAGTTACATTCAAGAAAGGAAACGGATTCTTTCAAAAATGTGTAATCCTATTTTCTATTCCTTCCCTTGAGTAAATCTAGAGCTATATCTCCAAGAGGTGGGGCGAAGATAAGTGCAAAACAGCCAGAGAGACAGCATGAGACGGGAAAACAGCAGTTTTGAAAAAGGTGTGACACGACAAATAAGAGGTAGCCACACAAAGGGCAAACACAGGAACCTTACTGAGGATGACCAAAAAGGCTGTGAATGGTAAAGCCAAAGGTACCTGCAGTCGAAAAAGGACCACCTGTCCATAAGGACAAGTCCTCCCAAAGACACAAAACAAAACAGTGGGCAAAAACCATGGACAGAATAGGCAAATAGCCTCAGCTGCTAAGAACAGACTCAATGAGAGCCCCATGGACAGAAACTATACGACACAAATGGTCAGAGACTGCACAGCACATCTCGAGCTGCCAAACAAAGCTGTTGAGGAAACACAACTGAAGAAGAAAAAGACACAGCAAGGAGAATAACCATCAGCCACCGTAACTCCAAATCTTCAAGAAAATCTTTTCCACAGAGCACTACTCCTTGGTGTTAGGGACGGAGGCATTAGGACCCTGTGGGAGCAACCGTCTTTAGAGCACCACTACAGCTGCCAGCATTTATGCATGAATGATGCCACATGTTAAATTTTGTAACTCTGTGAAGTTCACCCTATTATGTCCTTGCATGTATTTGTATGTTTCTATCATATCTCACCGTTTATTCCTGTCCTCCACTAAGTGCATGTTTAGACTGTTCAATTTTTCCTCATACAGTACCTTATTGCACCTGGATCATTTCTGCAGCCCTCCACTGGGCAGTCTAACTTCTCACCGTCATTCTTCAGAAGCAACTGCCAAATCTGCATGTAGTAATCCAGGAGTGGTCTAAACAGTGACCTGTACAGTGGCAATATCATCTCTTTGCTGCGATTCGTGAAACTTCACCCTTTGTATCCCAGCATTCTGTTACCCGTCTCCTATTCTGTACTGCAGTGGGAAGAGGTTGTTAAACTGTTGTTTATTATCACGCTATCTTTCTTTCTGTCTTTGAGTGCTTTAATGTGATCCTATTGACACATTATTCTGTCTGCAGATTTTTGCTCCCAGTGTGTATTACTTATTTTTTGGTATCAAACTTCAACTGCCACAGTCCTAACCACTGCTCCAGCTTTCCCACATACCTTAACATGTTGCTAATCTCTTTGTCACTATTCACTCTTCCACAGAGTTTTATGATGTCACTTTTATGCATGTTAAATTGTATAGACCCCAGAATAGACCCCTGTGGTATTCCACCATCCCCGGACATCAGGGAATTTGCCATTCAGGACCACTCTTTTAGTCATATTTGTCAACCAGTTCCCAGTTCACCTAGTTAGCCCTAATCCTAAATCCCCTACCTTCTCTACAAGCCTCCTATGTGATACCGAATCGAAGGCCTTACTCCTATCTACCCATCTGTGCTATTGAGTTGAAAATAAATCAGTAAAGTTAGTTTGATACAAACTACCATTCATGAACCCATATTGATTCCTGTCAGTAAAGCTGTTTTTCCCTAAGAAATCCACTATCTGTTTCATTAAAGTTGACTCTGACAGGTTGCCCACTACTGACATCAGGCTCACTGGCCTGTAATTACCCAGGTATTCCCAATCCCCATCCTTGTGCAAGGAACAATGTTCACTACCCTCCAGTCCACTGGCACTTTGCGGTTGCCAGTAACTTTATGTTATTTTTATTTTATTAGGAAAGTTGGAAGTACATCCTTTGAGCTAAAAGTTCTTTTATGAAGGATCCTCGTCATACAATGAAAAAAAAAAAGGAGGGGGGAGACAAGACAGGTGGGAGCATATGCAGCTGTGAGGCATTGTCAAAATAAACAGTATTAAATACATACAGTATACAGCATCACAGTAATGTCAACAATATTACAGAGTTCACAAAAATTTGGAACACCAGATTATAAGGAATCTCACCCATGATGGGAGGAAAAGTGCAAAGTCAGAAAGGTACAGGAACTGAATAATAGTGAGTAGGTAGTGGCAGCGGCACTAGGAATGAGCCTTGGTCTAACTAGCGTGTCCCACAGAAGAAAGGTGGGAGACAGTGACAAGACCCAGCAGGTTAGCTAGTTGTGGACGTGGTGTTAAGGCAGGTAAATGGGGGGGAGGTGATGGGGGGGTAGGGAGACAGGAGAGACAATAGGGGAGGTAGTAGGGGAGGGGGCATAGGCAACAGAATAGAGTGTGCAATCTGGGCCAGGCCAGGCTTTCGGGGAGCTAGTGCCCATAGGTGGCTAGAGGTGGCAGAAGTACTGCTCAGGGGGCGTGATGAATTTTCTTAGTTCGGTTTTGAAGCAGCTAAGGCTTGTGTGGCTGTTAGCAGAAAAAGCGAGTTCACTGAGCCAGGAGGGAGCCATTACCGCAAAGGCTCACATTCCCAAGGCTGTTTTTCTAAAAGGCACAGCTAGTGCATGTTTAGCGATGCTTCTAGTGGCATACTCGGCCCGGGACTGATCAGAATAAGGCCTGTAAAGAAGGAGGTACAAAACCAAGGAGGGCCTTCTTCCCTAGGATGCAGGAATGCAGCTTGATCTGGTCTTGCAGAGGGAGCCATTGCATCCTAATATAAAGATCGCATGTATGTATAAGGCGATCGGGGACTTAATGACCCTCCATAAGGAGGCCTTGCAGAAAAGTGAGGCCAAACCAGAACAAGTACGTGAGATGAGGTTCAGACTGCAGTGCTTAGTAAATGTATGAACAGTATTCCAAGTGGCAGCAGCACATTATGTTGGCAGCAGACACACTGTGGAAACAAGCCACTGAAGCAGCCACCCCATGGGGAGAATGAGCACAAATGCAACCAAGAAGCTGCTTACCGCACTTCTGTTAACAAAAATATAATGCAACTGGCCAATTATTTGGATAGGCCTTGTTTAGAAACTGGGGAGCCCGAAATCCTGGGAGCAAAAACCACAAACAGTTGTGCAGATTTTCTACAATCCTTGGTATGATCCAAGTACCAGTGCAGCGTCCTACAAGTGACGTTCCCCTACTATCAGTGGGAGATGAAAAATAAACAGGAAGGTCAACAGTCTAATTTAATGTTCTCTCAGGCATCACCTTTGGAAGTAAATGAGGACTGGTACATAATGGAATGCTGCCCTTGTGGAAAATAAGAAAAGGAGGATCTGAAACCAAAGCCAGCAATTACAAAATGCATCTAGCAGACATAATAGACATTAGGAACAGTGTCTTCCAGGAAAGGAAACGGAGCTCACAAGTAGCGGCAGGGTTTTAGGAATTGCAGGACCTGTTTATGTTTAGGTCTTATAGACCATTTAGAACGCTTTCCTTAGTTGCAGTATATACCCTATCTCTAATCTGTGGCTGTTACCAATAAATCGGTTCTTCCTGTCAGAAACTGGGTCTGAAACCTCCACTGTAAGCACAGAAAGAATACTTACCATGACAATAGATCTTCAAGAGAATCTCCTACATTGAGTTACATCATGGAACTATAAGCCATCACCCTCAGAAATCTTTGCTGGCTGGGGCCGCCAATGTTAACATACCTCGTTGACGTCTCTATAACACAGGCGTCCACAGCATGCTTCAGTTCCCCGCAGGAGAAAAGCTCAGAGGATCACTGGACTGGTAGGGGACCAAAGTGAACAGTACCAAACCAGGCACACATGCGAGAAAATGGGAAACTGAGCACAGATGCCAAAGGAGGCATCAGATGAGAGCCAGCTAGTGAGAGGCAGGATACTCACTCATCACTCAAAGTGGGGGGGGGAGAGGAGGAAGAATTGTGGCTCAATGGATGAGATTCTCTTAAAGAGATGCTGTTAGGGGAAGTAACTGTTCTATCTTCTTTGAGGAAATCTCCCTCCACTGAGCCACACCATGGAACTATTACCAAGCAGTACCAAGTACAGAGGGAGGACTGCAGGACCTTATGACCCTGCATAAGGAGACCTTGCAGAAAAGTGAGGCCAAACCAGAACAAGTACGTGAGATGAGGTTCAGACTGTAGTGTTTAGTAAATGTATGAACAGTATTCCAAGTGGCAGCAGCACATTATGTTGGCAGCAGACACACTGTGGAAACAAGCCACTGAAGTAGCCACCCCATGGGGAGAATGAGCACAAATGCAACCAGGAAGCTGCTTACTGCACTTCTGGTAACAAAATATAATGCAACAGGCCAATCATTTGGATAGGCCTTGTTTAGAAACTGGGGAACCCGCAATCCTGGGAGCAAAAACCACAAACAGTTGTGCAGATTTTCTACAATCCGTGGTATGATCCAAGTACCAGTGCAGCGTCCTACAAATGACGTTCCCCACTATCAGTGGGAGGTGAAAAATAAACAGGAAGGTCAACAGTCTGATTTAATGTTCTCTCTGGCATTACCTCCGGAAGTAAATGAGGACTGGTACATAATGTAATGCTGTCCTTGTGGAAAATAAGAAAAGAAGAGTCTGAAACCAGAGCCAGCAATTACAAAATGCGTCTAGCAGACATAACAGACACTAGGAACAGTGTCTTCCAGGAAAGGAAACAGAGCTCACAAGTAGCAGCAGGGTTTTAGCAACTGCAGTCAGGGTCTCTAGGACCAAACTAAAGTCCCATACTGGAACCATATCACAGACCGGGGGATGCAAAAGGAGGATACCTGTGAGGAACCTACTGGAAACCTCAGTTTGGACCACCATCTTAACCTCTGTGAGGACACAGAAAGCCAATACAGCAGCCAGGTGGACCTTAATAGAAAATAACCACAGCTGAGTCCTTAAGGGACTTTAGAAACTGGACACATTAAGGGACTCCAGTCAACTGCAGTACACCAAACAGCAAAAATGTTTTTATTTTTGAGAGTAAGTGTACCACCTAGATGGCTTTCTAGCCACCAACAGAACAGCAACAATTGTCAGGGAGACCCCAAAGCAGGAGAGCTCTATGTCTTCAGGAGCCAGACACAGAGGTGCAGAGGTCACAAATTCGGGTGCACCCGAGCACCCAGATTCTATGCAAGAAGTTCCACCCACAGGGGAGTGGAACAGGGGGTTCCACTACCAATTTCTGTGAGGCAGGGAACAAAATTTGTCTCGGTCAGTAAATGGCCACTAGACTCAATGAGGATGGCTTGGCCTGCAGCTTGACCAGGACCCTCTGTATCAAAGGGAACGAGGGAAAAGCATACAGAAACCTCCTTTCCCAAGAGATGGACACAATATGTCTCACCACAAAGTTCCAGGTCCTGGAGCGAGCGAGCAGAAACATAGTAACTTTGCATTATAGGAGATGCACACAGGTCTATATCTCATCAGTTTAATTGTTTGAAGAGGCTGTCCATGACAGCATCTAAGAGTTTACATTTGTGACACAGCACCCAGGATCGATTAAGACAATGCGACAGGGCATTAAGGGTACGTGGCAGGAACACAGCTGACAGAAATATGTTGCGTTCTACCACTCAGTGCCAAAATATGGACCTCCTTTGAAATGAGTTTCACTCAATGGAGTATGCAACAACTTTTCCAATTCATGAAATTTGAATAAAATTTTAAACAACAACAACAAACTCTCATTGCCTCTCTGCAGAGAGGATACAAATGGACCCCGCCTTATTGGTTGATGTAGCTCACCACTGATATATTGTCTGTACAGATCATCAGCTGTTGTCCCAGAAGGAAGGTGGTAAAGGCCTGTAGGCCACGCAGAATAGCCCTCATTTCCAAAGTGTTGCTGTGCAGAATTGTATCAAGTGGGGTCCCTTGGCTCTGGGTTCTGAAAGAGCCCAGACCAAACCCGAAGCATCCACAGTCATCACAAGGACAGTGGGGGGATGGCCAGAGGAACTAGGACCCCAATCTCTAGGATGGTGAGGTTCAACCACCAAAGCAGGGAGTGAATTGTATGAGACACTTCAATTCATATGAATGGTGTGCCCACTGTGCTCTGAGGAATCAATAAGGAGTCCTCATGTGGAGATGTTCAAGTAGGACAGTCAGTACTGCAGCCACCATAAGGCCGATTAACTACAAAAGGCATCAAGCTAGACACAGTCGCTACAGGAGACCAGGTGTGCCTCAGTCGCCAGTGCCATAGCATGATCTGAGGGCAAAAATGTCCAACCCAGTCACGTGTCTAGAACAGCCCCTATGTATTGGAGCAGCTGGCACGGAGTGAGGACCGATTTCAGTTCATTGACCAGGATACCCAACTAGGCAAACAACTGCCTGGTCCGAAACAGTATGTGTTCTCCTGCTTCCCAAGACTGGGCTTTCAGCAGCCAATGACATATGTAACGGAAGACACAGAGTCCCTCTCTGCAGTGGGCAGCAGCCACCATGGCAAAAAACGTTGGTAAATACACATGGTGCAGAGCACAAACCAAAAGTCAATACAAGAAGTCAACAGTGCGAGCCCTGGAGCATGAAATGCATGTACTTTCTTTTTGACTGGGGGATTCTGACATAAAGGTTTGCGTCCATCATGTCCAGTGCAGGGGATGAAATTGGCACTGGTCCACTAGCCAAATGCTGGTAGAATCTGTTTTGGGCTAGTAAATTTTTCCTTTAACTAGCCCTGCGGGCTTGTACAGAAGAAGGTAACATTTCAATAAGTACAGCAGGTGGGCAGGTGGAAAAGTCTGTGAGGCTAGGGGATTTTCCCAGTCACTAACTCTGCTGGCTGGTTGCAGCAAACCTAAATTTCTACTCCTACCAGTGAAACCATCCAGTCCCCTTTTAGTAAAAGGGGCAGGAAGGAATGCAGTGAAACCGTTCAAAACTTTCTGTATTCAAAGAATAGAGTCAAACTTTAAAGGTGATCCCCAGTCCATTTTGGGACCAGAAAGTACTGGGAGTAGTAGCCCCGGTTCTATTCTGAAACTGGGTCAAGTTCCATAGCCCTCTTGTGGAGGAGGGTTTGAACCTCATCCAGCAGGAGGGAAACATGTCCCAGAGGATATCTGTTTGGCAGTTTGGGGGTGTCACTGGAAGAAGAATAAGGAGTTCTAGGGCGTGTCTGTGCTGAACTACCACTAGGACCCAAGCACAGGTAGTGATCACCCTCCACTTTTTTAGAAAGAGGGAGATTCAGCCTCCCACCAATACTTCCTGAAGCGGTGAGGCTGGAGGAAGGGGAGGGGACACAGAGAGCCCCAGGGGCAGCAGGAGTGCCGATAATGGTCTGACTGTTTGTATGTCTGGCATGGGCACAGGGAGGCAGGTTTGATGCCTGGAAAGTAGAAGGTTGAGGTCTCTGGGGATGTCGCTGACCTCTAGAATATCCACGACCTGAGCATGTTTAATACATATCTTAGCACTGCTTCACAAACTGATGCATACTTTTCTGTTTTTCTTTTCAAAGAACTACACTTGTGGCTGCCCCAGTATGAACTGGGAGCCATAGGGAGTACTCAATGGATTGACCGTAAGGATGGGAACTAATGTGCATCACTTAGTACCACTTTTTGAGTCCTTGGCAGTTCAGGTTTTGAGCATACGCTACCTTTTTACTGCGTATAAACTTTGTGCCCATATCAGAATTGATGGAACACAAACCGAATGATGATGTGATCTTTTTGTCATATATTTACCATATTTTTATGTGTGGCTTGTCTCATAGAAAAAGACATATGAAATATAATGAACTAAAGGTTAATGACTACATAAATTAAGAGTACATATTTGCTTAATCTTATGCTATATTGTTTTTAACATGTTTTTATATTATATTTATGGTATGTATTCAATTTTATGTTGAGCACCACCACTTTCACATTGAGTACTAGCACTTTCAATGCACATTTTTAAAAAAATGCACTGTGCCTTTAAGGGTTCACTGATATAAGGAATAATCTGCAGTGTGTCCATTAACCTGTGAAAGAGCATCCTTGTGTGAAATGCATCAAGTAGTGATGACAGCGAGGGGGGGGGGTTCCAGCTGATGTGGTGTTTGCCATGAATGGCGTCTGTATACTGCTCTGCATATTTCAGTTTTGCACATTTCTGCACCAACAAAGAAGAGCTATCAGGGTAAACTGTCCCTTTCAACTGTATGTGAACAGTGAGTCTGAAGCAGGTATGGGTCATCCCTTCATGCTTCAACATATCTGCTATCAACCTAATCCTACTACTTAGCTCCTGGAAGAGAACATTTACCTCTGTTGGTTTGTTACTCTACAGTATGCCAGGACATCAGTACCTAGGTGTGGCATAATGCCTGACCTTGTTCAGTCACTGTTGATCAGCCTCTCCAGCTGGGGAGTTACTCTGTCTGCAGTCACCCATGAGAGACAATGAATGGATTCCCCACCTTGCCAGAGTAGCATGCTAGCCTTCTCATCCCTCTAACTATAAATCCACTTTTACTATGATGCACTTCTTTCTCCCCCCCAACCCGATTACATCCTCCCCTCTGAAACAGCCTCGCTAGATGATGCCACAACTGTAGGGGTAGAAACTTCTGCTTCCGTTGTGGAGCTGTTCCTCTGAACCAACTGTGCCAGTGGGGCAAATCAGTTCTGGGTTTGTATCCCTAGGGTACACCCAAGGCTGGTCCCATTCCCCCAGTGTGTGCCAGTTGAGGAAACAAAGATACAGTACCAGGATAAGCAATGGCCCTTGGAAGTTCAACAGAGATGGAAAAGGCATATAGTGCTTCCCCCCTCAGCACAGCAACACCACCAAGCCACCACAGTAGAATACTGCAAATCGCCACAATGGAACATGGGTACATATTCCCATTGTCACACATCTGGTGCTATACAGCAGAATGCCAGGCTTCCCAGGCACCATCGATCAGATCAGCTGCTCACACAGGTAGGAACTGCCAAGACTGGAACCCAAAGCACATGCACTACAGTCCATAATCAAGCCCTGAGTCAATGATGAGTGAGTATGGGGCAAGGTGCCAAGGAAGTCCAGAGGAATCCCCATGAAGCACTAGATATTGGACAGAAAAGAACCTGCCAACTCTGTAAAGGAAGCAGTAAAGTCCACTGAGAAGCATGGGGGCCACCAGTGATGTCAGCTGGTATCAGAATCAGTATCACAAGCAGAAGCAGTGGAGCAACCCAACACCAGTACTGTAATCAAGACCACAGCATGGAACCCAACAAAACCCAAGCAGGAAGAAGCAGTCCCACAGATAAACAGCTGTGCTAATAAGACCTAACACACAGAAACACTAAGAAGCATGAGCAGCATTGAAAGATATAGCAGAGAGTGTCACAGAAAGGCAAGCAGTCCACAGTAGCAGAGATAAGGACTAGAGTGCGAGTCCAACATAACACAAGGAAATGCTGCTGGTCCATCACTCTCACAGCAGACACAGCGAACTAGTGCGAGAGATAAACATGCAGTAACCAAGAAACCAGAGGCAATAGTCAAGGTCAAAGCAGTTTAAAACAAAGAAAAAAACACATGCTCACAGCCGCCGTTCAGTGCCAGTCCAGGTATCCCAACCCAATTCGGAAGACTACAACAGAAGGCACTCATGAAGATGTGCTAGAAAGCACCAAAAATTACTTTTATCTAAATGTAGTACAAAATTACAATACAAAGTGCATAATGCAAAAAGCTGATCAATTGGCAGACATTCAGTGCAAATCCACAACACCAAAATACATGAGATACACAAAGAGAACACCCCTGTGCTTTAAGTTTTGGACCCCCTGGCAGAGAGCTGTTGGTGTCTCTTACATTTTTTTTTTGGTGTTGTGGATTTGCACTGAATGTCTTCCAACTGATCAGATTTTGCACTATGCACTCTGAGTTGTCGTTTTGTACTATGTTTGAATAATTTAGTTTTTGGCACTTTCCAGCATGTCTCTGTGAGAGCCTTCCATCTTTTTGCAATAGTCAAAGCCAGCAGCCAGGAACTAAATGACCACACTCTGAAAGCAGCACTGGAACCTCTTAAGCTCAGTTAATTTATTGGCCAAGGTCTACCGGAAATGGGTACATCTGTAAAGGAAAAAAGATGAATGAAAGTACGTGGGACTTTACTATGTAAAATAAAGGAAGATGCAACAATGAGAACTCAGTCTATAGCAGTTATCTCCAACGCTGATATTCGAGAGAAGTCAGACTAGGAAAAGAGTTACAGGTGATATTATAGGCTAGGTGGCAGAGCCCACCCGAGAAGCGTTTCCACTTAATCTGCTAAAGGTAACACATGTTTTTTTTCCAGTACATTAAGAGCTCAAAACAGGGCCCTAAAGGTTTATAAATGTGTAAGAAAGATGTATTAGAAAAATGTTGCTGCAATGCAAAAAATGAATAAATTAAACCAGTTTGAAGAGCAACTTCTCCAATACAAAATATTTTTTTTCAGAATAGTCCAATATTCAGTGCTCCTAATAAAGATGAATAACAACCTATGTTACTCACTATTTATGAAATACTTCACCTCAGCACTTGGATTTAGTCCAGCTCTAGAAATACTTTAAAGGAGAACTGTGCTGAGCCTGTAAGTCATTTTTTTCTAATAGAAGCTGTTTTTAAGTACTGGTTAAAATGCTGTTATTGTTCCAGCTATACAGGCCTTTTAGTAACCTCAGTGGGTGTTTATGTTTTACGTCTGGTGGTAAGTGCCATCTTGGAACTGTATGATGTAGATTATGTCCCAAACAACCTCAGAGTTCTATAGTAGAAAAGAAATGCATTGTGCCAACAGAAGAGTAGAACAGTGCCATAAATTACATCATACAGTTCTGAAATGGTTCTTACCAGGGGCATGCAAATCAGAAATATACACTAGGATAACTAAAAGGCCTGGATAACTAGAGCAATAACAGTATTTGAACCAGTGTTTAAAAAACAGCTTCTACTGGGGAACATTACCTATAGATCCAGTGCAGTTCTCCTTTAACTCACCAAAAAGAGCATCTACTAAATGAAGAGAGCCTCTGTAACTATAAGTGCATAACGGGGCTTAAGACAGTTAAGTGCATATGATAAAATTGAAGGCTGTTTTAAGCAGTTAAATTCAGTTGTCTGATGTGTGTGTTAACTTAAGAGACTGCAATAAACTTTAAATAAAAAACATGAGTAAAATATTACCTGACAAACCTATCTGGAGCAGTTACCATAATGCATGGTTAGTATTTAACAAGCCAGGTTTTTAATCATGTTATGTAAAAATATTTACTACAGTAAATAAAAAAAATAATTTTTTCTTATAGTGAGTTACCTTCGATCTTTCTTCTGCTGTAGTTGCCTTCTCAAAGCACACAGTGAGAGCCATGAGTAAGCTCACAAACAGATTGTTTAAGCTGAAAACCTCTGCCGCAATGGACCACTGCCATGTTAACCGAGAAAATGCAAACACCCCAGCAGCAAGGATCCCTCCAGCATATGAGGCAGAAAGTCTGCAAATACAGATAACAAAAATCTCTTACACTGCAGTATAAAAGTACATTTCATACAGCAAGAAAAATATGCATGCAAGAGAGCTCCAAGTCAACAGTTATACTTTACAGCTAGTACTTTGTGCAATTTGTTTGAGTAAAAAAAAAGTACAATTGGCAGTGCCACAATTTTACTAATCATCTGGACTGGCTAAGTACACAAGTATATTTACACAAATTGTGTAAAACACAGTAATGTGACTATGGTATGCCAGTCTGCAAGGCATTACCAATGCCACAGTGTCAATACACATCCTTCACAGACGAAGCAAGGCAGTGACTCTTGCAGCTGTCTCAGATTATGCACGGACAGGCCTAACCAAGGTAAGAAAAACTACTTGGTACAAAATTGTAGGGAAATAAAATATAAAAAAAAATGCTGGTATAGCCTGGACCATGTTACCGGGGGTAACATGTCATGTTACTATGTGCGAGACGTGGGCTTGAGCTGAAAGTCAAACTCTCTGACTAGAAAATGTGGAGGTAGATTTCTCAGACTATAGTGGGAGGGTGCTACTCCTCCAACTGCAACAGTAACTCCCTTCCAGTCCGATGAGAGCAGTCTAACATCACAGGTTCCCTTTTAACTTAGCCCTTCACTACAGGATGAACAATTCAATTCCATGAAAATGGAAGTGGAAGGAAAATGGAAAAACACCATCCGCAGGATAATAACCCCGTGTCTCTTGGGCCATGTGCTTTCCCCAACCACACCAGCAGTTATGACAAGGTGGCACAACTGGATGCCAGGGCTGGGAAATGCCAGGTAACAGCTGGATGGGGGTGCCCACTGAAAGGAAGCATAACTAAATTGATAAAAATGTACTTTGTCATGATCCAGGGTTTTGTACCACTCTGTACATCTTTACAACTTTTTGCTATCACTGTGGATGTCACAATAACATCATACGACAATAAATCAAGATAATTACCACCGATGATAATTTGTCATTATAAAAAACAATATCATGATTATTGTGCAGCATGATATACTGTGCTACACATCGAAAAAAACAACATCATGATTATCGTGCAGCATGATATACTGTGCTAAGCATCTTAACTTGCTGCTCCAGCAGTGTTTCCCTCTCCAGGTGCAACCATGAACCCCAATTCCCCCCCTTCCTCAAATAAGATTTTTACTGTTTTTTGCTAAAATTAAAAAATGCTGCAGACTACTGTGATAATGAAAATATTGTGATTTTTTACACTATTGTAGTACTAAAAAATGTGATACTGTGACACTCCTAGTTATTACAGTAGACCTACTATGCAAGTAATGATGAGGCACATATAGACGTTCTCTGAAGCTTTTCTGTCTTTTTCATTTTTCTTTCGTACAAGGTACAGAAGGTATTCTGAGACACAGTAATACCATAAAAATGTCAGATAATTTAGAACACACAAACACAGAATGACTTTTTGTTTTTTTTTTAAGCACGACATTGTTTGTACCACCTCCGCAGACCTGGCAGGGGCTACAACCCCCCCCCCCCCTCGAAGGAGTACATCCTCCGGCCATTCATGGGTCCTGCAGGGTCCTGGTATTTTCCTCTGTCCCCTCCCCAAGCCCTCACCTGTGCAATGGGCGAGCAGCTGTCTCTCACTCTCCACGGAGGCAAGCCACACCTCGACATGGGGACGAACTCTCTTGTTGTGCTGAGGCATGCAGCACAACGCCCCCCCACCCCAAGCGGAAGGAGAGCAATCCTCTGACATTCAATACTTACCTCACCTGCCGACCCCCAAATGACCCAGATCCGTTCCCAAACCCGGTCCCCAGCATGGCACGAGGTGTGGCGTCCAGCACCTCAACCCTCAATGCCACCGGGCCAGCCTTTACACAGAATGACATTTGAAAGATTTGATTACCATGCATAGTATATATCACCAAATTTTGTTGATAGAAGTCATTTTCAGCTTCTTGTGAAAGAGGATCATATTAAAAACCCCAATCAGTGCATGATATGATAATGTTTTACCTCTACATTTTTATTCTACTTCAGAGTATCGTCGAGGTTCAGATCAGGAAGCATAGGAAAATCAGGAGCAGTTATAAAATTTGCAAGTAGCTTTTTATTATCAATAACAGTAAAATAAAAAATAAAATTGCTCAGTATATTTACAAAGGTAATACAAACAGAGAAAATAAAGTCCTTAGTAAACTTCAGGAATCTCAGAACTTGTCTGCAATGGGATGGAGCCATATCTGAGAATGCCTTCGCCATGGCAGTGTTTTAATCAGCACTACAGCAATATGGAAAGATCTGCACCTAAAGGATGCTATGACCTCTCCTAAGAACTTCCTAAACTTCCCTACCCACCTAGGGCAGGCCACATTTTTAATTTTTCTTACTGCTGGATTCTGAAACAGTAAAATCTCTTAGAAAACTTAACTGTAGTACTAGGGTTGGTCCTGATGGCTTAGAAATGTGCTTGGTGAAACTTGCCCAAAGACAACTGCCCCCCATGTAAGTTGTTCAACATGTCCCTAACCTCACAAACTCTACCTAAAAAGTAGAAACCAGCTACAGTTGTACCTGTTTTTAAAGGCAGTGACAAGGACCTCACTGATAACTATTGCCCAATTTCATTACTTTCTGCGCTGACCAACTTACTAGACAGAACTGTGTTTGACCAACCTTTTCTTTACCTCAGTAAATATTAAGTTCTATGCCCAAAGCAGCATGGTTTCAGACAATACCACAGCATCATACTGCCTATTTAAAGGGACACTATCAGTTTTTTGTTGTTTTTTTCAGTGCCCTGGCAAAAGGATTGTTTTACTACTACACAGCAATAGCTTACCCTCGTGAAGTGACAGCAGGACTAAAAATCTTAATTCAGCCTTTGTTTACAAATATTTTAATGTTTTCCCCAACCCAACTGAGACTGAGGTGATGGCCACTAGGAAGACTGTCTTCCAACTGACAAACTTCAACTCTGCAGAGGCCATAGGCTCAAAAGGGAGGGTCCATGAGCTTGGCTATGCAGATGTTCAGGTCCCAGGGAGAGACAGGTTCCCTCACTGGTGGATACAAATGCAAGATGCCTTTGAAAAATCTCTTGACAATAGGGTGAGAAGCTATTGTTCTATACTTACCTGCTGATACACAGGCAGAAATAGCAGCCAGGTGAACCTTTAGGGTAGCGGGTCTGAGTCCCACAGCCTGAAGGGGTACCAAATAGTCAGGCAGTGAAGGCAGATCTGCTTGAAGGGGGTCGATTTGCCTTGGGGCACACCACAGGGAAAATCTTTTCCACTTGGAGGCATATGTTTCCCTAGTGGCAGGCTTCCTGGAGAACATAAGGACCCTGAGGACCTGGTCTGAAAAGTGAAATTAGAGTACTCTAACTCCTCAAGAACCAAGATTTGAGGCTTAGAGACTTGAGGTTCAGATATGTCACTTTGCCCTGAGATGTGGACACAAGGTTGTGCCTCAGGGGGAGCTGAATAGGCTGTCTGATAGACAGGGCCAGGAGCAGGGAATATCAAGGCTGCCTGGCCCAGTCTGGAGCTACCAGGATCATGGATGCAGGCTGACTCCTCAGCTTCAGGAGGACTCGAAAGTGCAAAGGAAATGGAGGAAAGGCATACAGAAACATCTCTGTCCAGTCAAGGAACAAAACCCCCATGGGGACTGTACCCACTGCCGGAGGCCTGCAACAGTAGTCAAAGCTGGAAATTGTCCTTAGCTGCGAACAAGTCTATCTATGGTGTGCCCCATCACCTAAAGATTGTGAGCAACACCTTCCTGTTGAGGTTCCATTCATGGTGGCTATGGCAGATCCTGCTGAAGTAATCTGCCAGAGCACCATCCTTTTCTGGGAGGTGGATTGCTGGGAGGTGGACCTCTAGTGAGTAAGCCAGACTCCATAGTTTCATGGTTTCTGTACATGGGTTGGAGGAGGACCTTGTGCCCCCTTGCTTGTTGATGTAATACATAGCGGTGGTGTTGTCTGTTCTCAGATGGACATACTACCCCTTGACATGTGGTGCAAATGCCTGGACAGCTAGGAGCACTGCTCTTAGCTCCAGCAGGTTTATATGCTCCCTGGACTCCCGAGGAGACCAGACACTATTTACTGTTAGGTTCCCCAGGTGGACACCCCTGCCCAGCACAGAGGCATCTGTTGTCAGGACAGCAGTGGGAGTTTGTACCTGGAATGGTATTGCCCTCCTTGAGGTTGTTTCTTTCCACCAGTCCAGGGCTTGTAGTAGTGTTCTTGTGACTGGTATCAGCCAGGACAGAGGGTGTCGCTTTTGTGACCAATGGAACCTTAAGTGGAACAGAATATCCCTGACCTGAAACCTTGCACCTGGCTCTACTGCTGTGGTGGAGGCCATGTGTTCAAGAAGCTTAAGGAAGTGTCTTGCTAGCCTGGGCTGACCTATGACAAAGGAATTTGCCAGCCCTACAAAGTTCACTACCCTTTCCTGGGGCAGGAATGTTTTGCCCTGCCAGGCATCCAGCTCTGTGCCTATGAACTCCAGTAGCTGCACTGGTTCTGTCTGTGACTTCTGCACATTGATGAGGAACCCTAGTCCCCCTAGAGTGCACTGTGTAAGGTGGAAGGAGTTCCTGACCTGCTGATGGGACTTCCTGACGACCAGCCAGTCCTCTAGGTAAGGAAAAAATATAACCCCCCTGCCTTCTGAGACGTGCTGACATCATGGCTAGACACTGTGAATACATTGCGGGCAGAGAAGAGGCCAAAGGGGAGGGCTGTGAACTGGTAGTGACCAGGGGGCAGCCTGAAATGCAGGCTCTTGCTGTGGCTGGGCCTGATGGTAATGTGAAAGTAGGCATCCCTCAATTCCAGAGATGCCAGCCAGTCTCCCTGCTGCAGGGATGGGATGACTGTGGACAGGATGACCATCTTGAACTTGATTGTATCCAGATGTTTGTTCAGGAATCTGAGATCCAGAATGGGTCACCATCGCCTATTTTTGTTGTGGGTCAGGAAGTACCCTGAGTAAAGGTCTTTTCCCCACTGGGAAGGAGGTACTTTTTCCACTGCATTTGCTTGCAGAAGCTTTGTGACCTCTAGCTCCAAGACAATTCTTTCTGATGGGGAGTGAGAATGGAAGTGTCCGTTTACAGACAGAGATGGAAATCTTTTGAACTGCAGGTTAAGACCTTGGCCCACCATGACCAGGACCCACTTGTCTGTGGTGATGTGCTTCCAGTCCTGGAAGAAATGGGCCAGTCTTTCTCCCAACGGCAGAAGACTGGAAACCTGGGCACACATATTAAGGATTTCGTTTGGCCTGAGCCCTACAGGTCAATGACTGGTCCACTCTTCTGGCACCCCTTCTTCCTCTGCCCTTGAAGAAACCTCTCATCTGAGAGTAGTCGTGGGGCATGGGGTAGAAGGCTCAAAGGTAATAGCCTCTACCTCCCCCTCCATGAAGCCTGTATGAAGTAGAGGCCTTTTCTCTAAGAATTACTCTTGTAAGTGGCCTTGTATTCTTCCACTTTTTTCATGTAAGCCTCTGTCTTGTCACTAAAAAAGGAGTTATTTTCGTAGAGAAATCCATGGCATTTGTCTGGGTATCCTGCAACAGACTGGTTGTTCTAAGCCAAGCATACCTCCTTAGGAAGACTGCATGTCCAGGAACTCTGGATGCAGTGTCACTGGCATCAGCTGTCATACGAAACTGGCACTTTGTGGCATCCAGTGCAGACCTGGCTATATCTGCTAGGTCCTGAACCTGCTCCCCATGGAGGATGTCACAGATAGCCAGCTCTACATTCCATAGTGCTTTCTGGTACTGTACTGTGTATGCCATGTATGCGATCTGCCTCAGAAGCAGGGAGGCAATTGTGTATATCCCCCCCCCCAAAAAAATACTGTCCAACTTTCTGAAATCCTTCTCCAGAGGCTGGGAAGAGAGGGGAGCTTTGGCCTCATTATAGGCAGCTGCTTGAACGATCCCTTCATGGTCAGGGTGAGTGTAGAGGTAGTCAGTGCCTTGTTTATCAAGCTGGTACTTCTTATCTATCTTTTTGTCTATACCTGGAATACAGGTAGGGGTTTGGAGAAACTTGTAGGTTGCTTTCTTCAGAGACTTGTGTACTGGCAAAAGTAACCTCTTAGTGGGAGTTAATCCCATCATATCAAGGAAGTCGGCTTCCTCCTCATCCTCCCCAGACATCTGAGTGGAGACAGCAAAGGTGCTCACCATTTGCTTGACGAAGGAGAAATGTGAGTAACAGTCCTCTGGTGCCCAGAGAAGAGAATCGTCCAGCTCAATAGACTCTCCTTCCTCATCCTCTCCTTCATAATAAAACTCCTCCTCCTGGTCGGTAGGAACCTGGAGAGGGGCCAGAGGTTGAGAGGGAACCAGGAATCCCATCACAGATCCCATGGCCTGGAACACCTGAAAAAGATGCCAGGCCTTTGTCATGTGCTTCTGAGAGGGAGAGGTACTGTGTCTGCTGTTGTCTCCCTTTGATCTTCGGCAGGAGGGACAATGACATGCTTTTCTTTTTGTTTCTTTTTAACAGGACTTGAATCTGAAGCCTGCTCTGCAGATCTTTTTTGTTTTCAGAGGATTCTTCAGAGTGGTCCTTCGAGGGTTTCTTACACTGAGAGGAACCCTCGTCGGACTGTGTAGGTGACTCAGAGACAGACTGAGAAGCCATGAGTTCCTCAAGTATTTTAGTTCATTTTTTGACTGCCTTTAAGCAGAACTTACTACACAGCTAACAGTTTTCAAAAATATGATCAAGACCTAAACATTTCCAACACAACTTGTCTTGTGTTGCCTTAGACAGAAGAGTAAGGCATTTATCACAATTTTTAAAATCAGTAGGTCCTGTTTTCTTTTTGGGCTTGTCTGTCATGCCAAACCAAGAACAGAGTACCCAGAGAAATTAATATCCCCCTAGGGAAAACACAAGTTATTTAAAATAAAAGCAGTAACAAAGTAAATGAAAAAAAATTGCCTCAGTTCCTTGGGAGGGGAACCGAGAGGAAAACCCTCAAAAACAGTACCAGAAAGGAAAAAATTTAAAAGTTTACCTCAAAATGACGTAAAAAATGACAGTTAAAATCAAATAAAAATGAAAATAAAGAAAGAGTCCTCCGGCTCCCCGAACCACGTGGAACCAGAGAAAACTCACTAAACTGAACTATAACCCCCACAAAATACTAAAAATAAATATAAAGATAGGGCAGAGACTACAAAAAGTACTAAAAGATGAAGAGTAATATACTTATTTTTGACACAAGAACGCTTCAAGTGAATTGCTGAAGACAAGTCTTCGGAGCAAATTGCTAGTGCAGGTGGAGAAAAGGATCTGATGTTATGCTGTAGAGCACAGCACCATCCAGAGGGCAGAGATTTGAACTGTGTTCTAAATTCCTTTGCACATGCTCGGGGGCAGATTCTCCAGCAAGGCTTACTGCATATGTTAAGCACAATGAGGGATTCCAGGGGTCTGAATGTATTTTATTTATACAGCTTCAAAAAAGTCATACTTGCCAAAGTACGAGTTTATGGGCGCTACAGCGCCATGTTGAACATGAACTCATGAACTCACCTAAGAAGCAGTCCACTCAAGTTTAAGTCAAGTCGGGGAAAAGATTAAAGTATTTGTTAACAAAGGTTGAATTAACCTTTTTAGTTCAGTGTCACTTCATAAGGGTAAGCTATTGCTATATAATGCTAAAACAACCCTTTTGCCGGGGCACTAAAAAAAAAAATCAGCTAAAAGCTAACAGTGTCCCTTTAACAATGACGGATTATCTCCACAAAGCGCCAGACACTGGCTATTATGATGCTGTGAGCTTTAAAGACCTGATCACCTTCTGACCTGGTCAGCCACCAGAGCTTGTAAACCAAACTAGCCAGGCTGGGCTACACTCACAAGAAAAAAATACTCACTATAATGCTGTTTCTTCAAGACAGTGTATTTGTAAGTCATACAAACTGTAACACCTCAGCACTGAGGTGTTGCCCCAGAGGTGGAACTAAATCAGCAGTGCATCATAGTGGTGAATGTTTTGACATAGTTTATATTTTTTATTCCATTTTAGACTGCCCCTTATCAAGTGACTTGTATTATACCATTCTTTCCCAATTCTGAGTCTGCTTTAGCACATTTTTCATAGTTGAAATAATAAAAAGAGCGCTCCTTTTGATATGGCTCAGACCAGGTGTTTGTCAGTATTCTCAGCTGTTTCAGCACACCTGTTGTCCCATAAAATCAGAGAGCAGTGTCTGCTATATGCTAGTTCATTATAGTCACAAGAAAAGTGACAGTAAACACTGGGTGTTCAAAGTTAACTGAGCATACTGATGAAAACCTAGTCTGGTCTGAGCCATATTAAATGGAGTGCTCCTTTTTTCATTTCAACTGTAAAAATAAAAGCAGTAAAGCACACTCAGTATAGGGAAAAAAGAGCACTATATAAGGAGATAAGAGGCAATCTAAAATAAAATAAGTATTGGTCAAAATGTTCACAACTATCATGCACTGCTGCTTTAAACTCTGTAGTGTGGTTATGCCCCCCCCCACCTTAATATTCCAATGGCAGATTTACAGCTGAAGGTTAAAGAGAGTAGTGACCACTCATTAAACCAATGCTACTATACTAAGAACTGTAAATGTAATAAGGAATGACCAATAACTATATGAAAAAATTATAAAAGCTGCAACGTTTTAAACTGTTAAATGTTTAAGTAAGAACATTAAAAAAACAAATTATCTGACTTGACCAAAAATAATCTTTTTATGCAGGTTCCAGAGGGGGAGCTTGGTGGGGCTTGAATGACTCACACCCTCTAGAATAAACATCATTATTACAATGAGTATTTTTATTTTCTAGCAACATGAGTGTATTTGTAGTCTCATATATATTGCAGACTTCAGGCAGTACTTAAGAAACAGAGTCTAGAAACTATGGAAGCAAAAGGTTCTGAAGCACAGACGTACTATAGCAAGCATCCCTTCTAAGTTGGATGTGCAGACAGCAAGCTGCACATCCAAGAAGGTGTTTACTGAAGACTGCAGAAGCCATGTGCAGCTCTGACAAGGGTATATCCTTTAATGCTGCCACTGTGGCAGATGTATCTCTGGTGGAATGTGCACTTAAACCCTTTGGTGGCTTCCTTCCGTACAATATGATGACAGAAAAGGCCCAGCAGCCCATCTTGTCTGCCCTATCCAGCCTAATACATGTGTAATTGCCCTACTGACCACCTACCGCTTGAGTCCTGCCTTACTCTATCATCTCATGTTCTTATCAGGCCCCTGTGCATGTCTTTCTTTGAATGTCCCACTGCTTTAGCATATAGTACCTCACTCAGCAGACTGATCCGTCTGTCCACCACTCTTTGTGTGAAAAAGTAATTTATTTTTCCTGAACTCTTTGGCACTCCTCTTGTCACCTCCCTACCCTCCAAGTAATATCAGCTTTACTATAGAAAATTCAATGCATAAGACAATCTAACAAGATTGTCTTGTTCGCAGTAGCCTTATCTTGTACTATCAGTGACACACAGTTGACTGTTTTCAGTTGTAGACTGCTCAGTCATTTTCATGTTAAAACTTAAAACCCCTTTTGATGTCAAGGCTATGAAGTTTCTCCTTGTCTACACTGTTGTGAAGCTTTAGAAACAACACAGGCAATAGTGCCAATTGATTCATGTGAAATGGGGAAACCACTTTAGGAAGACACTTAACATTTGTTCAAAGCATGAACTTATCCCTGAAGAAAACCATAAAATTGGGATCTGTACACAGTGCTTGCAACTCACTGACCGTTCTTGCAAAAGTAATAGCTACTAAAAAGCTGCCATGAAGCAAGATTGCAAGCCTTGGGCCTTTTTTCCCTAGAATACAGACAATTACGAGGGGATTTATGCTTGATATATAAAGCCACCGGAGACTTGCTTCTCTTTGAAACTCTGGGCCTGCTAAAGAATAATTCTCAGACCCACACACATACACATAGTGTTAAACTTAAGAGGGGTAAATTTTAATACTCAAAAAAGGAATAAATGGTTCACTCAAAGGGTAGTTACTCAATGGAATGCCCTGCCAAGGGAGATAGTGGAGAGTGATAATATGGAATCATTTAAAAAACAATTAGACAATTATATGAGAAGTAAAAAATATCATATCTTCAACAGCAATTATTCCACCATGTTGGTGGCGAGCTCTTTAAGGGTATTCTGCTTCCTGAGCCCATATCACTCTATGAATCTATGAAAGCTTTGTTTTCTAGGTTAAATAGCTGAGCTCCGATGAAAACATAGCCTCAAAGGAAGGATTCATCAATTGTAGAAAAACTAAGTTTAAATCCATGGTGGGACTGGCTCCTCCATAGGACGATACAGATGATTTAGGCCTTTGAAAAATATTTTAAACACTGGGTGACTTGCAAAGTTGTGTTTCCCTACCTGCAGATGTAAAAGCAGAAATGGCTTCTAAATGTACCTTAAGAGTACAGGATTTTAGGCTGAGAGACCTTAGATGTACCAAATAGTCCCAAATCACTGATATTTCTGCAGTTTTTGTAAAAACATGACAGGAGTCACACCAATTACTGAATGTTTGCCATTTTGAAGTATGCATTTTCCCAGCTGCTGGCTTCCTAGCAACTTTCAGAACTTCCACTGCCTGTATTGAGAGGTTCAAGTCAGAATATTCTAACTCTTCAAGAACCATGCTCTCAAATGAAGGGATCTGAGGTCTGTGTGATACACCCTGCCCTGGGACAGAGTCAATATCTGCATTATCTGTGACACTGTCAGCATCAATGTACACCATGACAGCCTTTTCCAGTCTGGTGCTATTAGAATCATTGTAGCAGTTTCTCTTCTTAGTAAGCAATAAGACATGACAGGGTGTGTGTTGAACAGATATTACCGCACTCCCAGGGGCACAGTAAGGCAAGAGGCCACCAGCCGAGTGTCTTCAGCCCCTGGAAGTGCAGTAATTTCTATTCAACACACACCCTGGAGTGTCTTATTGCACTTATAAAATGGGCACCTTTCTTATCTTATAAAAGTTTAGACAAAAATGTATGTTTATATGTAGAAAAAAATATGATTTAATTGTTAATATATGAGAAAATAGTCCTTCCGCCTATTTAAAAGTGACATCATTATGTAGTTGTGAGTGGTACTACTGATTTAATTTTGTTGCACTACCCCAGTGCTCGTGTGTACTCAGTTTTTTTTCTGGTTGCTTTTATTTATTTATTTTTTAATAGGAACAAGCTCAAACTGGGGAACTAAATCTAAGGGATGCTGAGCGGGGGAAAATCCGATTGGTGCCATGCCCTATTATTTGAATGCGGTCCGGTGACCGTTTCTGTAGGCACTCAAAACTCCCAGCCCATACGGAGCTCAGGCTGCGGTATGCTCCGTGCGCGTGGGAGTATTCGTGAAAGACAGCCGGTGTGGTGTGGGAGGCACTGATTGAAGCGCCCCATTCTTTTATTACTTGCAGGTTTTGCTACGGTCCGTTTTGGTTTTTTTTTTTTCTACTAAGAAAAATTAAGAGCGAGTGGCTCTAAATCTTCAGTGATCTGCTATGCTGCTAAAACAATGGCGGCTTTTAAAAAACGAACGTTCCATGCTTAGCTCTGTACATTCCATTTAGTGGCATTGATTTCTTTGCCTGCACTTTTTCCCCCTATGTGCAATACATATATGGCACTGCTTCTCTAGCCAATCAAAATTCTTTATTTGCTATGCCCATTTTATAAATTTCAATAACACCCTGAATTAGTAGGAAGCAGTATAGCGCAGTGGTTTAAGACTCTGAGCTGCAAATCTGGTGACATCCAGCAGACCAGACCTGGGTTTGAATCCCACAGCTTCCACTTGCATACTGTGTGACCCTGAGCAAGTCACTTAACTTCCCTGTGCTCCCAGGTTGCTCCTGCAAAAAAGCTTTCAGCTTAGTGTGCTACTCCTAGTTAAACAACTAAATAAAAATAAAAAATAATAGTAGAAATGGAGAGCATGCATACAGGAGCTTGTTTCCCCAGGAAAGAGCTGGTGTATCGCTGGACACAATCCCCACTGAGGGAAGCCTCCAGCAGAACTGGGGCAGCATTCTGTTTTCCCATGATGCAAACAGATCTATCTTTGGTACTGTCCATCACTAAAATACTCACTTTAGAACCCCTTGGTTCAGAGACCACTCGTAAGTTACCTGCGTCATTCTGCATAATGAATCTGCTAGTACATTATCCTTCCCTGCTAGGTATACTGCAGAGAGGTTCGCATTTCAGCCGTAAGCCAAGTTCTAGGTCATCATCAAATCTGTACAAAATGTGGATGACCTGGTGCCTCCCTTGTTCTTTGTGTAACACACAGTATCTGTACTGTCTGTCTTTATCAGAACTGTTTAGTCCTACAACAGGGAGGAGAAGGTTTTCAAGGAAAGCAGCCCTGCTCTGAGTTTCAGAAAGTTTACATGTTCTTTTCTTTCTTGAGGGGTCCAAATTCCATTTACTGATTTCCCCTCCAGATATTCTCCTCATCCTAGAAGGAATGTATCTTTGATCAAAACCCTTGTAGGCAGAGGCAGAAGAAAGGGAATACCCTCTCTGAGGTTGCCTGTTCCTTTCCACGACTCCAGTGCGTGTACCAACCTGCTTGATACTGGTACTTGCTGGTACAATGGTGCACTCCTTTGACGCCAGTGCCTTCTGAAGTGGTGCTGGATGTTCCTTATTTGTAGTCTGGCTGATGTCATTACTGTTGTGGCAGAAGCCATGCAGCTCAGAATTCCTGTCTTGCTTGACCTGACTTTGACAGAGAGTCAAAACAGAGACTAATCCAGGCCTCATTTCTATCACTCATCGACTATGCAGATTTCCTATATGGCCACTGTACTATTTCCTACTTAAGTAAACTGGATACCTTGTACCATAGAGCTCTAAGATTCATCACAGATCTTCCTTTCAACACTCATCATTGCTCTCTCTATGCTGCAGTTGGTTGGACATCCTTACACCTCAGGAGGAACAAAAATGCTGCTTTATGGATTTACAAAGCTCTGTCTAACAATCTTCCATCCTATATTTCAGATTGCTTTACACTGGCTACAGCTAGGTCATATGCCTAAGAAGCAACAGCTTCATCCTTTGAAGATACCAAAAGCCTGTACCCGGCATGGGAGATCCGCACTCAGTTACTCTCTAGCATTTGCTTGGAATTCTCTGCAGAAGACCCTAAAGTTGACCACCTTCATACCTATAGCATCCTTTAAAAGCTATACACAAGTCTCTTCCCAAGATATGCAACTGCTTTCAAAGGCCTAGTCCAATCACACCCATTTCCATTCTTTTTTTCTCTTTTCTATGCAGCCTTGCTACACCATTGCCACAACATCTTCTGCAACTCCTTGCACTTACCTTTCCTATTCACCCATTACTAGTTGATTGAGTGCCTATCCAATTACATCCCACCAGACCCCATGTCTTCTTTTTCAGAGGTTACTTCAACAATCCCAACACTTTACCACTTTTCAGTCAAAACTGTCTGATTTAGTCTGCTCTGGAGCCCGAAATCACTGGCTACCTTGCTTGTAAATATGTTTATATTATTGCATCTGTTCATTTAGAAAGTTTTTTTTGTATATGTCTGTTATTGTACCTTCATTTGTTTTTCGACCTATCAGGTCCATCTTGTAAATGAGCTTTGCTCAATGATGTCCGCCTGAATAAATAAAGATTTTGATTGACTGATCGAATGACCTGCTTGGAATGTGTCTGCACACTGAGTAAAAGTTTCTGCCCTTTGCCTAGTTCTGTGTTCATGCACAGATACATAAGATACATAGAAATTGTCAGTGGATAAGGACCGTTATGCTGCCCATAAGCCCTATACTTGTATGCAGTCACTGACCCTAAGTGATCAATGGCTTTTCATCAACTCTGCACATATGAACTCCAGAATCTCTCTGGTTTCTAAGTGCATCATTTTTCAGTTTAGGAGGAATTCCAATCTCTATATGGTGCTCCACACGGTAAGAATTCAGCATACTGCTTCAGCTTTTGTTTTCTTCACACACAAGCCAGTTGTCTAAATAGGAAGATACCACTACACCCTGCCTGTGCAGGAAAGCTGCCACCACTGACCAACCCTTTTTGAATACTCTGTGGGTGCTGTGGTCAGACAATTTAGTTACTTACCAGCAGCAGTAGATCTTTGAGAGAATCTCCTCCATACAGTCACACCTCTGGAACTGTAAACCACTGTGGTATCACCACAACTCAGAAACATGTAACTAGCTAGGGCAGTCTGTACTGACCTACATCGGTGCAGCCTACATGACACAGACTGTCCCATAACTCCTCAGTTTCCCACAAGGAAGCAAGCTTGCAGCTGTACCACACCAACACAAATGGCAGATCAGAACCCCGATCTAACTGATGGGAGAGGCAGCTGTTCGGGGGGGAAAAATGTTTGAAAAGGCACAGCATTAGAAAAGGCCAAGTATGTACTAATGGGTACACTTACAAAAGTATGCCACATGACCTACAGGAGGGAGAAGGTAGGAGGGTGAGCCGTGGCTCTATGGAGAAGAGTCCACTGAAGATATACTGTTACTGGTAAGTAACTGAACTATCTTCTTCGAGGTCATCTCCCTCCATAGAATCACATCTTTGGAATAATTCTGAAACGGTACAAGACAACAGAGCAGGAAGAAGGCCGCACAGCAGGAATAAAGACCCTTAAGACAGCAGACCTTGATGGATGACACAGCCAAAGACCACTGTCAATGGTATACCAGACTTAGACTGTAGTGTTTAGTGAGAGTACAGACACAACTTCATATGCTGACAGAGCATATATCAGCTGCTGAGACTTGATGAAATTAAGCAACAGAAGTAGTCATGCCATGGGTGACAGGATGACACACCCATACTTAGGACTGGGAAGCTCCTTACCACATTTCTAGTAACAAAAAGAAATGCAGGGTGCCAACCAGTGGGAAAGGCACTATTTAGAGACAGAGTACCCACCATCCTGGAACAAATCAAACAAAAAGCTGGAAATACTTTTTTGCATTCCTTTATGTGGTCCAAGCAGATGCATAAAGCCCCGTGGGCATCAAGTGAATGCAGGATAAGTTCTCCTGCATTCTGAGGAGAAGGAAAAAATAAAAGAAGTTGGACAGACTGTTTTAATATGAACTTGGAAACCATATTAAGAAGGAATCTAGGATAGGTACATAATGAAACCTAATCCTGGTGCAAAACAAGGCACGGTAGACCTGCAAGAAAAAATTACTCACCATAGTAATCTTGTTTCTTCAAAGGGATCACTCATTATGATTAAACTGATGCAGTCAGCCTCCTGTGTTGAACTGCCTGGAGAGATGGAATTATATGCAAATTATGGAACTTTCAATTGGGCTCATGCTACTTTCAAACTGGTGCCCTAGCAACTGCTGCACTCTGAGTGCTTCAGATTCTTACAGAGCCTAACTGGGTATAAGATCCACTAGTTAAAACTAATAACATTAAAAAATAATATTTTGTCCTTTCAAGTCAAACATCCTTAACAAACAAACCTAAGAAACTCAAGACCACCTGGACACCAACTGGTCAAACAAAGTGAGTCGCTACCTTAACCTATATAGGAAAAAAAACTCAATGCAGGGATGCAGAGCAACATTTATAGGTTCTAGCAGGGGAGGCGGGGTGGGGGTCTTTAATCATAATGAGTGATCCCTTTAAAGAAACAAGATTACTATGGTGAGTATTTTTTTCTTCTAACCCCAGGAATCACTCATTAAACTGATGCAGATTACCAAGCAGTACCTTTGGAGGTTGGGCAGAGAACCTATTTTGGAAACAAGATCTGCAGTACCGCTGTACCAAACCTAGCATCACCTCTGGATTGCAAGTCCACACTGTAATGCTTTGTGAAGGTGTGTACAGTTTTCCATGTAGCTGCTTTGCAGATTTCTAGTAGTGGAATTTCTCTTGAAGCTGCCATTGAAGCAGCTGTGCCCCTGGTGGCGTGTGTTCTCAGGCCCAGGGGTGCCTGTTTGCCCACCTTACTATAACAAAACTGCATACATGCCACTATCCAGTGAGCAATTGTATGTTTTGTGGCAGCTCTGCCCTTACCAACTTCACCATAGGTGAGAAAGGGCTGTGTTTAACTTGATCTGTAAGACTTGGTTCTGTCAATATAGTGGATAAGTGCCCTTTTGACATCAAGGGAGTGAAGCCTCCTTTCTGGAGAACTAGAGTTCTCTGTGAAAAAGACAGGTAGAGTGATAGTCTGATTTGAGTGAAAATCAGATACCACCTTGAGAAGGAATTTTTTATTGGCCCTGAGGACCACTTTATCCCTGTGGAAGGAAATGTAGTCCACATCTGTGCACAGGGCTTGTAATTCACTGATCCTTCTGGCTGAAGTAATAGCAAACAGAAATACAGTTTTCCAAGTGATATACTTTAAATCTGCAGTTGCCATAGGTTCGACTGGTGATCCATGAGCTTAGCAATACAGATATTTAAATTCCAGGCCGGGACTGGTTCTCTCAGGGGAGGGTGCAGAAGGTTGAGGCCTTTAAATATTTTCTGAAGACTGGACGAGAGGCCATGGATCTCTCTTTACCAGCTGACAGATAAGCAGATACTGAAGCCAAGTGGACCTTGAGGGTCGAAGGCTTCAGGCCTAAGAAATTTAAGTGTGTGAGGTAATCCAGGAGTATAGCCAAGTCAGCCCTGGAGGGGTCCATACCCTTATCTCCTTACCTATACACCATATGGAAAACCTCTTCCACTTAGAAGAATATGTTTTCTTAATAGAAGGTTTCCTGGAACCCCTAAGCACTGTCAGCACCGGCTCTGATAGCTTAAGGTTAGCAAATTCGAAGTCCTCAACAGCCATGCCTTGAGCCTCAGTGATTTGAGATTGGGGTACAGGATCCTGCCCAGAGAGAAGGTTAGCAGGTTGTGCCTCCTGGGCAAATGGATTGGGGGAACTACTGACAGAGTCAGCAGAAGAGAGCACCAGTGCTGTCTCACCCAATCCGGTGCCACCAGTATCACTATTGCTGGTTGGGACCTCAATTTCAGCAGGGTCCTGAATATCATAGGAAAAGGAGGGAATGCATGCAGAAATTTCCCTGTCCATTCCAGGGCCATTGCATCCAGGGGAATTGTGCCCTTTAGAGGGGGCCTGCAACAGTACATTGATAACTGGTGATTTTCTGTGGAGGCAAACAGGTCCACCTCCGGAGTGCCCCACCTCCTGAAATTGTAGTGAGTACCCAAGGGTTCAGGCACCACTTGTGGTGGTCCTGACTTATCCTGCAGAGATAGTCTGCCAGTACACTGTCCTTCCCTGGAAAGTGTATGGCTGACAAGGATACTCCCATGCAGTATACCAAGGACCACAGCCTCATTGCTTCTGTGCACAGTAGGGTTGACCTGGTACCCCCTTGTTTGTTGATGTAATACATGGTTGTGGTGTTGTCTGTTCTGACCTGCACCACCTTGTTTTGAAGGTAAGGAGCAAATGCCTTTAGAGCCAGATAGACAGTCCTAAGCTCCAAACGATTAATGCCCAACAGAGACTCTTGGAGGGACTATGTGCCACTTGCTGTGTGTTCCAACATGTGAGCCCCGGAACCTAAAAGAGAGGCATCTGTTGTGAGAATTACTGAGGGCTGTTCCCTTATAAAAGGTACACCTACTCTCAGGTTGTGCTCATCCAGCCACCATTGCAATGCCTGGACTAAGCGGTTTGTTACTGGAACCAATTTGGACAGAACATCTGTCCTTTGAGACCAGTACTGTCTTAGGTGGAGCTGAATATCTCTCATTTGAAATCTGGAATCCAATACCACTGCAGTGGCAGATGCCATGTGGCCCAGTAGCCTGAGAAATTATGTGGCTGGTTTGGGTCTCCCTGACATGAAAGAGCTTGCAATTTGCAGAATGCTTTTTACCCTGTCTTGTAGCAGGAAGGCTCTGCCCGGTCTGGTGTTAATTCTGCTCCAATAAACTCCAGCACATGAAGTGGCACCTGCTGAGATTTCTCTTCGTTTATAAGAAATCCCAGGGACTCCAGTGTAGATTTTGTTAGTGCCAGTGACTGTACTGCATGCTGCAGAGACTGTCCTACTACTAACCAGTTGTCCAGGTAGGTAAAAACTGTTCCACCTTGTTTTTTCAGACTACCACCACTGCTAGGCACTCTGTAAAAGCCCTTGGTGCAGAAGTTAGTACAAAAGGGAGTGCTGTAAACCGATAATGGCCTGAAGCCAGCCTGAATCTCAAGAATTTTCTGTGAGAAGGTCTGATGGGAATGTGAAAATAAGCATCCCTTAGATCCAGGGAGGCCAGCCAGTCTCCCTTTTGAAATAAAGGAATGATTATTGCCAGAGCGACCATTTTGAACCTTGGTTTCAAAATGTGTTTGTTCAGAAGTCTTAGATACAAAATAGGTCGCCAATCCCCGTTTTTCTTCCTTATGAGGAAGTACCTGGAATAAAAACCTTTGCCCCTGTGTATTAAGAGGCACTGCCTCCACTGCTTTGAATGTCAGCAGATGCTTCACCTCTGCTTCCAACAGAATTCTGTCTGCAGATGTTACTGGAGCAAAGGTTCTTGTTCTCGACTTTGGGAATGATTTGAAGCTGAGTGCCAGGCCCTGGCTCACTACCTCCAATACCCACTTGACTATGGTGATGGAATGCCAAACGTGAAGGTAGTGAGCCAGTCTGCCACCCACTGGTGGTTCTACAACGGAGGATGCGACCTGCACTAGCCCGTCAGGGATTCTGTGTGGGCTTTGTCTGAACTTGTGATGTAGGAGCAGCTCTTCTCATGGCTCTCCTGCCCCTTCCTCTGACATAAACCCTGGCCTGCTGTTGAGGCTGAGAGGCCTGTGCTTGAAAGAATGGTTTGGGGTAAAAACCCCTACCCCTGCCTCCCCTACTCTGGGGTCTATAAGAGGTGGAAGGCCTATCATTTGAATTGCTTCGATAGGCGGATTTATATTCCTCTACCTTCTTCATATATGCTTCAGTCTTATCTCCAAACAAGGAGTTCTTCTCAAGGGGAATATCCATTGCTTTGGCCTGGGTGTCTAAGGTCAGGTTAGTGGCTCTAAGCCACGCAAACCTCCTAAGCGAAACAGACAAAGCTATTAATCTGGATGCAGTATCATTGGCATCCACTGCCATATGAAACTGATACTTGGTAGCCCTTGCTGCATCCTGCAGATCTACAGCCACTTCACTTGGCACTTTATCAGCCAGGGCTAGAACAGTGCTCCAGAGAGCCTTCTGGTACTGTACTGCATATGCCATGTAACTGGCCTGCCTAACCAATAAAGAGGCAGCCATGTACCCTTTCTTTCCCATGGCATCCATTTTCCTTGAGTCTTTGTCTGGTGGATGGGTAGCCAAGAGGATCCTGGCCTTGTCACACGCAGCAGCCTGGACTACCCCTTCAGGGTCAGGATGAGTAAACAGGAAATCAGCTATAATTCTATCCAGCTGGTATTTCTTGTCACCTTTCTTACTCACACCAGGGACAGAAGTTGGTTTATTAAAAGTCTGTAATGCAGCCTTTTTTAAGGACTTATGCATGGGCAAAAGCAGACGTTTCATGGGGGATAACCCCATCATATCCAAAAACTGCCTTCTCCATATCCTCTTCTGTTTCCTGAAGAGGAAGGTTAAGGGTCTCCACGATGCTATTAACAAAGGCACAGTGGGAAGAATATTCCTCAGGACCCCTAGGAGGAGACCCAAACTCTTGTTCTGGGGAGACTTCTGGATCAATATGTTCCCCTTCTAAGTCATCCTCATCCTCCTCACCATATACTTCCAGCAATTCCTGCCTTGCAGGAGCTGCAGGAGGAACTGGGGCAGCTGGTGTAGGAACTGGGATTGCACCCTGTAGGGCTTGTAAAACCTGTAAGGCTTTAGCAATGTCCTCAGCCGAGGGCATACTATGCTTGTCTGCTGGGAGCTCCTTAGTCTTCTCTACCAGAGTTGCAGCGACATGTTTTTCTTTACATTTTTTCTTTAATGGGACAGGTTCAGAGGCTGTTTCCACAGCCCTTTTTGCTTTACCTTGTTTAGTTTTTTCTGAACTCCTGTCAGGATCCTTGGCTTTACCTCCGTCCTTTTTATGGGAAGAGGAAGAAGCAGAATTATCCACACTAGAAGCAGATACAGAAGCCATCTCTTCTAGAATTTTAGTCATTTTCTTTAATGTTTTAGGACAAAAGGTCTTACAAATATCACAATTAGCAAAGATATGACTTGTACCCAAACAAGAAATACACAGAGAATGTCTATATGCTTTTGCTATAAGTTGCCCACAAGACTCACAACATTTAAAACCAGTGGGTCCTGTGCGTTTTTTAGGTTTATCCAAACGGACTCTGACACTGAAGCTAGACTAAAAGATCACTCTTCAAAACCGTTATTCAAAATACCTCAGAACTGGAGGTTTCTTTTTAAATAACTACCACTAACGGTTCCTGGAACCGAGCACTACTCTGGTCCTGAAAGAAAAGGGAACCGAGAAATACACTAAATTTAAACAAAACTAAAGTGGTTCAAGAAACCAACCGCTAAATGTATAATTTATAAAGAAATATGAGGTAAACCTCATAAATAGACGCAGAACCCTTAGTTCCAAGGAACCGTGAGGGAACCGCAAATAAGTACAAAAAACTACTACAATACTAAATAAACTACACTAAAAGTTCTAAGGCAGCAATTTAAAATTAAACTAAAAATGAGTACTTATCAAACAGATAACTTTAGCCTGAAGACAGTTCAAGGAGAGCTCTCCAGGATGTCCTTACTAGGCAGGCGGTGTAAAGAATCTGAAGCACTCGGAGTGCAGCAGTTGCTAGGGTAGCAGTTTGAAAGTAGCATGAGACAATTGAAAGTTCCACAATTTGCATATAATTCCATCTCTCCGGGCAGTTCAACACAGGAGGCTGACTGCATCAATTTAATCATAATGAGTGATTCCTGGGGTTAGAACCATAGCCTGTAGCTTGGAAACTCTACGAGCACATGTAATCACCACCAGAAAAAGCATTTTTCTGGAAAGGAAATACAGCTCACAAGTGGCAGCAGGTTCAAAAGGAGTCTGTGTAATACATTCCAGAACCAAGTTAATGTCCCGGGGAAAAGAGATGCAGGGGTCCTTTGAAGAACCTGCAAGAAACGTCCAATTGGGACACAGTTCGGTCCTCTAAGAGGGCATGACAGTCTTAAATGGTCAAAAGGTGTGCCTCACTGAAGAGAACTGGAGGTCCAAGTCTGATAATGACAGGACGTAGCCCAAGAAAATATGCTGTGCTGGACATGAGAAAAGATCCAGATAGCAAGAGGCACACCAAATACTGAAATATTTACATTTCAGGGAGTAAGTGTGCCAGACAGGCAGCTTATGAACCACCTGCAGAACATCCAACACCACCTGGGAGAACACAAAGTGGAACAATTCTACATTATCAGGAGTCGGGCATGCAGCAGCAGGGACCAGAGGTCCAGGTGCAATACACTGCAACTGTTTGATGACAGCAGACCTGCTCATAGAGGGAGTGGGGCAGGAGGTTCCACTGCAATCTGCCAGAGAAGAAGCAAACTAATGTGTTTGGACCAGACGGAGTCCACCAGAATCACAGTGGCCCCATCTACCCAAAGGCTAACCAATACTTCCTAAATTAGAGGGACTTGGGGAAAGGTATATTAGAAGCCTCCCTTTTCAGGAGAGGGACAAGGATAACACGTTGCCAAAAAACTGTATGCCATGAAATGAGTCAGCAAAATGTGAGTTTTTGCATTGTGTGTGGACACAAAAAATCCAACCCTGGACAAGGAAAGAGGTGGCGCACTCTGGATATAAATAAAGAATCACGCAGACCCAGTTGGACAGCTGTGACTAAAGTAATTTGTTAGGCTAAAGCAGCCAAAGCAGCATGCTCACAACCTGAAAAACCTACACCAAGGTGCTCTTGCATTTCGCTATACAAAGCATAAAGCTTCGTCAGGAGGCGGGGAACCAAGCTGCTATACTGCAATTGAAAGGTCCCAGGCTACTACGTCAAGACACACCATACCGATCCCATTTACAAGGTATATTGGCATGTGGCCATGGAGACCAAGCTCAAAGTTCCCCCTGCACCTGACAATAATCAATCAGTATTACAGGAACATACACAATTCCAAAAGATAAGTAGTGCAGAGAAAACAATGCATATTTGGTTTTAGAGTTACAGAAAAAAAGCATTGTGGATTACACATAGTATCAACTCACAAAACAGATTCCCATCATAATGAATAATTATGTTAAGCATTTGAAACTTGTATCAAAAAGGACAAGCAAAGTGACAAAAAAATGAAAAATACATTTGCTATGTATTTTCTATACTAACTCCTGTCATTAATATTACAGACACTAAAGGTCCAACTCTGGACAACCCCATTCTGGGAAAAGGTCAAGTACCACTTAGGTCAGTAGCTCCCATTCATGTACCAGGGACTAAGACCTAATTAGCCTGTCTGCCAAGACATTCTGAACACCAGGCAGAAACACAGGTGACTGTTGAAGGCACTCAGACATGGTCCAGTACTACTCATTCACCACCTCTCTTCACAAAGAGCGAGTGCCCCCTTGCTTGCTTATGTAGTACATGACACTGACTGTCTGTCTGAATCAGCAAGGAACTAGGGCAGAGACAAACTTGAAATGCCTGGAGGCCACATATCTCCAGAACACTGATATGGAGATCTGACCCCAGGCTGGGCCATGAACCCTACATCTGAAATGAGCCAAACTGCCTTCATATCCAGTTCACGGAGCCAATCCCCTTTTTTGCAGCAGTGTGATTATAGCCTGAAGGGACATCATTCAAAACTTGTTGTATTTGATGAACAGGTTCAAAACTCTTAGGTCCAATACAGGACACGGATCTCCTTTGCATTTGGGGACCAGGAAGTAATAGAAATAGAATATCTTTTTTCTTTCTTGATAGCACACTTTCGTATCAGCAACTAAAACTCTGTCAGTAGTAGGCAAAATTGCCCCAGAAGACAATGAAAAGTAGACAGTGGATACACTGGAAGAGAAGACAGTAGTTTCAACGCATACTCCCTTTCTGCTATTTCCAGTACCCACTCATCTTTGATGCTCTCACTCCACTTCGGTAGATGAAGGAAGAGCCTTAGCCCCATCTGCAGATGAAGGGGCATTCTCAGCTCCAACAGCAACCCTAGAGGAAGCAGTGGAAGTGAGGAAAGTGTGGAGTCAGAAGGTTCTGAGGTAGGCAGAGTCACCTGGACAGATACCTTTGAGTGCTTTAGTATGGGCAGCAGGGGTTAAGGGACCCTGGAGGGGATCTCCAGCATGAGCATAGAGCTGCTGATGGGAAGCATGGCCACCACAGGCTACAGGCCTCCAAAAAGAACCTCAGCCACTACCCCAAGAGGGCTGAGGGGTCAGGGATCTAAGTGGCTTTAGAGTCATCTTGGAGGATTGAAGGTCATGTAAGGCACTGTCAACATCAACCCCAAACAGTCTGGTACCCCTTAAAGGGCATTAAGTGCAAACTACTACAAGTCAGTTGCAAAACCATACACACAGCCATGAGTATCTCCATAGGCAAACACCAGAGAGAGCAGCCCTGGCGCAAGCATCGGAGGCATCTCCAATATGAGCAGACTTGACAGACCAAATGGCCTTCTTCTGCTGGCTTCTTCGTATGTTTGTATATGCAAAACACAACAGATGCATACCAGCATCGGCAGCTTTAAGCAAATCAGCATTGGCAGGGCTATCAGAAAAAGACTGCATAGTGTACATAGTAGATTTCCACAGGCTATTCTGATATTTAATCATACAGGCCTGGTAATTAGCTATTCTGTGGCTTTAGAATGCAGAAGCATTAGTCCTGTTGCCCACAGTATCCATCCTCCTGGATTCTTTATCAGGAGGCAAAGAGCTCATAATTATGTTGAGGTGCCCCAGAACAATTATGAGCAGCCATGATGACCACAGAATCAGTTTCAGGCTGTAAAGCATAAGACGACTTAGCAGACAGAGCAGGGTACTGCTCATCAGCCTTTCTGGGTCTGTACCAGGCAGAGAAAGTAGCATCCTTTAAAGTAGGATATACTAAAGGTATGACAATGAATGGAGTAGTATGGACCGCCAAAACTCTTAACAAATTTCCCTTTCTGGAGTTCTTCTCAGCTGTAAAATCCATTGCACTTTGTAGCTGTGTCAGCAATGCCTGAAAAGAGGCATCTTCAGTTAGAGACCTAGGTGTATAAATTACAGTCTTCACTACTGGAGGACAGGGTAGAACCAGAGGCACGACTACCCTCAAAAGGGATCATATTCCCCTTCATCGGCCTCAAAATCCTCCATGTGAAGGGATTGGGGTTATACTCCTCTTCCTCCTTGTATGACATGATGATGGCAGGTACAGGCACAGCCAGCAACAATGATGGCAGTGGCTGGAAGGAAGGAAGGAATGACTTGTTTGTGCTGGGAATCCATCGACGAAGACAGTGCCGACGGGGAGGCCCCATTGACGGTACAGCTGTTATTGTCAGTGGAAACAATGGAGACTGTCGCCAGCACAACCTAGGAATCAATGGCGCCTTGTAAACGGTCTGGAACTACCATCATTGACGGGTCAGTACCCACTGACAGGGGTTCCAACCATCTATAGTAGGTACAGCAGAGCCAGACCACAACCTTGATATCTGTTCGATGGTCAAGGGTGCTGTAGTCATCACCTCCAGAGTGGAAGACAAACAGGACTTACCCTCCAAATGGGGTGGAGACTTCCACCTCACTGGGGGAAGCAGCAGCCTCCTCCTTATACTTGTGGTGATGGCTGGAACACAAGGACTTCCACGACTTTGTCTTTTTCCTTTTCCCAAAGCCTAAGGGATTGGGTGCAATAAAAATAAAATTGTCTTGTTTTTAGACATCTGTGATCATGTAAGCAGGAGCATCAGTGAACACCAGGGAAATTTCCAGTGTCAGCGGTAAAGCAAGAGGGAGAAGCTGACTTGGGGCCCACTGCCTTGGTGGCCACTTCCATGGCCTTCTTGGCAAAAGAAGGTTTCCAGAGCCTGCTTTCCACATCTCCTTGTGGCCTGGTTAAATCCCTTGCAGATATCACAGACCCTCACTTAGTGGGACAACCCCAAATTGCAAACAAAAACTATGTGAGCATCATAGGCACAGGTCCAAAACCTAAAAAAAAGTTCTTTCAGCGGTGATATAAAATAATGAACTAAACAAGTAAGTTATAAAAAAAATAAAGTCGAAAAGATGACAGTTATTTCTCTGCAAGTCAATAAGTGGTAGACAGTGTGACAAAGAACTGAGGAGTGATGGGCGTTGCCCGTTTTATAAGCAGTCTTGACATACTTCATCATAGGCAGCTCCCGGACAGCAAAGGTTTCTGAGTGGTCCTGACGCTGATACTTACAGTTCCAAAAGTGTGGTCCAAGAGAGATGTCCTCAATGAAGACCATGATTTACAGTATGTTGCAGGCATTAGGACTGTGGTAAGTGCTTTACATACTACAGCCCCGCCCCAAACCCAGACACCTGAAACATAGGTTAGGTTGTATTTACTTGCATTGTATACAATCTTCTGATATTGAGCAGGACAGGCAACTTTTACACCCCACACTATTACTATTTACAGGAGCAATGGAGAAGAACTGTGACCCTCAAAGATCCGAATCTGAGATAAGAGGGATGCAGGAGGGAGAGGAGATACATTAGTGAGGCAGGATCCAAATAATGATAATATTTTTGGAGGGGGGAGTAAAAAATGACTTACCATAGTGATATTGTTTCTTCCAAGGGATCTCCCAGTAGGATTACATATATGCAGTCAGCTCAGAATCTCCGACTGCCCCAGAGCTGTGATGTAATGTGGAATGTATGCAAATCATGGAACTAGAATGCTACATTCAAACTGCTGCCTCTAGGTGGACTGTGTTCCATCTACCAGTCAGATTTATTTTTGTAGATGAAAAAACATTAGACTATCCAGATTAAGTAATTTGTAACTCAAAACAATAACAATAATACCCTCCCCCTGGTAAAGAGAACAGGTTCCAAACAGGATAAAAAAGAACACAAAAGGAGAGCTAGGTCCCCTAGTCATACCTGTGTGCATCAAAAACATTAAATTAGGCCAATGATTAATGGCAACATTAAGAACACACATGAAATCATTGCTGAACCCAATTCAAGTTATGTAAGGGGAGGTAGGGGTGGGAGGTCTAATCCTACTAGGAAATCCCTTGGAAGGAACAACAGTACTATGGTAAATAATTATTTCTTCAAACCCCAAGAATCTCCCAGTAGTAGTAGTAGACATATGCAGAACACCAAGCAGTGCCTTGGGAAGTGGGTACAGAACATATTTAGGGAAAAGGTTCTGCAATACTGCAGTGCCAAATGCGGCATCTCTCCTGGACTTGACATCCAGGAAATAGTGCTTTGTGAAGGTGTGGACTGTACTCCAGGTACAGATTTCCAGCAAAGGAATGTCCCTTGCAGCTGCCACAGAGGCAGAAGTTCTACAAGTGGAATATGCCCTGAGGCCCTGTGGTGGCTGTTTGTCAGCCTTACTGTAGAAGAACTGGGTGTAGGATACTATCCAACGTGCAACTGACCTGTTTGAGGCAGGCCTGCCTTTTCTCACTTCACCATAGATAATGAAGAGTTGTGAGTAGGAATCCCTGAGGTCCTTAGTATGACTGATGTAATAGCTGAGAGACCTTTTTACATCCAAACTATGAAGCTTCCACTCCCATGAACTGGACTTGGCTGTGAAAAATACAGGAAGGGTGATGGACTGGTTGAAATGAAACTCAGATACCACCTTGGGAAAGAATTTCCTGTTAGTCCTAAGGACCTCCTTATCCTTATGGAAGATAATGCAATTCAGGATCAGTGCAAAGAGCTTGGAGCTCACACACTCTTCTTGCTGAAGTGATTGCCACCAGGAAAACAGTTTTCCAGGTGACATATTTCAGATCAGCCATAGCCATTGGCTCAAAGGGAGGTTCCATGAGTTTAGCTATGTACAAATTCAGATACCAAGAAGGGACTGGTTCCCCAACAGGAGGAAACATATGTGCCAAGCCTTTGAAAAATTCCCTAAAATAGGATGTGAAGCTATTGTTCTCTGAGCACCTGCAGACAAATAAGCAAATACTGCTGCTAAGTGAACCCTGAGGGTTGCAGGCCCGAGGCCTAAAGCTTGCAAGTGCACCAGATAATCAAGCACTGTAGATAAGCTTGCCTTGAGGGAACTGATTTGCTTAGACATGCACCGGATGAAAAATCTTTTCCACTCTGAAGCATAGGTCTTTCTGATAGAAGTTTTCCTGGAAACTTTCAGGAGCTTAAGGACCTCTTCTGACAAGTTAAATTCAGAAAATTCTAACTCCCCAAGAACGAAGCCTTCAGGGAAGGCTCTTGAGGTTTGGAAAAACTATTTGACCTCGAACAGCTGTTAGGAGATTGTATCTCTGGGGAACAATAACCACTTGGTGGACAGGGTGAGTAACAGATGGTACCATGGCTACCTGGCCCAATCTGAAGCAACCAGTATCATGGTTGCAGACTGACTCCTGAGTTTGAGAAGGACTCTCAAATATCAATGAAAATGGAGGAAATGCATACAGTAATTTCCCTATCCAATCCAGGGCTAATGCCTCCAAGGGCACCGTACCTAAGGAGGAGGGCCTGCAGCAATAAAGAGGAAGCTGATGGTTTTCTTTTGAGGCAAACGTCTATTTCTTGAATGCCCCAATGTCTGAAAACTGTGTCCAACACTTGCTTATTTAAAGCCCATTTGTGATGATCCTGACTGATTCTGCTGAGTGAATCTGTCAGTATATTGTCCTTCCCTGGAAGATGAATGGTAGACAGATGCACTTCCAGGGAATATGCTAGGGACCAAATCTTCATGGCCTCTGTGCACAGCCTTGAGGATACTGTACCCTCTTGCTTGTTGGTGTACCACATGGTGGTTGTGTTGTCTGTCCTAACCTGGACTGACTGACCCCCCAATTGAGGAGCAAAGGCCTGTAGGGCAAAGAGCACTGCTATTGACTCTAAAAGGTTGATATGCAGCTTGGACTCCTGAGGTGACCAATTTCCACTGATTATGAGGTTGCCTGTGTGTCCCCCCCACCCTAGGAGGGAAGTTTCTGTTGTTAGAACCACAGTGCGGTGCTGCTGCTGAAAAAGGATGCTCTGCCTGAGGTTGTCCCTTTCTTTCCACCACTGCAGAGCCAGTGCCAGAGTTCTTGTAACTGGCACAAGCTTTGAATTGGGATTCTTTCTTTGAGAACAATGGGATCTCAGGTGATATTGAATATCCATCATCTGAAACTTGGAGCCTGATACTACTGCAGTAGTTGAAGCCATGTGTCCTAGTAATGCTAGGAACTGTCTTGCAGTCCTGGGCTGACTTACGACAAAGGGGGGTTGCTAGGGTTAGTAAATGTATTACCCTCTCCTGTGGGAGCAAAGCCTTGCCCTGAACAGTATTCAGTTCTCCTCCAATGAATGCCAATGACTGAACTCACTCCGTCTGAGACTTCTGAGCATTGATAAGAAATCCCAGTGACTCCAGAGTACTTTCTGCCACACTGATGGAGTCCTTCACTTGCTGATATGACTCCCCTACAACTAGCCAGCCATCCAGGTGAGACAATACAATTATTTATTTCCTGCCTTCTGAGGTAAGCTGCTACCAGTGACAGACACTGCATGAATACCCATGAGGCAGAAGTTAGCCCCGAAGGGGAGTGCTGAGAACTGGTAATGCCCTGAGGGCAGAGAACACCTTAGGTACTTTCTGTGGCATGGCCTGATAGGGATGTGAAAGTAGGCATCTTTCAGATCCAGAGATGTCAGACAGTTTCCTTTCTTTAGAGAAGGAATAACTATGGCCAGTGTTACCATCTCGAACTTGGGCTTTGCCAAGTGTTTGTTTAGGAACCCGAGATCCAGGATTGGCCACTAATCTCCATTCTTTTTGGTGAGAAAGTATCTTGAGTATATGCCACTTTCCCTTTGGATAAGAGGGACTGGTTGTATTGCCCTGGCTTGCAGGAGCTTTTTTACTTCCAATTCCAGCAGAATTGTCTCTGCAGGGGTTGAAGGCTGGAAAACTCTGTGGCCCTGGAGTTTGGGAAACTGTTTGAACTGTAGACAGAGACCCTGACTGACCACCTCCAGAACCCACTTGTCTGTGGTGATGGTTTCCCAGTCCTAGAAGTAGTAAGACAGCCTGCCCCTACTGGAAGAAGGGTGGCAGCCTGTTTTGCACAGTCAGTGATTCTGTCCAGGCTGAGATCTAGGAGCTGGAGTTAGACTAGCCCACCTAGAAGGACTCTAGCCCCTGCCCCTGTAGTAACCTCTGACCTGAGTATACTTCACAGGCATACAGACTGGAGCATAAGTTGTGGGGTCCTCCAAGACATTGTAAACTGCATTGTATTAACTATATTGCTGTATGTCCTTTCATCTGCATGTAACCTGGTTAGTGTCACATTCGTGGCCCAGGTCGTGCCTGAAAACAGTCCCTTGGATCAGTGCATCTACCCAGTAATCAAAGACTTAAATAAATAAATCAGCAGTACCTCCAACCTCCCCTTCCTGTGGATCTAAAAGAAGTGTAGGCTCTCTCCCTTGTGGAATTACTCCTATAGGTGGTTTTGCACTCTTCCACCTTTTTCATGCATGTCTCAATCTTGTCGCCAAAAAGGGAATTGTCTTCGCAAGGAAAATCCATGGCCTTTAAGTGAGTATCTGGTGTAAGATTGGTTGCTCTGAGCCAGGCAAACCTTTTTAAAGACACTGAGAGGGCCAACATTCTGGATGCAGTATCATTTGCAACCACAGCCCAGTGAAACTGGTATTTTGTGGCATCCAATGCCACCCTGGCAATGTCTGCCATATCATGTGCCACATCATCAGGAACTCTGTCAGTTAAGGCTAAAGGTAGAGTTCCAAAGGGCCTTCTGGTATTGTGCAGCATATGCCATACAGTATAAGCTACCTATCTGAGGAGACAAGGGAGGAGGCCAAATAACCCATCTTCCCCACAGGGTCAATCTTCCTAGAACCTTTATCTGGAGGATGCCATAACCCACCCTTGAGGCACGCCGCAGCAGGTTGTGGGAGTAGTAGGTGGGGCAGCCACCTTTGGCGCAACCTGCATGTGGCATGGTGCAAACCGCCAACTGGAATTGCAACTGCGCTTCGCATGGCGTAAAGGTGCGATTTATGCTCATTGGTTTGGCATAACGCCTTGCACCACATGTAAGGCGCCTTGAATCGGGCCCTTAGTTTCTATTTAGAGGTCCAATGCTGGATGGTGTGTATGTGCGGGGGAGGGGTCCTTTCTGGTGCTTTGGCTATCAGATTTCTGAACATGCTGTATCGGGGAGTGGGGGGGCCTCGGGAGATTGGGAGCTTCCCTCCCACTTGTCATCGCCAAGTGGCTTGATATGAGGGAGAGATGGGGTGGGGGGGTCTTAGTAATAGCCTTGCTGTGCAGAAAGGGCATCTTAAATCCACAGGGGTGCATCCTGAAGGCACTGACCACAGATGGTGAAGGTCATTTTTGGGTCCCTCTTACCATTTTGGTGGGGGTATCTCAGTTGGGGCTCCCATGCTCCCTGGGAAATGTCTAGCCAGGAGGCATTCCTTATTTTTCCTGTAGACTATCAGTTCACTGGAGGGATGCAATTCACCAAATCCTGCACAGCATTTTAAACCTGCAGCCACCATCTTCCCCCCAACCTCCTCCTCCTAGCTCCCAACATGCAGCTAATATACTAACTGTGCTGAGTGCCCACTTAATAAACTTGTGAAAATAAACACCTCAAAGTGTTCCCCTAACAGCAACAGGGAGTAAGCATAACTATATACATTTGCGGCAGTGCTCTCAACTGTAATGAACCGTTATGGGCGCTGTCTACCCTTTCCCTGTTCCTTATCAGAGCTACAGGGCAGTCTATCGGTTCCTCAGCAGCTTGGTCCATCAAACCCAGTCCCTGGACGCTGGTACTATGCCCTATTTGGACAAAGAAACATCATGGAAAAGGAAAAGTACCTGCAATCCCAGGGAAATCTTAAAAGCTTGGCGGCTTGCGAGACACAATTGTATTCCAGTATAAGTTGCTGCAACCTCTCGAGCTGCTTGGAATTGATATGCTGCACAGGATGCAGCCTTGCAGTGTCACTGTCAAGCTCAGCTGGTGGCTTGAAGATGCTTAGTCAATTACAATGTTGTCGGGCAGAGGAGAGCATCACAGGCTGCCGCTGCTGAGAAGTGAGAGCTAGCAGAGCAACCAAAAGAGGAGCTTCTTTCCCAAAGGGGAATGTTCACGGCTCTTTACCAGGTGTGTGCTCCGGAGGCGACGTATTACTCCTGGAGGGGACGTCCAAAAATTCCACATCCTCTTCAATCGAGTCCACCCAAGCCTGACAGATAGGGGCCCAGTCATCGGCATTCTCTGTCAGGGGTCTGACTTGACGTGCCGGGATCTCACCATTACAGGATATTTCCAAGCATACAGTGGTGAGCATTCTTAGCAACTCATATCTATTAGATACTTTAACTGGGGTGTCTTTGGGAGAAGCGCTGCTCACGTCTGAGATGGGGAGTCAGCTCTGCTGGCTCCTGGAGCACTGATGGGCCCTCATTACTTTCCAAGAATTAGAATCTTTGGACCTCTGTTTTTGGCGACCTCTCTGAGCTGGTTGCCAGGTATTGGGAGGGATCTTTTCTGCCGGTTCTGCTGCACAGCTGGGCTGAATGTCAATGCGGACTGGGGAGGGGGTCCTCCAGGCTGTCCCTGTTGTGGCTTAGGAAATAAAGGGCAACTGCTTTGCTCTTGTTGAATCTCCAATAACAACTGCGCCACTTGTCCCGGGTCTTCAAACATTAGAAATTCCCTGTTGTAGTTGACTCTGAGCATAGAGGGGTAGCGAAGGGATGCTGGAATGTTCAGACAGTAACGCTCTTGTTTAATCCTGGAGTAGGCCTTTCGTTTTTGAGACAGATCTTGAGAAAAATCCTGAAATAGTTGAATCCGGTGACCCTCCCAGTGCAGTGTGCCTTTTTCTTTGGCAGTCTGCAGGTACATATCTTTAAGAGTATTGTAAGAATCTGTACAATATTGGCCGGGGTCTGTCTCCCTCTTTTGGTTTAGTGGCCAGTGATCTATGAGCCCTTTCAACTTGTGGCTTAGGGGCATTGTTCAGTTGGAGCAGTTGTGGGAGAAAGGTAGTAAGAAAAAGGAGCTTGTCCCCTCAGGGACCACGACGATCCTTAAATTGTTCCATCTCGCCCTATTTTCCATGTCGTCGACCCTGTGGAGTAGATATTGAATCTGGGAATGATGTTCTCTGAGGTGGCACTGGTGAGAGTGAATAATTTCTTCATATGCATTCACCACTTTTTCAGTCTCAGTTACTCGATCAGTCAGAGCCTGCAGTTCTAGATTTGTTTGTGTGGTTGTAGTCTTAAGTTGTACAGTGTCATTTAGTATTTTATTTAGTCTTTCAGTGATGTTGGCAAGCTCTGATGCAATTCTGTGGTCTCCTTGCAGGGCCATGACTCCTTCTGGATCCCCCTGTGGTGGTAGCTGTCAGCCCTGCCAGATGTGAGGAGTTCAACACCGTCAGCTGGTGGATGAATGCCTTGCAGCTAGTCCATGTCCTCGAGGTAAGGGCTCTCTAGTTTTATTTTCTTGTTGTCCACAGCAGGTATCCCAGCAATTCTGGTATGTTCGTAAAGGTCTCTTAGAAACACAGACTTTGATGGCAGATAAGGACTGTTTGGCCCACCTAGTCTGCCCATGTCCCTAACCTACAGGATAAGCTGCAGATCCTGGTTAACCAACAACCTATTTCTTCCCACCCCCAACAAAAACTGCCTTATGTCTGTCCCATGCATTCTTGAATTCTCCCACAGTTTTAGACCCCACAACCTTCTTAGGAAGGCAGTCCCATGCATTCACCAGCCTCTGTGAAAAATACTTCCTCACATTGCCCCTCCCCCCATATTCAAATTGTGTCCCTTGTTCTTGCACATCTCTTTTTCTGAAAGATGCTACCCTCTTGGACTTTGATTCCACTGAGGTACTTAAAAGTTTCTATCATGTCCCCCCCTCTCACCTTACCTCAAGGCTATACATATTAAACTCCTTTAGTCTCTCCTCGTATGGCTTCTATTGCAGACCCTGCACCATTTTAGTTGCCCTCCTCTGGTTTGCCTCTATCCTGTCTATATCTTTGTGGAGATGGGGTCTCCAGAACCGGATGCAGTACTCCAGATGGGGTCTCACCAACTATCTGTACAGAGGGATAACAACTTCCTGTTTTCTGCTGGTGATGCCTCTCCCTATACATCCCAGTACGCCCCCAGCCCTCCCTACTGCCTTCTCACATTGCTTGCTAACCTTAAGGTCATCTGATATGATTACCCCCAGGCCCCTTTCCATTTCTGTTGTTGTTACTACCTCCCCCCCCCCCAACTGTGTAATTTTCCCCCGGGTTTTTGTTTCCCAGGTGCATTATTTTGCACGTCTTTGCATTGAATCCAAACAGCCATACTTCTGACCATTCCTCCAACCTTGCCAAGTCCATTCTCATCCTTTCCAAACCTCCTTGTGTATCAACCCTGTTGTACATCTTTGTGTCATCTGCAAAGAGGCATACTTTTCCTTCCAGTCCCTCTGCAATGTCACCTATAAAGACATTAAAAAGGAATGGACCCAGTACTGACCCCTGTGGTACCCCACTAGTAACCCTCCTTTCTTCAGAGTGGACTCCATTTACAATTAACTTCTGTGTCCTGTTGCCCAGCCAATGTTTTACCCAGGCTACCACCTTGGGACACACTGTCAGGCTGGTTAATTTGACTATTAAACTTTTATGTGGGACTGTGTCAAATGCCTTGTTAAAGTCTAGGTAGGCCATGTCCACAGCCCCACCTTGGTCTACTACTTTGGTCACCCAGTCAAAGAAATCAATTAGATTCATCTGACATGACCTTCCCGCTGTGAACCCATGCTGCCTTGGGTCCTCTGCCCCACTGGCCTCTAGGTACTCAACAATTCTTTCCTTCAGAAGTGATTCCAACACTTTCCCTACCACAGAGGTCATACTGACAGGTCTGTAGTTTCCTGCCTCTGTCTTGGTCCCACTTTTGTGAAGGGGAATCACATCCACCTTCCTCCAGTCCTCAGGTACCACACCATCCTCCCATGATTTGTTAAAAAGGGTAGTCAGTGGTTTCACTAGTTCTCCCCTTAATTCCTTTAGAATTCTGGGGTGAATTCCATCAGGCCCCATTGCTTTGTCCACCTTCAGTTTTAAGAGTTCTTTCAGAACCCTTTCTTATGTGAAAGGACTGGGACTGACACCCCTATCCAGAGTGCTTCTGTTAACTGGATTAGGTACTTCCCCCTTCTCCTCTTTTGTGAATACTGAGCAGAAATATTCATTCAGTATCCCTGCTTTTTCACTGTCCCTCTGCCCACCCACCGTCCATTCTATTCAGCCTCACTGTCCCTCCTTTGTCTTTCTCGGCTCCCTGATGTACCTATAAAAGATTTTATCCCCTTCTTAACCGAGTTGGCCATCTTTTCCTCAGTTTGGGCCTTTGCTATTCTGACTTCCCTCCCTGCTTCCTTCTCCCTTAACTGGTACAGCTCTCTGTCCTGCTCCTTCTGTGTCTCCTTATACTTCCTGAATGCTATCTTTTTCTCCTTGACCTTCCCCGCCACCTCTTTTGAGAACCATAGTGGCTTTTTCTTTCGTTTTGATTTATTTACTTCACACACAGGCTTGTTGACTCTGCGATGGCAGTTTTGATGTTTCCCCATTGTTGCTCCACCCTCCTTCTAGGCTGTTTGCTAGTGCTTTTCTAAGGCACTCTCCCATCTTGCCAAAGTCAGCCCTCCTGAAGTCTAGTACCCTCACTTTTGTATGGCTTGATTCTGTAGCTGAGTTTATTGTGAACCACACTGTTTGGTGGTCATTTGTTCCCAGATGGCTACCCACTTCTAGATCTGAGATCCTCTCACTGTCCCCATTTGAGAGTATGAGGTCTAAGATTGCTCCCTCATGAGTGGGTTCCAAAACTAGCTGTCTGAGGCATGCCACCTGTAGGGCATCAAGAATGGCCCTGCTCTTAGATGTGGCTGCAGCAAATGTGCTCCAGTTAACATCAGGCATATTCGGTCTCCCATCAGCAGTATCTCCCCTTTCTCTGCCATCCTAAGAATGCCTTCTATCATATCCTTGTCCATTCCCTCCTCCTGACATGGGGTCTGTATACAACCCCTGTGCGGATTGTGGTGCCATTTCCAGTCTCTAAGGTGACCCACAGTGCCTCCTCTCCTCCCTGTCTACTCTTTTGTTCAGTTGCTTTTATCCCTTCCCTTACATAGAGAGCTACTCCTCCCCCTCTTCTCCCCTCCCTGTCTCTCCTGTAGGTTGTGTACCTGGTATATTAACATCCCAGTCATGGTTCTCTGTGTACCAAGTTTCTGTGACTGCTACGATATCCAGGCATCCCTCTTCCATCAAGGCCATCAGTTCAGGGAGCTTGTTGCCCAGACTATGAGCATTGATACTCATTACCCTCCATTTCCTGATGGCCTTACCCATTTTTGCCCCATCCATGTCCTTACTGCCTTTGTCACTTTCTCCATTTACCCCTGCCCTTCTCTCTATCGACAGCTCTATCTTGGTGTTTACCTCACTTACTACCCTGATTTTTTTTTTGGAGGAGGGCTAGGATTTCCCTGCTCCTTTCCAGTGCCTCCCCCCTTGGCTAGTTTAAATACTTGCCAATGAAGCATTTAAACCTATCACCTAGGATCCTGGTTCCCCTCCTAGACAGATGCAGATCATCAAGCCAGTATAGGCCTTCATCACTCCAGGTGAACTCCCAGTCCCCAATGAAGCCAAATCCCTGAGTTCTGCACCAGTTTTTCAACCATTGATTGAATCCCATGGTGTGCAGCACCCTAGCCTCACCTACGCCATAGACAGGTAGCACCTCCGAGAAGGTTACCATGCGTACTGCTTGTCTAAGGCCCCTCCCCAACTCCACAAACTCTTCCTGCACTGCTCTGATCCCTTTCTTAGCCAGGTCATTTGTCCCTAGGTGGACAATGACATCCAGCTCCCTCCCCTGTGCAGCTGCTCCGACGATCCTGAGGATTCGCTCCCTGTCCCACCAAGCCATAGTGCCAGGCAGGCACCTTACCTCCCTCTCCCCTTCCTACCCCAGTTCTACTTTCCTAACAATGGAGTCCCCCAACAGGTGCTGTTTCCTTCCCCTGTGGGGTCCCATGCCACACTCCTGTGGGTCTCCTTTGTGGAGGTTCCCAGCATCCTCCTTGGTCTCCATTGCAGGTGCCTCCATAGAGGAACCACACTTTGCCAGAACGGCATATGATTCATGGAGAGGTACAACTGGAGGGATGCACCTATCTTCCACCACCCTCACCCTCCCTGAGCCCACTGTGGTCCAACTACTCCTCTTTCTTGGCAACCTCTGAGGCAACGGCAGTGGCCCTGGTGGTCCCTGGATGGGAGACGAGGTCCCAAAAATCCTGGCCGACTCAGCCTGGAGATGAGCAACCTCCTCCCTCAGTCCAGATAGGTGCCTGCAGATGGGACAACACCGCATCCTCCAGAACGTCTCCCGGAAGACTGCAGCTCCACAAACACTGCACTGTACCACTCCCATTATGTCTTATTTCTGGCCTCTTCACTGTTTGGCTTACTTACTCTTTCCTCTGTTTATTTATTTATTTTTTATCCCTACTTACTTACTGCCTCTGTGTCCTTTAAGCTCCTGATCGTCCTGTTCTGAGACAAGAAGATTCTATATATCTCAGTAGTCTCCTTACTTGCTCAGAGGCAGACCTCCAGCAGCTAGGGGGGACGGAGAGCTACTCTTGTCCTTCTAGGATGGGGAGTCTTTGGTGGCTCTGTGATCGCTCACTTCCTGCTCCCAAATGAGAAGTTCCTGCTGTCAGTCAAATCCTGTGCTTATAAAAGTAGATCTAGCTTTGGGTGGAGGGGAAGGAAGGAGGGCAATATAGTCCCAGTAGAGAAGTCCAGTCACAACAGCAGCTCATTCATCCTGGTGTTATCTATCTAAGACAGTGTTTAAATCTGGCTTTAACCTGGCTTCCTTCTAGCTAAGCCACTCCCCCTACTTAACAGATCTTTCTACACTTAATTAAATTGCACAGATAACAATCCCCTTCAGCCACCTGAGACTAACATCTAGATAACTGCACAGATAATTCACTTCAGCCAAATCAGACAAACACACTAACTTTTTTATACCCTAAATTGAAGGTACCAGTAGTAGAGTTCTACTTCTTTAGTCCCAGTAGAGAAGTCCAGTCACAACAGCCGCTCCTTCGTCCTCTTGATGGCTTTCACCCGAGTTTTTTTTTTTTTGGCTAAGAAGTCAGTCCATGCTTTTTGGAACTATGGCTATATTTAGTGGAGGTCCTTCTCTTTGGTTACTTGATAATTTTGGACATGAAATTAAGCAAAGTACTCAGTTTAAATATGTGGGTGTTTTTCTTAGTCCTGGACTATCGTTCTCTGTGCAGGTCAAAACTGTGAGTCATAATATTAACCAAAAGCTGGGAGTGTTTTATAAATTGAGAAACTATTTTTTGCTTGCTACTCAGAAAGCCACTACAGTTGGCTCCCTGCTACTGCATGTTTTACTATATGCAAAGTCTTTTTTTTTTTCATATGGGTGTAATGGAGAGTCAAAATTTGTCAGCTATATATAATAATATGTATCATTTTGTTTTGCTGGCTCCACAGCATACACATCACTGTTTGTTGTATTCTGAATTAGGTTGGCTGTCCCCTGCTATGAAGGATTATTTTTGGGTTGTCAAGTTTTTAACGCTGTTTTTTTTTTTCTTCTCCAGGTTACTTTGCTATGTCATATTTGGTCTCTGCAAAGACAACATTGGCAAGTTTGTGTTCATTGCATGGTGTCCTTCTTCAAAAGGAACTTGATAATAGTTGGGGTACAAGCTTTTTCAATTGTTGCTCCCAGCTATTGGAATAATTTACAAGATCCGTTTTGCAAATCCTGTTCTCTTGCTGTTATTAAAAAGCATTTTAAACAATACTGTTATACTCAATGTCAATGTAATTGTTTTTCGTAATGTTTTATATATTTTTAATTATTTAATAGTAATTGGTTAACAATTTCAAATAAATAAATCAATTAAATAATTTGCTTCAGCTCTGGTCAAGCTTGAAAAAGAGCCCTCAGTCCAGGCTCCTACCTGGTAGGTAGGTAAGTAGGCAAGAAGGAAGGAAGATGGTTTATTATTCTTTCAGATTTTTTCTTCACTATTTATGTTTTGGGGGTGGTGTGGGGTGTTACTGGGGTGGTCTCAAGTGTTTGGAACTGATCTACATTATGACCTATTTGATCCCATAGGTTAACGGTATACATTCATGCCCTGTGGCCATCATGGTTTATAAGCCCATGAAAAGTTCTTTCCAATGAGGTAAAGGGCTCACCTGTATCTGGAAGCTCTGCAGAGATAATAGCTGTCTCAGTCTGTTCAATATTACGATTACACTGCCACCATTTTTAGAACATTGTGATGTCATCGAGGAACAAGCTGTGCTTGACTCAGTGTAGTTAGGCACAGCATGTTCCTTGATAACATCACAATGCTCTAAAATTGGTATCACGTGAAAAGGGCAAGGTTTTTTTAACAAACACATTTGGGCGACTCCATAAGAGTGACAGCAATAACCGCTACTGCCACATAACAGAGCATGGTCGGAATGAGCAACTGCTTTGATTCTGCGATACCCCACCATCAAAATGCAGCGTGGAGTGAGAATCTTAGAAATAGGGTGGTGGGGGACACAGCCCCCTGCATATTACCAGCTGCACCTCTTATGCAGGACTAAATGCAGCAGAAACAATACAGAGAAACAGGGAGAGAGCGGGTATGTACATTCCAAGGAAAGGGGTGGAGTGAGAGCTATTGGGGGGGGTCACTGTTATGTTTGTTGCCCAAAATGGTGTGTGCTGTTATTGTGCTTACCGTTATTGCTTCGCCCTAATGACTTTCACCCATATAAACTAGCCATTATGACATGGAACCCTAAAAATGGTTGCAATGTAGTCATAATGTTGAACAGACTCAGTAACCTGTATTTCTGAAGTACTTCCAGGTACAGATGACCCCATACCTCACTTAAAAGTGCTTTTTATGGGCTTTCAAACTACGTCAGCCACCGTTTCTCTTTAATTTAATTATCATCTACGTGCAGGTTATATGCCATGTTTATCTACTCCCTGGGACATGGTTTTGGTCACTTTAGGAGGAGGAGGCAGTAGAGCGCAGTGGTTTAAGGCTCTGAACTGCAAACTTGGAGACCTGGGTTTGAATCCTACAGCTCCCACTCGCATACTGTGTGACCCGAGCAAGTCACTTAACTTCCTTGTGCTCCAAGGTCACACCTGTAAACAAGCTTTCAGCTTAGTGTGTGTCTCCTGGTCAACAAAAATAAATTCATAAAAAATAAATAAATACTTCAGAAGCTGGAGTGGTCAGAACCCATTTTACAAGACCACTAGATGAAATTACCTAAAAGCATTATTTCATTACTTAAACTTGCTAGATAAGGAACTGTTAGCTTCACAGAGGTGACTCAGTTCGCTGTATTTATTTTCTATAATAAAGTAACACTATTGCGCAATTCAGGACTGAGCCACGTTTTATGTGTTGGAGTGTGGCTTTTTTGTTTTATTTAGATAAGGAACTGGTTGCTTTTATAACTACACAAAAGGATAAAACAGCAAAACAAAAACAAAAAAAAAGCTCAGGCACAATGGAATAAGATAAACATTTCAAACATAACAGTCAAAGTCAGCAAGATTTGTTCTCTACACAGTCTGCAGATAGTTTGCACCAATCGATGAATCAGTGTTATGAGGCTAAAGTAGAGCTTACAGTGGAGCAGCATGGACTTGGCTGCAACATACCCCAATCCAATAAAATACCTCTGCCTTTAATCCTGACGTTTATTAGCACTACAAGACTGATTTATTCTGTTACAGCTGATGTTTTCTATAGAAACTATCAAAAAGCAGATGGCTACCAGCAGCCTAGTGAAACAATTGTTTCCTCACCACCCCGTCAAGGCAGCATGAGGTAGCTGCACAGTCCCAGAGGACCAGCAATGCTTCTGGGAGGGACTGCAACATCTGCTGCTACTGCTGCGAGACTGCCTTCCCTATGTCCATGGGGAAGGCAAAGGAGTCTTGCATTCAGTACCAAATGAATGGTGGAGAACTGGCACTGGATGCCTCTCAGTGAAGCTGGTGTCGCTTGCTAATGTCCAAGGACGGTAGTTGTTCCTCCTGCAGGGAATTAAAAGAGACGTCACAGGTAGAACAAAGCTGCAGGCTCAAGACAGGCTGGGGATAAAACCTTGGGAAAACATATAGAACCTATAAATAAAAAAAATAACCATATGTATAACAGCAGCCAAGTTCTTAGCAACACAAGATCACAATACTTGTCTCAAAAAGCAGGGTATTAGTTGAGAAGAGATTCCATGGGCAATCTATTCACTCTCTGTACTTTGGGAGAAAACCATGGGTTAAATGTGATAAAGGATATGTATCTTAATTACTGAGCTCTCCATATATCCATCCCAATATCCCCACTTGTACATCACAAAATATACAGCAATTGTTGTAAAATAGCAGGTAAGATAACCCTCCCCCTGACCCCATGCATACACAGTGTATGTAACTCTACAGCTATGCAACAAAACAGGCCTAACTTGTAACTTATACAGTACAATACAGATATACTGTACATTATGTGCCAAAACTAATATGAAGAACTAGTACAGTGTTTATTTCTGATAATAGACAAGAACAACAGAGTACATAACGTGGAGGAAAACTTACAAGAACACAGAGGAACGGAAATGCCATTACATACATATGTAGTTCAAATTTCATACTCCACTTGAACAGAAAGTACCAGTATATTCTTTAATATAAAAATACTTTTCCTTGCTCATTTCCAAACTTTTAGCGCCATATTAAATCAGCTCTCTATTAGTTAGAATGTATTATTTGATTCATAAATTGCAAAAATATCTTTTCAAAACATGAACATTTATCACCAAACGCATAATAACTGACGTCTAGTTCCAGTGGCAAAAACTCTACGGGAAACAGATTTAGCAATTTAAATGTTTTATAAGTTTTTGTAATTGAGGAAACTTTTCATAATCTGACATTTGTTAAAACCACTTATTAGAAATTATGCAGCACAGTAGCTCTGGAAATTTGAGCTCACTTCACAATTATAAACTCAGCCTGTGTAGCCCTTCTTATTGTATAAGGTGGCATAAACCCCACGGCAGCCTATCAGCTAACTGGCAGGCAGGGGGCTGCTCTATTCAAAGCTGGAGATACAAGCTGCAGGGCAAAAACCTGGCAGCTCCCATCTGACCCCACAATCCCCTACTGGTGACAGCTCCAAGCTCCATAGCAAATTAGGCCTTCTCATATTACAATTGGAGAAGACAGATTCCATTAGCAGTATCTGAAATTGAGTGGAGAGCTGCACTGTTATCAGACTTGACTCATAAGCACTGCTATTAATCAGAGCTATGATAGCATTTATATATTTCAAGCTATCTGCTGCCGCTGTGATATTCTGCTACAAAGGGTTGATGGGACTTAAGAAGGTGAACAATGGAGCTTTCTGGGAAAAGCAGAGTAAATCAAGAAAGTCTATGACTTCCGCACATTCTGAAGGGATTGCGGTTTACATAAATTTTCTCCCATTTGGAGATTGAGCTCTTCCTCATCTTACACATGGGATTTAGTTGTCACTCAATGGTAACAGCTGTGAAAAGGTGAAGCGGCCCACCGCTCAGAATATTGCCTTCGCTTTTAAAGCAATTAACCCATGAACAGGAGGATACCTGGTGATATCAAAGGGATTAAGCAAGACATTGCATTATTAACATTTCCTTGAACTAATTCTAACTCTGACTAGCTGTCAAAGACTCTACAGCCTTTAAAAAAAGATTTCCCAGCACTTCTTTCTCCTTCAGTAGGCAGCATTACTATTAGGACCAAATGTACCCACTTTAAAAAATGCAAATGTACAAAGACAACACTGTGGCACTGAAACAGTATGCCATTTTAAGCAATTTAATGTAATAACAACTTGAAGCGAACTAATCCAGGGCTTGTTAGCTACTGCAGAAGCTAGACAACTTGCTAATTTTAAACAGCTCTATTACTCATGTATTTATCTTGGCATACTTTATACTAAATTAGTATTCTTTACATTGAAATAATCAGCTGCTGTCTGAATAAAGCTGCCTACTTAAAAGTTTGGAAAAACAGGCCAGTGACTCCTAATCAGCAGTATTCTGATCCTACCAGAGTGGGGTTTAGTTTAGGGGTTGTGTTGATAGCCAGATAACTACAGTATATAATCCCAAACCGTATGATTTCTGGATTGAATACTTTTAATGTGGATAACTATCTAATCAAAACCCCTGCTAAAAACAATGGCTTCAGACCCAGGCCCACTGCAGAATTCCACCTCAAGCAGGTTGAGTCCTCACTTGAAAAACAGAAAGTCTTCATGCTACTGCTAATAGAAACAGAGCAGCAGGCTGCCAATGGCATCAGCAGCAAGGAGGGCAGAAACCACATGAGAATCAGAGCGAAGATCTCAGTACCTACACTTACCGGAGAAACGCTGCAGGTAACTGCAGTGTCTTAATATGGTCACACCTAAAGTGAATGACAATCCTAGGGGGAGGGGGGGAAGGCACGTAAACATATCCATCCTCCTACCCCTAAAGATAGGCCAAGAGTTTGCTGCACACCTAGGCCTTAAGCAAGTTTAGTTTCTACTCTGTGGGGAGGGGGGGTGCTGTCAGACTGAAAAGTTGTTTAGATGACAGCTATCAGTCTGGATACAGGTATTTTTCCATAAACTGCACTACACAGATACAGTATGTTTCAAACTAGATACTGCAGTATCTAACCATCTCCTATGGAAAACCCTAAAAATCCATTTAAGCAACATTCAAAGTTCCCTGCAGACCAGCAATATCCCACAACTAATAATAGGGAGGCAGTTTAGCCAAGTGGTTAGAAAGTAAAACTCAGACTTTGGAGACACAAGTTTGAATCTCGGAACTACTGCTTACACACTATGTGATCCATGGCATTCAAGGAAACAACTCAATGTGGGAATAAACCTCACAAAAGCTGTGATGATTTAAATTCTAGTGAACAGTGCAACCGTGCCACAATAAAAGCTAACAGGGTATTCGGATGCATAAAGAGAAATGCTGTGGCTATAGCACAAAAAAGCCATACTATAATTGTACAAGGGGCTGGTCAAGCTCCTTCTGGAATACTGTTTTCGGGTGCCACACACATCACATCAGGGGGCAAAGAAGTGAAATAAGGAACTTTGGCCTTCCACACTGGAAAAGAAAAGACCCCGGGGAGGGGCAAGATCATACCTCTCGACCTTTTGTCACCAAAATGTGGGACACTGACATACAAAATGCTGGACAATGTGGGATACTGATCATCATAATATGGGACACACCATCAAACATGGAGATACAAACGCAGAACACCGTGGACACCTGTGCCTTTATTTGTGCAAAGTCTGAGAATAACATGAATTTATTGTTTAAATCCTGTGTTTACTGCAAATTCTTTGTGCGAGTAGCAGCATTTTCACATGGGACAGAGCAATTTAGAGGAGTAAAATGAGGGACGTCCCTCCTAATGTGGGACAGTTGATAGGTAGGGGTGTGATCATGGTGTACAAGTTTGCTAAAAGATTAAGTGGACTACACCAAGCTCTTTGGGATGGTCCCTGGAAAATATATCAAGGGACTGGGTACACATACATTAAAACTGGTGGCAGGAGGGCTGGTATTCAAGATTACACTGAAAAGGTGTGTGGTGGGTGCAAATACAGAAGTGCCATCCTGTTGATAAGAGCTGTTTGGGTTAATACATCTGCCTAGTTCATTGTATTCGTCTGCTTCTCCAAGATTTTTGGAGTATAGCTAAATCACGTAACCAGTTGTTGCTTTGTCCCATTTTGCATGTTTTTCACTTTGTATTGACTTTTTGTCCCATTTCCTCTGAAGCCCCCTCCCCGGGTTGCACCTGGAAACTAATCTCTGCTCAGTCGTGTGCCTCTTCTGGTCACCAATTTACATATTGATTAGATGCTAGAAAATTTGTAGTATACGAGTAAATTAATTCCAGCAAGTGGTCAAAGAAGTTAATAAACCATATGAACAAAAGACAAGTGGTGTTATTAGCTTTTTTGACCATGAGATGCAATTACTTTACAAGTGTATTACCACTGTCCTGCAGTACTTTTATTTTTTTACAATACACTTAGTCAAAAATGGCTTGGGGGGGGATACCGACTTTTTGAAGCTTTTCAGTAGAGCAGGAATTAAAGAGCACCTTTCCTGGTGCTCAGTACGAAAACTTTAAAGGAGCCTTACCAGCACTAAAGTCCATGTGAGCCAAAAGTACAATTTTTAAGAGGCCAGGAAATCATTTTTAACTGTCAGCTGGTTATAAAGTTATTATTCTCAGAAATGATATGCATTCCTCTACATTATCCATATTTATCTGTACCTGAATAAAAGGCGATGTGAAAAACTACATTTTGCACTGTTGTGTTTTTATGGACAGCATTCTGTTACAGTTCTATTCACAGAACCATTAATTTAGAGTTTTAGTTATGTCACGGTTTATGCACAGAACTCTAAGCATAGTTCTGATAGGTCAACAGCTCATCATTTTCATTCTATACACAAACTGTGAGTGACACAGTAAAAACTCCAAATTACTGGTTCTATGAGGAAAACTGTAACAGAATTCTGCTCATAAAAGCGAACAACGTAAAATACAGTGTTTCTATAGCTTTTTATTCAAGTACAGTTAATTTTTTTTTTTAATTCAATATGTTTTATTAAGTTTAGCCATAAAAAACAAAGTTATAATCATATCATTAGCCAAAATCTTCGTTGAGACTTCAGAAGACAGTAGTAAAAGTTGGAACATGGACAATAGGCATCGAGTACATTGACAGTAAGGATTAAAATGGATAACCAAATAAACCTCCCTCCTCCCTCCCTCCCCCCTCCCCCACCCTGTGGTGCAAAATGATACATTTACTAAAAATCTCAGGTACCAATAATAAAAGACTCTCAACAGAGAAACATATCCCCCTTTGTTAAAAATAGAATTAACAAACAAAGGAAAGGGAAATAAGATAGGAGGGGAAACCAAGGGGGTATGATAAAAGTTAAATATTAAATACTAATAGTTATATGGAAAGATTAGGTGGAGAGGGGCCCGCAGCTCATCATGATTCCTATTGCCTCCTGAATAACAAGGCATCTAATTTGCCCCATTTCTTTTTGAAGGAGGATACTCTTCGGGTTACCTGTGCTATGAGATTTTCCACACGAAGAGCAAAAGTTATCTCATGCAACCATTCCATATAAGTTAGTACTGAACGGTCCTTCCAATGTCTAAGGACTAATTTTTTAACTGCCATGGATATCAATGCCATGTGATATCTCTTCTCCTTCACTTGTATTTCTAGGTAATCACCTAGGATGCAGACCTTAGGGGAGAAGAGCCCTTGCAAGCCCAATAGAGGGTCAAGTGAGGCCTCTATTTGAACCCAGAGAGGAGATACTGAAGAACAAAACCAAAAAATGTGTAACGGGGAACCCTCTTCTTTATCACATCTGAGGCATTTAGTTGAGGTGGCCCTCTTCATCCTTGCCAGTCTGATCGGGGTGTAATAAAGATCATTTAAGATACAATATTGTGTAAGTCTGTATCTATCTTGTGTATGATATGTGTGTAAACTTTTCCAGATATACTGCCACTCAACACCTTCATCGGGATATAGGTCTTTCCAAATCTTAGGACAAGGGTTGGGTGGAATTCCGTGAAATTTATATAATAGGCTGTATAACCCCGAGACACTATGTGGTTGATTAACAATTGCCGTGACCTGAGAGAAAAACTGGAGAAGGGGTGAACTTTTGTTGTCTCTCCCAAATTTAGTAAGCAAGAGATGTCGAATTGATATACTTTAAAGGCTACTTTGTTCACTCATTGAAATTTATCCAGAATTCTTAGTATCCAGAATGTAATTAGGTGAATAGAAATCTTTTACACAACAGTCTGAGATAGATGGCAGCCACTTACTAGATATCACCGAGTTACCCATACGGAGGTTAGGGTTTAAGCATATAGGTTGAGAAAAGTCCTCTGTATGAGAGATCCTAAGATGTCTGAAAACCTGAAATACCACTCGGAGAGAGATACCTAAAGGTAAAGAGCGAAGTGGCAAAGGGACATTTTTGCCTGATCTGTAAAAGAGAGCTTTCGGATCTACATTATGAGCTTTCATAAGATCTAATTCCATTTGAAGCCATAATGGTTTATAAACTAGGGGATTATGAAGTCAGTGGTCGACAGCCATTTACCACATTTGTTCAGGTGCGAGGCCCAATAATAATATAAGAAGTTCGGAAGTCGGAGCCTCCATACTTTTGGGCTGAGATAATTTGTTATAGGATTTTCTAACAGCTTTATTGTCCCAAAGAAAAGCACTTATTCCAGAATGAATATCCTTGAAAAAAGATTGGGGAATCCATAAGTTTAACATATTTAAGGGATAGAAGAGTCTAGGTAACACATTCATTTTAATCGTGTTAATCCTGCACCACAGCGATAAGGGTAGTTTAGACCATCTCAAAAGATCTTGCTTAATATTTCGCCATAGATCTTCCAGATTCAGTTTCCTCATCAATGCCGGACTGAGAGAAACATGAATTCCCAGGTATTTAATAGAACGTGTAGTCCACTTCATCCCAAATTCAAGAAAGTCTGCCTTATATGTAAAACGATTAAGAGGGAAAATTTCAGTTTTAGTAACATTAAGTTTATAGCAGAATATCGACTGAAAACCTTAATCTGACTTAGAGCCGCTATCAACGACAAAACAGGGTCCGACAGGTGTAGAAGCAGGTCGTCTGCAAAACTGAGATTTTAGCCACCACATATTTGCGACAGGATACCTGATATTGATAGAGATGAATTTAAGGATCTTAGGAGAGGTTCAAGGTACAAATTAAATAAAAAGGAGATAAGGGGCAGCCTTGCCTTGTACCCGAGGTAAGTGTAAGGAATCTGACATGACGCCATTAGAATACAGCCTTGCTGTAGGGGAAGTATATAACGCCTGTATCCATGTCACAAATAGTGGGGAAAACCCATAACTTGTAGTGTAGCCCATAGAAAGGACCAGTCAACCCTGTCGAGCGCCTTTTCGCGTCAAGAGAAACTAAAATCGCCGAATGTGAAGTCTGCGCGCGGTTAAAGATAGTGCAGCTTTGCGTGGTGATCCACCGGAGACCTACCTGCAAAAATCCGATCTGTTCGGAACTGATTAAGGGCATCCATACTTGCTCAATCCTTTTAGCAAGGATTTTGGCCAAGATCTTAATATCACAGTTTAATAAAGAGATGGGACGATAGCTTGAAGGAAGATATGAGGGATTGTCTGGCTTGAGAAGAAGAATGATAAGGGCTTCGAGAAGGGTGGGATCCTGAGTACTACCGGTCAATAAGTATTGGTACAAACGATGTAGGCCGGGCACTAAATCCTTAGCAAATAGTTTATAAAAGTTCGAAGAGAATCCGTCCGGACCTGGAGATTTATCCGGAGCCAAGTCCTTTATAGCTGCTAAAATCTCCTGGGAAGATATGGGAGAGATGAGTAACGCTTGCTGATCTTGATCTAAAGATGGTAGAGAGAGGAGAGTTGCGAGATAATTAAGTGTTTCGTCGATGGGGGGGAAGGGTCTGGTTTGTTATAAAGTGACGAGAAATAGGATCTAAGCACAGAAAGTATATCCCGAGGATTAGTTTGGATCTCCCCATTGAAATCTTCAATGGAATTGATCGCCCTGGAAGCTTCCAGCTTCCTTAGTCTCAAAGCTAACTGGTGGCTAGCTTTTTCCCCACATTCTAATGCATCGCACGAGTTCTCAATATAATAGTTCAGTCTTTCTTGCAATAGTGTAGAATACTGGTTTCTTAAAAACAAAAGGGTTTCCAGTGTATCCGTTGTGAGGACATAGACAAAGATTGCTCTATCATTCTGATTTGGGTGAGAAGGGATCGGGTTTTTGCTTCCACTTTCTTTTTCCGAGTGAAGCTAGTAGAATAAATTCACCTCTCAGACAGCACTGCAATGCACACCACTCTTGGTCTGCCCTAATTATAGAGTTCTGATTTTCAGACAAAAGTATTGAATCAGCCCTGATATTCTAGTACTAATGTATTCTTCTTTTTAAAGTTGATTATTTAGTCTCCACAGCGGATTCCTAGTAGTGTTAATATCCAATAAGCGTAACCATCCAAACTGGAGCATGATCCGAAACCACTCTTGCATCTATACCCGCTAAGCATTTATATTCCTAAGAAGAGAATTACTACATAATATGTAATCGAGTCTAGTCCATGTATCATGTACAGAAGAGTGAAATGTAAATTCCCAGGCAACTGGATTTAGTGTTCTCCATGGGTCACATAGACCAAGAGTTTCTATAAAGTCCGCAAGTGCCCTTTGGGCTGCTGAGAGGGGGGCAAGAGTGGCATTGGACCTGTCTAAATCCTGCGTGGGGGATATATTCCAATCACCTCCAAGAATCATTGGGAGGGATAGGAAATCTTGCACTTTCCCCATCAGACTGGCAAGGAAGGAGGAGGAGTCTCCCCCTACCAGACCGTAAATACTCCCTAACAGAACTTCTGTATGGTTCAGGATACCCTTCACTAAGATATATCTGCCCATAGGGTCCGAGATTGTCATGGTGGATTGAAAGGTGATTGACCGATGGATGAGGATCGATGTACCCCCTGCTTTAGAAGAGGCTCCAGAGGCGAAAACCTGACCAATGCCCCTTCTTCGCATATTTACCACCTCATGTGGGAGTAGGTGTGTTTCCTGAACAAAGGAAATCTTCGCTTGCAAGGACTCCAGATGTCTCAATATCTGCATTCTCTTTAATGTGCTGAGGGCCCCTCTCACATTCCACGTGACAAATTTAATATTGTTAACTGCCATTGAGCCTCTGTCGAACTAATAAGTATACTCTGGTACCTGACAATATATGCACCATGGCCCCCTTTAATAACCCAAAAATATCCCTCAAAAAACATACCCCCCACAATACCCCAAATAAGAAAATGAAACCCAGAAACATTTCAGGGCTAATATTCCCCCCCTTACCAAACCCCAAAAAAGCTGTAGGTCCCTCTTGTAACAGGCTGAGAAAAATATATAAGACCTTTGTACTTTTATGTTTAACCCGTAACCAACTATATACATCCCGACCCAGCCTCCAATCATTGAAAAGGGTAGAATGGATGATATATCTCTTAAGTGTCAAATCCCCAGAGTCCCCAGCATCCATCTCCCACATCAAGGAAATTAACGTTACCCCACAGAAAATTGGAAATAAAAAAATAGGCCGACATCGCATAGCCTTGGAGTCCCCCCCAAAATGACCCATATATGATGTTGATTGGACTCCTATCCAGAGTGAAATAATAAAAAACCCTATGAGGTAGGCTAGGTACAAACCCCCTATTCCCAAGTCGCATGGCCAAACATGCCCAGGCCTCGTTCAGCGTCCGCCCCCCCACCTCTATGCCATGAAGTCGGCTCTGCTGCTGTGGGAAAGAAAGAAAAAAAAAAAAAGGGGAGGGGAGGGGAGAGCTAGAGGATGAAAAGAAAAAGAAAAGGAAAAATGGGGGGAGGGAAGGGAGGCTCCTGGGGAGGTGGATGGGTGGAGGGAAAATATATAGAGCACAGAAGAATAGGGCAAAGGATGGGTAAAATAATATTGATAAATAATATTGTCCTGAATTCTCTTGTTGGTCCACTCTTCCATCTTCTTCGAGGTAAAATACGGTGATCCAGTGGAGATTTTAGCTTCCTGCATGTCCCTGCACAGAAAACCAAACGAAAAGTATCAGCAGTCACCAACTGGTAAGGGAACTTATAATCCATAAAAGGACACCACTGGGACTAAAACAAAGGCACACCGAAGCCTCGGTGTATCACATCCACTCTTCCATCTTCTTCGAGATAAAATACGGTGATCCAGTGGAAATATTAGCTTCCTGCATGACCCTGCACAGAAAACCAAACGAAAAGTATCAGCAGTCACCAACTGGTAAGGGAACTTATAATCCACAAAAAATGACTCCACTGGGACTGAAAACAAAGGTACACCGAAGCCTTGGTGTATCACATCCAATCGTCCTCCAGAAACGCAGGCTCATCTTCAAAGCACCCATCTAGGGCCATAGAAACCTTTGGTCCCACCTGCAAAAAAAAAAAAAAAAACCCAGCATCCAAGAATGCTTCCCCACGAAGATCCAACTTGCCCTCGAGAAGAGAGACACCAGAGAGAGGAGATTCCCACCAGCAGGTAAAAAAAGAAAAACGTATGATGGGATTTCCAGACCCAGAGATAATGTTGGATAATTATTTTAACTCTCCAAACAGCAAATCATCCTTCCAAAAGGGAGCACATAGTAGAACCTCAGGATTCAACAACTATGATGGCTCATGAAACTTTAAATAGATCTGGCAACAGACGTGACAGGTCCTCCTGGGCCTGGCTCACTGCTTCATAGCTATGCCATTTACCATCAATTGAAACTTGAAGTCGAGCAGGATAAGCCATCCTGAATTTAATGTTGGCAGCTATTAGCTTTGACACTATAGGGTGGAAAGCGGCTCTCCGCTGCCTCGTCTCCAAAGGAAGGTCTTGTGTGATTCGTAGCCGTTTCCCTTCCCAAGTAATGGCTTGCAATTCCCTTACTTTCACTAAAATGTGCTGGCGCTCCAGAAAATTGAGTAGCTTGATGATTATAGGCCTGGGAGGGGCTGAAGGTTCTGGTCTTGGGCGCAGCGACCTGTGAGCCCTCTCAATAATGTACCCTGGATTGTGTGGGGAAGGGCCTACTATTTTAGTTAGCACACTGAACAAATGGAATGCAAGAAGAACCCTCCTCTCCTCTGGCACACCATGGATTAGTATGTTGTTTCGTCGTGAGCGGCCTTCTAAGTCTTCTGCTTTTTGTTGCAGCCTGGTTATTGTTTGTTTTATTTTAGTTATTTCTGGTTCCATTCTATTTCGCCAACTTTCCAACGATGTAGAGCGGACCTCGTTGTCTGTAACCCTCTGAGTCAGCATCAAGATATCTCCTCGCATACTCTTCAGCTCCAGAGAAAGTTCTATCAATGCATCTTTAAGTGGACGTATATCCTCGAGAAAACGATCCTCCGATAGCGAATTGAGAGAGGAGAAAATCGAGGTCTGCGCCATCGAGGTGGAAGGTGCTTGCTGCTTGGCCTTCTTGGCCTGCTTGTCTGGAGAAACCGGCGGGGTGCGTTTAGGGAGGGCCGATTTCATGTCCGTGTCCATTCTGGCGCTTATTAAAGCGGAATACCCCCAAAGCTCTCCCGGAGCGCTCCTCGGTTCTAAATTAATAAAAAAAAAAAACTCAGGAGACTCGCAGACTGCACACTTTAAGTAGGTTAAAAGTTAGATTTAACGGAGGTGAGGCGAGAGCACTGAAATCCCCCTGCTTTCACGCTCGGCTCATCACGTGATCTCCATTCAAGTACAGTTAAATATGGATAATTTAGGGGTATGCATATAATTTCTGAGAATAAGAACTTTATAAACAGCTGCCAGTTAGCAACAATTTCCTGTCCCCTTTAATGTGGCTAGATTTCAGGATGGAAGGGATCATAGTTTGGCTCTGTGGTGCTGAAAGCCTGATCCCTTTCACTTCGTTGTCTTCAGAGCCACCCCATGTTAGCAAATATTATGATGTATTACATGGACAGCATGAGGACGTGCTCCACAGATTACTACAGGGGCTGATTTTTATGTCTTTAAAAAAAAAATAGTTCAGGGTTCCGATTTGGATAAAACAAGGCCACCATCGTTCAACGAACAAGGCTCTTGTTAGTTGAGCGGTGGCCTTGATGTATACAAATTGGAACCATGAACTATTAAAAAAAGATGTAAAAGTCTGCCCCTATAGTAATCTATGGAGTGCATCCCGTGCTCTTATAAATACGTCACAAAACATGCTAACGCGAAGGCAGCGCTGAAGACAAGGAAGTGAAAGGGATCTGCAGCTTGGCTCCACGCAAATTACAACCCCTTCCATCCCGAAATCTGGCCAGTGGCCACATTAAAATTGTACTTTTGGCTCCCATGGACTTTGGAGCAGGTCAGACACCTACAGTATAGTGTTTCTGGAGCAAATTTCTAAAACAAGTCAGTAAAGATGCTCTTTAACACTTGTTAAGGAGCCTATCTGGAGTGCTGATTGTTTCTTGTTTTGTATTTGTGGAGTAAACGCTGTTCATGGTTGCCAAGTTAACTTTTAATAGGATAACAATTTGGTACAGTATACAAACGATGTGCCTAATGAGTGTGGCGGGTCGAACCAAGATGAGTCAGAGTTTGTTTTTTGTGAATATGCGGTCTCACAGAGCTTTTGAATTTCCGAGTTGCAGGTGAAGGTTCGAGACTTTATGTTCTGCCCAAATGTGTTTTGTGGTGCATTATATTAGTAGTCTTGAGTTTAAACATTTCTTTCAGTTTTAACACCGTTGTGTACTGGAGTAATGGATTTAATTTAGAGAGGTATGATGCAACATGTTTTTGGAGTCTTGAGCATTGCCTATTTCCCTCAGCTATTGTGATTCCTACTTTTTGTGTGTTTTAAATCTAGTGCTGTGATGGCAGTATGAGTCAGCCTCACTATAAAGTTTACTTTTGGGAGGGGGGGGGCTGAAATTTGAACTGTTTCTTAGATGCGTTGTCAGGCTGCCACAATACTTTTTTTAATCTATGATATCCCAGCTGAGACAAAAGTTCTTATTTTCACTAGAGTCCTGCTTTTTATCTACATTCTCAGCTGGTTAAACTGCAGCACTGGGATGTCACAAATGAGTTGCGAAAGGTAAAACAGTATTTAGCTGGGTGCTGCTAATGTGCAGTTGGATGTAATTTAAAGTCATAAGTCTTTACATCAATGCAATTATTAGGGTGTGTTTATTGATGTTACACTTTTTTTTTTAATTGTCTGTTATTCAGTGGTAAGTCTGCAGTTTTCCTAAGGGGTAAAGACCTAATTGTGAATAAGCTGAAATTTACCAATTAACATGCAGTCAGTCCAGGGATCTCTGGAATCTGTAAATTTAGTAGCTGCCATTTGGGTGATTTGAAAGTTCTAGAGGGTAGAAAAAACATAAAAAATTCTTTAAGATCATTTGGTTTTACTTCGAGAAGGTACAAAAATGGCAGAGAGTTAAAACATGAAACTTTCAAAGGATTCATTGCTAAGTATCTTTACTGATAAATTTGTAGACTTTAAATTGTGAAAATAATGTTCCTACTTTGTGCATGTACAGCTAATTTAGTCACAAATTTTTTATAGCAACATTTTTGCACAGCTGACATATGTCACTTTCATAACTTGGAATCCACTTCTGTGGGCTAAGGCAAATGGTCTGTAAGTTTTAGTGGTCAAAAACATGGGTAAACAAGAGAAATCTCTGTACATCAAAATATTAAAAAAATAGTCATTGGAACTTAGTCCAAAACATTTGTAATCAACAGTGCTGAGAGCAAGGTTGAGTCCTCAAGTGCTGTTTTGTGACAAAACACAAATATTTTTAAGCTATTAATGAAATTAGATTGCTGCATGTCACAAACACAGACCCTGTTTTTGCCACTTATGAACTTGTTTACACGACACTCACACCCAGTTTTGTGAGAAACAGCCTCCGGACCTCCACTTTGTGACTGTCTCAAAACAAGAGAATTCTAGTCCTGTCATGGCCTGGGCTCATTCCTGATGTCAGGTTGCCAACACTGCAAGTGGTAGCCCTGCCACTTTGCCGACAAGCAGTATACCAGTTTTCTTGCCCTGACCACTGCCCAGGTTTTGTCTCAGTACAACATATGCAGAAAGTTCTTCTAAATTGCTAGGGGCTAAAATACTATGAACTCATTTTTATGCTCTATTAATTTTGCATAATACTGTATGGTTAGTATATCTGGCTGGTAACACTCTGTAGAGTTACATTAAGCTGCAGTAAAACCAAATATAAAAGGGTCACATTTTCATATACAAATTGTTTTTGTGCTTAACTGCTCACATGTAATGATTTTTTTCTCCTTAGCAGAAAATAATTATGGGCAAAATAAATTACTGACGGTATGAGGCTTAATTTAGGCTTAGAAAAATATTTATAATGCACATTAATCACATGATGAGAGATGTTTATGATCTATATATCGCATTCCTCAAATCATGTTTATTAGTCTGCATATAAAGTGCACTACTACACTAAAGTGATTGAAAGCAAAATATCAAAACACAAATTTGCTATTACCATTAATGCCAATGTGAGAAGTGCACTCACAAATTCAAATGCAATCTGGACTTCTAAAATGCCATAATCAGCACATAAGCACTAGTTTTAAAACTTTATGTCAAAATATGAGGTTCCATTAACTCTACAATGACAAAACACTAAATATGTCCCTGCTGGAAGGTTTTGTTTATGTCAAGATGAAAGGTTCTAGAGGTTAATTCTAGGTCAACCACCAAATGCAATTTTAACAACCCAGCCAATATTGTATTACATCTTCTTCCACTCAATCAATAGGATGTTTGGCCCCCTACTATAGAGAAGCTTCTCTCTTTATAGAAGGCTGTGTATTGTTTGAGGATGGATTTGCCACTTGATCTATAATATTCCCGAGGGTTCTACACGTGTACTGAAACATATTCTTCTTAAAGCCTATTGTGCTCTGAGAGTAACCACAAGGTTCTGATTCACAAAGGAGACTACTGGATGTAGAAAGCAATTCTGTGAGGCACGATGTTGTACAAACACCATGTCAAATAAACTGCAGAGTACAAATCAAGTCCTCTGATTAGGAACTCCCTTAATCAAGACATCTTAATGTTAAAGCAGCAGTAATATAAAATCAGGAAGTGATCTATCAAAATTCTGTTTTTCGGCTGTAAGCATGCAGTCAAAGTTCCAGTTTTCAAACCTCTGAATGTTTTTTTCCAGTCGTCTTTAGTTTTTTAGATATTTGCAATTTATTTGAAGTGTTGTAGCGCTACAACAAATATGGCGGCTGACTAATTTCAGCTGTACTTTTTCTACTGGTCACATCACGTCTTTTGACAACAGCAGAGGGACCCTCTGCTGACCATTCCCAATGTCCCTGCAAGTCATTTACATGTGCAGTTGGCAGCAGAGGGGGTTCCAGTGCAACATGCTGGGTGGCAGACATGTAAACAAAAGCAGAGAATAACTGAGCAAATTACTCGGCAATAGTACAATGCTGGCGAGAAAGAGTACCAGGTGTATGATTAGCAGGGCGCAGGGAATAAACTGTCAAAAAAGCGCATTTTTTTTTTCCGTAGTACTGCTGCTTTAAAGGGACATACAGGCAGTAACATGAACTGGTAAAGGGAAACAGCTCTAATCAGAAACATTTTAAGGGAAATATTGTCAGTTTATATTAGACATATTTACAGTGGTGCTCTATTTGTACTATTAAACTCCCCCACCCCATCAATGTTCCCCCATTTCTTATTAAATCCAATCCAGGATTATGCATAGGTAGCCACAATAGCTGCAGTCACAGTGGGGGCCACACTGTGAGGGGACCCACAGGGTTGCTTAAGTGAAATAAGCCAGATGCTCAAGTCCCCTTATATATAAAACTTGATCCAAAGTGGGCTAAGGCTGCATGCGGGGTAGATTGTTTTTGCTTTTCTACACTACCTCAAGCCATCTGCCTGTTTCGGTGGTTGTTCAGGTGGACGTTAAAGATCCCATGGCCCTTCTCGAAAAGAGTATGGGGAATCTCCCCGGTGTCCTGGCCAAAACCTCCCCCAATTCACTAAAATACCACCAACAGCTTAATCTGGTTCTGTATGTCAGTTTGCATCTGTATCTTTCCTCTTCCCAGGATGAGGCTGAAAATAGGCAGAATTGCCCAGTCCTCCTTTCCCAGTCAACAACAAAACCTAAAAAGGTATCAAGAGACAACCTAGTTCATATTGGGGTAGCTGTGTTCATTTAGTTCCTCCAACTCACTATTGTACTTCTGGCAGCACAAACAGATAGAAGAGGACACACTGAACGTTTCTGCAAAGGACCCATTAATGTTTTCCTTACAGGGGGCCCTAAAGCTCTGGAGACAATCCTGATCCTCCAATCATTAAGTTCATCTCCTAGCACAACTACACAGTGACTCAGAGTGGGAGATGCAGGAACTGGAGGGAAGAGCTTTTCTATCGCTGCTACTTATTAATATCTACTCCTTGTTTGGCCGCATGTGCTCAGCTTCAACAGTTACAACCAAGTGCAATGTTAGCAACTCAACTGTATTCTATTTGGCCATCTTCAGCCCAGCAACCTGATGACCCTGATGCATACCTTTGTGAGGTCTAAACTCTGTTATTGCACCACACTTTACCTACAACTATCTGGAAGGTTGTCACACTGAAGGCACACTGGTGCAGAACACTGGAACCAGTCTGACTGTTACAACCAAAATCTCCAATCATATCACCCTCGTCCTGCATGCGTTGCACTGGCAACCAATCTGGTGGTGCATCACCTTCAAGATTTTCACTGTTAACATACAAAGCACTGCACGGTCTGGGACGCGATTACCGAAAGATCTCAACCATATAGAGTGCATGCCGCCCCCTCCACTCCACCGAGGTGAATACCTTTTATCCCAAAGTCCCTCTTAAGCCAACTAGAAGACAGTGTTTTTTTGGACTGCAGAACTACCCATATGGAATGCCCTACCTATCTGCCCGTGGAGCTCTCCCTCAATGGACATGTTCATGCAGGGGCTTAAGTTTCATCTTTTTTTTTACAAGTTTTTGATGATTACTAGGCTATAAGTTGCATAAGCCTGTCTGAAAGTTTTGTGATTATAGACTGTACCATTTCTGCTTTTTGCTTGGCATTTGTTAACAAGTTTATTTGTTTTTATTTAGTTACAGCTATTAAAATGTCTGGATATTTGGTGACATTTCTTTGATATCTCCATAGAGGAAATTCCTGCATGCCTGTATTGTACAGCCTACAGACAGAATCTTTTTAGAAATATAGCAAAACATTAAAATCCAGAGACCCTGATAGCTACAACTGGAATGCCTGCTGATGTGAAGTGGACTGCACAGCCCCCAGCGCCCTGTGGATTAGGCAGTACACAAATAAAGTTTTCTTGACTTTAGACAAGACAGTGAAGCTAAATGCTACAGTTTGACACCTCATTTTCACAGACTTTGCTGGCAGAGGAGTGCAATTGAGTGCTGGGGAGGCCTATGGGTCCCCCCTTTGGGATCCTGTAGCTGCAGGATGAAAACAGGCAGCAAGATTTTCCTGATGGCTTTCTGTGGTTCACGGAGTTGATGAAATCTATCTGGTGACTATGCTCCAGACAGTTGAAAAGAAAACCCAGACTAAAATCCAAGTCCTGCCATTGTCTCGGATGGAACAAGCAGTGAAAGTATCTGCTGTTTCTCCTTTCCTCTCCTCTCCTCCTTTTGCTGTTTATTCCCCACAGCAGTGGTGAGAGTGCTACTGGGGGAGAGAGACATCTTTACTGAACATTGGACTTGGACTTGCTCTGGTGGCAGCACAGCTGAACTACAACATAAAGCTCTGCCTGAGAACAGAACTGTTATTGCACAGTTACGTTTTCCCTTCTGCTGGCACAATATTTGCATTCTGTTGATTTTCATTTGGTCATTTATAAATTTTGGCTTTATTGCGGGAGAAAGAGAGCTTTGGGGATGTGCAATGGTTGGTAGTATGGTAGGTTAGTGGTTGGCTGGTTGGTGTGCTTGTATACTTAAATTATTTTATTGGGGCGTGAATGTTTAGACTTGTGTGTAGGGTTTAGGGTGAGTGAGGGGATGATGCAGTGGTTTTAAATTCAGGTTTGAATTTGTGAAAGAAGTAGGGTATTTGGTTTAGGGTGTTGTTGGAGCAGCCAGTGTAGCTATGTCTGTGGGTTCTGGGTCCCCAGGCTTAGCCACTTTCCATCCCAGCTGCTTGGCCTCTGCCCCTTTGATGACCACCCCCTGCCAACATGGCATATAGGGTCTGTAGGGAGGTGGGCATTGTAAGAAGGCAGGATGGTAGGTGGGGGGGTGGTGGGGGTTGCTAATGGAGAGAGTAATATTAGGCTGGTGGACGACCAGGAGGTGCCCAGGGGTGAAATGGGACCTAGAGAGAGGCCAGACATGTTTGGTTCCCATACCCAGGGTTCCCACCATTTGGCCGGCAACCTCTGCCCATCCCCTTCAGGCAGCTGTAAACACTAGATTCTTCAGTAAGACACCAGATCAAACATTTCTACCTGTTCAGTCTTAACCCTTGAGTATTCAAAAGACAGAAATGATGTCCCATCCTAGCCTCATCTTAAGACTTAGCTGACTAGGTGCAATTGCACCGGAGATGAATTAACATTTTTTACAAGGCTGCTTGTTTACATAACCTTAAAGACACTGGGGAGGGTAAGGTACCTTTTAGAACTTCCCTGCAATATATTCTGCTTCAAACCTTGCTCAATTGCTGTCTCCAAATAGGGCAGGCTGAAATATGTTCTTTTTACAATATTTTGTTCCCTACAACAAAACATTTGGGCGAGCTTCTGGACCTCGGCCTATCAACAAGGCTTCCCAGGACTGGGCAACAGGCAGGCAGACACTGCAGCCTTTAATTCTTTAATTTCTTTGTAAGTCTTGCAAAATTACACTTAGAATAGATAAGCACACTGCGAGGGAGACTTCCCCAACTTCTCGCTAGTGCGAGGGGGGGGGACAACAGCAGCACGAAATGCGGCTCAAAGTGCGTTTGCAACACGGAGCATCATGCAGGGAATTAATTATACAAAGCCTGAATAGCGCTGCCACATATGCACTCCTGCTTGTACCTCTACACAAATAATCAGTTAGTCTCTGTATTGCTTATCTTTCTTTACATATACTGTTTTCTCATATTGGGGGGGGTCTTCGAGTACTGCGACTCCATATCTTCCAATAGAGATATACAGACAGGGACAGAAAGAGCCTAATTTACAGGTGGCCTGCCTGGAAAAAGGGGAATACAAAGGGGTTAAAAAGAAAGGACAGAAAAGGAAGTAAATGGGGTGCTACTGCAGTAGACTTAGGGAAAAGAAAGAGGCAGGTATATGGAGGGGCACCAGCACTCTTTCACACTCCTCCCTGCTTAACAGGAAACTACCGGGGATCCTATTTTGCATCTGTAACCCCTAGTTTCCTAATCAAGAACAATGACAATACCATGCACATTCGTTAGATCTCTCTCTCTTAATGGAGGGAGAGATGGAGCTTTAGCCCGCCCACTCCCAAAGCTCCGCCTCGGTGACCCTAAACAACTTTAAGACGTAAAAAGGTTATTTCTAACCCTTACAATTACTTACTATTTCCCCAAGGTCTGACTGTGCATATACATTTATGTCTGCTCCATAACGTGACATAAAATCAGCATTTTTATTCAAAGTACCAGGTCAGTGGTGTATCATGAATTTATAAGGCTGTAGCACCAGGTACCACCGCATTATTCTAGGGTTCTTATCCTTCATCACATGAAGCCAGCATAGGTGGTTATGATCTGTAATGGCCTCAAATTCAGACCCCCATAGGTAAAATTTAAGAGCTTATATGGCCCACTTCACCGCAAGACACTCCTTTTCTATTGCTGAGTACCGTGTCTCCCTTTCATCCAACTTGCGGCTCAAGTAGATGATAGGATGGTCTTCTCCCTCTATTACCTGCGACAAGACAGCCCCTAGGCCGGAGTCTGAAGCATCCGTCTGTACCAAGAAAGGTAGCGAGAAGTCTGGACTTCTTAGTACAGGGGCTGCACAGAGGTAGGCCTTTATGGTACAAAAGGCCTTTTCACATTCAGGGGACCATTTAATCTTATTGGATTTCTTAGTAATGTTTATAAGAGGGGTGGCTATTGTGGCAAAGTTAGGCACGAATCTCCGGTAATACCCCGCTAATCCCAAAAAGGAGCGGACATGCTTTTTGGTTATGGGTTGGGGGCATTTTGCCACTGCATCCACTTTATCTACTTCTGGCTTAATGTGACCATTCCCTATTATGAACCCCAGATGCCGTGTCTCCTGCATGGCGATAGAGCATTTGTTGGGGTTGATCATAAATCCTGCTTTAGACAAGACATCCAGGACAACAAACAGATGTTTCATATGCTCTTCCCATGTAGGGCTAAACACCACTATGTCATCAAGATATGAAGCACAATAGGAGACATGATGTTGTAATGTCTGGTCCATAAAGCGCTGGAAGGTAGCAAAGGCACCATGTAGTCTGAAGGGTATGGTGACAAAGTGATACAGGCCAATAGGGGTAATAAAGGCTGTCTTCTCCTTTGAGGCAGCATCCAGGGGGATCTGCCAATATCTTTTCGTAAGATCAAAAACAGAGATGTAGTTGGCATTACCCAATCTGTCAATGATGTCGTCTATCCTTGGCAAAGGATAGGCGTCAGACTTCGATACAGCATTGAGTCGCTGAAAATCTAACCAGAGGCATATGCCGCCCTCCTTTATATCTACCACAACAATTGGGAATGCCCATTCGCTCTTTGATGGCTCGATGACTCCTAAACCCTGCATCTTTTTTACTTCTTTAATCATTTCCCCTCTAACTTTTTCTGGCAAGCGATAGTTTTTGCCTGATAGGCTTCTCAGTGGTGACTTCAATATGATGCTTTATACCCTGTACCATCCCTGGGGTAGTGGTGAATATTTGGGAAAATCTCTGCAATAGGATCTCTAACTCACCTTTTTGTTTCATAATTAACTCAGGATTGATAATGAGGTCACCCGTTTCCCCTGGTTTCTCTAACCGGTTATAGGCTACTGCTAGTTCACCATTTTCTTTAACTGGGTAAATGAAACAACTGGGAAGTGGTCTCTCGACCCATTTTTTTTGGCAGGTTTGCATGGTAAATACCCCTTTTTTGTCGCCCATCAGGTAGTTCAATTTCGTAGGTCACAGGACCTATTTGTCTCAGAACAGTATAGGGGCCCTGTCGTTTCATTAAAAGTTTTTTTGATGTAGAAGGCAGTAACAACAATACCCTATCACCGTTCTGAAATGTTTTGGTCCCTATTCCCAGATCATAATACTCTTTTTGGATGCTTTGTTTTTCCAGGTTCTTCTGATGGGCTAGCTGAGTGTATTTAATCAGCTGTTGTTGTAAGGCTATCATATACTCAAGGGTGCCTGTGGCTTGTTCCCCTTTACCTTCTTCCCATTCCTCCCAGACTACATCCAGAGGTCCTCTAGGGCTTCTCCCACAGAGTAGTTAGAATGGTGAGAATCCCGTTGACGCCTGAGGAACCTTCATATAGGCGAACAGCAATAGGAGAAGGTATACATCCCATGACCTCCCTTCATCCTCAACATACTTTCTTAGCATTTTCTTTAGGGTCTGGTTGAATCTTTCAACCAGCCTGTCTGTTTGGGGGGTGATTGGGAGAAGTATGTATTGCCTCCTCTCCTAATGTAGCATATAAACGCGTGAGCATTCTAGAGCAGAAGTTACTTCCTTGGTCTGTGAGAATTTCCCTCGGTATCCCCACCCGACTGAACAGTTTAAGTAATTCATCTGTGATCTTTTCTGCCATAACTGTTCTGAGGGGGATAGCCTCAGGATACTTGGTACTGTAATCACAGACGACGAACATAAACCTATTACCCTTCTTGCTCTTTATTAGGGGTCCCATTGTGTCCACTGCTATTCTACTGAAAGGAGTTGTAATAAGGGGTAGTGGTTGGAGAGGGACTGTATCTTTTCTAGTGATAGTAGCTACCCTCTGACAATCCTGGCAACTACGACAGAAGTCTGCTACTTGGGCATGTATCCCCGCCCAATAGAAGCGCATCAGCAACCTTTGCAAGGTACGGTCCCTACCCAAGTGACCAGTCAAGGGTATGTCATGGGCTAACTGTAATAATTTGTCTCTGTATTTGAGAGGAACCAATAATTGATCAACCAATTCACTAGTTGCAGGGTGCTTACACCGCCTATACAGTAACCCCTCTTTGACAACACACTGTGGGCCACCCTCTTCTTTACCTACCATCTGTAAAAATTGCCTGAAGGGACTTTTTGAGAGAATATTCCTTTTTGTACCTTTTATTTTAGTTTGTTATGATTTCTCATTGAAGTCCGCTGTAATTTATTCCTGCATTAGTTTTGATTTTCTGATAATAAATATTTGGCTTGACTATAATCCCTGGTGTCTAATGGCACCACCCCACCCGCCGATCGACATTCGTGTAATAAACAATTTCCCTGGTGTCTAATGGCACCCCCCGATCGCTGACCCCGTTATCCTACTGTATATTCCCTGATGTCTAGTGGCACCCCCACCCTCCCATTGCAGGCACAACCTGAAATGAAGAAAATGGTCCCTCAATGTTTTTTTTTCCAAACCCGTAAAAAAAGGAAACAGTCCCTCACAGATCAGCCCCCCCAAACCCCACCTCCCACTCAGCACCCCCCAGTACACTCCCACACAGCCTCACCTAAACAGGTCCCAGGTTCAAGACCCACTCTCCGATCGAAGACACACCTTTCTGCTGGAACCAAGGTAAATGTGGTTCAATGTATTTCAATGGGGGTTTCAACTTTAATGCATAACTTAGCCATTTTGATTACATTCTAACCCAAAATTTTCAACATGGCCTTTTGGGGACCCCAACTCATGAACAACAGGATTGTCATTACGCAACTCCCACCCAAAAGGTAATTTCGCAGTTGCTTGACAAATTCACCTTTCAGCGAGATTTGAACATTTTTCCTGCCCTTGTTCATGAGGTGAGGTCATAAGAAGGCTATGTTGAAAATTTGGTGTCAAAATACTGTATGTATAAATGGCAAAGTTATGACCATTTGTTGCAATTCTGCTATGCACACTCGTAACTTTGGACATTTTAAATATTCTCACCCCAGATTTTCAACATAGCCTTCTTGTTATCTCACTTCATGTATATCATAGCTGTCATTTTTCAAATCCTGGCCAAAATGTTTTTTCGCAACTGTGGCACAGAATGGCGTCGCAGTTGCGCAGAATTATGTTTTGGCAGGGATTTGAACATTTTCTGTACCGTATACATGAGGTTCGGTGATATGATGGCTATGCTGACAACATCGCTGTTGTCCTATAAATGGAAGTGCAAGATCCAGAGGGCCTTGCACTGACATAGGCAAATAAGGATACAATTATACTATCTCAAAAAGTAAGGAAATAAATTGCAAAAAAAAGTCATTAATGCTCTAGTTAGGGTTAAAGCAACAAAGGTAGGGAAATCTGACATTAAGGTTTCCAACCCTAACACCCCTACCCCACCCTGCACACACCAACAGGCATCGGGGGAGGTATCTTGGGGTTGTCAGCCCTACGCTCACCTCATTCTCCTATACTGTACCCATCTCAGCTTATTTACTTACAGAATTTTTATTTATTTATTTATTTTATTTAGCTTTTGTTGACCGGGTAAGTGCACTAGACAAATCCTGACTATTTTCAGGCAAGACCCGGGGGAGTGGGAACACAGATGAATGCCAACTGACTCTGAACCAGATTAAGCTATTGGCGGTATTCTTTAGTGAATGAGGGAAATTTGGCCAGGACACCGGGGAAATTCCCCTACTCTTTTTTGATAAGTGCCATGGGATTTTTAACATCCACTTGAACTACCACCAATCCAGGCAGATGGGACCTCGGTTTAACGTCTCATCTGAAAGACGGCACCTCAGAAGTGCAGCACCCCTCTCATGCTGCACTACTGTGTCAGTACTGGGATACTAACCCAAGTGCCAGATGTGGGAACTGAACCCACAGCCCTGTGATCTCCCGGCCTCAGAGGCGAGTGTGCTACCTACTGAGCCACTGACACTAATGGAATGAGTGTTAGGGCTGACTGCCCCAAGGCATCCCCCCCGGAGCCCATTGGTGTGTGCAGGGTGGGGGTGGGGTGTTAGAGTTGGAAACCCTAATGCCACATTTCCCTACTTCTGTCACTTTAACCCTAACTAGAGCATTAACAAAGATTTTTGCAATTTATATATGTCTATATCATACTTTACAGTCTTGCATGAACATTAAAGCCACCACTATTTATGTTGCAGATGATCTTTAAGAAGAAAGGAGTCCACATGACAGTCTAGTTACTCTCCAGGGGGTCTGACTGAGCCAGGAATTTCAGACTGATGCAGATCAGCAGCATAGCCAACCAGGTACTGAAAAAACTACACTTACATAATTAGTGTACACTATGTGATGTGGAACATGAGCTGCACGCATATACTGCATTCATGTACAGAAGCAGTGTTTTCAGTGTGGTAAGCAAAACCAAAGGATATTCTCTACTATGCCTGATCACATGGCTGATCATGGTTATGGATGCCGCCACCTGGTTTGGTTACGGAAATTTAGTCCTTTTGGTTGGTGTGCTGTTCAGCATGGTGGGCCATGCTTATTTAATCCTTTAAGACTATATCAAAGGGACACACTCGGCCCCTAAAATTAGGGGTCATTCTTCACTTCTATGTTAAACTCAAAATTATGCACTTTAATAACTTCACAACCATTCAAGTGATTTGCATGAAATTGTGCATGCGCCATCAGGGACCATAAGTCTCTTGATGTGGGAAGTTTAGTTCTGGTCAGATGTGTAGGTGCAGAGATGGGGAGTGTCAAGAAAATGTGAAAATTACTGTTTTTGGTCAAATTCTTTGTCACGCAGCAGCACAGAAACGGTGTGGAATTTTGGTCTGAAATTTTTAGGGTACAAAAGTCTTGGGTCACAGATGTGCATTTTAAAGATTTGGTGACAAAATGTTAATCCATTCCACAGTTATTAGATTTCAAAGTGTCCCATTATTTCCTATGGGACCAGTTAGATGTCACACTCGTAAAAGGATTCTGTATCGCAAATGCGGAATCCTTTTTCACAAAACGCGGAATCTTTTGCCACAAATGCGGAATCTTTTTTCATGCCACTACCATCTTGTTTTCTGTTAGCAGTGACAACTAAATTAAATAATTTAAAAATACATGGGTTTAGTAGACAGTTGTCTTTACCTAATCGAGACCTGTACAATCCGATTCTGGGGTTAAGTAACTTAGAAATGTGTTTTGTTTGTTTGTTTGTTTTTTTTTTTAACATGTGGAAATCATTTTTCACAAACCACAAAAAAAAAAAAGCCACGAAACAGGATTCTTTTTGGCAATTTGCGAAAAAAGGAATTTTAAGACAGCTGTTTCTTTGTCACTCCACAGTTCACAAATGGTTGTTGAATTTGGTCTGAAATGTTCAGGGTACAAAGGGCTTGCCTCACAGATGTGCCTTTTGCTGCTTTGGTGAAAATATATTACTTTGCTGTGGAGTTCTGTTGGTTTACATTTTGGTTTGTTTCCCATAGGATAACACTGTAATGTGAGGTTTACACAGTTGTTTGTTTGTCACTACCCTGTGAAGAAATGGTTTGCAATTTTGCTCTGAAATGTTCAGGTTACAAAGGGCTCGTGGGCTATATGCATTTTGCTGGTTTTGTGAAAATATATTAATATATTAATTTGGTGTCCTGTTACACATGTTTCAAATTTTGCCATGTTTTCTATACGATAACATTGCAACATGAGGTGTTTTTTGGCACTCCCAACCCCCAGGCAAATAAGGATACCACTACACTATCTCAAAAATTATGCATGGATGGGGAATGCAAATATGGATACCATTATGGACTGATAAGAGCACAGGGCCCCCAAAGGGAAAGCAGGACACAATTACAATCTCTCAAAAATTATGGATGGATGGGAGAGTAGGGCCAGGAGGGCCTTGCGCTCCCAAAAGCTAAACAGGCTACAACTATACTGTCTCAAAAAGCAAGGAAATTTGTTGCAAAAATAATGTTAACACATCGGTTAGGATTCCAGTGACAAAAGTTGGGCAATGTGGTGTTAGGGTTTCCAACCCTAACAACCCCCCCCAACATACACCAACAGGCATCAGGAGTAAGCCTTGGGGTTGTCAGCCCTAACGTTCACCCCACTCTCCTATACTGTATCCATCTCAGCTTATTTACTCATAGAATGAGATGAGTGTTAGGGCTGACAACCCCAAGACACACCCCTGACACCTGTTGGTGCGTGCAGAGCGGGGGTGGGGTGTTGGGGTTGGAAACCCTCACACCACATTTACCTACTTTTGTCGCTGGAACCCTAACTGATGCAATAACAACGTTTTTTCCAATAAATATGTGTGTGTGTGTGTGTGTGTGTATATATATATATATATATATATAATTTCTAACCATCGTTGATCATGATCAGTGGAGAGCATCTATGTTAGTGTTAGTGAGTTCAGCAGCCCTATAATTGCCACCTTTTAGGTAAAATATAAGCACAGACATGAAAAATAAATGTTAAATTCACCCTTAAATACAGGGTCTATTACTTAATTTACATTTTGGCACACCATATATATTGTGAGGCCTATAAGTCAGCATGGAACAAATTGTAACTTCACAGTTTCAACTGGTAAACTCTGACACAGGGAAATAACTACTGAAAGAGTTGATTTAGCCTGGATTTTGAAAAAGAGTACATTTTTTGCAGTTTTTTTTCAAAGAAGATAAACAAAAAAAGATGTAGTACAAAACTGTTATAGTGTTCAGTTTATTCATCACTCATTTTGTTCTTCATCATAAAGCTATGTGCCTGTGCAGTTTCAATAATTATTTTTCCATTTTCAGTGGTGCTGCACAGCAAAACACCAGACACTCCATTTGGTATAATCTTCTTCAAATCGGTCGAATATCAACAAAGGTAAGTTCATTTTATTTATAAAGGCTTTCATTTTGGGGGCTACTGATGCTGGGCAAACGTCTTTTTATGTGCTTTAAAATGGTATATCAGCCTGTCTGTTGCCCCTCCTTACATGACCATAGGAGTGCAGTGGGGACAGGGTGTGATGCAGGTGGAGTGGAAGACACCCGCAGGCAACCAAATAGATTCCCATGCTGCTGACAGACTGGATTCTCTGCACCATGCAAAGCAGGGGATTGTCAGTACCAGTGTACCAGGGAACAATAAGAGGAATGTGCACTATGGGCAGTTATAGTCCAGTAGTCCCCAGCCCTCGCTGCACACCAGAAGGGCTGGCGGTTACAGGATGGGGACTTCCGAGTACTCCGTCAGGCCACCATTCACTGGTTGGAGGGGCATGTAATAGCTACAGCTGGGCACCTGCTGGAGTGGGCTGAGCCACCCTCCCTAGTACTGCTGACCTTGGTGAGCCATGGTTATAAACCCTCTTGAGGTCTTTTTTTTTTTACCACTGCTGTCCATGGTCAACCATTGCCATTTAACACTCTGATAGCTGCACTAACCATAGTAAACCATGGTCAACTGTTGCCATTGAACCCACTGTATCTGTATCGACCTTGGTTAAACATGGTCATTTAAGTCCCAGAGTGCTGTTGACCATGACTGCCAACAGTTAAGCATGGTTAGTCAACCTTACAAAGACCACTGTTGACCACGGTCAACCATGGCCACTTAAACCTTTTATGGTCTGCATTGACCATTATTGACAACGTTAACTAGTTGGGCAGGAATCATTTAGAGACAGGTCTCCCGTCACCATTAGGATCATGGACATAAACAGCTAAGAAGAATGGCAATTGTACTTTGATGTAGCAATTTTAAAACTATATATGTTGCATTAACAGAATGTAAAATAACACAAGTCAGACACCTATCAAAATGAGGTGATGGGCACTAGGAATACTTTTTGTTGGGGAAACACTTCAGTTTATATATGGCTGCCCGTTTAAAAGGAGGGCCTGTCTGCCTACTGAGGGCCTGGTTAAGAACCCAGCTTGTCACTGTGTTTATAACCAGTGCTGGGCATGGAGATTCCTCTAATATATTTTAAAGAAAATGAGAAATTGCATGATAGGGGTCCTAATGCACATCTCATGTAAACAGAAAAGTTTAACAGATGAACTTTAACCATTAAGAACAGCAGACTTGATTCTGACAAATCCTGCAGGAACTCCAGGATTTGTTCACAAGAACAACTGCATAGGTCAAAAGATGTACAATCACACCACAAAGCAAATTGCTCTGAAGTGAGCCTGTAGACTCTTTCTGGTGAACAGAGATTCTTTTTGCTAACAGCACCTGGAGTAGACAATCTGATATTCAGAATCTGGTGACTTCTGTCTCTTCTGAAGCCTGACTTGCAGAGCCTGGCACTTGAAAACATGGACAGAAAAGGGGAATGTCTCTGCACAGATGCGGCTTCTATCAAAATAGCAACTGGCTGCTACAAGTACGGGGTGATCCAGTGATAGTGATGCTTGTGACCAGTTATCATGGAGAATCCAGCAGGGGTTCTCCTGCGTCCTCACAACCTGGCAACGTCCATCTGTTCTGGAGCCTGGCTTATAGATGCAGAGGTTGAAAGGTCAGACATAACAGCTGGCCCTAAAACTAGGTCAGTAAAGGAGGCCACAGTGGTAGTCCTGGGCCTTGGGCCACCCTCTGCTGGAGCAGTGGTTAACACACCTGCTTCAGCCAGCATGGGGCTGACAGATTTATAGGGACAAATATCTGGTCCGTTTCCAGCCCAGTCATTTTCGAATAGTGACTGTACAATGTTGTCTACTATACATTACGCGTGAGGATCTGCTACTGTGAGGATGACGTAGTCAACTAGGAAACTGTTCACTACTAGATATTAGTGGTCTGGACATTGTTCAACTGTAGTAAAGCCAAATCGCAACCTCTATGACTTGAAAGGTGAACAGTGCTACTCACATCACCAGCAGGTTAAGGCAACAATGGTGCTCTTGGGGAAATCATCCCCTTGGATCTGAACCCTTGGAAGTGGACTGTGTACACCCAAGAACAATTCATCATGTCCTGGCACTTGAAGACATGGATAGAAAGGGGGAAGATTTCTGCACATATGCTGCTTCTATCAAATTAGCAATCAGCTGCTATAAGTACAGGGAGATTCAGCGATATTGTGACCAGTTATCCCGGAGAATCCACCGGGAGTCTTTCTGTGAAGCCTCACAAAAGGAACTGGAAAGTTGCCCTGAGGCTCTCTAGAACTGCAGTCTTTCAACTAAGACTAGCTGAGGCTTTATAGACTCCAACATAAACTGCTCCCTCCAGTAGAGCTAGGGATACGTTTGGTATCACCCTGTTCAGCAAATAAGGGAATACCTGGATCTGTACTTCTCCGAGATGCACCGCTAAAACTGTGAAGCATTCCACAGAGATGTGGTGCTGAAGCAAGCTCAGCACACAGCACTTTAAAAACTTTGCATTCCCACCCAGAGTTTGAGGCATTTGTGGAAGCTGTGCTGGAGCTCTGATAGACATCTTTCATGCTCATACAGGTTAGACTCCCATTCTTTAGGGACATAAGGATTACAAAAAAAAAAAAAGAAACCTTCTTGCCTTTTTTCAATGTGGGAACACCACTGGACTGTAAATTCCCCGAAGCGACCTAGGCTCGTGGAGAGTGCGGTATCCACTCCTGAGAGTAAGTGCCTAGATATGAAAAACATGGCACCGTGCTGCCCACCATAGGAACTGACTGTTGGACATCAGCCACAAAGGACCGAAGATGCACACAAAAAAACCTAGCTAGGCGGTCCCTAATCAGAATGCACTTGTACTTGCAACATAGCAGGCTGAGCCAAGGCTGTATGACTGAATGCACTTCAGCCCATTGATAAGGTAGTAGTTTACTGTGGTGATTCTTCACAATGCAGGAAGCATCCACTTCATACAACAGAAAAGGATGTACTGCCAATCACATGTCTGGTCAAAAAAGCCAAATGAGGTCTTCAAATAGCCCTTCTCCTGCTACCTACTGTTACACTGGCAATGAGAGGCAGGTGTGCTGTGCCAAGCAGAGGAAGCTCACACGGAGGAAGTGTGAATTTGTAAGAAAACAGAACAGCATAAATCTGAGCAAAAACAGCTTGAATTTGAGTGAGAAATTTGCATAAAAGTAATGTCCATCAAGTCTTCCCATAAACCCTAATAAACCCAGGACTTATTGTCCATAATGGGTTCTAACCCACACTATTCACCCCAATGCTCCCCGCCCTACCGATACCACCCTGAGCAACCACTAAGCCCTTCTTCACTCTACCCCAGCTATGTTTGAAACCATTGATAGTTCTTGCACCTACCACATCAGCTGACAGACTGTTCCACGGCTCCAGCACCCTTTCTGTAACAATAGTGCTGCAGAATAGGGCTGCTAGCTGCATAATTGAGCAGACTCGACAGACCAAATGGCCTTTTTCTGCTGGCAAATTTCGTATGTTCATTTAAAAAATAAAAAAAAAAAAAGAATTTTCTTCATACTTACCGTAATTTCCTTTTCTGTTACATTCTACGTTGTCAATGGGTAGTCATTAAAACTGGGAACTGTGCACCCCTGCTAGGAGAAATGGCACAGCCAAAAAGCTGAATTAACCTAGAATGTTGGGCACATGAGCATTCTGGACAGCAGCTACTCTCCAGTCACTAATGTCCACGTAGTGCCTCTAAATGTGGAAATAAATATCATACCTGTTGATTTGACATGAAAAGCACACAAACCAGATGTCTACACAGATAGGACCTTAACCAGAATGAAATATAGTAAACTGTGGCCTACTTCATCCGATGACAAAAAAGTGAGTAATCGTCCCTCATCTTCCAAATATCTATGTTTTGGAAGGTCCTGCAGAACTGAATCCACTGAAACAGACTTGTTTAAAGGAAAAGGACTGCATGCAGTGTAAACACTCACCTGCAACAAAGGCTGTGCTTGTAGTTAACATCAAATTTGAATCTGTTAAATCTGCATGCTAACAACCAACATTCTAATGTGGAACTGCTCTTTTTTTTTTTTTTTTTTTTTTTTTTCATATCTATATGAACACAAGCACAACAGGTAAGCTATAGAGGGATGTCCAGACAGGCTTACAATCAGAGTTTATAACAGAACCACGGACATCCCCACGCTGGCATGCCGGACAAAATTCTCTCACAGGAGCGAGGCTCCCCGGCAGGCCGCATTGACAATGTAGGAGCTAACGGAAGAGGAAATTATGGTAGCATTCCACATTGTCCATAGTCATTACAACTGGGTTCTAAAAAGCAGTACCCAGAAAAAAAAAAAACATGTGGGGAAGAATATTTTCCCACATGTCAACCACGTACAGGAAAGGAATTTACCTAACTGCCACCTGCACAACTCTGCGACCAAAGGCTGCATCAGTAGAGCTTTGCACACTCAATCTGTATTGCTTGGTGAACATGTGGACAAAGGACCACGTAGCTGCCTTGCACAATTCCGAAACGGACGCCTCACCCAGGAGGTGGCCATAGCCCTGGTGGAGTGAGCCTTGATGAGAGCCAGAGGCCTCTTCTTTTCTGCGACATAAGCCTTGGCAATGCACGCCCTTACCCACCTAGCTAGGGTGGCCTTGGTGGCTTTCTGTCCCTGCCTGGCCACTCCATAAAGAACCAAAAACCTATCCAATTTCCAGAACTCTGCAATCCGTTTAAGACATGTCCTAACAGCCCTTCATAAATCTAACTGGAACTCCTTCTCCTTTGAGTGAGCAGGCTGCAGACAGAAGGACAGAAGACAGTTTTCCTTGTTCACATGGAAGGCTGTGGGGACCTTCGGAATGAAAGATAGAACTGTTCTGAGCACCACCTTGTCCTTAAGCATTATAAGGTATGGTTCTTTATGGGCCAAAGAATGGAGCTCACCAATTCTTTTGGCTGAGCACATAGCAACTAAGAAACACACCTTGTAAGACAGCTTGTCCAACGATACTGACGAAAGCAGTTCAAAAGGCTCATTATAAAGAGCATTCAGAACCAGGTACAGGTCCCATGGGGGAACAGGGGATTGGAACAGAGGTTGACTCCTGCCAGCAACCCACAGAAAATGAATAACCTCCCTGTTAATCCCGAGGGGCAAACCCAAGGAGGCTCCAGGGGCCGACGCCTGACCTCTCAGGGTGCACAAGGCCAAACCACTTTCCATTCCTTCCTGCAGGAAATCCAAAATCTGCAGAACTGTGGCTTTAGAAGGCCGGATATTTTTTTTCTTGGCCCAAGCCAAAAAGTGGTTCATATGCAAGCATAAGCTGCCGACGTGGAATTCTTCCTGGCAGCCATTAGGGTGTCCACCACTTTCTTAGAGAAACCCTGTTTCAGGAGTCTCCTTTCAGGAGCCAGGACACAAGTTGCATCGCTCCCAGATTTGGATGCAGAATGGGGCCCTGTGAGAGAAGGTCCCCCCACAGAGGAAGGCAAAATGGTGTGTGCTGACTAGTTTCACTAGGTCCAAGAACCACAGTCTTCTGGCCCACTCTGGAGCTGGAAGAAAGCTTCCTCTTGAGTGCCTTATTTTGCATATGACCTTGGGGAGGAGTGGCAGAGGAGGGAAGACATATGCTTTGCTAAAATTCCACACCTGTGACAGGGCATCCACTGCCTCCGCCTGTGGACACTGGTAGAGGCAGAAGAACCACTTAACTTCAGCAGTGTGGCTAGAGGTGAACAGGTCAATCTGAGGACAACTGAAACTCTGTCACAGAAGGTCGAATACCTCTGGGTTCAGCATCCACTCCCCGAATGGACATTTTTGTGGCTTAGCCAGTTGGCTTGAATGTTTAACTCCCCACGCCAGGTGAACTGCTGACAGAGAGAGAAGATTCTTCTCTGCCCACAACAGGAGATTGGTGTCTTTTGTTCTTCTTATTGTTTTTGGCCCCACTGTCTCCACGGCTGCCCCTCTCTTCGAGGCCCAAGCGCGCCCACTAGCTCCCTATGAGTGCCCTGCTCCTTTGGATTCACAAGCCCCCAGATCACCCCCTGGTTGGGGTGGAATCATCCTCCTTCTCTGCCATGCCTTCAGGAGGGAGTGTGCACCTGGAGCCGCGGCACAGGGACTCATCTACTGACACGGCCATGGGGTTTCTTTTTTCTTGTGCTCCCGGCCCCTGCAGATGTCAGCGCACTGGGAGGACCAAAGAGCCAGAGGCACAGAGACGCACCTCCACTCTGATCCTCAGTCAATGCCTGCCCATCCCTTGAGTTCTGCCTGCTCTGCTGCATTGGCACCACCCGTGGTCACCCAGGTGGTGACAGTATTGCGGTGAGTAGAGCTGCCCACCCCTCTCGGAGAAGGAGAGCGGCCCATCGGGCGCTCGATCCCTCCCCCCCAGCCGGCCCTTCAATGACCCAGGCTTGCTACCAAACCCGGGTCACAGGCGTCACAAGCGGTAGCACTACCGCTGCACTAGCGGGACAGACTGGTGTCTTCTTGCAGCATCTCTCTACTCTTTGTGCCCCTTAACTGTTTATGTACACCACCATGACAGCATTGTCTGACCTTTTCTTCGCTGCTTTTGACAGCATCTGACTTTCAAACTGAAGGAGAGTAAAGCCCACAGCCATTATCTCCAGAACGTTTATGTATAGGTGCTGTTTCTGTGCTGACCAAGTCCACTAAACAGGAATATGATCCAGGACTGCCCCCCCAACCAGACGGGTTGGCATCAGATGTCAGAATTAACTCTGGGGGGACTTCTAAGGGAGACCCTTCGCTCAGATTCTCCAAACTCACCAACCAACTCAGAGACTGCTGCAGTCGTGGTGGGATGGGGATCCCGGCCTGATAATCCTCCAAGGTTAGATCCCAGGCTGAAAGCAACTTAATCTGTAGGGGCCGCATGTGAAAGCAAGCCCATGGAATTAGTTCTATCACCGCCGTCATGAGGCCCAGAATTTGCCGAAGGCAGTGATCTGAGGCCGACAATTTGCTCCTCAGCCACTGAACCTCTCTCAACAGGGCCTCCTTCCTGGCTGGCGGGAGGAAGACCTTCCCCTCATCCATCCGGAACACCGTTCCTAGGTGCTCCAGGGTTTGTGACAGCTTGAGAGCGCTCTTCTCCCAATTCACCATCCAGCCATGGGACTCTCAACACCTCCAAAGTCATGGTCACCGACTTCCTTGCCAATGGCGCAGACAGTGCTCAAATAAGTAGATTGTCCAGGTAGGGACAGACATGAATTCTCATCTGCTGGAGTTGAGCCACCAAGACTATGAGCACCATCGAGAAAAAACCCTGGGGGCTGTTGCCAGCCCAAATGGGAGTGCCCTGTACTGGATGTGCTGTCCCAGGACCATGAACCTGAGGAACCTAAGATGACACTGTTGAATGGTGCTGTAGAGATACACATCTCTCCAATCTATGGAAGACAGACAATCCCCAGACTTGACAGCTAGGAGGATTGAACGCAGGGACTCCCATCTTGAAGGTCATGTGGTGAATAAACTTGTTTAGGTGTTTCAGGTCCAGAATAGGCCTGGACCCCCAAATTTCTTGGGAACTACAAAAAAGGTTGAGTAGAATCCCTGGCCTTACTCGCTGGGAGGCACCAGAACAATCGCCCAATTTGAGTGAGGTAGTCCAGGGTCTGTGATGCCAGCATAAGGTCTATTGAAACCAGGGAAGGCAAAGAAAGCCCCTTGGAGGGAACTGTTGAACATTCTATTGCATAACCTAAAGCCAGAATTTCCAAAACCCAAGCATCTGATGTTATCTGAGCCCATCTTGCATAAAAATTGTGCAGTCTTCCAGCAAGGGGAGGGAGGGAGGCAGAGATGGGCCCATGTATCCTCATTGTGAGGTGCCCACTTTTCGCCCTGGGATTCCTTTGCAATTTCAGGCATACTATTGTTCTTGAAACTAGAATAGGCTCATTTACTCCTCTGATTCCTGACGTTCCAAAAGGCATGAAAACCCCTTCGATACTGCTTCTATCAGCCACCTCCTTAAACTTTGGGAGTTACACTAGACTTTTGCTGTTGTTTTGATACTGAAAGGTGGCCTGTTTTAGCCTGGATATCTTTCAAAATATCATCCAGGCCAGAACCAAACGAACAAGCCTCTTTCAAACGCGAGTTAAGACAGCTTGGTCTTCAAAGCCTGATCAGCCACCCAATGTCGAAACCACACTCCTTGTATAGGAAACACAATGTGGTAAGCGGAGAAAGCCGACATGCAAATTCTCCACTATACCCTCTCCTAAGAAGATGGAGGCAATGGATACCAACTGCAAAATGCTTGCCCCCTCTGAATCCAGGGGAACAAAGCTGCCCAGGGTCGTAACCCACAAGTGTAATGCTCCGGCAACAATAAGGGAAGCATAGGAAGTGCAGAGGTTTGCGCTGCTGGAGGCGAAGGCTCTTCTGCATAAAGCATCCACTCACTTGTTGTGCAAATCTGTTAAGGCCAAGGCCCATTTAATAGGAACAGTGGGGTGTCTGATGAAATTATGGACCACCTTATCTACCGGGGGGCCCACTTACAAGTATTTTCTTCCAAAAAGAAATACTGTACCTTAGGCTTTGGCAGATATTTTCTTTGGTCTGCACCAGCCCATTCCTGTTCAATAATTTGGTCATAGTGAATAAAGTTTGGAAAACACTTTGGAGCAGAAGGGATGAGGACAGGATAGGATTGATATCCAGTGCCTTCATGGACTGCACCGACTTAAGCTGTAATGTTCTATACACCTCAGTTATCAGATAGGACAGAGACTTGGTATCAAACAGGGGAAGGAAAGGAATCCTGCTCTTCGGCTCTGTCCACTCCCCTTCCTCCTTCTCATCATCAAGTAGCTTCCTAGGGTCATGATTTTCCCCCAAGATCTCCGATATTCTTATCCTGACCCTCTGTATGGTCAAGATTGGGGTCTGTCTACAGTTCCATATTAGCAGCCCTGTCCTGCTGCACTGCGCCTGGATGTGCCTGTGTGAACCCCCCTGGCCTGAGGGGCCCAGTTTGGGGTCAGGTGTGTCCGGTGATGTCCCAAGGAACATCAGGACCCAAAATCTTTCCTAAGAACAACAAGAAAGATTTACGCAATTCTGCTTTGCCACTGCCAGCTTATACACTAGGTGCAACTCCCCCAAGCTCGGAGGTCTGACTGGGGGGAACCATAAGAGACATATTAGCTTGAGTAACACAATGGGGGCAATAGGAACCTAGAGGAAAGGGTTGCACTACCCTTTTGCAGGTCTTACATCTTTTAAAAATGAGAGGTCTCCGATAAGCCATGGTGCCAAAGTAAAATTGCTCTGTAGGTGCCCAAGGTTAGAAAACCTGAAGTTTCTTGCAACAGTAAATATAGGTTACTACTGCCACAATCCCCACCTCTGACTGTGGGGAACAAATGAACAACCTAAAAACAGTATGCTTTTCAGCCCCAATTGGCATGAAAGATCATTGCCAGAGCAGAAAAGAGCTGTACAAACAGAGCCACTGTGTCTAGCAAGAGAGAAGTGCAGTCGCACATGCACACTCCGAAACAGTGCACGTGCATGACTTCAGCACACCAAACGGGGGTGCACGCACAACACAGGTGCATAAATGGCACGCTGAGGCAAGAGAACCCTCTTGAAGATAACAGAGCATGTGCCCAACAGACAGTGAATAGCAGAAAAATGTTGAGAAGCTGCGCAGCTCAAGGAAGCCAAGAAAAACACCAAACCACATGAAGAGCAGAAAAATGCACCACAAACCCACTGTAAAGGCTCTGAGACTATCCAGAGTCAAAAGCCTCTCGCTCCAGAAACCTGTTTTTTTTTGTGTGTGTTTTGCTGCTGAAGAGAATTAATGGGGAGATGTCCCTGTAAGGCAACAGAGTCAAATTAAAAGGGAATTGTCCTTCCAAGGAGTGGAAAAGAACACCTGTCAGGCAAACACAACCAAGACAGAATCTAAAAAACTTGGGAGGGGGTGAGGAACTGATGCCTAAAGACAGAGGGGAAAACCCCAGGAATGCCCTAGACTAAAAGACCCCCAAAGAAAAAAACAGGTACTCACCTGATGTACTTTTTCTTTTTATAAAGAAATCCGAGACCTCGTGAAAATACACACCCCTAAAGTATGTGGCAGACATGGCCTCCAATCCAAGCACAGGCAGTGGAAATGGGAAGAGCAGGTTAGCCAATTTGAAAGCCAATGCTTAACAAGCACAATTTTAATTTCAGGGTGCTCCCTGTCACCAGGTAGCGCCAACCTGCAATGCAGAATGCAGCCCCAGAAAACTAAAAGCTGATGTTTCTTCACTGAAGTTTTTCAGTTGTGGGAAAATTGCACAGTGAATTCTTGACAACTTTTGAGTTTCCCTTCACAACTGCCTGCTTGTCCAAGGATATCCCCATACAGATCACATATAATACAGACTTTTATGTGACCTCTGTGCGTGGGCGATATGACCATTGTGAAGTTTTTACTTTTGGTGAAGTGCCAAACTTTGCACAGCTCTGGCGATGTCACTTCACCAACTATTTGCAAAGTGAAGTTAGGATCTATATCGAAAACAACAAAAAACTTTCCTTTCCCTACCTTCTTGTGGCTCCCCACACCACCATACATCTCCCACCTAGCCCTACAAAGTTTAAATACATAACCCATTTACCCCCCATGAGAAGAACCCACACCACACATCTCCCCCTATCCCTGACAGAGAATTTCATCAGGATCCTTTCTCCCTACCCGCTCACAATCCACAATCTCATTCTTAACCTCCTCCTCCCACCTACAGCCCGTGTTTACTGTTTGCAGTGGGTCGGGTCAGGGGGACCAGGATAGGTGGGGGCAGTGTACACTACGTACTACAGTGCAAGTACATTAACTGTTCATTAATCATTGCACTAACTTCACAGGATTGTGGGGGGTGTAGAGGGAAGTATGGTGCTACAACAGTTGGGGGGGATTTAATTTACTGAACTGGGTTCAATAAAAAACAGCAAAATAAGGATGTGGGTTGTTTTTTTTATGGGCAAACATTTGTTTTTATGAAAAAAAATGTAGTGCATCAAAGTAAGGTCAGGAAAAATGTTGCCCAGCTATGCGTAGTGTGAAGTTCCCATCTTCACACCAACTTCGCCGGTAACATTTTATTTTGCAGCATCACCATGTGCAAAACTATCCCCTCTGCCTGTCAGCTCATGGATATCCCCCTCGTAAAAAAAAAAAAAGTAATTTGTGATCTATAGGTTGAAGGTAAGTGTGCTGCTAATGTTAAACTTCACCAGCAAATTGCCCAACTTAGTGTTACGTGTTATCCATTATATGCCAAGCAAAAGAAGCCTTTGAGTACTGCCTCATAAAGGCCTTTCTAGGTGGCCAGTGAGGAGCGTGCTAACAGGACAAAACCACACCTCTCCTGATCACTTGGTAAATAAGGACACAGCAAGCTCAACCATGGCTCATCCACTGAGCATAAACAAAACGTCTTATTTCTTACTGTATATTACCTCTTAGTGTAAACTATGACTTTTATTAATATGTAACTGAGCTGATGCTGTCTTCTACAGGACACCACTGTAAATGAGCTTTGGCGCAATGGTTTTTGTACATGATTACACATTTATTTTGTAAAAGTGCTATGGATGCCTGGCCAATATCCGAAGAAACAGTTTCAGTGCCCCGCTCAAAGGAGCCTGCTTGCCAGTCTTTTTTTTTTTTTTTATTTCCATTTCCATTCTTGCTTTGGGATGAAGAAAGAAAGCCAGTGGGGGAAAAAAAAAAAAAAAAAACACTAAAATGATTGGCAAGCTCCTTTGAGCAGCTTTTATCTGAGGGGGGAGTGCACAGAATATGGATTGTTTCTGATAACTAGCCACACACTATCAACACCCCTATGAAATAATGAAATCAATAAGAAATAGAATTCAAACTCAGTTGATTAGAGAGGGCTGAGCTTAGTATGTTCTTAATTGCCAAGTGACACATATGAACCTTGGTTCTTAAGCAAAATCCTTAATTTTCAAAAATTCTGGAAAATGTCAGGTTCCAAACAAGGAACAAACTGTTGAAATGGATATAAATGTTTGAAATGGGACTAGGAGTACATACACCAAGCATGAACTAGCCACAAACGACATAATACTACATCAGTTCTCAAACATTGTTATAGTGAGCCTTCCCCAAACCATGGAAAAGATCTTGGGCCTCCTCACAGAAAAATACTAACATACTAAAATGCCAGCAGAATAGGCCTAATGGTCTTTCGGGTCTGCTCGTTTGGTCAGCCCCCACCCTGGGTACTGACCTTGCTGTCCCCCTGCCTTCTCTGGCTTCTCCCTTCCCAGTTCCGGATATTCTTGCTGCATTGGATTTTGCTTCCTGAACCCTTCCCCTGTACCTGTCCCACCCCCTCTTGAACCCCTCCACTGTCTCTGCCTCCACCAGCCCCCTAGGTAGTGCATTCCATGGCTCTACCACCCTCTCAGTGAAGTAGCTCTCTCCTTTCTCCCTGAATCTTCCCCTCAGCTTCCACCCATGCCCTCTAGTGGCCCCTCCTCCTTCCTTGAAGCACCTTCACTGTTCCTCCCCTATTTCCCTCTTCATGTACCTGAAGACCTCTATCATGTCCCCAGTCCCTTCTCTCTTCAAAGTGTACATATTTAGCTCTTCGAGCCTCTCCTCATAGGTCCTGTCCCCCAAGCCCCAAATCATTTTGGTTGCCCTCCTCTGGACCCTCTCCAGGAGGTTAATATCCCTCTTTAAGTGCGCCCTCCAAAACTGCACGCAGTACTCCAGGTGCGGCCTCACCAAGCAGTTATACAGAGGGAGTATCACTTCCCTCCTTCTGGAGGTGATCCCCCTAGCGATGCATCCCAGCATCCTGTTGGCCTTGGCTGCTGCCCTCCTACAAGTCTCAGAGTTGTTCATCTTGACATCCACCACCACCCCCAGGTCCCTCTCAGCCATTGAGACTTGTAGTATCCCCAGGGTGTACACTTGGCCTGGGTTTCTGGCCCCCAGGTGGAGTACCTTGCATTTCCCTGCATTAAACCTCAGCTTCCACTTTCTAGACCATCTTTCCAGGCCTCCAGGTCCCCTGCAGGGCCACCCTCCCCTCCTCCCATCCACCACCACCCCAGTTTGAGTCATCTGCAAAGAGACTCATCTCACTCCTGATTCCTGTCCTTATGTCAGATACGTAGGCGTTGAACAGAAGGGGCCCAGGACTATCCTGTGGGACCCCACTAATGACCCTCCTGGGAAGAGACTATCCCACCAACTCGACCCTCTGGGTCCGGTCCTGGAGCCAATTGCCTATCCATCGGATCATCTGGTTTCCACCCCATTTCTCCTAGTTTATCCAACAGGCCCACGTGAGGAACAGAGTCAAATGCCTTGCTGAAGTCTAGAAAGAGGACATCCACTGGTCTACCAGGTCCAAGGCACTTGTCACCCAGTCATAGAACTCCACCAGGTTTGTCTGACACGATTTCCCAGGATGAATCCATGCTGTCTATCGTCCAGGCACCCTGACTTATCCAGGTCCCCCTAGCCTCTCCTTGACAATGCCCTCCATCACCTTGCCCACCACTGATGTCAGGCTGACAGGTCTGTAGTTCCCTGCCACCTCCCTTGATCCCCTTGTGGATAGGCACTACATCGCCACCTTCCAGTCTTGGGGCCCACCCTGTCCTCAGAGAGGATGGTGAAAAGCTCTGCCAGGGGTTTCATGGGACATCTGCAAGTTCCTTCAGCACTCTAGGATGTAATTTATCCGGCCCCGGTGCTTTCTCCGTCTTAAGGGAGCTGAGGGCTTCCCTCACTCTCTCTGCTGTGATTTCCACTTCCAGTACCTCTTCTCCCTGCTTAGCCCTCCCCCCACCTGCCAGTGATGCCCCCCCCTCTCCCCAGACCTGCCGATTGGTAAGGGGCCCCCCCTCCTCATTATCTCTGTGGTGAAAACTGAGGTGAAGTACTCATTTAGTACCTCAGCCTGCTCCTCTGGGTCTTGTGCCCATCTCTTCCCTGATTTAATCCTGCTAATCTGCCCCTTCACCCTTCGTCTTTCCCCAATGTATCTAAAGAACCCTTTTCCCTCTCCTAATTTCCTGGCCAGGTTCTGCTCCTTCCTTGCCTTAGCCACCCTCACCACTCTAGTGGCCCTTCTAGCCATCAGCTCATACTCCCCTCGATCCCTTTCTCCTTGAGCACTTGAATTTCTTATAGGCTGCTTTCTTTCCGCACCACCTCCTGGACCTCCCTGGTCCCACCAACAGGGATTTTGGGCCCTACCGCATTTTGTCTTACTCTTGCACAGGTGCTGGTAGCATCCTGCACCCCTCTCCTGATGATTTCCACCTACTATCGGCGTCCATGTCTGACCCAATCCCATCCAAATGCTCCTAAGGATCCTTCCCATTTCCTTATAATCCACCCCCCTGAAGTCAGTTACTTCCATCTTTGTTCAGCCTTCTACCCCTCCTAGGTCCAGGCAGAACCAGACCGTGGCATGGTCACTCCCCGCCAATGGGTCCCTTACCTCCAGGCCCCCAATCTGGTCACTGTCTGCCAGGACCACATCCAGTACCCGTGCCTACTAGCATACTCTGCACAGTATCTCAGGAATAAAGTGAAACTCCTTTAAGTAGCTGCCTCTCATTTTATTCAGCCTACAGTAACCTCCTCCCCCCCCACCGCTACCCACTCCCCAGGCCAGCCTACTTGTTCTGCTATCTTGACTCTCAAACCATAATTATCCCTTGTTGCAATGCCTTCATGGGACAGACTGCATTTTCTGTTTCCCCTCTATCTGGAATAACCTTTGTACTCAACACCACTGCCGCTCCTCCTGTTACCCTGCTCTTCAACAATTTCTCAGGGATCCATTTGCTCCCTCCTACTCTTGCTCCTAGTACAGTACCTCTCTGCTTAACCCTGTAATGCATTCGGGCTGTTCTGTCACCAGACCACTTGGTCAATTGTTACCTCTCATTATTTGTTCATTGTTCCTGTCTGTTTGCTGCTTGACTGTGCTGCAGTTACCTTCTGAATTGTATTCACTCCCTACCCATCCCGGAGTACCTCTGAAAAGACCCTTCCTAGTCACCAATTTGTAAATAAATACATAAGTTCACCTATTATTATTCTCTTTCAGTTTGCCTCATCGCATCATACAAAATATCTAAAACTCAAATTTTAAATATACAGTAATACTTTTTCTGACTTCATTGAGCCTCCCCTCGAACAGGCTGGTCCCTCCCAGGGAGGCTGGCCTCACCATGTGAGAAACCCTGTATTACTACAATCCTCTATCAGTCTAGCACAAACAACAATGCAAACAGTCATTCACTCTCTAAACAGATTAACTAAACAGCCCAACATACAGTACACATACATATACACAGACAGACAGACACACACACACACTTTCTCTCTCTTTCCTAAAACAGCACCTAGCTGAGTATCAAACTTACATAAACCCCTTCCATCTATGTACAGCAGACTACTTCAACCAAGTCCAAAAATGTCTGTTTACAAAATAAACTGTAACTACTGAAAAAAAAAAAAAAAAGGATGTGTATCACAGTATACCTTTAGGTACTATATTCCCCAAACCATTAAATATTTTTTTCTTTTCATACACTATTTATAGCCTTCTTCATCTCTTTATTATTCTAATGTTCATTAAAATAATATATTTAGAAGGAAACATACCATCTATATCGCTCATGTCATATGCTAGAAGTCAGATAGCATTCAAAACTTCTGTGGTCTCAGTGTGGCTCATAGGTTATTATGAGCAAAGTCAGACAATTGTCCTCTGAATGCTCAATAATCCTTAAAAGTTATATCCCCAAATTGCACTGTCCCTACAATATGCATCTAGTTTTGTTTTGAAATCATTCATAGACCTAGAGCCCACTACCTCTTCTACTAGTAAACTGTTCCATACAGATACAACTCTTTCTGAAAACCATGCTGCTCTCCTCTTCAAACGGTTCAAATTACCTTTTAGCTGCAGTTGGTGTGACCTGGTGCAGTACCTCGGTTCCCTTGTTTCAAGGCCTATTGTGTCCCATAAATCAGGTCAGCAACAATTCCGCCTCTGGACCAGAAGGTTGTGGGTTCTAGTCCCACATTAGGACTGGGCTCATACCTAAACGCTGGCAACTGAGTGCAGTATTGCAGGGGTGCTGCACTGTTGACATGTGCTGTACTTTGGATGAGACGTTAAACCGAGGCCCCTTCTACCCATTTATTTTATTTATTTATTTAAAATTGGTGTCCGGGAAAGGCACACTGAGCCGAGGCTCGTTTCCAGGTACGACCCGGGTACGAGATGTACACTGAGGGCTAAACAGAGCAAAAAACAAATACAAGAAATTCAAGTTACAAACATAAGGTACAACAGCAGAGTGCATGACAGTTACAGAGGTAAGGTACAACAGCAGTGTGCAAGACAGCACGGTAAATTGCATCATCTGGGTCTTTCAAGTCTAGTTGAGTTGCTTAATCATCATAAGTAAGTACAATAATCAGCATAAAACCTGGCGGTTGTATATTAGGCTTGGGCTGGAAACATGATATAGTGGACAAGGGTAGGATTGTGGTTACTCAGAGGAACGAAAGGTGAGGCTGTCTATAGCAGGGGAATTACCAAGTGGGCCAGCCAAGGAGACTAGGCCTGATTCAGGGAGGTACCTAGTGAGCAACTGGTACAAGAGGGGGCGCGGAGGAGCCTGGTAGTAGCTTAACTGCTGCTAGGGAGGGCCTGCTGGAGGTCGGGGGAGACTGTTCCAGAGGAGAGGAGGCGGTAGGAAAGGCAGCCTGCCCGAGGCGGTGTGGGGCGTGTGAGTTGGAAAGTGCGAGCGCCTCTGTGTCGGAGCGGATAGCCAGAGTAGCTGGTTGGTGAGAGGCGGGCGGAAAGGTAAGGGGGTAGGGAACCTAACCAGTATTTAGCTAAGAGGGAGGCGCTGCGGATAGTCCTCCTGTGCAAGAGCAGGGTCAAGGAAAGAGAACAGTAGAGGAGGCAGTGGTGAGCAAGTTGGGGGGAGGCTGTGGCAAACCGACAGAAGGAGTTGAGGAGGATGTCGAATTTTGAGAGGGATGTGGCTGGGGCAGAACCACAGATGATGTCTACATAGTCCATGACAGGTAGGATAGTTTTACGTACGAGTTCACTGCGTGTGGGGAGGGGAAGGTTGGCTTTGTGGCGATAGAGGCAGGCCAGCCTGGGCTGGAGTTTAGTGCAGACTGCCTCAATGTGGGTGGAAAAGTTGAGGTGACTGTCCAGCCAGACTCCCAGGTACTTGAAAGCCGGCACTATCTTGAAGGGGGAGCCTTCTAGGGTGCAGATTGGTGGTGGCGTGGGTAGGGAGGCAAGCTTTTGTTTAGTACCGAATACCATGGTTACCGTTTTTTTGGCATTAAGATTGAGTTGGTTATTTTGAAGCCAGTCTTGGACCCTGTTAAAGTCATTTTGGAGGGCAGGGAGCAGTCCATCATGGGAAGGTCCTGAGGCAAAGATGATGGTGTCATCGGCATATAGATGCATGTTTGAGGAGAGGCAGACGGAGGGGAGGTCATTTATAAAAAGGGAGAAAAGGATGGTGCCAAGGATGAGGCCTTGGGGACGCCTGAAAGAATGGGTAGCGGGGGAGTGTCCCCTACTTGAACTGACCGTTGCCTATTCTGGAGGTAGGAGCGGAACCAGTTGATGGCGGGCTGAGCGAGGCCAAGGGAACTTAGTTTGCAGAGTAACAGGGGGTGGGATACTGAATCAAAGGCCTTTTCCAGGTCAATAAAGATGGCGGAGGTGGTTTGGCCTTTGTCCATGGCGGTGAGAATAGAGTCAGTGACTCATAGCAGGGAGGTGATGGTGGGGTGATGTTTTCTAAAGCCTGATTGAAAAGGGAAGCGGGAGCCATTTGAGGAGAGAAACGCTGATAGTTTGGAGAGCATGAGAGATTCTTGTAGTTTGGCGAGTGGTATTAACATAAAATAAAAAAAAAAAGAAGCCCTATTTCCAATGGAGGTCTTCTGTTGTGTAGTTGTGGGGGTGAACATTCTGCCAGTAGACCTGAGCAGAGATGTTCATTCTTGTATTCAGTTCATAGTAAATATTTATTTTAGCGGATGTAAGAAAGATAGAAAAGAAACAGTGGTAGGAAGGGAGGAAATAACGTAAAGAAAAATGAGGAAAGGTGAGGAAACAAGTTAAGGGGAGTGAATTGTGAAAAATAGGGGTTTAAGGGATAATTTAAAAGAAAATGTATTTTGTTGTGCATACAATTTGAAACTGAGGTGGCATGCTAAAGTTGGGACTATTTTGTTGAGGTAGATAAACTTTTTGTTATCATTAAAATGTTAACATTATTTTATTTTTGTGCATTTTTTTCCTTTACCACCACCCCACCCCAAAAATATCGTGGACCCATTTTATAATTGCAATAAAACACTCCAGGGTGTGCTTTGCAGTGAGTAATGGCATTTCTCAGGTAGCTGAAGGCATGTCGTCAAACTAGATCGGGGAAACAAGGCAAGTAGGACGTCAGTAGCAGCTTCATCACCACCGATTTTCCCTTTCCCAACTACCATCACAAGGACAAACACTGTCTTTCAGTGTGTCTATAACTGGGAAATATCTAAACCTGAAATACCAACAAAGTAACCTGTATCTTTCAATCGTGGAGCGCATTCATTTTCTACAGGTTACTATCACTTGAGGTGGTGAGGAGGGAAGGAAAGCCTACCTGATGCTGGTAAAGAGTGCAACAATATGACCATAGGGCAACTAATCCCACTTGATAGTCACTAGATATGTACATTTCAGTGACTAGTTACTTTCTATTATTTCCTGAAAGTACTCTATTACTACTGCAGGCTACTAGAAAAGTAATTATAATACAGTAACTAGTTGCTCCCCCACACCGTCCATCATTTGAAAAAATTAATTAAGAGTACAGTATTCTGCATATTGACCTATATTGCCCTTGAATATGATTAAACTTTGGTTAAGCTAAAGTTAACAGTACAGAAAATGTCCAACTGTTGCTCAAAGAAATAAAGGACATAGGATTACAGGCCAAAGATCATATGAAAGTCCTGTGTAAATTATCTGGGTGTAGCAAACCAACAGAAGGAACAATCTGTATTCTCAGAGGTATATTGTTAGACTCCCTCACCAGCAACATACGCAGTGTGGCTTTTAGATAGCAAGACTGATTAAAAACACTAAACTGCAATTCCCCAAGGCTCTGTTCTTCGTTCCCAGTTCTTCCTTACCTATCTCCTCCTTCATGGCTATTTACCCAGCTAGCACACAACCTGAAAATATAAATTGTTTAAGTAGCTAGCTATTTTTTATATCTTGGCTACACTTTCTTTCTCCATGTGCTAATTTTAAAGATGATGTACCTGGCAATACTACAGACAATATGACGTGTAACAGTACTTTACATGAAAGCTGGGATATCTAATGTTATTCCTCATCATATGGCACCATCATTGTGACATTACCAAATATGACCACATGTCTGAGCAAGATGTGCCACTCCATTGAGATTTATATAAAAAAACTGGAGGAGACATCACATGGAAAACTGGAGGCTTTTATATCACCATATGCAAGTGGCCTATGTCTATGGGTCTATTATGCAAATGATTGGAGGGGTCACATGATGACCCCTCTAGTTTTTCTATATACGAACTCTATGATGCCACTCACTCGTGTCAGATGAGTCATAGTGATGTCGTAATGATTAAGATCACAATGCTGATGGGATATCAACAGGAATAACACTAGTCATGGCTGTTTGTGGGCAGAGTGCTATTACATTACCACATCCGAGTATCTTCTATTTTGTGAAAGGAACAAGAAAAATGTTTAAGAAATGAAAATGTAACAACAGCTTCTAAAAACTGATAAAAAGTACTGTATGCTACTTTTAGTGATACTAGTTCTTTACTAACCCGATACAGCCCGTGTTTTCATTTCTATGCTGTATGACTAACAACTCTGCATATCCTTTGAAATGCTCTCGAAACTTTATTCCCTTGCTCTGCTCTTGTCTCTGCCTTATCTACTTCTGCTTAAAACCAATTAAATGACTGAAAATGCAATATCTTTCATATAAGCAAGAAGGGAATTCTCAGGCAAAACCTCATTTGCTTCAGAGATGTAATGAGACTTTTCATCTGGACTGGAGGCAGTGCAAGGAGACTGTATGGCAACCAGTAAAAGTAAAAGTCACAGCTGCCTTCAGCAGAACTCTGTGGCACTACACTGCCAAAAAAATGAATATTTCAAGCTATTCCATTCTTTATAACTGAGGTTATTTGCAAGAAGAACAGAAATTGTATGGCTTACAGTTCAAATATAGCTGAGGCTCCCTCTAAAGCTAAAGTCATTATGCCTTGGAGGCAGTATAGCATAGTGGTTAAGGACACTGATCTGCAAGCCTGGAGACCTGGGTTTGAATCCCATCATTTTGCTTAGTGTGCCTTTCCTGGTTAAACAATTTCTCATTTCCTTTCGTTTAACATTATATTAATTTCCACAGCAACAGGCTGTGATGTCACAAGAAGGGAAGTATGACATCAGCTTCCTAACTAGCTTCAGCTGTCAGTGACTGCTAGGGATAAGTACCCAATTTTTATGTAGCTGCCCTTAATAACAACAAATTCTGGCCACAGCTGACTGGGCTGCAGCCAAGGAATTTGGGGTAAAAATATTGAAAATTAGTTTTTTTAATATTTTTCCTCCACATTTTCAACATAGCCTTGTTATGACCCTGCCTCATAAAAAGGGTAGAGAAAATGTGCAACTCCTGACCTAAAAATTTTCAACATAGCCATTTTATGAGCCCACCTCATGAACAAGGGCAGAGAAAATGTTCACCTCCAGCCCGGAAGGTGATTTTGTGCAGGGGCCATGAAATCACCTTCCGGCATGAAAAAATACATTTTGGCCAAGATTTGAAAAATGACAGCTGTCCCATTCATGAGGTGCTGTAAAGATATTGTTATGTTGTAAATTTGGGGTAAAAATACTGAAAAGTACCAAAGTTACGAGATTGCCTTCACAAAATTCAACGTAGGCTCATAACTTTATTGTTACTTAATGTTTTTCCACAAACTTTTCAACATAGCCTTTTCATGACCCCACCTCATGAACAAGGGCAGAGAAAACTTTCAATTCCTGCCCAAGAGGTGATTTCAAGAAGGGACCATGAAATCACCTTTCAGGACAGATTAATTGTTCATGAGGTGGGGTCCCAAAATAGGTCTATTGAAAATTTGAGCCACAAATATGCAACAATGCCCAAGTTATGCCACTAAGTTCAAAACCCCATTGAAATAAATTGAACCGCATACCTGTTTCTTCAGTTTGCGGTCTGGCTTTGAAGAGTGAAGACATGTCTGTGGTCCAGACAGGATTACAGCGTTGGACCCCGATGGGTAAAGTAAGAGTTGGGGGGCTGGGCACTGAGTGGCAGGGTTGGGTAAGGGGTCAGGAACAGCAGCAGAAGACATTGATGGACGGTTTCTTTTACAGGTAAAACAAAAAATGACCATGGAGGAGTCTTGATTGTGACACTGGGGTGCCCCAGTGTCACTGTTATGTTTCAGGGGGTGGGGGTGGGGTAGTGGGTGTTGAGAGGGAGGGTCAGGTGGGGGGGATATCCACACATGGTGTGGTTCAACATGGAGACATGGACTCAGTTAAGCCACACAAGGGCAAGAGTATTTGATTTCAGGAGGGTGGATTTCACTGAAATGGGTATATCTATACAAGTACTCCTGGGGAAGGGAGAGGTAATAGAGGGGGTGGAAGAACAATGGGAGAAACTGAAAGGAGCCATAGTGGATATAACAAACCAATGTGTTAGGATAGTGGCCAAAGGGAAAAGAAGGAAACCACTAAGGTTCTCCAAAGAGGTGGGGGGCAAGGTCAGGGCTAAAAGGCTGAGTTTCAGGAAATATAAGGGGAGCCAAAGGGAGCAGGACAGGGAGGTGTACCTTGAATATCTAAAGGAAGCAGGGAAGGCTGTTAGGAGGGTGAAGGCGCAGACAGAAGAGGGCTTAGCATGGTCTGTAAACAAAGTGGATAAGGCATTTTATAGGTACATCAGTGAAATAAGAAAAAACAAAGGGGGAGATTGTGAAGCTCAAAGGGGAGAAGGGAGAGTGCAAGGAGGGGGATCTGGACAAGGCAGAAATACTGAACAAATACTTCTGCTCAGTATTCACTAAAGAGGGGTAGGATCAAGGACCACAGATGGGTTGCAGAGGCAACTGGGGGGAGAAGTGGAGTGGACAACAGTCCATTCACAGTGGAGAGAGTTCTGGAAGAACTCACAAAGCTGAAGGTGGATAATTCCATGGGGCCAGATGGCATCCACCAGAGGATATTAAAGGAGCTGTGAAGGGAACTAGCAGCGCCTCTGGCAGCCCTGTTCACAGAGTCACTCAACACAGGTGTCATACCAGAGGACTGGAGGATAGCACATGTAGTCCCACTGCACAAAAGCAGCAGTAGGGAGGAGGTGGGGAACTACAGGCCAGTCAGCCTCACCCGAGTGGTGGGTAAGATCACGGGGACACTGCTGAAAGAAAGGATAGTGACACATATGGAATCCAGCAATGCTCAGGATCTGAGGCAACATGGATTCACAGCAGGAAGATCATGTCAAACGAATCTAATAAAATTATTTGATTGGGTGACTAGAGAAATAAATCAGGGAGGACGGTAGACATCACCTACCTAGATTTCAGCAGAGCCTTCGACACCGTCCCACATAGAAGGCTGATTAACAAGATGGGTAGTCTGGGCATGGGCGACAAAGTGGAAAACTGGGTTAGGAACTGGTTAACAGACAGAAGACAGAGGGTGGTGGTAAATGGGATACAATCTGGGGAGAGGGGGGTGACTAGGCGGGTACCAGAGGGATCAGTACTAGGACCAATCCTGTTCAATGTCTTCATTAGTGACATTGTAGAGGGGCTGGAAGGAAAGGTCTGCCTGTTTGCAGATGACACCAAGACCTGCAACAGGGTAAATACTCCAGAAGGGGTGCAGAAAATGAAGAGGGACCTGGAGAAGCTTGAAAGATGGTCAGAGATGTGGCAACTGAGGTTCAATGCAAAGTGCAAATTAATGCACCTGAGTAGAGGGAACCCTGGGGAGAGCTATTGGTTGGGGGGCGGGGGGAGCTGACTGTCACCAAAGAGGAAAGGAACCTAGGGGTTATCATCTCTGATGACCTTAATAAATAATAATAATAATAATAAAACTTTATTTTTATGGTGCCTTTCAAGAGCCAAGGTGCCTTACATTTAATTAAAACATATCATGGTACACAACACATAAATATGATAAAACAGGAAATACAGGTAAATTAAATCCATCAGTCACCGAATGCTTGTTGCCAGAGGTATGTTTTAATGCTTGTTTAAATCCCTCCACAGTCATGCACTCCCGTAACTGACGGGGTAGAGAGTTCCAAAGGGATGGGGCCACATGCATACATGCTCGGGTCCCAGAAGATTTTAAACACACTCTTGGAATCTCTAGCAACCCCTCGTCAGCTGAGCAGAGCAATCACCCAGGGCAATAGGGTACCAGAAGCTCTCTTTTTTTTGCATCATGTGTTTATTGAGTTTTTCAACAATAAACAAAAGTAAAAAACATACATAAACAATAAAAAACAGTAACAACATTAATACAACTTATATCTATACCTCTCTAGTATCTCCCTTTTATATCAATTTATTAAATTGTCCTCTCTCCCCCCCAAATTCTACAAAAAAAAAAAAACACATACCAATTGATCATACAGACTGATATTGAATTGAAAAGTTTGTCTCTCACTCAATTACCCGCTACCTTACCCATCCCAGAATGACTTCTCTCCGTCCCGGCACAATCTCCTCTTCCCTCACCTTCATTCGGCCATTACCTTTTATCCTTGCAACCCTTTCCCCAACATGTCCATCTCTCCTGGGGGTAACGAGGACATAAACATTCCCCAGACTCTCCAGAACTGGTCTTCCCTATTTTTAGTCATGTAATATAACTTTTCCGGATCTAGAGCCTGCAGACACAGGTTTTTCCATTGTTGCACAGTCTGAGTCTCACTTGAAACCCATGTATTTAAAATACAGTGCCTGGCCAAAACAACCAGAATCCGCACCCATCTAGGGAGAGGTCTCCAGTTCTCTTCCTCTGAGTCGTCCACCCCAAAAATCATTACCATTGGGTTTCTCTCCACCTGCCTTCCCCACATCCTGCCTACTTCTCTGGCCACCCCCTCCCAGAATTGTTTTAGGGACAGACACTCCCAAAAGCAGTGTATGTATGTGCCCTCCTCTTTCTTACACCTTCCACAAAGGGGGGATATCTCGGGGCGGACTCTATGAACCACGCTTGAGGGGCAATAAAGCCTGTGTAGAAACTTATAATAAGATTCCTGATATTTATTACAAACCAGTAACTCCTTATGCATTTGTAACAATAAATCCCATCCCTGGTCTGGTATCTCCCTCCTTAAGTCTCTGCCCCATAACCTCCTAGTTTTACAAGTAAAATCAGGCAAATATTTCCGCCCCATTCTCGCTGCTCTTCCTATTATACCCCTCTCTTTCCCCCCCTAAGTACTGAGCACCATATGCTCAACCTGCTCTATGGGAGAGTCCACTATCTGGCTTCTGCCAATTGTTTTAGCATAATTTCTCGCCTGAAAAGTTCGGAACATTCCTGACCCCATGCATTCACATAGCTCCTCCCACAACATTAATTTCCCTTTCTTCAATATGTCTTTTACACATTTAACACCCCTTTCCTCCCAAAGAAGAAAACCTGTATCCTCCAAACCCACCATAAATCCTGGGTTCCCCCTCAGTGGGAGTAGCAGTGTCTCTTCCCCCGCTTTCACACCAACCCATTTCAGCAACTGTTCCCAGCCCTCTAATACCAATACTACTAGTGGGTTTGGTTTCGCCTGTCTATTATACGCTTTCTTCCCTCCTCTTCTCAGGAATGCCGAGACCCTCACCACTCCCCCTCCTTCCTCTAAATCTAACCATCCTGCCTCTGGTGGCCTATTCACCCAATCCCCCAAAATTCTATAATGCATAGCTAAGGCATAATTCCTTAGATCGGGCAGATTAAGGCCTCCTTTATCCCCGTCTGCCTGAAGTCTATGGAGGCTTGCTCTCGGTCGTTTCCCCCTCCATAAAAAAACCTGTAAAAGCGTTATCCACCCTCTTCAAATCTTTCCTATTTAAACCCATTGGTAACATTTGCATCAGGTACAGGATCTGAGGCAGAGTATTCATTTTTATCAAGATTATGCGTCCTAGCCATGATATAGGTAAATCCCTCCACCTTCTCAGCTCCTCCTCTATATTCTGTACCTCTATATTCTGTACCATTGGACCATAGTTTAATTTATATAATTGACTCAACTCGTGGCCAATTCGGATCCCCAGATATGTAAATTCCATGTTTGCCTTCTTAAGACCCCAGGCCGTATCTCCAAATGCTTTTTCAGTTTCACCCCACATCATTATTTCTGACTTATGAATATTTATCTTGTACCCAGAGAATACTGCAAACTGCCTCATTACTGCCAGTAATGGGGGAACAGATCTGGCTGGGTCTTGGACATATAACAACATGTCATCTGCATATAATATAACCTTGTGCTCTCTCCCTGACCTCCCCACTACTCCTTTAATTTCAGGTAGGCTCCTAATTGCAACTGCTAATGGCTCTATAGCCAAAGCAAACAGAAGTGGCGAGAGGGGACAGTCCTGCCTAGTGGCCCTATGAAGAGCGAATTTCCTAGTTAGGCTTCCATTCACTAATACTCTTGCGTCTGGGGCTCTGTACAGACTTTCAACCCACGCTATACATCCCTCCCCCAGCCCATACACCCGGAGAACCTCAAACAGGTATTCCCATTCTATACGGTCAAATGCCTTCTCAGTGTCCATTGTTAAGACCGCTATATTCTTTTGATCGTGAGAAGCTCTCCACACTACATTAAAAAGTTTTCTCATATTGTGATATGAGCCTCTACCAGGAAAAAACCCGTCTGGCCCGGATGAACCAATCCTGGGAGGAGCTGGTCCAGTCTCTTGGCCAAAACCTTAGCCAGGATCTTGGCATCACAATTTAATAGGGAGATTGGCCAGTATGACGAGCACTCCTGTCCATCCTTCCCTGGTTTTGGGACCAAGCAAATGAACACCTCCCTAAATGAGACCGGAAGATCTCCCCCCTCCCTAACCTCAGAGAACACCTGATACAGGGGTTCCACTACATGACCCTGTAGTGTTTTATAAAATTCTATGGGAAACCCATCCGGTTCACTGGCCTTCCCCTGTTTCAAACATTGTATTGCTTGCCTAATTTCCAGATGTGTGATCTCCTCACCCACCCTTTGTAAACTGTGTGAGAGGCCTTTCGGCACCATGCAATTCTGCTTAAAGTTGGACCAGCATAACATTCTGTGGTGATTTGCATATGCAGCCCATGATGCTTTGCATTGTGGGGGCATGTGTGATTTTGTATTTTCTTGAAACTTGGCTTCCCAGCCAAATGCACTTTGGGGTAACCCTTGCCTCAGTGTTTGCGCACAGAGGTTCTTTGTCTCCTCACCCAGCTGCCTTCGTTGTTGTTCGGGTACTTGGGGGATTTTAACTCAGCCTAAATATTGCTTTGCTATGTCTCCCGTACTGGCACATTCCGCCTGGTAAAGCTGCTGATAGAATTGCTCGTATCTGTTCCTTATTGAATCTTTGTCCCTCAACAATTTCCCTTCTTTATCTACCAGAAGCTCTTTAAAGTAGTCAGGGCCCTGTCCATGTAGGGCTTTATAGGTCAAAATACCAATTTTAAAGGTAATCCGACACTGTACTGGCAGCCAGTGCAGACCGCGTAGCACCGGGGAAATATGACAGGACCAGGAGGTTCCCGTCAAAAGCCGGGCCACAGCATTCTGCACTAGCTGCAAGCAGCGAATTTCCACCCCAGGTAACTCTAGGTATAAGGAGTTGCAGTGGTCCAGATGCAAGGACACAAAGGCGTGGACCAACGTGGGAAGATTGCCTGACGGAACAAGGTGTTTAACCCTGGAGATATTCATTAGATGGTAAAACGAGGTCTTGACGACAGCCGACACCTGGGAATGAAGCATCAGCCCCTCGTCAAAAATTACTCCCAGGTTTCGCACCCGCTCAGAGGTTGGGAGTGATAGGCACCCAAGAAAAAGACTCTAGGGTGAACCTACACCCGGCCCCCCTATCCGGCATCCCGGTTTCACAACTAGCACCTCAGTCTTTTCCGAGTTCAACTTCAACCAACTCGAATCCATCCAGTCCTGGATCTCTGCGAGGCAGTTATTAAAGACAGAGAGCTCTATCCTGGTCGGCAGCAAAGAAGCAAGAGCTGTGTCACAACCCCACTCCAGCAGGTCAGGCCCTCTGCTCCCACAGTGCCAACTTCCGAGGCGCAGTATTGTGAACAGTTAACAGAACAGGGTAACCCTCCTGTGTTTTGTGGGTTCAAATCAACCTTTGGTCGCAAGTTCTTGTAGGGATTCAAACTGTGAACCTCTTGCTAGTGTACCCAATGTACAGGCTCAGATAATTCTGCTCTTCGGGGGGGAGCGCCAGATATCTTTCGCCTATGGGCACCTAACCAGGTGTACAAAATGAACCCTTAAAAACTCTATTAAAAGACCTCAGAATAAACTCTTACATTTTCCCAGTTTGCTATTACCATTAAGCTATGCACAGTGTCACTGTAGCCATATATGCTTCACTTGTCAAAGAAAGAATTTCAAAGACACACTAAGTAGTCTCTAAAATGAGATGTTTACTTAAAAATAGATAAAAATGTAAAATATAAATACAGACCCATATATCACAAAACATACAATCTTTTTAAAAGAATAAGGTTAAAAGTGCAAATTCCTACCAATAATAAACTTAGACTTGCCTAGCTAATGCATTCTTATATTCTTACAGTGCTGAAAGATGTTGTAGTATCAGAGTCCAAACGTGTGTATCCAAATGGAATACACACTACAGGTTAAAAATGCTGTGTTTCAACCCTCTTCATGATGTCATCATCTAGCTCCTCCCTTTTAGGATACATAAAAAAAAAAATATATATATATATATATACATACATACATACACATATACACAAAATAGGAAGTCCCATCAAGGTACTGAATTCTGTGACTCCAGCAAGACTCATTTTACAAATGATGACACACAATTAAGACTGTGATTTCTCAGTCTCCTTTGATCTAAGAGCAGTCTCCGTTCTCAAACACATCAAAGGACTTTTTATGACATCAGGTGCAATTAACTGACTTTCCTGAGGATGTCATACAGTGGATATATTAGCTACTGGCTTCAGAGCAAACTGACAAGTTAATTGCATTCAGAGATCTGCTGTTCAACATATATCCTGTCTTTTGAACTGATACCTGGGGTGGGGGGGTCATCCAGGAGCACAACATTTCTCACAACAATCACACTATATTTTTTATTTTACAAAAATCATAGAGTTATCAGAACCAGCTATCTATGGCCCTGTCCACACTATGCCTCTGTAACGTTACAGAGTGCCCAAACCATTACCGCAACGGTTTGCGTTTACACCTGTACCGTTACAGAAGGCATTTTCATAACCGTTGTTGAATCCACATAAGAGGTGGTTTCAACAACGGTTATGAAACCGGTCCCACCTCGGTAGCGTTACCGGTGGTAGTGTTGACGGGTGGTAACGGTCCCCTGCAGGACCCGCAGCGTGAGCTGTATTGTGGGACTGGGAACCACAGTAACGGTCGCCCGGTTCCCGGGGTGTGGACTGGTGGTACCGATTTCGTACTGGTCACCGCTGCAGTGTGGACACACTGTATTGCTCCCTGGCTGTAATGGTTTCTGTCCATTCCGGGGCCTAAGTGTCACACGGGGTATCATCAGCACAGTAGTGAAACCTCAGCCCATACCTTCTTACAATGTCTCAGAGGGGCAGCATGTACACTGCAAACAACACGGGGGACAACAAGGACCCCTGAGGAACCCCACATGACAGAGGGATTGGGTCCAAGGAATAGACCCCGGACACCACCCTCTGGGTTCTTTTGGTGAGGAAAGATGTAAACCACCTGAGGACTGTACCTGACAGGCCACAGATGAATCTCAGGCAACCGAGCAGAATCCCATGGTCCACAGTGTCAAACGCTGATCAGAGATCAAAAAGAACCAAGATGAAATGGTTCTTCCACTCTCTAGCCATCAGGAGATCACTCAGCACCCAAACCAGCACCGTCTCAGTACTGTGCCTCTCTGGAGAGGTTCATAGATGTCATGGACGGTAAGGTGGTTCTCCAGTTGTGCGGCCACAACCTTCTCAATGTCCTTCCCTAAAAAGGGAAGGTTGGAGATAGGTCTGTAGTTCGCATGGCAGTCTGGGTCCAAAGAAGCTTTCTTCAAGAGGGGGGTTGTTACCACTGCCTCCTTCAGGGAGCTAGGAAACTCACCTGTTTCCAAGGAGCACCAGACAATCCGTGCTAGGATTGGACCAATGGAATCAATACAACCCAAAACCAGGGAAGTTGGTCCTGGATCCAAACTACAGCACATAGAGCGTGCACCCTGGACAATCTGCATGACATCCATGAACTCCGGGTGGTCGAAGATACTCCAGAAATGCTGAGGGCTAGCCAGACGCTGGTCCAAAGCAACGCCCAAAGAGTGTGCCGGATGAAGCACCGCACTGATGTCAGTCACATTAGTCACAAAGAATCGAGCAAGTTCATCGCACTCTATTTGCAAAAAGGCTTTCCGAACTTGTAGATAGGCTGGGTTGCACAGTCTGTCCACAGCTTGGAAAAGCTGAGCTGGTCAATTCTGAGCTACTGCAATCTCCCTGGACAGGAACTCTGCCTTCTTACAGGTGACTGCAGATAGACAGACTTGATAATGGTCCATCAATCTAAGGTGGTCGGCATCAAGGGCAGATCTCCGCCAGCAACACTCTAACCTTCGTCCTAGTTGCCGCATCTCCCTCAAAGTCCCATCAAACTATGGGAACCGAGGGCAAAGGGAGAGAGGACGAACTCGGATGGGGGCAACGAGATGCAGGGCCACCGAAATGGCCGTATTATAGGCCACCACAAGGGCCTCTGGATCGCGGTTTGCCACTGGAATATTCAATAGATCACGTATCGCCATTATGCCATCACAGCCAACAGCTCATAAAGGGCGATATCTGACCATCTTCACAGGGGTAAGCCTACGAAGGGGGACACTAAAATTGAACCCCACGGTGTAGTGATCGGACCCTCCATCTGGTTCCACTCCCAAATCTGAGATTTCGATCCCCAGGAGGAAGACTAAGTCAAGAGAGTGGCCATATTTAGGGGTAGCAGTGGTAACTATCTGTGTAAGGCCCAGAGATGTCATGAACTGGAGGAAGTGTTTTCCAAATTGCGAGAGTTCATCATCGACCCAGGCGTTAAAGTCGCCCAGGACCATTAACCTGGGCAACTCAAACGGCATGTCGATGACGAAGTCCGCTACTTCCTGAAGGAACTGCTTTCCATCCCCAGTTGGACGGCAGATGAGGGCAATCCTACAACCTACACCTGCTACCACAGTACACTTAAATGACTCAGTCTCCTCAACTGGTACACTCGTAAGGCCCAATTCGGTCTTGAAATAGATCACACACCCCTCCCCCCCATGACCCAATTTCGAGCGGTGGATCACCGAGTACCCAGCCGGAGTTGCGGCCTCTAATATTGGGCCAGAGTTCTTGCCCCGCCAGGTCTCGGTGTTGCAAGCCAGATCCACCAAACTTACAAGATCTGCAATAATTGCAGTCTTGTTTTTAATGGATCTGGCATCGCATAACACTGCTCAAGCTGGGTGAACTTCCAGGGCCGCCCGAACCACCTGCCCACCAAAATTGGTGGTGCCCTTGGGTATGGTAACCAGACATGGAGGGCCATGATCTGGGTTCCATTTCGCCCCCAGGGCATCTTCTGGATCTTACGACCCCGATGTGGTGGCCCCGCTCATTTATCCCCCGCTGTTCGCCCCCCCAATTCCTCCCCCCCAACAATACCCAGCGCTCTACAGTGCTGGTACATTGAATACTGCATTGGGGGGGGTGACAAAGTGGCGAAGGGCACGGAGGGTGAATAGCACACAACCTTACGGTATCAAAGCAGTGCACAAAGGCAGTAGGGAGGGCCAGTGGCATGGTGGGGTGCACAGGCAGGGGTATCACTAGCAGGAAGTAAGGCCTCACCTGGAGTACTGTGTGCAGTTCTGAAGGCCACACATGCACAAGGACATAGATAAGGTGGAGACTATCCAGAGAAGGGCAACAAAGATGGTGCAGGGCTTGCACCACAAAACATATGAGGAGAGACTAACGGACCTCAATATGTACTCACTGGAGGAGAGGAGGAGGAGAGAAGACAGCAGAGGGACATGACTGAAACTTTCAAATACCTCAAGGGTATAAACAAGGTGCAGGTGGAGGACCTTTTCCAATGTAGAAAAAGTACTAGAACAAGGGGGCACAATATGAAATTGGAAGGAGGTAGATTAAGAGATAATGTGAGGAAGTTTTTCTATACAAAAAGGGTAGTCGACACTTGGAATAGTCTGCCACCCAGAGACAGTGAAGGCAAGCAGAGTGGAGGGGTTTAAGCATGCCTTTGACAGGCACAGGGAAGCTTGAGAGGGGAGGGAGTAATGAAAAGCCATTGATCACATAGGGTCAGTGGCCACATACAATGTATACGGCCTACGGCAGACTGGATGGGCCTAGCGGTCCTTATCTGCCAACAATTTCTGTTTCTATGTTTTTATACCTATAATTTAAAGAATGAAAAAAAAATTTGGCAGTCATGGAGGAACATGGCGCACACTGCCATATCCAAGATGACAGCTGCTCTCTACTAAGCATGCGCTAGTAGTCGCACATGTGCAATACAGTTTGGTAGATATCTTGGACACGGTGAAGGGTGCCTTGACCACCAACACAGTAAAAAATAGTGCAGTGTGACTGCCAATAGAGACAGCAAGCAAGGTATTTTACGGTCGCGGAGGCGACTGTGTTGCAACTCCAAAAATATTGTTCAGTTGAAAGGAATGCAAGGAACAGCAAATAACGTTCCACTCTACTAGCCTGTGCCAGATTCAAAAATGAACATACAGCAACAGAAAAAAATCGGCACCAGGCTACAGCAAAGGCTTAAAGTTTTTAATGTGCAAAGGTGCTATATAGCTTATACATTTCTACAAACCGTGCAAGCCGAAAAAATAGAAGCAGAGCTTCTGACCAGGTTTCACCTGTTGGCTTTCTCAAGGGAGGAAGGAATGCACAGACTGCATTTTTTTGATAGCAAGAGGTCTGCAGGGCTATGCCCATGCAGCTGTAAAAAGGAGCGACTATAAAACAAAATGGGAGGGGTGATGGAGTTCTGTTGATGTCAAATGCAATTTCTGTTTTGCTGATGACCAGACACACTCTTCAACTTTAGGTCTTTCTTGATCCTGAATAAATTTTCCAATCTTGCATAAATCTGCAAGCCTTTAAATTATCACCTTGCTAATATCTGGACTGGACCCAGGTGCTGTGAGAACTGTGAGCAAGTAAGAAAGAAGCATCTAGAACAAAGTTTCTCAAATGAGGCCACCGTGGCCGCATTCAGTCACCAGCACAATTTCATGCAGCTCCAGAGTACTTTAGAGACCCAAATGTGAAGGTAATGGAATGGATGAAAAAATTACTTAACATAGTAATGTTGTTTCTTCTAATGGAGTCGTGTTGTAGTCTGACAATATGCAGTTAGACCAACCGGTTCAGCTGCCCCGGAGAACAAAGAGTTAACTCTATGCAAATGCATACAACGTTGAGCTCGGTTTTCAAACCACTGTCCTCTGTACATTCTAGTAACTGATCAGATTCTATAGGCGAACTAGAGAAATTATATATATATATATATATATATATATATACACACACACACACACACACACATACATACATACATATACAGTATGTATACACATACATCTATATACATTTCTATATATCTATATAATGGCCACAACTAAGCATAAAAGAGGTCCCCTACGGCGCAACATAAGCAAAACACAAAAGGCATGTATAAGACTCAAGTCACAGATGCCCAAAGAAAACCAACACCTACTAATGGTTTAAGTCATTAAGTTGCTGCAAGAGAGACACCCTTCCCCAGGTTCTGAAGGGGAAGTAGGCTGGGAGGTCAGAATACAGCAAGACTCCATTAGAAGAAACAACATTACTATGGTAAGTAATTTTTTCTTCTATCATGAAGTCTTGATGTATTCTGACAATATGCAGACTACCAAGCAGTGCCCTTGGAGGTGGGCACAGAATCTATTTGGGGAATAGGCTCTGCAGTACTGCTGTGCCAAACCTAGCATCACTCCTAGCCTGAATATCCAGGCTGTAGTGTTTAGTGAATGTATGGACAGACTTCCAGGTGGCAGACTTACATATCTCAAGCAAGAGGACTTCCCTGGCAGCTCCCAGGGAGGCAGCAGTGCCTCTGGTAGAGTGGGCCCTAAGACCTGCTGATGGGTCCTTACCCAACTTACCGTAGCAGAACTGGATACAGGCCGCACTCCATCTGGCTATATTCCTCTTTGCAGCTGGCCTGCCCTGACCAACTTCACCATAGGTAAGAAAAAGTTGGGAACAATCCTTTCTTAGCTCCTTTGTCCTGTCCATGTAGTAGCTAATAGCACTCTTTACGTCCAGGCCATGCAGCCTGCGTTCACCTGAACTAGAGTGATCTGAGAAGAATACAGGCAAGGTAATGGATTGGTTAAGATGAAAATCAGAAACCACCTTAGGGAGGAACTTCCTATTAGTTCAGAGCACAATCTTATCCCTGTGAGGTGTGATATAGTTATGCGCCACAGACAAGGCCTGAAGCTCCCTGATTCTTCTAGCAGAGGTAATAGCCACTAGAAAAACAGTTTTCCAAGTGAGAAACTTCAGTTCTGAAGAAAACATAGGTTTGAAAGGAGGCTGCATAAGCTGACTTATGCATATGTTCAGGTCCCATGCAGGGGTATGTTCCCTATGTGTGGGGGATGAAGATGCAATAACCCTTTGAAAAACTTTTTGAAAATTGGGTGTGCAGCCAGAGAAGAAGCCTTCCCTGCTGAAAGATAAGCAGAGACAGCAGAGAGGTGCACCTCCAGGGTGGATGACTGTAAATGCAGAGACTGAAGGTGGACCAGATAGTCCAGGAGTTCTGGTAATCCAGCTTGCTGTGGATTCAGATCCTTCTGGGCGCAGCAAACAGAAAATCTTTTCCACTTAGAGGAATAGGTTTCTATGGTAGCAGGTTTTCTGGAACCCCTCAGAATATCCAAGACAGATTGAGACAGTTGTAAATCTGCATATTCTAAGTCTTCAAGAGCCAAGCCCTGAGGTGAAGAGACTGAAGATTGGGGTGCATTATCCTGCCCTGAGAGGATGTTAGCAGGTTGTACCTCCTGGGTCGAGAAATTGGCCTGGTCACTGATAGTGACAGCAGCATCGAGTACCACGGCTGTCTGGCCCAGTCTGGTGCTATGAGAATCATTGTGGCTGATTGAAACCTCAACTTGACCAAGACTCTGGCTATAAGAGGAAAAGGAGGAAAGGCATAAAAGGAACCTGTTTGACCAGTCCAGGAGGAGAGCATCCAGTGGCTTTGGGCCCCGAAGTGGGGGCCTGCAACAATACAGTGGTAACTGGTGATTGTCTGGGGCTGTGAAGAGATCTAACTCTGGAACCCCCCCATCTCCTGAATACTGAGAGAAGGACCTGCCTGTTCAAGGTCCATTCGTGATGGCCCTGGCTGATCCTGCTGAGAGCATCTGCCAGTACATTGTTCTTGCCTGGCAAGTGAACTGCTAACAGTGACATGTTGAGAGAATATGCCAGTTTCCAAATCTTCATGGATTCTGTGCACAGCAGAGAGGATCTTGTTCCCCCCGCTTGTTGATGTAGGACATGGTGGTGGTATTATCTGTCCTGACCTGCACCACTTTGCCGTGTAAGAGACTGGCAAACTCCTGAATAGCCAGGAACACTTCCCTGAGCTCCAGAAGATTGATGTGCAAGAGAGATTCCTTAGGGAGCCACACACAGTGTGCTGTGTGATCCCTTAGGTGGGCACCCCAGCCCAAGAGAGAAGCATCTGTTGTCAGCACCAGAGAGGGTACCTGAGGGAGAAAGGGAACCCCCACTCTGAGGTTGTCCATCTCCTGCCACCACTGAAGAGCTAACAGAAGGGTAGGAGACACTAGAATCAGTTTGGACAGAGGATCCTTTTTCTGAGACCCAAAGGATCTCAGGTGGAACTGAATGTCCCTCATCTGGAACCTGGCCCCCAGAACCACAGCTGTGGGGGAGGCCATGTGTCCTAGGAGCTGTAGGAAGTATCTTGCTGGATGAGGAACTCGAACATGGAAGGACTTTGCCAAATCTATAAGGGTCTGTGCCCTTGCAGAAGGCAAGAAAGGAAAATTACATACCTACCATAATTCTTGATCTTCTCTTGTATCTTCACCATTCATTACTTCCTGGGTGTAAGCCGGAGGCGTGCACCCGTCACGGGAGCTTTTTTTTTTTTTTTTTAAGTTAGCCTAACGGCCCCGACCTCGAGAGCGATGTCATGCGACATGCGCGAGGGGCGGCCGTTAGTAGCGACCGACTCCTCCTCCAACTCAGTTCTGTGAGCCGGAGAGGCAAAAGTGAAAGCAGAAAATATAGATAGCGAGGCAAGATAGCCGAGGATAGCAAAGCAAGGAAGAATGAACTGAAAAGGAATAAGCCGATGGAGGAAGGACAGAGGAGATAAGAACATCCTAGCCTAGGGACTGCAGGGCCTCCTTACCTGGGCGACTCTAGGAGAGAGATGAGTAAGGAAATGAGAAAATAGAAGAAGAAGAAGGGAGAAAGAGAGAGATGGGATGTTGAAGGGACCAGAATGCCCAACGAGCATAGTTAGCTTGTAGTTGAAGGCTCGACTAAAGGGGAAGCAAGAATCCCCGGAGATAGAGCTGAAGAGAAGGTTCACCGAACCCGCTAGACAGACTCAGGAGGGCATAGTCCTCATCTTCAACATGCCATTGTTCTTGATACCCACCTCGGGCTCCTGGCCGCGGAAGGCCTTTAACTGGAGGACAGCCGAGGAGGGAAGAATAAAATCCAGGCAGCATGAGAGCGTTCTCAGGGGTTTAGAAATGGAAAATGTAAGCCTTTCAGGCGTTTCAAGATAGAAATGGGACTCAGACTGACTGGCTAAGGCAGGTCAAGGCTTAGGCTGGCTAGGATTGGATATGGTCAGCAATGTTCTACTGTAAAAATTGTCCAAGAGGACACTTAAAGGGAGAAACCAATAGCAAAACAGCGAGAAGGATAGCCTACCTTCTCATTTGCCTTCTTGTTTGTTTTCCTTTTTTTTTACAGATAAAATTTTTTTTTTTTTTTAGCTAGATGCATGACCCAGATACCAAGATGCCTATAGCAGTCGAAGAGAGCTCCCTCAGCATTTTTTTTTTTTTTTTGCAAAAAGAAGAAAGGAATAGACGTACTCATTCCTCTGCTCTGTAAGGCAAGAATAGAGGGGGGGATTAGATTCCAGGGCAACTATCTGGACACGGGATTGCAGGATCAAAACTGAATAGCCTGAGCCAGGCCAAAAAACCCCAGAGGTATCTTGCCAGAAGAATAGCAAGAGATAGTTGTGCAGTCTGATCGCCAATGCAATCCACGAGATGGCCCATGAATCTTAGAGTAAGTAATTTCTCTGGAATTTAGAACCCCCAAAGAAAGATCTTTTTTGGAAAATTAGGCAATTTTTCCTATATTTTATATAAATGCAGAGAGAGGAAGGAGACGGGAGGTGGAGAAGCCACAGGAAGAGGCCACTGAGGGGATGGTGGGTGGTGTAAGTAATGAATGGTGAAGATACAAAGAAGATCAAGAATTACGGTAGTGCGTAATTTTCCTATCTTCCTCTTGTCAATCTTCACCATTCATTACTCCTGGTGAGTACTCAAGCTCCTCTTCCCCTGGAGGAAGAGGCCATACCTGAGGGAACAAGACCCCCAGCCTTCTGCTGGTGAGAAACAGAAGGAGAAGACCCTGGCTTATTCAGAAAGCCTAAGAGGGAGAAGAGCTAGGAGGTGCCTCCCGAGGACGAGAGGGAGACGGAGGGAGCCCTGTAAAAGTCTCCTAGCTCTGGAAGAGAAAAAGACGGGTCCCCGGAAGGCGGAGCTGAATCACCCACGCTGGCCAGGGGTGACAACCTGGAAAGAGCAAGCCATGCCGTCCGCCTGATGCAGATCGCTGTCCCCGCAGCCTGGAAGCCACCTCATTGACGCCATAAGATGCCCTTGCTGTGCGTCTGCCAGCTCCAGGCCTCACCGCCGGAGAGGGCAAACGGCTTGTCTGGTTTGTCTGATCAGGCATAGATGCCAGCAGCTGGGACATCATCGACCACAGACGCCGGTTGTAGGCAGCGTGGTGAGCCTGATGTGATGCAATACATGCACTCGCATCGAGAAGAAGAGAACACTCTTCGCCCCTAACGGTCGAACTGGAGAGAGTCCGAACTGTGGGCGGTCAGCCAGGCAACGGCGCCTCAGAAGGAGTATCCAGGTATACCAAACCTGGAGGACGGTTGGGAAGGAACCCAGAGACTCAGAGGGGCACAATACCACGCTGGCAGTCCGCCGGGCTGGGAGAAGCGGCAGGGGACTGCCATGACGGATAGACGCCTCCTGGAAGGGGATAGGCCAGGAAGGTACCACCAGATGCTGGGCACTGAATTCACCAAGGAATTCACGCGGCCTCCGTTCGGTATTGTCTCTTCGAACGGAAATCCGGAGATCCCTCACCATCCTCGAGAGGAAACGCTGATATTCTGTGAAATCAGCATCGGAGGACAGATGAGCAGGGGGTTCCTCTCCCTCGGAGGAGGGAGACGAGGATGATGGGGAACTGGAATGCCCAGAGGATTCCTGCGGCGGTGGGGAGAGTCGAAAGACCCGCTCATGCATGTATCTAACATATGAGGGGAAGGCAGCAGAACCTTGAACTGCCCCAGGATAACGGACCGTAGGGACCGACATGGCCTGGGAGCGGGGTGGTGAAGGCAGAGAGATGGGAGGGGCACCTCCGCGGAGGCAACTGTCTCTGCAGAGGCTCTGGAATCCGGGGAAAGGAGCCCTGGAAAGAGGGATCCCGGATATCAGACCAGGCAGAGAACGGAACTCTGGGGAAGCGGAGCTCGGAAGAGCCCTGGGGAGAACCTCCCCGTGACCACGCCGGGACTGCATGGATCCAGAAGGCAGTCCACAACGCGCCGCCGAGGACACCCTAGACCCTGGAGGAGGGGAGGCCTGCACTTGGCTCCTGACCCCCTGGGTGGCCAAAGAAGAACAGCAGACCCCTGCCCTCAACCCCTCGGACTCGAGAAGGCCCTCCTCCTCGACCTGGCGTCCCCTGTCCCTAGAGGGCAACAGCACCCGTAAGGTAGCTGTCACCGGGCCTCAGAGGGCCTCCCCACGTCACCCCGCTGCCCGGGGCTCCAGCCACCCCAGCGGGGAACCCTCAGGAGGCAGCGGAAGGGGGACAGAGGAGGGGCCCGCTGCGCCGCCTGGCACCTCTAGCCACCGGGACCCAGACTCCGAAGAGTGGGGTGCCAGGATGGTCCATCCTGAATCATCGCCCTCCGAGGGAGGACGAGACCAGCAGGACCTCAATGCTGGCCACCCCAGGGGTCCCGAGGCTGGTGTGAGCAGCCCCGGTACCAAGGAGGCGCCGCTCGCCTCCCTCACGCGTGTGGCAGGCCTGGCTCCACACACCCCAACAGCGCCCGGCAAGGCGGCACCGCCTGGAGGAAGGACAAGGCCCGGCGGGCGCGCCAGGCGGGCGGCACTGCGGCAGGCGCCACCTTGTCATAAGCGGCACTGGGATCCCAGCGGCGCGCCAGCGCCGCTCTGATCACAGCGCCCTGACTGGCGCGGGACTCAAAGCGGCGCCAAAGCGGCGCGCGCCATCCGCAACCGCGAGCAGGCGCCAGGATCAGCAGCGCCGGGCGGCGTCAAGTCCACCGAGCTAAGCCCAAAGTGGGGCCTCGCCACGAGAAGCCTGCACCTCGAGTGACTGCCAGGCGGATGTCGGCGCCCAGCGGCGCCAGGAAGGAACTACGGCTCCCCGACACGCAGAAGGGTCCTCCTCCTCGGCAAGAAAGACAGGAGCCCCTCCTCCTCGAACCGTATAGGCCGGGGAGACCCGGGGAAGGGGCCTAGAGACCTTACCTGAGAATCCCTTGGCTGACGTCGTCCCCGAAGGTCGGCGGGGCTTTGCCGAGCTTGAACGAGCGGACTTTGAGGACACGGTGGTCCATGGAGAAACAGGCGTCGCACGAATCCATGTCATGGTTGGGTCCCAGGCAACGAAGACAAGCGTCATGCCCGGTCCGAGGCGGAGAAATACTGACCACAGTAACACCCGGCCGCTGGGCGGCAGCCGATCTTGAAACTACGTTTAGCTCCGGACCCGGACATAACGCGAAATCAACAAGAAAAAACAGTAGGAAAGCACACCCGGCGCCGCTTTAGAAAGAAAAAAGAACGGTCTTACCGATTGGCGTCGAGTGTGCGGGAAAGAGGAGTCGCTGACGCAGTCAAAATATGGACGCTCCGAAACAGGTGCTGCCTCGACGGCGGGAGAAACAGAACTGAGTTGGAGGAGGAGTCGGTCGCTACTAACGGCCGCCCCTCGCGCATGACGTCGCTCTCGAGGGCGGGGCCGTTAGGCTAACAAAAAAAAAAAAAAAAGCTCCCGTGACGGGTGCGCGCCTCCGGCTTACACCCAGGAAGTAATGAATGGTGAAGATTGACAAGGGAAGATGTCCCTTGCCTGAATGGTATTCAGCTCTGTCCTATGAAGTCTAGTATTTGTACTGGGGTCAAGACAGACTTTTGATGATTTACCAAAAACCCCAGAGAGTGAAGAGTATCCTGAGTGAGTTTTAGGACTTCTGTGACCTGTTGGGGGGATTGACTCACCAACAGCCAGTCGTCCAGATAGAGGTAAACTGAAACCCCTTGCTTTCTGAGGAATGCCACCACTACTGCAAGCCATTTTGTAAACACTCTTGGTGCAGATGTCAGGCCGAAGGGCATAGCCCTGAATTTGGTAGTGACCTGAAAGCAGTTGAAATCTGAGATATTTTCTGTGAGACTGTCTGATAGGGCTGTGGAAGTAAGCATTCTTTAGGTCTAGGGATGCCAACCAGTCCCCCTGCTTGAGAATAGGTAGAATAGTAGCCAGGGTTGTCATTTTGAATTTTGGCTTTGTAAGATGCCTGTTTAGGAATCTGAGATCCAGAATGGGCTGCCACTCTCCATTTTTCTTTGGTGCCAGGAAGTACCTTGAGTACAGTCCTTTGCCTCTGTGCTGATAGGACACAGGCTCCACTGTCCTTGAATGAAGAAGAGTGGAAACCTCTGCCTCCAGCAGGGCTGTTTCTGCAGTGCTAGAAGGTCTGAAAACTCTTGCTGACAGTTTTGGGGACACCTTGAAAGTGAGAGCAAGACCCTGACCTACTATCTCCAGGACCCATTTGTCTGAAGTGATGGAATGCCAAGCCTGGAGATAGTAGGTCAATCTGCCCCCAACAGGGTAAGGGGAGGCAGCCCAAACAGAGCTCTCAGATTGTCAGTTTTGCTGGGGTAGCAGACTGGGGGGGTGGAGGCGGCCCTGCCTGCACCCCTCCTGCCCCTCCCTCTAAAGACCCCCCTGGGTTGCTGGTAAGAGGGAAAAGCTTGGGCCTGGTGGAAAGGTCTAGGGTAAGGTCTGCCCCTGCCCCTGGCCTGCTGCTTCTGAGGAGTGGCAGCTTTCTCTTTTGCTGAAGCACCCCTATATGCAACGCTGTACTCATTCATTTTCTTCATGTATGCCTCAGTTTGTTCCCCAGACAGAGAGTTCTGGATGATGGGAAAATCCAAGGCATTATTCTGCGTGTTCTGGGACAGAGTAGTACACCCGAGCCAGGAAAAATGCCTGAGGGATACAGCAGAAGCCATAGCCCTGGAAGCTGCATCACTGGAATCTACAGCCATGAGGAACTGGGAATTTGATGCTTGTACCCCCTTGTTGACCAGCTCCTGAAGATCAGCAAAAAGCTCAGGAGAGGCGTTTTTAGCCAACTGTTCCACAGCTTCCCAAAGGGACTTTTGATACCTGGAGGCATAAGCCATATAGGAGGCTTGCCTGATACCCAAGGAAGATGCCAGATACCCTTTCCTGGCAAGAGAATCCACCTTCCTGGAATCCTTGTCAGGGGGGTGAGAGGCCAGGGGGATGCCAGCCTTCTCACAGGCTGCAGTTTGAACCACCCCTACATGGCTACAATGGCTGGTTAAAAAGTCAGTACCATTGCCAGCCAGAAAATACTTCCTGTCCATCTTCTTTTCTAAAGGAGAGACAGAACTAGGGGTTTGGAGGATCTTTAAAGTCTGCTTCTTAAGGGACTTATGAATGGGAATCGAAAGTCCCAGGGATACAGGAAGATCCATCATCTCCCTGTAATCCTCTTCCTCATCATCCTCCTGCCTGGCCTCTTGTACAGAGAGCTGCAGGGTCTCAGCCACCTGCCTCATAAAAGCAAAACCGGAGGTAGCCTTAGAGACAGGCCTGGGAGGGGATTCATACTGAGGATGATCAGGGGAGACCTCAGGGTCAATGAGTTCTCCTTCATCCTGTTCCTCCTTCTCCTCATAGTCAGAAAAATACTCCTCCTCAAGGTCAATGTGTCCTGAAGGAGTTGAACCAGTATCCGGAACTGTTGGCTGCCCAGACAGTACCTGCGACGGTTCGCCAAACCCAGATTGCAAAAACTGTACTATTCGAATGGCTTTTGTAATTTCATCTGCGGTTGTAACTGAGACAGATTGTTTACGCAGTTCTGAACCGGAGCATTTGGCTTTCTTTGACGGTGTGGGTTCAGAAGCAGACTCCGAACGTCGTTTACCCATCGACGGTTCACCCTAGCTTGAGAGGTCGGTTGTCGGATCCGAGGGTTCGGATGAACCGGAACCGGCCTCAGCAGTCTTATCGATTTCTTTCCTTCAGTTTACTGAGGTGCCTGTCTAAAGTAGACTGAGGGAAATTCTTACAAATATCACAGTCTGTTTGTAAGTGGTTAAAACCCAAACAGTACAGACAAACCAAATGTGGATCAGCTTTTGCAAATTGTTCCCCACACTCGGTACAACATTGAAACCCAGTGAAACTGGTTTTCCTCTTGGGTTTCTGTGACATAACCCTAAAATTTGGAGCTTAACCCAGTGGCTTAGTTAGGCCGGTTAAGCAAGAAACAAATATCTGCTTTATCAGGAGTGGCTTAGTTAGGCCATGATAAAGAAATAAAGAAATTAAGAAAATTACCCCTGAAGGCTTAGTTAGGCTGGGTAATAGAGAAACAAAGACTGAACCGGCCAACAGTTTAGTGCCAGCCAAAAATGAACGGAGAGCCCCCGGTTCTGGTCAGGACTTTGCACCGGATCCCAATACAATTAAATTTACAGAAAAAAAAAAAAGGGAAAAAATAGAAGTTCGGTCCCCTCACGATCACGTAACCAATCGGAAGCCGAACACTTACCCAACCTAGGAGCGTACACTATACCGAAGACAGCGGTTTGAGAACATTTTAAAAATAAAATAACAAAGCGGTTGAAATTGAACCGACGAAACTCAGCTAGACCGAAGGCAGAGAGGAGAAATCTCCGAGGCGTCTTCACTGGTGAACGGAGTAAAGAATCTGATCAGTTACTAGAACGTACCGAGGACAGTGGTTAGAAAACCGAGCTCGAGCTCAACGTTCTATGCATCTGCATAGAGTTAACTCTTTGTTCTCTGGGGCAGCTGAACTGGTTTGTCTAACTGCATATTGTCAGAATACAGCAAGACTTCATGTTGTTTGAACATTTTAAATCTTTATGTATAGATGGGAGACACATTTCAAGTAAAAGTACGTCAGGCACGTGATCTCAGGTATACTGTGTGAAAAGAAGTCGGCTATATCAGGGCACTTGGTGTATATCGGGGGTCTGAAGTTAAGAAAAAAAGGACTGAGGCCACCATTAAGTTCTGTTGGCCACAGTTTTGAAGCTCTTTGAGGCCACCAGAATTTGGGGAATACGAACCACTGTCCTGGAGTACAGAGAAAAGTGACTGAAAGCAGCAGTGTTGGTAGGTAAACATTTGTTTTGAGTGCTTCTGGAGCCAGTTCTGTAAAACTGTAGTAAACAATACCGGGAAACTAGCTGAAGAGTATTAAGCCTATTGTGGGCTGAGCTGCAAGTACCTGTGAGGCAAGTGTCTGATTGGGGGAGGTACTGAGCAGGCTTACTGCATTCCAGCAGGGGTCAGATGTTAAAGCAGCACTTCTTGGTAAAGGGGTCAGTATACAAAAGGTATCCAGTGATGTGAGTGACTCAAATTGAGCGACTCACTTTTGAGCAACTCAGTTTGAGCGCCTGTAAGGACAGCGACCTTTAGACAATAGCAATTGTAGGGAATAGCGAGGATAGAGCAACACAATAGCGAATAAAGAGTGAGGCAGCATTAGGCAGTATAAGGTAGATGATGTTATGAGCATTTGTTGAAGGGGCAGTGTCAAGCTGCTCATATGGTGTGGTGGCTAGAGCTCCAGTCTGCTATGCTGGTGGACCCAGGTTCGGGCATGGGCTTATTTTTTTGTAGTTTGTTTGGGGGGGGTTGTAAGTTTTATTTTGTTGTGCCAGACGTCCCATTCCCCCGACACTGTTCCCCACCCCAGGTTGCCCTCCCATGTTCCCCCTCCTGACTTGCGTTTCCCTTCCTGAGTTGTGTCCCCTTCGAGTTTCTCCCTCCCTGACATGTGCCCCCCTGGAGTTGGTTATAAAAATATAGGGGGGTGCGGGGGTCACAGCCCTCCCCCCCGCATAGAAAGCTAGTAACTGTTGTTTCCCCATATTAAACTTGTATTTGTGGCTGCTGTTGTAGTTGGTGGAGTGTACATTGCCGTTTTACATTTTCAGTGATATACACTCACTGTGATGGGAGTTGCTGTTTTGCAGTCGCCGTTATAACATACAACCATATATAAATGAACGTCCTGATGAGTGAAAACGAGTGGTGCCTGAGCTTTCACATGAGGAAGGACTTAAAGGAGACTTACATGTAATCTGCAAGCCAGTATTTTCTATCGAAGATGTATTTTAAACAGTGGTTCTCTATTTATTAGGATTGAAGTAAATTCATTAGGCATTTCTGACTAACACTTCTGTGCAGAATACCATTTTTGAGCTATATGATACAGTTTATGTCTTCATTACACTCCTAGATTATTAGCACAATGTTTCCATACTGTATTCCTCTAAAGAATAATGTGGTTGGAAGGGACATAACAAAAGTCCATAAAAGCACACAAGGCAAGCACTCCTTGCTTGTTAAGAGCAGATTTACTGTTGTTAAGTGCACAGTGCATCAAGAAACTAATGAACAGTTACTAGCAAATACCACAAACCGAACCATCATACAATAAACCCTGGCACTTCGAGGTACAAACTTTTTCCTCAGGGGGCGTGGCTACCACAGTGACCAATGGCAATTTCAATGCCAAAATACAAGTGACTATCATTGTGCAAACTGCCAAGTTTAAAAAAAAAAAAAAACAATGAATAAAATTAGTTTAAAACAAACATGGATTGTACCAGGCTGCATTAGAAACATAGAAACATAGAAACATAGAAACATAGAATTTGATGGCAGATAAGGACCGCTTGGCCCACCCAGTCTGCCCATTTCCCTACCTACTGGATAAGCTGCAGATCCTAGTTAACCAGCAGCCTACTTCTTCTTACCCCCACCCCCCAGAATTGCCTTATGACTGTCCCATGCATGCCTGAATTCCACCACTGATTTTGACTCCACAACCTTCCTCCGGAAGGCCGCTCCAAGCATCCACAACCCTCTCTGTGAAAAATACTTCCTTAAATTACCTCTGAGTGCGCCCCCTCTATCTTCAAATTGTGCCCTCTTGTTCTTGCACACCTCTTTTTGAAAGATGCTACCCTCTTGGACTTTGTTGATTCCCTGAGGTACTTGAAAGTTTCTATCATGCCCCCTCTCCCACCTTTCCTCGAGGCTATATATTAAGCTCCTTAAGTCTCTCTCTTCATACGCCTTCCAGTGCAGACCCTGCACCATTTTAGTTGCCCTCCTCTGGACAGCTTCCATCCTGTCTATGTATTATGGGAGACTGGGTCTCCAGAACTACACACAGTACTCCAGATGGGGTCTCACCAGCTGTCTGTACAAAGGGATAATAACTTCCTGTTTTCTACTGGTGATGCCTCTCCCTATGCATCCCAGTAACCCCCCAGCCCTCCCTGCTGCCCTCTCACATTGCTTGCCCACCTTTAGGTCATCTGATATGACTACCCCCAGGTCCCTTTCTGTTGTTGTTAGTATCTCACCCCCCATTGTGTACTCTTCCCCTGGGTTTTTGTTTCCCAGGTGCATTACCTTGCACTTCTTAGCATTGAATCTAAGCTGCCATACATTTGACCATTCCTCTAACCTTGCCAAGTCCCTTCTCATCCTTTCCACCCCACCCTGTGTATCAACTCTGTTGCAGATCTTAGTGTCATCTGCAAAGAGACATACTTTTCCTTCCAGTCCTTCCGCAATGTCGCTTATAAAGACATTGAAGAGGACCGGTCCTAATACTGAACCCTGCGGTACCCCACTAGTAACCCTCCTTTCTTCTGAGTGGACTCCATTTACTAGTACTCTCTGTGTCCTATTCTCCAGCCAATTCTTTACCCAGGCTGTCATCTTGGGACCCACTCCCAGGCTGGCTAACTTGTATATTAATCTTTTGTGTGGGACTGTGTCAAATGCCTTGCTAAAGTCTAGGTAGGCCATGTCCACAGCCCCTCCCTGATCTACTACTTTGGTCACCCAGTCAAAGAAATCTATCAGATTTGTCTGGCATGACCTTCCGCTGTGAATCCATGCTGCCTAGGGTCCTGTGCCCTCTGGCCTCTAGATACTCAACAATTCTTTCCTTTAGAAGTGATTCCATCATTTTCCCTATCACTGAGGTTAAACTAACAGGTCTGTAGCTTCCTGCTTCTGCCTTGCTCCCACTTTTGTGAAGGAGATCACATCTGCCCTCCTCCAGTCCTCGGGTACCACCCCATCCTCCCATGATTTGTTAAAAGGGTAGTCAGTGGTGTCACTAGTTCTACCCTTAGCTCTTTTAGAATTCTGGGATGAATCCTCTCTAGCCCCATTGCTCTGTCCACCTTCAGTTTTAAGAGTTCTTTCAGAACCTTTCTTCTGTAAATGGGCTGGTATCAACTTCTGTATCCAGAGTGTTACTACTGTTTGTTTTATGTACCTCCCCTCTTCATTTGTAAATACTGAGCAAAAATATTTGTTTAGTACTCTACCTTTTCACAGTCTCCTCTGCCCACCCTCCTCTCCTTTATTAAGCCTCACTATCTCTCCTTGGTCTTCCTTTGCTCCTGATGTACCTATAAAAGGTTTTATCCCCTTCTTAACTGAGTTGGCTATCTTTTCCTCGGTTTGGGCCTTTGCTGTTCTGACTGCCTTCCCAGCTTCCTTTGCTTTAACTGATACAGTTCTCTGTCCTGCTCCTTCTGCGATTCCTTGTACTTCCTGAATGCTTTCTTTTTCTCTTGAACCTTCACTGCCACTTCCTTTGAGAACCATAGTGGTTTCTTACATCATCTTGTTTTGTTTATTTGCTTCACACAAAGCTCATTACCTCTGTGATGGCAGTTTTTATTATTCCCCATTGTTCTTCCACCCTCCTTCCTGCCCATTTGCTAGTGCATTCCTAGGCACTCACCTATTTTGCAAAGTCAGCCCTCCTAAAGTCCAGTACTTTTGTCTTTGTATGCTTTGACTCTATTGCTGTGTTTATTGTGAACCATACTGTTCGATGGTCGCTAGTTCCCAGATGGCTACCCACTTCACATCTGTGATCCTCTCTCCATCTCCATTTGAGAGAATCAAGTCTAATATTGCTCCCTCTCGAGTGGGCTCCAGTACTAGTTGTCGAGGCATGCCCCTGTAGGGCATCTAGAATAACTGCACTCTTGATGGCAGCTGCAACTGCACTCCAGTTAACATCTGGCATATTCAGATCACCCATCAGCAATTCTCCCTTTTTCTATGCATTCTAAGTATACTTTCTATCATTTCCTGTCCATTTCCTCCCCTGAGAAGGGGTCTGTACTCTAACCCTGTGCGTGTGGTGCCATTGCCTGTCTCCAAATTTACCCACAGTGCTTCTTCTCCTCCCTGTTTACCCTTTTGTTCTGTTGCTTTTATTCCTTCCCTTATGTAAAGAACTACTCCTCCTCCTCTTTTACCCCCTGTCCCTCCTGTAGACAGTGTATCCTGGTATGTTTATGTCCCAGTCATGGTTTTGTGTGTACCATGTTTCTGTGACTGCCACGATATCCAGATTTTCCTCCTCCATCAAGGCCACTAATTCAGGAAGCTTGTTACCCAGACTACGGGCATTAGTACCATTGCTCTCCATTTTTTGATGGCTTTACCTTCTGTTGCAGCATCCCCCACTGACCGTTCTACCTCAGTCTTTTTCTCATTTAGTACCCTGTTTTGTAGGGAGAGGCTGGGATTTTCCTGCTGCTTGTCAGTACCTCCCCCTTTGACTAGTTTAAAAGTTTGCCAATGAAGCATTTAAACCGATTGCTCAAAAGACTTGTTCCCTTCCTGGATAGCTGCAGACCATCCTGCCAGTATAGGCTGGTGTCCCTCCAGGTGGAACCCCAGTCCCCAATGAAGCCAAACCCCTGTGCTCGTACCATTTTTCAACCATTCATTAAACTGCATGGTGCCAATTACCTCGCCTCCCCATGCTTTTTGACAGGCAGCACCTCTGAAAAGGATACTGTGTGTGCTTACTTGTCTTAGGTCCCTGCCCCAACTCTGCAAATGTCCTCCTGCACTGCTCTAATCTCATGATGAGCCAAGTCATTTGTCCCTAGGTGGACAATTACATCCAGCTAGGAATCCCTTGCAGCTGTTCTCGTGATCCTGAGGATGCGCTTCCTGTCCCTCCAAGCCATGGCACCAGGCAGGCACCTTAATTCATTTTTCCCAGCTCCCCCCAGTTCTATACCCCTAATAACTGAGTCCCCCACCAGGAGTAGCTTCCTTTCCCTGTGGTGTCCTCTGCCTCCTTCCTGTGGGCCTCCCTTGTGACAGTTATCATCAGTCTTCTCTGCGGGTGCATCCATAGGGGAGCTATGCTCCCCAGAATGGTGTATGGATTGTGAGTGGAACAACTGACTGGGTGTGCCTCTGTTCCACCCCCCTCACCCTCCCTGAGCCCACTGTGGTCCAACTGCTGTGCTTTATTGCAACCTCTGAGGTAGTGGTGGTGGCGCTAGTGCTCCCTGGATGGGGGAGGTTCCCTTTCTACTGTCCAGTGTGGCCTGGGGGAAGGTTTCCTTACTACTGTCCAGTGCAGCCTGAAGACAGGCAACTTCCTCCCTCAGGGCAGATAGTTGTCTGCAAACAGGGCAGCATCTCAGCCTCCAGAAAGACTCCCGGAAGACTGCTGCCCCACAGCCATTACATTGCACTACTCCCGACATGTTTATCTAGTTTTTTTTTATATATTGTATTTGTGTGTGTGTGTGTGTGTGTGTGTGTGTGTGTGTGCGCACGCGCGTGTGTGATTTGTTATATAGAAATATATATATTATACAATGTGTATGCTTATATTGTCAGTGCAGTGTGCTAGAGAGGATATGACAGTGAAATGCACCTTGCACTCGAGGAAATGATGTCAGAACCTCAGGTATAAAGGAACTATTTCCAGGGGGGAGGGGTGGGAAGGGGTTGGGCCTAAACTGTGTCCTCACAAAACAATCAACTAAAAGCTCTCACCCACCGCTGCGATGAGTGCCTTCCTGTCAGCAAGATACCCTACACAACAATTTGACAGAGAAAGTACCCTGCTAATCAAACAGAGAAAAATCCAGACATCCAAGTCAGACACAGGTAAACCTCTCCAGCCCCAAAACAGCCTGGTGGTTTGTTAGCCACAAAGGAAAATCAAATATGCAGTTATTTCAGCCCTTCTGAGGATGCTGACAAGATAAGCAGTTTAAAAAAAACCCTTCCTGAATTAAAAACTAAAACAAACACAAAGCAATACCACTTTAAAAGTGAGGAAAACTTCTCTCAGATGTAAGCAAGAGAGAGAGAGTTTAGTTACAAATATTTCATCCAAAATAGTATATCCCACACAGCTTCTCAGTTGTTTCCAAGCACTCCTGTACACAACTTGGAAGAAGATGGACTTCTGCCTCAAACAGGATCACACCACTAGTTTATAGTAATTGAATAATGCTGAAATGGTCTAGCTAGACAAATGGCTGTGATACTGAGCTCTGACTTGTGAAGACAATTACCCCCACCTCAGGCTATGTTTGGCATCCAATTACAAACTGCAGCTTTTGCTATTTTGAATCACACAACCCCACCAAAAGTTGCAAACTATATTGATGCAGATTCTCACAGAATTCTAGTAATCAGTCCAGTTAGCCACAAAGGAAAATCAAATATGCAGAAGATAAGCAGTTTTAAAAAACCCCTTCCTGACTTAAAAACTAAACCAAACACAGAAGCAATACCACTTTAAAAGTGAGGAAAACTTCTCTCAGATGTAAGCGAGAGAGTTTAGTTACAGACATTCATTAACAACTGACCAATGGTACTCATAGCATCCCACGTGACAATTTAGGCACAGCTGCAAAGCATACAATAAGATTAAGATACCAGGGAAAATGCCTGTATGCTATTACCTATTGTCACAACTGCTACTTATCCCTTAGTTGTTGTAGTATGTAGTTTAGCTTGAGTCACTGATGTATCATTCTAGTGTAATTAATTATGATATTCGTTATTTGATTCCTCTTAACTTCTACAGATACAGCTTTTCTTGTCAGTATACTGTGTAATTGTTTTTGTTCTCATTTCGTGCTGCGTCATGAACTACTGTTCTGCTGTTGTACATTGTTTGACTTTATTCTCTCCCGGGTCGTGCCTGAATATAGGCAATACTCTTGTCTAGTGTACTTACTCAGTTAACAAAAATCAAATAAATACATAAATGTTGGTGAAGCTGTACTTGTTACAGAACATGGTCAGGGAGCTGCTAGTGCACTCACCACTGATTATAAAAATCAACAGATAAGGTGAAAAAGGCACTAGCTGCAACAACAGTATGATGCCAGTGTTAATGCAGTAAAAAAAAGTATCACTTGCTTTACAAACATGCATTTAAAAATAAACTGTAATTAGCCGCATCAAATGGATGGAAGGAACCATGACGGCACTACAGTGCAACCAGTGAGTGAACAATAGTGAAGCTTTGTAGCGTGGTTTGTACTATGCAAATATAATTCAAAGTATAGTCGGTGTTGTCAGTCCCCAAGGGACAATTCAAACCGACCTAAACACAAATGAGAGCAGCAAAGTTGGAGAACATTTATAACAAAAACATAGATGGTATATCATGGGAATATACACCATTCAGAGTCATACTGGCCTAATAATCATTGCAACAACTGCTAGCAACAGTAATGGCAGATATTGCAGGGTAAATGCGGGTACTAAACATGAAATATTTTCAATCACAAGAGTGCAGTGTGCACATTTATGGAACCCATACAAACAGAAGAGAGAAATAAGTGCCTTAGATGGAACTTGAATCCAAGCCACTTGGAACACCGTTCCAGTTGTGCTATCAGCTGTGCCACCATAGCAACTGAAAATTGGGATGTCCAGAGACACCTTACTCTTTCTCTAATGTACAACCTGGTGCTGCACAGATAACTACATTTTCAATCACAACAGTGCGATGTGCACATTTATAGAACCCATTCCATTCAGCTAACTAAAGCATCTCTCTCTCTCTCTCTCCCTCTCTCTCATTTGTATCAGTTCCATAAATGTGCACACCACATTCTTGTGACTGAAAATGTAATTATCTGTGCAGCACAAGGCTGTGCATTACAGAAAGAGTAAGGTGTCTCTGCACATCCCAATTTCCAGCTGCCTTGGTGGTGCAGCTCGTAGTGCAACCAGAATGGTACTCCAAGAAGCCTTGGTTCAAGTCCCAGCTAAAACACTTATTTCCTTCCTTCTTCTATTTGTATGAGTTCCATAAATGTGAACACTGCACGCTTGTGATTGAAAATGTAATTACCTGTGTGGCACCAAGCTGTGCATTACAGAAAGAGTAAGGTGCCTCTGGGCGTCACAGTTTCCAGTTGCTTTCCTGGCACAGTTTGTAGCATAACCAGAACGGTATTCTGAGCAGCCTGGGCTCAAGTCCCAGCTAAGACACTTATTTCTTTCTTTCTTCTGTTTGAGAAAGAGTAAGGTGCCTCTGGATGTCCCAGTTTCCAGTTGCCTTGGTGGCACAGCTGGTAGGGCAACTGGAACAGTATTCCAAGCAGCTGGGATTCAAATCCCAGCTAAGGCACTTACCTCTTTTCTCTTTTCTGTTTCTATGGGTACCATAAAGTGCCACCACACTCTTGTGATTGAAAATGTAATTCTCTGGGCAGCACCAGGTTGTGCATTAGAGAAAGAGCAAGGTGCCTCTAGACATCCCAGTTTCCACATACTAAACATGAAATACCCAAAATGGGTGCGTGAACAACACAGTGAAGTGAGGAACAGAAAAGAACAAGGGGAGGGAGGACTGGTGGGGAGGGGAAAACAAATCCAGACAAGGACTGTGGGGAAACAACAAATGTGATGTGACTGAAATGAAAAGGAAAGAAGAAAATGTGCCACTAAACAAAACTGCAACAGATGTACTAACAGTGTTTGAAATATAAAACTAGAAATACTAAGTGTTATGGGCATACTAAGAATATTAAAAATGTTAAATACTAAATGTGATTTGTAATTAATAAGAAAATGATATCAAGAGCAGGAAGGGGCACAAAGCAGACATGAAAAAGTATGTCTGGAACGCAGTCACTGACAACAATATACAGAAGCAATGGCCTGTACCACAGCAGACTACGACTTTATAGAAATGGATTCCAATCCATATACAGTAGTCGTTGAATCCATGCGGTTTCAATGTTTTTAACTTAAACATCCACAGTGATTCTTTTTGCAACTGTAGGTGGAGCTTGTCACCACTTCATGGGTTGCTTGGGATAGTCACAATATCCGTGTATTGAACAAGTGGCATCACTTGCTTGGGGGACTGTGGCCACATGTTGCGCTACTGGGTGTTCAAATTGCCTTTGTTTATGGCCCTGTAGTGCTCCTGAATGCATTCTTTGAATGGGTGAACTGTTCTGACAATATATGTTTCGCAGCAGAAGCACTACATGGCATACACCATGGGTGGTGGTGCAGGTAATGAACTGCCAGATCTGGACCCATTTAATGTTCACTGGAGAGGGGTTAAAATTCATCTCCTTGTACACTGTACTTACACGTAAGACACCTCTTGCAAGGATGGAAGCCTATCAGTTTCGGTAATGGCCAACTAAAAGGACAATCCTGCACAGTGAATCTGCTGTGTACTAACGTGTCATCAATATTTCATGCTTTGTGGAAAGTGACACAGGAACCTGCCTCACACATCTTTATAAAAATGCTGTCTAAATCTAAGAGATGTCACTTTTTGTGAACTGCAGAGTGAAGATCCATGGCTGCCAGGCCACAGGAGGAAGTAATTCTCCTGATTAGTAGCTTGTTTTGTAAGCAGTGTGGCTTTATCAAGGAGACATGCTCTGTTCAGAGCAGTCTGTAAAGTGCCTTCACTGTAGCCCCTCGCTCTGAATGTCTAAGAGTTCAGAAGCTTCACTTTCGAAATCTTCTACTCTGGTGCAGTTACTATACATCTTAATCTAAGCAGTTGGCCGCACGGTAATGTTATGAACCAGGTGGGCAGGATGGGAGCTGTGTGCATGTAAGAGACTATTGACGGTGGTACTCCTTCTGCAGCCAGCAGTGTACACTTTTTCCCTTGGGGTACAATGCAAAGTAATGTCCAAAAAGTTGATCATTGTACTGTTTCTGGTAGCTGTAAATTTCAAACCAAATTGATTCAGATTGATGTACTTGCCCACAGAGCGCCACAGTGGTACAATACTCTAAAGAAACTCTTACTGCTGCTGCTCTTGGCCCTTTTAAGAGACAACTCCGACTTCATCTCATTTCAACTAGTTGTAACTGCCTCACCTAACCTGGGGCCCCACGCTCACTGTCCTCCTCTTTAGTCTGGACAGCTACCTCTCCCTGCCTTGCCCTCCTTCTACCTGCCTCACCCTGCCCACCCTCTCACCCCTCTCCCTTTCCTCACCCTCGGGCACTTACTGACTTTTATCCTCCTCCCTCCCCTTGAGTGCTCTTACTCTCACCTTTGGCCTTCCTGCCTGCATAACCCCCCCCTTCCCTCTCACCAGCAGCACTTATTTCTAAGATTGCCCTTGGATGGTATGTCATGCTACCTAACATTGGCACATTTTGAATTACTGGAATTTCCTAAGCCTCAATCTCTTGCTTCTTTTTATTGTGTAACTATGTATAATTATGTCGACCTTTGTATGTATGTATGTATACTCCCCATTCCTCCTACGTGGAACCTTTGTAAATGAGCAGTTCCTGATCAAAGGTATTTGTAATCCTAGATTTCAATAAAATAAATAAAAAAATACTTTATGAATAAACGGTGGTCCAAGGCAAAGCCACCCCACATGCACAAGACACTGTTAATGTAGTATGCCCATTTGATAATACCACAGTGGTAGAAGTTCATTATTGAATCATATATGGTCCCCTCTTCCCATCAACCAATAAATTGGCTGGTGTAGGAGAGGGCCAAAGATATGCCCATTGCTGTGCTTCAGGCCTGTAAGTAATAGGTGCTGTCATACAGAAAAGAATACGTTTCAATATCAAATCATGAACAAGGGTAATGATAGTAATTGGAAAGTTTAACTCTGACTTTTCCAGTATCAATTTCACAGCATTAATACCGAGTTCACGTTGAACAGCTGTGTACAAGGCTGTCACACCAATGGTTACCCAAATGTAACTTCCTCTGCGTGTAAAGTCATTACATGTCTGCAAAACTAATGTAGTCTCCTGAAGGTATGATGGCAACTTTTGTTTATGTCTTGCTGAAGAAAGTGATCAATGAACCAGGATAGGTTTTCCATTATGGAGCCATTCCCGGATATGATTAGTTTTCCGAGTGACTGATGCAAAGATGTTTGGACTTTTGAGATGTGATAAAAGACAGGTACAACGGGACTATTAGTTTTCAAAACTGGAATTTCATCTTCTTTGATCCAATTTTGACTGACACAGTTCCAAAAACTCATGTAACTTTCATTCGTAGAATTGGGTGGGGTTAATCTCACGTTATTTGTAAGTGGTGGTGTCCTTAGCTGTCTCGATGCTTTGTGGTGGTAAACATTCTTATACATTACCAGCACGTTTTCCCCTTTATACAATGGCTTGATTATAATATTCATCATGTTTTTTTCAATACCAATAATGCCATATTTTCCTCATCTGTTAAGTTACCATAGAAACATCTACTGCATTTATTTTTTTAATATTTGTGCGATGCCACACAAAACAACTTGCTCAAAAGTTAGAATGGCTTACTTCCCCGCTGTTAGGGTTGAAGGTTGACTTCTTCTTTAAAGTAGGTCTAGCAGCTGTGCTAATATTAGGTAGATTTAGAGGGGAAATCTGGGTTGGAGTGAGTATAGCTGGTTCCATTGTATTTGCAGCATTAAGTCAAGCAATTCCCCATTATTTAGAATGTCCAATATGTCACTGTGTGTTTGGCTAACAAACACATTTGTATCTTCTGTCAGCGGTAGATGTTTTCTTGTCCTCACTGTGTCCCTGTTCCCCCTTCTCATTTTTCATTTCCTTTAGTGTCTATTGTTCTTGGTTCCTCTCTCTATGCTCTTTTGACTAATGTCTCCTGTTTGTCATATCTCTAAAAAATGAACACTTTGTGTAGTGGTTGGGGGGTGGTGATGTGGAGTAAGAAAAAATTACTCACCTTAGTAAATGTTGTTTCTTCTAATGGAGTCTTGCTATATTATGACATATGCAGTGAGTCCCAACCTTCAAACTGTTCCGGAGGTGAAAGAGTTAACTTTCCATGCCAGGCATGGAACTTTGAGCACGAGCTCGGTTGAAAACTCTGTCTGTTGTTCTTCAAACTCAAACTGTCAGATCTTTACGAGCAAAACTCACTAAGGTTATGTGTGGAAGCTGTAAACCTACACTAGCCAACTGGCTACTAAATATAAGAACACATTTTTTGGTCCCAAAACAAAGACAAGTCAGGAGACCCAAAAAATGAAAAACACAACACCAAGTCACCCCAAAAAAGGGAGGGGTGAAAAAACAAGGTGGGCATCTACTAAGTGCCAACACTGCACTGCCCACCCACATCCCAAAAACAGAGGTTCTGAGAGGGGCAGGCAGGGGGGAGGTCATAATATAGCAAGACTCCATTAGAAGAAACAACATTACTAAGGTGAGTAATTGTTTCTTCAAACAACATGAAGTCTTGCTATATTATGACATATGCAGACTACACAGCAGTACCTCCATGGAGGAGTGACAGAACCTACTTAGGAAATAGGCTCTAAAGCACAGCTGTGCTAAACCGAGCATCACTCCTAGCCTGGATGTCCAGGAGTAATGCTTGGTAAAAGTGTGAACTGTTTTCCAGGTAGCTGCTTGACATATCTCTAGGATAGGGATGTCTCTGGCAGCAGCCAGAGGCAGCAGCTGTACCTCTGGTAAGTGAGCCCTCAGGCCTGAGGAGGAACCTTACCCAGTTTTTCATAGCAAAATTGGATACAAGAGACAATCCACCTGGCAATGGATATTTTAGTGGCAGGTTTCCCTTTACTAACCTCACCATAAGTGAGGAACAGTTGGAGGTAGTCAAACCTGTGACCCTTGGTACATTCTATGTAGTAACTAAGGGCTCTTTTGACATCTAAACTGTGCAGTCTCCTCTCGCCAGAGGAGGAATGGTCAGTGAAGTACACAGGAAGAGACACAGATTGATTAAGGTGGAAGTCTGAATCCACCTTAGGCAAGAACTTTCTGTTAAACCTGAGGACCACCTTATCTCTATGAAAGGAGATAAAATCAGGCTCCACTGACAATGCTTGTAATTCACTTATGCGCCTGGCAGAAGTGATGGCTACCTAAAACACAGTTTTCCAAGTCAAGTACTTAAGCTCTGCTGAAGACAAGGGCTCGAAAGGGGGTTGTATAAGCTGGGCAATGCAAATATTAAGATCCCAGGCAGGGGCAGAGTCTCTGAATGGAGGGTTGGTGTGAAGCAACCCCTTGAAAAACTTGGAGAATACAGGATGAGCTGAAAGAGAAGAGGGTTTACCTGCTGATAAGAAAGCAGACACGGCTGCCAGGTGCCCTTTTAGGGTAGCTGGTCTCAGCCAAAGTATTCAAATGCACCATATAATCCAGGACTGTGGGTAAATCAGCAGATTCTGGGGAAATATGCTCAGAACACCATATGGAAAATCTCTTCCATTTGGAATTATAAGTAGCCCTGGTGGAAGGCTTCCTAGAAGCCTTCAAGATATCCAATACACCTTGGGAGAGGTGTAGGTCAGCAAACTCTAACTCTTCAAGAGCCAGGCCTTGAGATAGAGAGATTTGAGGTTTGGGTACCAAACTCTCCCCGAGCACAGGTTAATAGGTTGTGATTCCTGGGAAGACACAGGGGAAGGTGGACTGCTAAGGACATAATGAGTGGGTACCAGGGCCGTCTGGCCCAATCTGGAGCAATCAGGATCATCTTGCAGGGTTGAGATCTGATTTTGACTAGCACCTTGAACAGAAGAGGGAAGGGGGGAAAAGCATAGAGAAACTTCCCTTCCTAACTGAGAAGGAAGGCATCCAGAGGGACTGAACCCAACACTGGGGGCCTGCAGCAAAAAAGGGGAAGTTGGTGATTGTCTGGGGCTGCAAAAAGATCTATCTGCGGGGTGCCCCATCTGGCAAATACTACCTCCAGTACTAGGAGATCCAGTGACCATTCGTGATGCCCCTGGGAAAGCCTGCTGAGAGTATCTGCCAGGACATTGTCCTTGCCTGGGAGGTGAACTGCCGTAAGGGAGGTGTTCAGGGAATAAGCCAGAGACCACAACTTCATTGCTTCAGTGCACAAGGCCGTAGACTGAGTGCCTCCTTGCTTGTTGATGTACCACATTGTAGCTGTGTTGTCTGTTCTGACCTGTACAACTTTGTTCTGAACAGATGTGGAAAAAACATGAAGTGCTAGAAAAACTGCTCTGAGTTCCAACAGATTGATGTGGAGCAGAGATTCCTGAGGGGACCACAATCCCTGGGTAGTGAGGTCGCCCATGTGAGCTCCCCACCCAAGAGGGATGCATCTGTAGTAAGGATTAAGGAGTGAGACTGAGGGTGAAGGGACCCCTGTCTCAGATTGCTCTAGTCCTGCCACCACTGAAAGGCTTAGATCAGGGTTAGTCACTGGGATCAATTTGGTTAGAGGGTCTCTCCTTTGAGACCAAAAGGCTCTCAAATGGAACTGGATGTCCCTCATCTGAAATCTTGCTCCCTGCACTACTGCTGTAGAAGCAGCCATGTGTCCCAGGAGCTGCAGAAAATGCCTTGCTGGTCAAGAGACCTGCAGGGTGAAAGAGGAGGCCAGAGAGACCAGGGTCCTTGCTCTTTCCAGAAGAAGGAAGACTCTGGCCTCTTTTGTGTTCAGTTCTGCACCTATGAAGGTGAGACTGGACAGGCTCTAGAACTGACTTTGGAAGATTGAGAAGGAAACCTAGAGATGTGAGCAGTTGCTGAGTTACCTGAAGGTGTAGTTTGACTTGGTCTGGAGACTGGCCTACTATGAGCCAGTCGTCCAGGTAAGGAAAGATGGCAATCTTTTGCCTTCTTAAGTGGGTAACTGCCACTGCCAGGCATTTTGTGAATACCCTCGGGGCAGAGGTGAGGCCGAAGGGCATTGCTCTGAACTGGTAATGGGCTGAGGGCAGTTCGAATCTGAGGTACTTTCGATGGGAGCTTCTGATAAGAACATGGAAGTAGGCATCCTTGAGGTCCAGGGACGCTAGCCAGTCCCCTGGCCTTAGAGAGGGTGAAATAATTCCCAGAGTCACCATTTTGAATTTTGGTTTTAAAAGGTGCTTGTTTAGGTATCTGAGATCCAGTATGGGCCGCCATTCTCCTGTCTGTTTTGGGGTAAGGAAGTACCTGGAGTACAACCCTTTGCCCTGGTGTAGGGGTGGAACCCTTTCCACAGCTCTGAGAGCCAGGAGGGTAGAAACTTCTGTTTCTAGGGCAAGTGCCTCTGATGGATTTGCAGGTGGAAAGGACCTGGTTCTCATCTTTGGAAATTTTTGAAGCTGAGAACCAGTCCAGCTTACTACTTCCAGGACCCACTTGTCTGATGTTAAAGACTTCCAGTCCTGGACAAAGTAAGCCAGCCTGCCCCCTACAGGTAGTGCAGAATCGGCCCTGGCCACCCCATCAGGGTGCCTGCTTGGCAGGGGCTTTAGGCTGAGGGGTGGAAGCAGATCTGCTTGTACCCAGTCTGTCTCTCCCTCTAAAGAACCCCCTCTGGGCATAAGCTGAAGAGGAGGCCTGGGCTTGGTAAAAAGGCCTATGAAAAGGTCTGCCCCTGCCCCTGGAAGGCTGCCTTTGAGGAGTGCCTGCCTTTCCTTGGCCTGTGCACTCCAATAGGTGGTCCTATACTCATCCATTTTCTTCATGTAATTCTCTGTCTGCTCCCCAAACACAGAATTACCCAATGAGGAAAATCCATGGCCTTAGTCTGGGTATCCTGCGAGGAGTACATCTGAGCCAAGCCATCCTGCTAAGAGCCACAGATATAGCCATGACTCTTGATGACACATCATTAGAGTCCACTGCAGCATGAAATTGCACTTAGATGCCTCAATACCAACAGCAGCCACCTGCTCCGGCTCCTTGGCAAGCTGGCCAGGGACCTGCTTTGCTAGAGCCATAACGGTGTCCCATCTGGATTTCTAGTATCTAGCTACATAAGCCATATAATTTGCCTGTCTGAGTCCCAAGGATGCTGCCATGTACTGTTTTCTTTGCCATGGCATCAATCCCCCTGGAATCCTTGTCAGGGGGGTGTGAAGCCAAGGGAATATTTGCCTTGTCACAGGCTGCAGCCTGCACTACCCCAACATGGCTGCATTGTTGTGTAAGGAACTCCGTATTAGAGCCTGACAATGTGTACCTCTTGTCCATTCTTTTATCCACAGAAGGTATAGTGTGAGGAGTTTTTAGAATTTTTACTGTTTCCCAAAAGATTTATGCAGAGGAATAGACAGTCTCCTAGACTCTGGGATATCCATCATTTCTACATAGTCAGGCTCCTCTTGATCATCCACAGCTTCCTCCATAGGGAGCTGGAGGGTTTCAGCCACTTTTTTATAAAACATAAAATAAGAGGGGGACTCAGAAAGCCTAGGGGGAGACACTCCTGAAGGTCTGTCTGGGGAGATGTCCGGTTCAATGGGCACATCCAGACTTTCAAATCCACATTCACTCTCCTCATACTCCTCTTCCCCCTCCTCCGGTTCATAAAATTCCTCTAAATCATATTCTTGAACCGGTGGAACCGACCGAACCGTAAGCTTACCTGATGGTGCCAGTTCGGTCAGAACCGGGGAAAGCGACTGGACAATTTTAATCGCTTTGGCTATTTCTTCAGCAGTTGGAGATGGAAATGTTGGCTCCACACCTGCTGATTTTCTAGTCCTTTTTTCTGGAACTGACTCCTCCGAGTCGGCTCTACTTCTGCCCGAGGAAGTCTCGCCCTGGTCAGAGGGCACTCCCTCCGGCTCGGTTACAACTGAACCAGGCTGGCCATCCGGGTCAGCGGACTTCTTGGCCTCTCTTTCCCTGAGCCTACCAACTCTCTTATCCAGGGTAGCTGCAGGAAAATTTTTGCAAATCTGGCAGTCTGCATTGAGGTGGTCAAACCCCAGACAATAAACACAGGTGGTGTGGGGGTCAACCTTGGCAAAGGCATCCCCACAAACACTGCAGCGTTGAAACCCAGTGGGCCCGGTTTTTCTTTTGGGTTTCTCAGACATAGTGCCAGCCTAACCAAAACTTGCCCGTTTATGGCAATCCGCCAAGCAAGACTCTCTTATCGGTTCCCAACCTTGTCACGGGTCGTGGAAAAAACCGTAATGAAATCCGTTTTTAGAACCGATAAGAACCGGGAACCGCACTCTAAAAGACAGATTAATGTATTTATAACAACCTGATCGGTTCAAACCGAACCGATAATACCGTTTACAAGTTCCACACAGAAAGTAAATGTAAAACCTATCTAGTACTTACGATACCACAGACAGAGCTTGAACCGACCGGTTGTGGTTTAAATTCGGTTAAAAACGAAAAATTAATACTTTAACCGACAAAATGAACCGAGCAGAAGGAGAAATCTCCGGAGCGACTGTTCAGTGAGGCGGAGTAAAGAATCTGACAGTCTGAGTTTGAAGAACAACAGACAGAGTTTTCAACCGAGCTCGTGCTCAAAGTTCCATGCCTGGCATGGAAAGTTAACTCTTTCACCTCCGGAGCAGTTCGAAGGTTGGGGCTCACTGCATATGTCATAATATAGCAAGACTTCATGTTGTTTGAATCACTTGATTGGACCATGTTACTCCTCTGTCTATTAACTGCACTTTGCTTTCTGTTAATTGACCTCACCCTGTGCTGGCCCGCTGGCGTAGTGGCAAGGCATCTGCTTGCTGCACCAACATCCCAGGTTCGGTGACAGATTTGGGAGTTGGAGGACTGGCAGAGGGAGAAGGACTGAGCACCCCTGGATCTGCTCTTCTTCTCCGGGAGTGTCAGCGCACTGCAGACCTCTGGTGGAGGCTGAGGTACTGCCACTGCCAGTGCCACATGTTTGGGGGTGTCATTGCACATTCCCCCCCCCCCAGGGATTCAGCATACTAAAAACATGCCAGCTCCGCTGCTGCTCCCATTGAGACTGATGCCCCGGGGGTGGGGTCCTTGCTCCCATGACCCTGCCCTTGGAGGGGTAAGCCAGGGCAAAGAGACCAAAGTTCCTTGGGAAGGGGACACTCGACCAGTGGCCCCATCCAGGGGGTTAAACCCTGGCATGTGGGGGCAGCGAGTGGGGCGGGGGGCCAAACCCCCTGGTACGAGGGGTGGGAGATCGAATAAAAAATTTGACCTCACCCTTACCTTTGTCTGCTTCTGCTTTGAGAACAAACTCTTCTGCCCCATTACACATTTTGTTATTTAAATAATCTTGCTAGTCCTGAGACAGTTTTCTTTCTTAACTTCTTGTTCAAATTTTGTTGTCTTATCAGTAAAACTTTTGTCAAGTTCTATAATCAGATTAATGTCTCTGAATGTTGATAACTTGGTATGAATTTCCTGGATTTCTTATAATATATGTATGAATTTCATGGATTTCTTAATATATGGGTATAATTAAAGAGGAAAAGATTTGTACCTTGAAGCACCAGGGTTCACTGTATGTGGGTCCAGCTCATGCATCTGTTATTATTTATTATTTTCCTGATGCACTGTGAACTTAACAACAACAACAAATCTGCTCTGAACAAGCAGAAGTGCTTACCTTGTGTGTTCTTATCACAAGCCCTGCTGCCTAACTGGTAACGTGTCACAAATTACCAATCAAGCAGCAGGAGATTGGCTCTTCTTGGTAATTGATGGTGTCACAGTGCTGATGATGTATTTGGGGAGAGAACTT